>CM062818.1:1960838144-1961438144 GCA_031772625.1 Pinus tabuliformis
TTCTACCGTCAGATCATCCGCCTATTGAACGGCCCAGATTGACTACAAATTTCTAGACTTTTACAAGGAAATTTTACATCTATTTTTAGTTTGGGGGCGCTGCCCCCGAACCCCCGCGGGGGATTGCTGGCCCCTGGACCCCCCAACTGAGGGGGATCGGCCCCACCAAACCCCCGCAGGGGGGACAAGTCCCCCCACACACCCTCTCACGTGGAGGGGTGTACAATCTTCTTGGGGTATACATCCGGCTTAGACTTTTGAATACAGAAGATAATCAGGATCCACACCTAACAATCTCCCACTTGGAGACTGATTATAGCAACTCCACCGCTGCTTCATTTGCTAGACAATGACTCCACTTTGGACCTGGCTATTTCTCATCTTCTTCATCATACTTGAAGACCAATTGAAACTGAGCAGATTCTCAGTTTCTCCCTGGTTACAACTTTTGTTAGCATATCAGGATTCTAGCTAGTGTGTATCTTTTCCAGCTTCAACTGTCCATCTTCCAATGCTGACCGTATGAAATGGTACTTGAGCTATATATGTTTAGTCTTGGAATGAAATGCTGAGTTTTTTGCAAGATGTATGGCACTCTAGCCGTCACTGTATAACCTGCCCAACTCCTGCTTCTTACCCAATTCAGCCAGAAACCTTTGTAACCAAATCATTTCTTTACTAGCCTCTGTAGCGGCAACATATTCTGCTTCTGTTGCTGAAGGTGCAACAACACTTTGGATTTTTGAAACCCCACTGACAGCTGTTCCACGTACAGTAAATTCATATCCTGTAGTGCTCTTCTTGTTATCTCTGTCACCTGCCATATCTGCATCAACATATCGCTGTAGAGCAATGTTTGAACCACCAAAGCATAATGCTTGATTTGTGGTACCTCTCAAATACTTGAGAATCCACTTCACTGCCCAATGTTCTTTCCCTGCATTGTTCATGTACTTGCTTACAACTCCCACTGCATGTGCAATATCGGGCCTTGTGCAGACCATTACATACATTAAGCTTCCAACTGCTGATGCATATGGAACTTTAGACATATGAGCCATTTCTTTCTGAGTCTTGGACACGCCTCCTTACTTAATTTGAAATGGCTAGCCAAAGGTATATACTAACTGGTTTTGCATTCTGCATATTAAACCTTTTCAACACCTTTTCTATGTACTCACTTTGAGACTGTTAATTTGCGATTCTTTCTGTCTCTAGTTATTCTCATACCAACGATTTGTTTTGCAGCACCCAAATCCTTCATTGCAAATGAGTTTGCCAATTTCCTTTTGAGCAAATTTATTTCTTGCATGTTAGAACCTGCGACAAGCATGTCATCTACATACAATAACAATATAATATAGCTGCCATCATTTTGCCTTTTGAGATAAACACAATGATCATAGTGACACCTAGTATAACCTTGTTCAGACATAAACTTGTCAAATTTTATGTACCACTACCTTGGAGCCTGTTTTAAGCCATACAAGCTCTTCTTCAACCTGCACATTAGTTTCTCCTTCCTTTTTACCTCATATCCTTGTGGGTGCTTCATATATATCTCTTCTTCCAAATCCCCATGGAGAAAGACTGTCTTTACATCTAACTGCTCAAGATGCAAATCTTCAGCTGCTACTAGACTTAGAATAGTTCTGATTGAAGTCATTTTCACAACAGGAGAAAATATCTCATCAAAGTTTATACCCTTTTTCTGTGCAAACCCTTTCACCACAAGTCTAGCTTTATACCTTTTTCTTCCTCCATCTTTTTCCTTCAACTTGTAAACCCATTTATTCTGCAATGCTGTTTTACCTGCAGGCAACCTGACTATGTCCCAAGTCTGGTTATGTGCTAAGGAGTCCATCTCTTCTTTCATGGCTTGCTCCTATTTCTTCCTGGTTTCTACTTGCACTGCTTCTTCATAACATTCGGGTTCACCAGAATCAGTCAACAATACATAATTTAATGAAGGAGAGTATCGTTCAGGGGGTCTACTTATCCTAGTAGATCTTTTAACACTACTTTCAGGTGTTTGAAGTGCTTGTTGCTGTTGTGGTTGTTGTTTTGGCTGTTGATCATTATGATTTTCAGGCACTATCACTTTTCCTGTGATATCGTCAAGCACTGTGTGTTCTCTGTTTTCTTTTTCTTGTTTCTTTTCTTGCAATTGATCCTTATACAAAACCTTTTCATTGAATATGACATCTCTGCTCCTAATGATTTTGTGTTTTTCATAATCACAAAAGCGATAACCAAAATCATTAACACCATATCCAATAAAAGTACATTTCTTTAATTTTGCCTCAAGCTTTGTTCTATTTTCTTTGTTAATGTGAACAAAGGTTTCACAACCAAAAGTCTTTAAAAAAGAGTAGTTTACCTTTTTACCTGTCCGTGCTTTCTCTGGAATACCACCATCCAAGGAACTTGAAGGCCCTCTGTTTATTAGATAAACAGTAGTATCTACAACATCTGCCCAAAATTGTAAAGGCAATCTTGCATGCAATCTCATGCACCTTGCACACTCCATGATTGTCCTGTTCATCCTTTCTGACATGCCATTTTCTTATGGTGTTCCTGGAACTGTTTTCTCTCTACGAATTCCATTCTTTGAACAATGCCTATCAAACTCTTTGCTGCAATATTCACCTCCATTATCTGATCTGAGACACTTAAACTTTTTTCCTGTCTCATTTTCAACCAAAGCTTTCCATTTCTTGAAAGTATCAAATACATCAGATTTATTTTGAACATAATAAATCCAGGTTTTTCTGGTTGCATCATCAATAAAAGTAAAATAATAACGAGAGCCACCAAGAGATGATACCTGAGTAGGTCCCCATACATTTATATGCACAAGCTCTAATTTTTCGCTCTTCTTTTCTTTCCCAACTCTAAGGAATCTGACTCTTCTGTTTTCCGTAAACACAATTCTCACAGAATTTTAAATCAACATGCTTCAAACCTGGCAACAAATTTTTTGAGTGAAGAATCTGCATCCCCTTCTCACTCATGTGCTCGAGCCTATGATGCCACAATGCCGTATCTTCTCTTGTAGAGGTTAAAGCATTAACAGAATTAGAAATACCATTGCATAAGTACAATGTACCAACCTTTTCTCCTTTCGCTATTACCAGGGATCCTTTAGTGACCTTCCAAGTTTTATCTGTGAAAGTAGTTATGCAACTTTCACCTCCCACATGCCCTGTTGAAATCAGATTTTTCTTCAGATCTGGAACATGCCTTACCTCCTTCAATAGCCATTGATTTCCATTCTGCTGTTTTATGAAAACTGTACCCATTCTAACGATTTTACAGGGTTTATCATCACCCAATCGAACCTGTCCAAAATCTCCTTGAACATAATCATGAAAATGTTTCTTATCAGGTGTGGCATGGAATGAGGCCCCTGAATCTACCACCCAATCTATCAATAATATTTTCTAGTGAAAGAATCAAAGCATCTTGCAACACATAACTTGTTACATTCGCTTCATGATTAGTTTCTTGTTGCGTGTCTCCTTCTTTTCCCTTTCGAGACTTGCAGTCTTTCTTCAGGTGTCATTTCTTCCCGCATTTCCAGCACACTATCCCCGATCTGGACTTGGATTTTCCTTTTCTTGACTTATTGCGATATCCTGGGCTCTTTCCTCTTTCCATTTTTCTTCCCCTAGTCTCTGTAGTCAAAGCATTATCTGATGTCTCATCGGAGCTTTTCCGTCGCATTTCCTCGCTAAGGATTGCATCGACAACATCATCAAACTTTAAAGTACTAGATCCAAAGACAGAGTTACCAATGGCCATCACTAAACCATTCCAACTTTTTGGCAATGAGCATAGAAATAATAGAGCCCTAACTTCATCATCAAAAGTTACCCCTACAAAACTTAACTGACTTGTAACTGTATTAAAATCATTTAAACGGTCTACAACAGATCCACCTTCTGACATCTTCATATTAAATAAACGCTTCATAAGAAATATCTTATTTGAGGCCGAGGGTTTTTCATATAGTTTGGCCATTGTCGACATTAAACCCTCTGTTGTCGTTTCTTTTGAAATATTAAATGCTACCAACGCCGCTAGGCATAGCCGTATTGTTCCAAGTGCCTTTTTGTCGAGAATATTCCATTCTGTGTTTGTCATACTCGTCGGCTTCTTTGTCTTTTCGCTCAATGGTTGGTACAGATCTCTCTGATACAGATAATCTTCCATCTGCATCTTTCACCGCTGGTAGTTTTGGTCGTTGAATTTTCGACCCTATACCTACCTTCTTCCGCCATTGCTCCCACTCGAACTAGGAACCCTTCTCTCCTGTGAGTTTATCAGCCAAATAGACCTTCGGCTCTGATACCAGTTGTTAGAAAATTATATATTACGGAGCAATGGAACACATAAAATATTGTAGAAATATAAACACAAGAAACACATAAAACAAGAGAGACATAGATATACGTGGTTCACCTAGTTTGGGCTACATCCACGGAGAAACAACCAGTCCTCTTTTATTATATTATCCAACAAACTGAAGAGATACAACTTACAACAGATCTTTTGTAACACCCTCTTCGCTCTCAATCTCCTCTCTCTTCCTCACTCAGAATACAGATCTATATAGACGCAATACAATTCCCTCATATATAGTGAGGGGTTGCCTTTTAGGGCAAAAACTCTAAATTAAACATAACTTCTATCGTCAGATCATTCACCTAATTAATGGCCCAGATTGACTAGAAATTACTAGACTTTTACGAGGCAATTTTACATCTATTTTTAGCTTCAGGGGCGCTGCCCCCGAACCCTCCAGCAGGGAGGGATCGGCCCCACCGAACCCTCGCGGGGAGATAAGTCCCCCCCGCACCCCCCCGCGTGGAGGGGTGTACAATTTTTGTGGGGTATACATCCGGCTGAGACCTTTGAATGCAGAAGATAATCAGGCTCCACACCCAACAGTTCGAGTCAGATTCAATAAGTAACTCAACCCCTTCATATACCTAGACTCAGCCTCATGTAATACTCAGTCAATTATAGTAGAACGCAGTCCTCTTTCCCATAGACATACTCAACCAACAAAATGAGGGGATACTTGGTCTCTACCAGCAGATGCAACTCGGGCCTTATAGACCTAACTCATTGTAATATCCCTAACCCGGAATATTCCTCAAACCCAGCAAAACTCCAACCCAATTACGTGCAAATGATATAATAACCAGGAAGCCCAAAATGACAAAATAACAATGGTACAACATATGATAATGTAAATAGGAAATATAAGCAGATACTCAAGAAATGTAGCGAGAAATGCTAAGCCATTTTATTATACTGAGCAATAAAATGAGTACAGGAGGTGATCAGAAAGATGGCACCTTGACTTGCATAAGGCAAGTGAAGAAATACACTCAGAATAGCAAATAATGGCCTCTCTAAGAACTGCGTGGATGTTGCTGGAGAACTACTGTGCTTCTGTTGCTGTTAGAAAACAAATGATGATTTGGGGCTGCTCCCCTCCTCGAAAAATGCTGAAATTCTGGAATCGGTCTCTACGCAAGAAACCCAGAAAAACCCAGAAAGCTTTCCTGGAATAGCCGACTCCCGAAAATCACCCCCTTGGGGTTCTGTGCAGTTCCTCAATGCTCTGCGCTGCCACCGAAGAAACCCCTCTAAAACTCTGCCTGAAACTCAGCCAAAAATCCTCCAATAGGCAAGGGCTGGTCCCCTGCTCAATAACCCAGCATAAATCCTCCTGCAAAACCCCAATCCAAAACTGCTGCCAGAAAGAACTGCGTCATCCCTCTCAAGACTGCGCAGTCATCTATAGTGCTCAATCCTCCTGCCAACTACCAACGAAACTGCTGCAAAATACTAATGGAACTACCTTGCCCGAGCAGGCACTTGAAGTCCCCCGGGGCTAGGGTGAGATCTCCGAACGGAGACACTCAATGCACTAAATAGCGCTGCAAACTAGCTAAACAGCCAGCGTGCTCAGAAGTCGAAACGACTAGCTCAAATGCACATAACTGAATGATCAAAATGAGGGGCTCCTCTCTCTTTTATAGCCTTTGCCTCTCTTAATCCCAAGGCTCACCTCCTCCTGCGTGGTTCCCCTCTTGCCACGTGTTCCTTCCCTCCTGCGCAGTCTCTCCATGTGTCTGCGTGGGCTCTATTTCTGCATCCCCCTTTGGCCCCTTGGCTCTCCTTTAAGTCACAACGTTGTGCTACTAGGAAGTGACTTTTTATTCTAAAAGTGAGTTATGTCCCCCGTCCTCACCTTTTTATTTAAAAATAACTATAGAAGGTAAAAATTGAACAAAAATCGAATATTCCAATTAGCCATGGCTAATTAGGAATATTACAGTCTCCCCCGGCAAAATGTTGCTTGCCCTCAAGCAACTGAAGTGATGGATGCTGCAAGATCTTCTCACTCTCTCAAGTGGCATCCTCATCCGACAAATTTTTCCACCTCACCAAGAATTCCCGGACCATCCTGCTTCGCAGCTGCCTCTCCCTGGTATCAATGATAGCCTCCGACTGCAATACCAAATGCCCCTCGTCATCCATGGGTGGTAGCTCATCTGTCACTGTCACCTACTGCCCCAACGCCTTTTTCAGGCATGATACATGAAAAACGTTATGGATCTTGCTGCCTTGGGGCAGCTCCAACTCATATGCAACCTGTCCAACCCTGTGTATCAACCTGTACGGCCCATAAAAGTGGGGCTTGAGCTTCTCAACCCCCTTCTGCTTTAGTGATGACTGTCGGTATGGCTGTAAGCGTAGGTAGACCATGTCCCCTAGCTCGAACTGTCTCTCCACCCGACCCCTGTCGGCATACAGCTTTTGCTGGTTCTGCGCTGTAGCCATATTATCCTTGAGAGCTCGGAGAATATCTTGACTCTCTTGGATCCAAATCTTCGCTCTAGGAGCCTTGCTATCACCAAACATCACGTCAGCAAAAGATAAAGGATGATACCCATATAAGGCATAGAATGGTGACATACCAATGGACATGTGATGTGAAGTATTATAGCAGTACTCCCCTAGATGCAGCCACTTCATTCATGCTTGCTGCTGCCCACTGACATAGTTACGCAAGTAGCCCTCTAGCCACTTGTTAACTATCTCTGTCTGCCCATCCGTCTGTGGGTGATAACTGGTACTCGGTGTCAACTTCGTCCCCACCAACCGGAAAAGCTCCTGCCAAAACCCGCCCATGAAACGACTGTCCCTATCACTGACGATGGTCTTAGGAAGACCATGTAGCCTGAAGATCTCTCTGAAGAACAGCTCGGCCACCTGTGCTACTGTATAGTGTGCGGATATGGCAAAAAAGTGTGCGTACTTCGTCAGTCGATCAACGACGACAAAGATACAATCCTTGCCCTGTACCATGGGCAACCCTGTGATGAAATCCATCGAAATACTCTCCCATTTCCCCTCCGGAATGGGAAGAGGCTGCAATAATCCCGCGGGATGGCTCATCTCTACCTTGTTCCTCTGGCAAACATCGCACTCCCGGATGTGCTGGAGTACGTCCCCCTTGAGGTCCTTCCATGAGAACCTCTCCCTAATGGCCCTGTAGGTTTTGGTAAACCCCTGATGTCCTGCCAATGGTGAATCATGTGATGCCTGGAGTATCTTCTTCTCGAGCTGAGACCCCTCAGTCAAGATGATCTGGTCCCTGTAATAGATGATCTCATCGACCACCCTGTACCTGTCATCTGCCACCTGCCCATGCAGAACCTCACATGCAAACCTGTCCTTGGAGTACTCTACTAAGAGTTGAGCCCTCCAGTCTGTATCCAAGTTCATAGGAGACAACGTGGCTGGTCTACGTGAAAGGGCATCTGCTACCACGTTGTTCTTGCCCTTGACATACTCAATGTCAAAGTCATATGCTTGGATCTTGCTGATCCACTTCTGCTGCCTCTCCTATAGCTGCTTCTGCTCCAAAAAAAACTTGAGGCTGTTGTGATCAGTCCTCGCCCTGAACCTGTTACCCACCAAATACTGCCGGTACTTAGCCAATGCATGCATGATGGCCAACATCTCCTTGTCGTATATAGAATACAATCTCTCGTGGGGAAGGAGCTTCCGGCTCTCAAAGGCTATAGGGTGACCTCCCTGCATCAACACTGCGCTGCTCCCTCTCCCGACGCATCACATTCCAAAACAAATGGCTGCGTAAAATCTGGCAATGCAAGCACTGGGCAGTTGCTCATAACCTCCTTGAGCCTGTCAAAGGTTCGCTGCGCTGTATCCGACCAATTGAATGCCCCCTTCCTCGTCAAATCTGTCAGGGGTGCAGTAAGCTGCGAGAAACCTTTGACGAACTTCTAGTAGTAAGTACAAATGCCAATGAATCCTCGAAGTTCCGTCACATTTCTCGGCTCCGACCATTCTTTGATGGCCCTGATCTTCTCCTTGTGGACTCTCACTCCGTCCACCCCTATGATGTGTCCTAGATACAACATCTCTGTCAACCCAAACTCGCACTTGGAGAGTTTGGCATAGAACTGCTGCTCCTGTATGATACGCAATATTGTCTCAATGTGCTGGAGATGCTCCTCCCAAGTCCTGCTGTAAATGAGTATGTAATCAAAGAATACCAACACAAACTTCCTCAAGTGACTACGGAAGATGTGATTCATGCAGGACTGAAATGTAGTGGGGCCGTTGGTTAGCCCAAAAGGCATCACCAAGAACTCAAAGTGCCCATAGTGACACCTAAAGGCGGTCTTGGGAATGTCCTGCTCCCTCACACGAATTTGATGGTACCCAGATCTCAAATCAATCTTTGAGAAGAATCGTGCTCCCCTCAACTCGTCCATCAACTCATCGATCCTGGGTATGGGGTACCTGTTCTTCAGGGTCTTCTTGTTCAGGGCCCTGTAGTCAATGCACATCCTCAATGTACCGTCCTTCTTCTTCACCAACACCACAAAAGAAGCAAAAGGACTCGTGCTCGGTCGAATGTGCCCAAGAGCCAACAACTCCTGGATAGCCCGCTCAATCTCATCCTGATAGGCCTTGGGGTGCCTATAGGGGGTGGTGATCACTGCCTGTATGCCCTGCTCAAGCTCGATGGTGTGCTCAAACCCCCGATCCGGTGGCTGTCCTGGTGGAATCTCCCCAAACACTATGGCATACCGATCAAGGATGGACTGTATCTCTAGATGTACCGTCTGCCTTGTAGTCCCTGTCGTTGATGCACGCAGCTCCACTGCCCACTCTATGTCTCCTTTCCGGAAGACTGCCTCCATCTGATGAGCCGACACAGTCTGAGGCAGATATGTGTGTTGTCCCCGTATCTTCTCATGCCTCCCTGTCTTCTCATCATCCCACTCAATCTCTAAGGTCTTCCAATCCGTCGTGACCTTTCCTAGAGTGATAAGCCACTGAACACCCAGTATCATGTTGGTGTCCGGGATATCGACTACGAAAAAGTGGTCAGTCAATGTGTAGGTGCCCATCGTCACTGAAAGCTCTGGAACATAACGAACATACGTCATGGTCTGATCTCTTGGCACCAAGACTGAAAACCCATCGAAGCTCTCTGTCTGAATACCTCTCCGCTCAACCATTTGTGCATCAATGAAGTTGTGGGTCGCCCCACTGTCAACCAAAATTGATACTCGCTGGCCACGTACTGTCCCTCATACGCGTAGCGTCAGATACTTGGGAACTCCTCGCAATGCTGCAAGGGCCCCTTCGGTGGGTGCAAAAGATGCACCACCTGCTGCTGGCGGTGGAGGTGGCAAAGGTCCCTGTATGGCATGGCTATCTCCTGCCTCCACATCATCCTCGTCATCCTCTTCTGCACTGTTCTCGGAGAAGACCTCAATAAAATGTGCTTTGCCAGCAGCACATCTATGTCCCGGTGCCCACGGCTCCTGACATGTGAAGCACAACCGCTTCTTCTTCAGCTCCCTCCTGACATCGTCCTCAATCTGTACTCGTCCTGGATTCCCCTTTGGAGGTGGAATCCTCACATCCTTCCCCTTAGATTGAAAAGGCTGTCTTTAGGGGTATGTGTTCGGGTCCTGGGTAAGACATCCTGTAAGTCTCGGGTCCTGCTAACAGCGTCCTGGAGTGTGGCTGGTCTAGTGGATTGGACTAGACCCCGAAGTGGCTCTGTTAACCCCTCAACATACATATAGAGCTTCCGTGCCGTGGATAGGTCTGGCACCATCACAGAGACCCTCAAGAAATCTGCAATGTAGGTCTCTGGGCTCCCTGTCTGTTTGAGCCTCGTCAGCTCAACAAAATACTACTATGGATCCCTCCGATCAAATCGCTCCATCAATCTCCAGGTAAACTCCGCATATGTGGTCACTGTAGAGTGCCCAAGTGTAACCATCCCGTGAAACCACCAATCCTGGGCCTCACCATCCAAATGCAATGTTGCCACCTTGATGGCCTCTGCCTCCGACATCTGGTTAAGCTGGAAATAAATGTCCAGCTTCTCCACCCAAAACTTCGGCGAACTATTTGATAAACCATCAAACATAGGCAAGTGGAATCTACTCGCTGCACGGTGGGTGTCACGATCATGGTAATGCCGGTTTCCTCTGTGATGGTCACGGGGCCTACTATCCCGCTGGAGCTGAACAAAGTCTCTGAATGAAAGAGCATCCCTGAACTCCTGCCCATAGGCCTGGTACTCTGCAAAATAATCGCCCATATGGCTGGGCTCTGCCTCCTGCTGGGCTCCGAGCCTCGTGTCTGTTCCTAAGAACATGGGCACTGTAGAGCGTGTAGGGGCATGTGAGGCTACCTGCTGTGCAGTATCATGTTGCTATGGCAAATGATGGGATGCACCTGATCCCTCACCAATCTGAAAAACCCGTGGGCTCTCACGCTGTCTGGCCTCTACTGCCGTGAATCTCTGCCCCATCACCTCAATCTGCCTCGACAGATCCTGTACTGATTTGAGGAGCATATCCGCAAATCTCTTCCCATCCTCGTCTGCCATCGGATCCCTCTGCTCTGCGTCCACCACAGGCTCCTCCTGTTCTGCGTCCACCACCGGAACACAGTCTCCCTCTCCGTAGGTGTTCTCCAACCTACGCTCACTGTCTCTGTATTTCCTACCTCTGTAACAGATGTAGGGTTTCTCCCTCGGTGTCATAGACTGCTAGCTCCACAGGCTGAGCCAGATCTATGCTCTGATACCACTGTAATATCCCTAACCCGGAATATTCCTCAAACCCCAGCAAAACTCCAACCAAGTACGTGCAAATGATATAATAACCAGGAAGCCCAAAATGACAAAATAACAGTGGTATAGCATATGATAATGTAAACAGGAAATATAAGCAGATACTCAAGAAATGCAGTGAGAAATGCTAAGCCACATTATTATACTGAGGAATAAAATGAGTACAGGAGGTGATCAGAAAGATGGCACCTCGACTTGCACAAGGCAAGTGAAGAAATACACTTAGAATAGCAAAGAATGGCTTCTCTCAGAACTGCGTGGATGCTGCTTGAGAACTACCGTGTTGTTGCTGCTAGAAAACAAATGATGATTTGGGGCTGCTCCCCTCTTCGGAAAATGCTGGAACTCTGGAATCAGGCTCTACGCAAGAAACCCAGAAAAACCCAGAAAGCTTTCCTGGAATAGTCGACTCCCGAAAATCACCCCCTTGGGGTTCTGCACAGTTCCTCAATGCTCTGCGTTGCCACTGAAGAAACCCCTCTAAAACTCTGCTTGAAACTCAGCCAAAAATCCTCCAATAGGCAAGGGCTGGTCCCCTGCTCAATAACCCAGCATAAATCCTCCAGTAAAAGTTAAAACCCCAATCCCAAACTACTGCCAGAAAGAACTGCGTCATAAGATTGCGCAGTCATCTATAGTGCTCAATCCTCCTGCCAACTACCAACGAAACTGCTGCAAAAATACTGATGGACCTACCTTGCCCGAGCAGGCACTCGAAGTCCCTCGGGGCTAAGGGCGAGATCTCCGAACGGAGACACTTAATGCACTAAACAGTGCTGCAGACTAGCTAAACAGCCAGCGTGCTCAGAAGTGACTAGCTCAAATGCACATAACTGAATGATCAAAATGAGGGGCTCCTCTCTCTTTTATAGCCTTTGACTCTCTTAATCCCAAGGCTCACCTCCTCGTGTGTGGTTCCCCTCTTGCCACGTGTTTCTTCCCTCCTGCGCAGTCTCTCCATGTGTCTGCGTGGGCTCCATTTCTGCATCCCCCTTTGGCCCCCTTGGCTCCCCTTTAAGTCACAACGTTGTGCTACTAGGAAGTGACTTTTTATTCTAAAAGTGAGTTATGTCCCCCGTCCTCACTTTTTTATTTACAAATAACTATAGAAGGCAAAAATTGAACAAAATCGAATATTCCAATTAGCCATGGCTAATTAGGAATATTACACTCATCCCTTGATGAGAGATAGATACCCAGCCAAACAACACAATAGAACTCGACCCTCCTTCTTGATAGTAGCCACGCCTTGCAATAAGGGAGAAATCTCTGCCTTCTTCCAGAATATCAGTCCTGCCACTAGAGTGGCCACAACTCGGCCAACAATGAAGAGGATACTCGGCCCTTTGGTACAAACTTAACCAATAGTCACAATAGTTAGCTTGACTTTCTTATAAAACAAAACTTAGCCAACTACAACAATACTATTTGACCCCTTGGGCAGTGAACTTAGTTCTTTTGTGGCTCATATCTTGCCTACAAAGAGATTTTATAGAATATTCAATAGCAAAAAATAAAATCAACTGATAACACTTACTCTTTTCTGCTACTACCTTTATCTTCTCGAATAATGAAGCTTAATGGCGAAATCTGAGTGATCTCGCTCTCAAAGTAGCTAGGGTGTATCGTTTCAACACTGAAATTAGCAACCAACAATGAGGGTTTCCAAAAACCCTAGACTTTTCCTTAGGTGTTCTCCAAATTTCTTTTTCTCGAGTGTGCAAATGCAACAATGAGTAGGCACCCCATTATTTCCCTTTTTATAACTCACTTGACTATTTTGCACCATTTTTACCTTTTCCCTCCAATTAAATAATAAAAGAACTTTTCCTTTCTTTATTTAATAAAGTGACTTTTATTAACTAATTAAAACCACTTTTAACTCGAAAAATGTTGAATTTGCCTCGATGATCACATTGGCCAGCCAAAGCCCCTTTTCATCATCTTGCCCTGTAGATCTTTTCGCCTTGATTCCAACGAGCTATTACACTAAGGTGTTTCTCCAAGTAATCAACCCGAAACAACACCTTAAGTGTAATTAATTAAAATATGCCTGTTAATAATTGCATTTTACAGAAATCATCGGAATGTGGTGGAACCAAGATCAAACTGTGTGGAACTGAACCCGATGATGAAAAATATCAACCAATCCCAGTTGGTCCCCATAAAACTCCCCAAAACTCTCAGGGCCCACTGATAATATAATCCTGCTCTTGTGACCTCATTGACATAAGCTCTGGAAATCCCTTCTAATCTCACCACATGGCAATCTAAAGATTGGGGACATTACAGTCTCCCCTCCCCAGATTTGTTTGTCCTCAAGCAATGTCATCGCATGCTGCCACTCCACAAGCTAATCCAGACTAATACTAGGGTCCCAAATCATCTTGATGATCGTGAAGCGTTCCTCGCTCCACTCACTCCCCAAGAAGGCATGGACACCAAAGGCCATCTACATACTGCCAATAAATAGAGCATCTCGAAAATGCAAAATCCCGACCATCTCCTCGAGAAGCTACTATGTTGGAAAACCAATCCCATGTACCTCAAAATTGAACTCTTGAAGGTACAATCCAACTCCTACTAAGAAGGGTCATCCTCCACATCAACTAATCATGACCTCCTTTTGCTGATCACGCTGCTATACTAGTGAGGCACTCCAAAATATCAACGAATCACTGAGAAGTGAAATGTTCTCTACAACACTGAGGTCCAATGGAAGATCTGAGTGATCCTCCTCTATAAAGACTAGCTCATCCATAATGGTAGCCGAGTTGTCAAGCCCTGTAATGCCAGGGTCCCATGCTAATCTCAAAAAGAAACTGCCATGTTGCCACTACCCAGTCTGGTTATAATTGACTGTGATGGTGAAGTATTGCTAATTGTTGGAGCCCATTCGTGCCTCATCTCTGATCCCCGTATGCAACCAATAGATGGACACCATGTATGATGAATCAAATCAGCGCATGCTAAACTTCCTTGTTCCTACTAGATCACAACGAACTTTGTTATCCCATCCTCTGATGATGTACCCAAACATTGCATGGAGCCTGTTGCCGCTCAAACTAGTAGGGGGTCCTAGAGGGGCACTTGCTAGGTCAAGAGCAACAATGAAGCTAAAGCCCACTATCATCGCAGCTAAAGCTTCCTGCTCTTTACGAGCTTTCTCTAATGGGAGGACTTCCGCATATAGAGAATCACTTATGAAAGATAGATGAACTAAGATGGATGTGAAGTGATCTCGGGGATCCTTTCCTAGGAGAGACTCAAGAATGGGACTTGCTTGCTTCTTAGGCAAGGTACAAAGTTTTCTAGAAGAAGGGGATGAGGATTTAAGGTCTTGGTTTAAGGAGCGTGAATTGAAGAGGAACTTCCAAAACCCTAAAATCCTTTGTTGAACATGGTTTCCCAAGTGGTTTTTGAAGAGTTGAATTTTCAAAGGTATGGGACTACATAGGACCAAGTGGACCCAGGGTAGATCAAGAGGAAGGAATTTAGCAAAAAATGATAGACTTGACATAAACAAGGAGCAGAAGGGGATCAAAGAATTGATTTTCAGTTAAATGTGCATAATGATCCCTATGAGGAACTAGCCTAGGGAAACTTAGGGCAAATTCCAATCTCGAGGCTAGGGCTTGGGATATCTCACAACCCCACTGTCGGAATTTCCTCAAATTTGGAGGAGGCCTAGGAGAGACACCAACACAGTTGAGGCCAAGAGATCGAAGTTTTTCTATGGGTGGTTTGTCGGGAAAATGATGCCCTAGGAGCCCTAATGTGGCTAGACCTAGAATAAAGAAGGAGAGGTGAAGAAAAATGTTTCTTTAAGTGATCACCTTATGGTAGACCAGTGCCTAATCCTTTGGGGAGATTGGAGTCAAGAAGAATATGAAGATAGACTTTGTTTCTAGGTCAAGGAGGCTTTAAGATCAACTTCGCTTGTCATTAGGGCAAAGGAGAGTGACCTTAAAAGCTTTTATACTTCGTTTTGCAAGGTGAAGTGGCTTATCAAGATAAATTCAACCATAGAATTATCCCTAGGAGAATTTGTTCAACATACATGGCCCATACATAGAGATATGCTATATAGAAACATAATTCCACAATTTCGCAGTAAATGCATGCAACAACTAGCCCTAGTATAGCGAAAATCTCATTATCAATGTATGTGACAAAGTAAAAGAATAAATAGCATTAAATTTGTACTTACATGTAAGAGAATATATCCAACCATCAATAAACTTGCCAATCAAGAAGCTCCAAGATAAGAAAAGACAATCCATACATCAAAATTCATCCATGCTCCAAAATTTCGTCCACCAAGAAGGAATAACGAAAATCTCAAGAGAGATACAAGTCCAAACCAAGTGATGATGAAAAATGAACTCTCATCATTTCTATTTATGCTCACCTAATGAGTTTGATTTACCTATTTGAGCCTACATTAGCCCTTAAAATAAAAATAATATGCAAATAACTAACTTTTGGTGACAAGCCCACCAACTAGCTCATAAACAAAATAACAAGTTTCTCAAGAGGTTGAATGATCAATAATGCATGTCATTGGGCTCTCTAAGAAGCCTAATGAAGTCCATAAGTGCCAAAATGATGAATTGGACTTCCAAAAGTAATGGACAAGGGGTTGGCCTCTTGTTCTCCACATAATAAACATGTGGTGCTCCCAATGGCTGTGAGGGCACACGAGTGACCTCATGGGTCTCCAAGTAAGTCGAAGATGCCTGTAGACCATCTACAAAGGCTCAAATGATGGTGTAATTGATGCTACATCAACATACAAGCCTTGGATCATTTACCAAGTGCATGGTACAACTGTGGGGCTGTCTGGGCAAAGTTGAACTAGGTGCATCTTCCTCGTCCAATAGGTGAATTTCGAGCAATCTTTGAACATCTTTGGGGATCCATGGAGTGCTATCTACTACAGTGGAGGCCCATGGTTGTCAACACACACCCTACATGTGCCAACGTAGCCCTTTGGAGGGTTAGGACCCCGTATAGGGAGACCAAATCCAAGATGGAGACCACCTGCAATCCTGCATAAGATCCAATCCATCCCCTACCCTTCCAGTACAATAAGTCATCAAGGAAATTGAGTAAAAGAGCTTACAAACCATAGACAACAGGTGGGGACTTCATAATGGCATGCCCTTCCATAATGGGCTTTGGCATGTGCTAATGTCTCCAAGCTCCAAGTGGGGTTAACCAAGTATCCTATTAGGTTGTTTCTACTTCTAAAGGGGATATTATGTCCAAGGTACATCCTTTAAACAGTGATGGTATGTGATTCAAAGATGAATGGAGAAGGGAATGAAAAGGGGCATCCTGAGCCACATGCCAAGGTACAAGGGTTGCTAATAAAAGGAAAGCCCACGCTTGGGTATATAATGTATAGGACGAAGCAATCGTGGTACATGAGGTGCCTTGACCTTGATTTTTCCACCCTTCTTTATATGCCTTTTTCCTTTTTTGATTTTTCGTTAATTGATTGCTCGAGGCTCAAGGGGTAAGAGCATGATGTGTGAGATATAGTAGTGGATACCCCCATAAAGGTAGGGTGGTTCATTGCCCACTAGGGGTTTGGGATAATCATGGGTTCCTAAATGATAAAGGAGGCTCATCTAGGGCCTGTAGGAACTAGGGTGATGGCCGTGATATTGGGGTAGAGCTCATGTATTGGCTTTTGCCCACATGCTAAATGTGTTTGTCCTGACCATCTTTTGCATTTTGTGGTATATCTTCCTGTTGAATGTGGCCAATTATGTTTTTGCTTTTCTTTTTAGTTGCATCAACCTCCGGACATCATTCCAGGCTCAACCTAAGGTGTGGGCAAGGGGAAGGGGAAAGCTAACCCTATATGGAACCAGTGGATGAATGTGGACCTAGGTGGGAGAAATGATAAATGGGTTATAATGAGTGGAAGGGAAGTAATATAAATGGATGAGGGAGTAGGACCACAAAACCAAAATCGAGGTTTCCCATGTAATACCATCCCTATATCCCAAGGGTTAGTGAAAGAGATCCCACGGGACTAGGGTCCGAGGTTAACATGAAAAAGAGGTCTAGTGGACAAGAGCACAAACCTAGCCCATTCTTTTCGCTAAATCCCCCCATTAATACATGCCCAGAAGTGTCCATGATAAACAAACTACAATACTCAATTACCAAATTACAAGGCATACCTTTAGGTTCAGGAGGCCCACCTTCAAACGTACGATCATGGAAGTTGGGTGAGGGACCACATGGCTGGATCAGGGGGTGGAGAAATGGCACAATGAGCTAGTTGGTGGCTGCAAGGGGCTGCTGACTGCTGGCTAAGGACCATCTTGGAGAAATTTTTTCTCCTAGGGATATCACCTACAAAATAGTGGGTAACATCTGGCTCCAACAGGGACGTGATCTCTCAAAGAAGTGGACGAAGCTACTCGAGCGGGACGTCACAAGAACTCCAACAATCCCTTGGTTACCGCAGTGCTGTTACCTGCACATATAACAGATGAAAAACATGGGGTGACATGCTTTCGCGGCATCTCATGATCGCACATGCTTGGAATAGACCCATAAAATCAACTCATAGAAGTAAATGAAAATTTTAAATCTAAATGCAGCTAATCTATCATGAGAAATATCATATGTCATTAGTTTTAATGCAGAAATCAACATGCAATGCATCCTACCATAACATGCATATAATAATGCTAATGCTAAGTGTAATCATAAAGCTAGTGCAACCAACATATCATCATATCAATATACATATGCCTACCAGTATGACTACTCATGTAGCAAATCCCGAATCATATGCAAATACATTTGTATGGAGGATGAAGCGGGTGGAAGATGGGAAAATATGATCTCAATTCGAGGTAAAAGGATGCCCTAGGAGAATGAGAATAAGCCAATCTAGAAGTGCAGGGCTTTCCCTCTAAGTATGCAATGGTGGAATGAAAGATCACTCTCAACAACTCCCTATCATGATCATTGTTTATAATATCATACTTTGTAGATGCTACAAGGTCGTGATGAGAGGGGAACGAAGGGCGAGGGAAGGAAGAGGTGCACTAAATAGGTCGCTCAAGGTGATGGTCACATTGGAGAGGGGAGGTTATGGAGTGATCAAGACCCTGATGGTGTGTCCAAGGATGTAAAGTATAATCAATGAGGGGCTCTTCCTTGACACTATACTCGGAAGGGGGAAAGTGCTCACGGTCACTTGAGGTCATATGACAAGGAGTGAGGGAAGCACTTGATGAAGACTTAAGATGATGAACAATAGAAAAGGGCAAAAGGGAAGGTGAAGTCTCAATGGGACCCTTTTCCTGAAAATCCAACTCTAGAGGCTCAAGTGATTTGAATATACTCCCGGAATCATAAGGAAGGTAGGTATGAGCAAGGGCCTTATCAATCCTATCATTGTTGGTACCAAAGATAGGGTCTTCCCAAAAAGGAGAATCAATCATCTTCAATTGCTCCTTTTCATGCAAGGGAAAGTGATAATTCTCCTTCCCAAGGGTATTGATGGATATGTCCTCATAAATAATGCTCGGGAGAAAGGGAGGACCACTCTCAACCTCATCCTCCTTGTCAGTGTCATAAATGGGAGCACAGTCAAATTGAGGGCCAACAACTTCCCATTTCTCTTTTTCAATATGGAAATAATCTCCAATGTCATCTTCTAAGGGGCTAATGGGATCACCTTCCTCAAGGTTCTCAAAAGGAGAATCATCGGGAGTACTATCCTTGAGAAAAGTAGGGTTAGTCTCAACCTCACTTTCCATAGATTGACTCTTTCCAACACACGTGTCCTCAAAATCATCCTTTTCATCAAGTGGACCCAAGGAGGACTCGTCTTCCTGCTCATTACTTAGATTCTCAATGCCTTGATCATGCTCGATGAAGGCTTCCTCTTGGATGCTTAATGCGAGTGTACTTGAAAATGTCTAAGAAAGCCATCAATGAATTCTTCATTAGATGAGATACTCCTAGGTTCATGATCATGCAGCGATGGGTTATGACCACTGAAAGATCCCATGAACAATAACATAAGGACATCTTGGTGAACAACCTTCTCTCTAGAAGCATGTGCATTAAATCTTTCTATGTGGTCATTTGCGGAAAGTGGATCACCATCAAACACAGATACCCCACGTACCATCCTTCCGGCGACATGATTTGGATGCCCTGGGATGCTAGCAATGTCCAAAGCAGGAAATTTATCAAAGAAAGACAACCTATTTGAGATATACATGGAAAATATGTAGGAGTCGCTAGGGTGAATTTAAAGATGCCTAGAAAAATGCTTGCTTCACCTTACAAGCATCGGCCTTAAAGTTCAATGAAGAACTAGGGCTTCGTTTTTCCAATGGAGTCACCAATAATATTATGTCAATATGTCGTATGGGGAATAAAACACACGTTTCGTGTCCCCGATAACGACGCCAAAATGTTATCACTCAAACTAGCAAGGGTCCTAGAGGGGGCACTTGCTAAGTCAAGAGCAACAATGAAGCTAAAGCCCATTGCCACCATATCTAAAGCTTCCTACTCTTTACGGACTTTAACCGATGGGAGGAGACTCGATATATAAAGAATCACTTATGAAGGATATATCAACTAAGATGGATGTGAAGTGATCTCGGGGATCCTTTCCTAGGAAAGACTCAAGATTCAAGAACGAGACTTGCTTGCTTCTTAAGCAAGATACAAAGTTTTCTAGAAAAAGGGGATGAGGATTTAAGGGCTTGGTTTAAGGAGTGTGAATTATAGAGGAGCTTCCCAAACCCTAAAATCCTTGTTGAACTTGGTTTCCCAAGTGGTTTTTGAAGAGTTGACTTTTCAAAGGTATGGGACCACACGGGACCAAGTGGACCCAGGTTAGGTCAAGAGGAAGGAGTTTAGCAACCAATGATAGACTTGACCTAAACAAGGAGGAGAAGGGGATCAAAGAATTGATTTTCAGTTGAAGGTGCAAAATGATCCCTATGAGGAACTAGCCTAGGGAAACTTAGGGCAGCTTGGGATAGCTCACAACCCCATCGTCGGAATTTCCTCAAATTTGGAGGAGGCGTAGGAGGGACACTAGCGCAGTTGAGGCAAAGTGATCAAAGTTTTTCTATGGTTGGTTTCTCGGGAAAATGATGCCCTAGGAGCCCTAATGTGGCTAGACCTAGAATAAAGAAAGAGAGGTGAAGAAAATTGTTTCTTTAAGTGATCACCTTATGGTAAACCAGTGTCTAATCCTTTGAGGAGATTGGATTCAAGAAGAATATGAAGATAGACTTTGTTTCTAGGTCAAGGAGGCTCTAAGATCAACTTCGCTTGTCATTAGGGCAAAGGAGAGTGACTTTAAAAGTTTTATACTTCATTTTGCAAGGTGAAGTGGCTTATCAAGATAAATTCAACCATAGAATTATCCCCAAGAGAATTTGTTCAACATACATGGCCCATACATAGATATATGTTATATAGAAACATAATTCCACAATTTCGCAGTAAATGCATGCAACAACTAGCCCTAGTATAGCGAAAATCTCATTATCAATGTATGTGAAAGTAAAAGAATAAATAGTATTAAATTTGTACTTACATGTAAGAGAATATATCCAACCATCAATAAATTTGCCAATCAAGAAGCTCCAAGATAAGAAAAGACAATCCATACATCAAAATTTAACCATGCTCCAAAATTTCATCCACCAAGAAGGAATAGCGAAAATCTCAAGAGAGATACAAGACGAAACCAAGTGATGATGAGAAATGAACTCTCATCATTTGTATTTATACTCTCCTAATGAGTTCGATTGACCTATTTGAGCCTACATTAGCCCCTAAAATAAAAATAATATGCAAATAACTAACTTTTGGTGACAAGCCTACCAAACTAGCTCATAAACAAAATAACAAGCCTCTCAAGAGGTCGAATGATCAATAATGCATGTCATTGGGCTCTCTAAGAAGCCTGATGAAGTCCGTAAGTGCCAAAATGATGAATTGGATTTCCAAAAGTAATGGACAAGGGGTTGGCCCCTTGTTCTCCACATAATAAACATGTGGTGCTCCCAATGGCTATGAGGGCACACAAGTGAGCTCATGGGTTTCCAAGTAAGTTGAAGATGCCTGTAGACCATCTGCAAGGGCTCAGATGATGGTGCAATTGATGCCACATCAACATACAAGTCCTGGGTCGTTTGCCAAGTGCATGGTACAACTGTGGGGGTGTTTAGGCAAAGGTGAACCAGGGGCATCTTCCTCGTCGAATAGGTGAATCTCGAGCAATCTTTGAACATCTCTGGGGATGCATGGAGTGCTGCCTACCACTGTTGAGGCCCATGGCTCTCAACACACACCCTACATGTTCCAATGTAGCTCTCTAGAGTGTGAAGACCCCATATAGGGAGAATAAACCCAAGATGGAGACCACCTACAATGATGCATAAGATCCAATGCATCCCCTAGCCTTCCAGTACAAGTCGTTAAGGAAATCAAGTAAAAGAGTTTACAAACCATGGACAACAGGCGGGGACTTCATAATGGCACGCCCTTCCATAATGGGCTTTGGCATGTGCTAATGTCTCCAAGCTCGAAGTGGGGTTAACCAAGTATCCTATTAGGTGGTTTCTACTTCTAAAGGGGATAGTATGTCCAAGGTACATCCTTTATGTGAAAATTTCGCTGTAGTAATTGATTTATTTCTCCTACTTAATTACAATAATAAGTTACTCACCAATGCTTTAGTAAATATCAAAATAAAGTCAGCTACAGATTTCACAAATTAAGAATTGAACATTAAAAGGCGAGCGAAACACAAGCATATGAACAATCACATTGACACACTTGTTTTTGGACAATCGTCCCTGAAAAAACTAATGCGGGAAAACCGGTGTAGCAGATTTGAGGGTTTCTATTATTCACAGTGAATTTCTAAATACAACCTGGATGCCCCAGAGAAAATTGCAATCCACTCAGAGAAGATAACTGAGAATTCTCTCACACTGAATCTGGAGATTTTGCACTGTGCCTAGCTCTTGGATGACCCACTATGCAGTCTCTCTTGAGCCTATGTAGTCATTGTGTGGCTTCTGCGTGGAGACTCCCTTTAACTGTGTCATCTTGGCTACTGTTGCTTCTGCTGCTGCGAAATTGAGATTTCTCTTGCTAAACACCCACAGTGATTCCTAGCACTGATCTCTTCTACCCCCTAGCAATTCTGCGTCAACCTCCTCCAGTTGTTGCGTTGTCCCTCTGCGTCAACCTCCTCCAGTTGTTGCGCTGTCCCTTGCGTTGGCTCTTTGATTTTTCACTGTCCTCTCTGAAGTATATTCACTGGAACTGAAAATCACTTCCTTCCAGTAATGCCTCTGATCCTCACTGCTTGATCACTTGTTCGAATTCCTTAGCAGACCCAGCGTTAGGAATATTGAATGGATTGATCAACTCTTTGTATATTTCAAATGAACCCCAAGCCTCCATTTTATACTTTTCCTGTTGAGTCTTCAACGACCGAGTTTAAGTCTCTAATCAATGGCTAAGATTAAAACATGACTTGATCTGCGTTGTAGATCATTCTCATCCATATTTTGATTAATACCCATTAATATTTTAGTTTCCCTAAGTTTAGACTTAGGAACTCCATTAAAAGTATTAATTATTTTGATAAAGTACAATTCGAGTGGAATTTCACCAAACGGTTTCTGGTTTCTTTAGAACTCATGTGCCTTAGCCTCTCCACCAATTTTCATGGCTAGAGCACATCCGATGCTACCAAAAACTAACACTTCCTCTTAGCAAGGAAAGTGCTCTAGCAACAATGTCCAACTGCATGTTGCTCTGTCTCTGAAGCATCCCCTTTCCGCACTGTTGCTGTCACCAACACTGTGCTGCTACTGTATTTTGCCCATGACACTACCACTGCCAATACTACATTTGTACTACAACTCCCTTTCAAATGCTGCATTATGCTATTGAAAGGGATTTTCCAACATACTCATCTCTTCCTGAAATTGAACAAACTTTGTTCTTCCTAGAGCCTTGGTGAGTACATATGCTACTTGATTTCCTTTGGGAGTGTACTCCAACTGTACCGCCCCACGCTGAACACAGTCCTTGACAAAGTGACAATGAATATCAATGTGTTTGGAGCGATCATGAAACACTGGATTTTCAGAGAGCTTGATACAACTTTGATTATCATAGAAGATTTTTGCCGCTTCCATCCTTTTCGTGAATAGATTTCAAGTAGTTTCCTGAGCCATATATCTTCACAGGTTGCTTTGCTAGCTGCCATATACTCAGCCTTAGCTGAGCTCAGTGCTACAGATTTCTGCTTCTTCTTGCACCAGGAGGTCATCTCAGATCCAATATCGAAGCAATACGCAGTGGTACTTTTCCTGTCTACCGAACTTCTTGCCCAATCTGCATCAGTGAATCTACTCAATTCAAAATCATCGCCCTTGGTGTATCTTAATCCAAAATTGACTGCTCCCTGCACATACCTGAGAATGTGCTTTGCTGTTGCCCAATGCGCCCTTTTTGGTTCCAGCATGAACTGACTAAGGGTGTTGACAACATAACATATGTCTGGCCTGGTGTTGACCAGATACATAAGTGACCTAATGAGCTGTCTGTATAAGGTGGGGTCCACTTCCTTGTCTTCGGAAGCATATATTTTCTTCCAATTGGTAATCATAGGCATAGCCATAGGTCGACAATCTTGCATTTTGAATCTTTTCAGAATTTCTGATGTGTATCTACCTTGGCCAAGGAAGATCTCACCATCGTGCTGCCAAACTTCCAATCCTAGAAAGTAGCACATTAGCCCCAAATCCTTCATGTCAAATTCTGTTTTTAGGTTCTTGTAATCCTCTATGAGTCTGGATGATCCTATGAGAAATAGATCATCCACATATAATACCAGAATTAACTACTCACCTTCTACCAACAAATAATAAAGATTGGGATTGGCATCGCTCTTGATGAATCCCAACTGTTGTAAGTAGTTGTCAATTTGACCATACGAAGTTGTGGTTGCTTGTTTCAGCCCATACAAGGCTTTCTTCAATTTACACACGAGTTCTCTTTTCATGTGTTTTGAAACCTTTTGGCTATTCGATATATACCTCTTCTTCCATCACCCCATTCAAGAATGCTCTCTTGAAATCCATTTGGTGAATCTCCCATCCCATTTGTGCTACAGGGATATAATGGATTCGATAGAGGTATTCGAAGTTACTGGGGCAAGGTTTATTCATAGTCTATTCCTTCCTTTTGAGCATATCCTTTTGCGATGAACCTAGCCTTATACTTGTCTACGTTGCCATCTGCAACATACTTGATCTTGTAGATCCATCTCAAACCCACAACTGATTTGTTCTCTAGTCTTGGTACAATTTCCCAGACATCATTTGTCATGATGGAACTGTACTCTTCTACCATGGCATCCACCCATACCTGGTGCTGTACGGCTTCACGAAAACTAGAAGGTTCTTTGACCTGAGCTACCAATGCTTGGTACCTGTCAGGTTGTCTACGCTGCCTTTTCTTGGCTCTAGGAGCTCCAACGAATTCCTTTGCGTCCCTCAGAGTTTGTCGTACCTCTCGGCTAGTCCTTCCACTGGTGGTGGGAGGTTCCATCTGTTCCTCTTCCTGTTGTTGTACCTACTGTGACACTCCTGGCTCCTCTTCTCTTGAGGAGATGCTAGTAGCCTAGTATTGGTTACAGTGCTCAAACCAAATACCTGTCTTCCTGCTAAATCTGATCCCTGTTGCTGGACCAGAGGAACATCCTCAGCCTGTTCTTCAAAAGGCATCTCTCGAGATTTCCTGAAAGCTCTATCTTCCATGAAATTTACATCCCGCCTTACTACAATCTTACTATTGCTCGGAATGTAGATTCGGTACGCCTTTGAAGTCTCGCTGTAACCCACTAGATATCCAACTTCAACAGTCTACTCTAACTTGCTCCGCGTCTCTTCTGGAATATGGCAATAAGCCACACTTCTGAATATCCTGAGGTTACTCACTTCTGACTTCTTTTCCGTGAAAAAACCCTTTGGCGTCTTCTTTCCTAAAGCCTTGTGAGGAGTCTTGTTTTGAATGTATACAACCGTGCTGCATGCTTCTGCCCATAAAAGCTTTGGTAGATTCTGATCATATAGCATTGCCTTTACTGCTTCAACAATAGTTCTGTTCTTCCTTTCTGCGACTCCATTATGCTATGGATTATAAGGTGCTGTCCATTCTATTCTGATCCCTTCTCTTGCGCAGAAATCTGTGAAGTCTTTATCCGTGTATTCTCCGCCATTGTCTGAGCTCGATATTTTGATCTTCCTTCTTGTCAGGTTTTCCGCTAGAGCCTTAAACTCCTTAAACCTATCAAAGACCTCATCCTTGGTTCTTAAAAAATAAATCCAAGTTTTCCTGGAATGATTATCTATGAAAGTGACAAAATACTCATTACCACTGATAGCTCTTGTAGAAATTGGACCGCAGATGTCTGAGTGTATTAAGCCCAATACACTCTTAGCTCTATTGTTGCTACTAGAATACGCTGCTTTGGTGTACTTGCCTAGTACACAGCCTTTGCATGTCTCATCATGCTTGGTAGTAACCACTGGAACCCCCGTAACAGTTTCCTTGAGAATCCTTAACGCCCCATGATGTAAGTGTCCCATCCTTCTATGCCACAGTTCCACTGACATTATTGTTTATCAGTGCCATAGGAGACTCGAGTTGCGATTTGTATAACTTGTTGCTTCGAGTTCCAATATGGGCCCTGTTTTTCCACTTAGGATGCTTGACATATACTCTGTTACTGATGAAGCACACATCATATCCTTCATCTTGTAATTGAGATACAAAAATCAAATTTATTCCCATACTTGGCACATGCAGAACATTAATGGCCCGAAGACTATCTCCTACTGCTGTTTGGAATGTAATTGTTCCCTTTCCTACTGGGGTGCATTTCGCCCTGTTACCCATTGTGATTTGGAAGTTCATTTGTTCCTCCTGATAGCTCGAGAAATATTCTTGTTCTCCAGTCATATGATCTGAAGCCTTGCTATCAATGTACCAATCCTTGGCTGATGTAGAACTCAATAAGCAAGCAAATTCCTCTTCCAGCCTGGAAGCTAATTCAGAAATATTCTGATCCCTACTGTTCTCCATGCTCTTTTTCTCTGCTTCCATCTTTCCTGAACCTTGCTCTGATACCATGTGAAAATTTCGCTGCAGTAATTGATTTATTTCTCCTACTTATTTACAATAATAAGTTATTCACCAATGCTTTAGTAAATATCAAAATAAATTCAGCTGCAGACTTCACAAATTAAGAACTAAAAATTAAAAGCCAAGAGACACAACAACATATGAACAATCACATTGACACACTTGTTTTTGGACTATCGTCCCCGGAAAAACCCAATGCGGGAAAATTGGTGCAGTAGATCTGAGGGTTTCTATTATTGGCAGTAAATTTCTGAATACAACCTGGATGCCCCAGAGAAACTGGCAAACCACTCAGAGAAGATAACTGAGAATTCTCTCACATTGAATTTGGAAATTTTGCCCTGTCCCCAGCCCTCGGTGACCCACTGTGCAGTCTCTTCGTGAGCCTACGTAGTCACTACATGGAGACTCCCTTTGACTGTGTCACCTTGGCTGCTGCTACTGAGAAATCGAGATTTCTCATGCCAATCACCCACAGTGATTCTTGGCATTGATCTCTGCTATCCCCCAACAATTCTGCATCAACCTCCTACAGTTGTTGTGCTATCCCTCTGCGTCAACCTCCTCCAATTGTTGCGCTGTTCCTCCTAGGCACTGCGTTGGCTCTTTGATCCTTCACTGTCTTCTCTGAAGTATATTCATTGGAACTGGAAATCACTTCCTTCCAGTACTGCCTCTGATCCTCACTGCTTGATCACTTGTTCGAATTCCTTAGCAAACCCTACCTTAGGAATATCGAACTGATTGATCAACTCTCTGTATATTTCAAATGAAACCCAAGCCTCCTTGTACTTTTCTCGTTGAGACTTCAACGACCGAGATTAAGTCTCTAATCAACGGCTAAGATTAAATCTGACTTGATCCGCTTTCTAGAACATTCTCACCCGTATTTTAATTAATACCCATTAATACCTTTAATTTTCCTATGTTTAGACTTAGGAACCTCATTAAAAATATTAATTATTTTAATAAAATACAATCTGGGTGGAATTTCACCAAATGGTTTATGGGTTTTTTAGAACTCATGTGCCTTAGTCTCTCCACCAATTTTCATTGCTAGAGCACATTCGATGCTACCAAAAACTAACACTCCCTCTTAGCGAGGAGAGGGCTCTAGCAATAATGTCCAACTGCATGCTGCTTTGTCTCTGAAGCATCTCTTTTCCGCACTGTTGCTACCACCAACACTGTGCTACTAATGCTACTGTATTGCTGCCCATGACATTTCCACTGCCACTACTGCATCTGTACTACAACTCCCTCTCAAACCCTGCATCACGCTATTGAAAGGGATTTTCCAGCATACCCATATGTTCTCGAAATTGAACAAACTTTGTTCTTCCTAGAGCCTTGGTGAGTACATCTGCTACCTGATTCCCTGTGGGAGTATAATCCAACTGTACCGCCCCACACTGAACACAGTCCTTGATAAAGTGACAACGAATATCAATGTGTTTGGAGCGATCATGAAATATTGGTTTTTCAGAGAGCTTGATACAACTCTGATTATCACAGAAGATTTTTGTTGCTTCCATCCTTTTCCTGAATATATATACAAGCAGTTTCCCGAGCCATATAACTTCACATGTTGCTTTGCTAACTGTTATATACTCAGCTTCAGCCGAGCTCAGTGCTCAAACTTCTGCTTCTCACTGCATCAAGAGTTAATCTCAGATCCAATATCGAAGCAATACCCAGTGGTACTCTACCGAACTTCTTGCCCAATCTGCATTAGTGAATCCACTCAATTCGAAATCATTGCCTTTGGTGTATCTTAATCCAAAACTGACTGTTCCCCGCATATACTTGAGAATTTGCTTTGCTGCTGCCCAATGCGCCCTTTTAGGTTCCACCATGAATTGACTAACGGTGTTGACAACATAACATATGTTTAGCTTGGTGTTGACCAGATACATAAGCGACCCAATGAGCTATCTGTATAAGGTGGGGTCCACTTCCTTGTCTTCAGAAGCATCTATTTTCTTCCAATTGGTAATCATAGGCGTAGCCAAACGTCGACAATCCTTCATTCTGAATCTTTTCAGAATTTTTGATGCATATCTACCTTGGTGAAGGAAGATCTCACTGTCGTGTTGCCAAACTTCCAATCCCAGAAAATAGTGCATTAGCCAAAAATCCTTCATGTCAAATTCTATTTCCCAGTTCTTCTTGCAATCCTCTATGAGTTTGGATGATTTTGTCAAAAATAGATCATCCACATATAATACCAGAATTAATGGCTCGCCTTCTACCAATAGATAATAAATATTGGGGTCGACATTGCTCTTGATAAATCCCAACTGCTGTAAATCGCTGTCAATTCGACCAAGCTTTGGGTGCTTGTTTCAGCCCATACAAGGCTTTCTTCAATTTACACATGCATTTTCTTTTCACGTGTTTTGAAACCTTCTGGCTGTTCGATATATACCTCTTCTTCCATCACTCCATTCAAGAACGCTGTCTTGACATCCATTTGGTGAATCTCCCATCCCATCTGTGCTGCAAGGGATATAATGGATCTGATAGAGGTATACCGAGCTACTGGAGCAAGGGAATCTTCATAGTCTATTCCTTCCTTTTGAGCATATCCTTTTACGACGAACCTAGCCTTATACTTGTCTACGCTGCCATCTGCATCATACTTGATCTTGTAGATCCATTTCGAACCCACAACTGATTTGTTCTCTGGTCTTGGTACAATTTCCCAGACGTCATTTGTCATGATGGAACTGTACTCTTCTACCACGACATCCACCCATACCTGATGCTGTACGGCTTCACGAAAACTAAAAGGTTCTTTGACCTGAGCTACCAATGCTTGGTACTTGTCAGGGTGTCTACGCTGCCATTTCTTGGCTCTAGGAGCTCAAACGAATTCCTCTACGTCCCTTAGAGTCTGTTGTACCTGTCCTTCCATTGGTGGTGGGAGGTTCCATCTGTTCCTCTTCCTGTTGTTGTACCTGCTGTGACACTCTTGGCTCCTCTCCTCTTGAGGAGATGCTAGCATTGGTTACAGTGCTCCAACCAGATACCCGTCTTCTTGCTAGATTTGATCCCTGTTGCTGGACCAGAGGAACATCCTCAGCCTGTTCTTTAAAAGGCATCTCTTGAGATTTCCTGAAAGCTCTATCTTCCATGAACTCCACATCCCGCCTTACTACAATCTTACTACTGCTTGGAATGTAGATTCGGTATGCCTTTGAAGTCTTGCTGTAACCCACTAGATATCCAACTTCGGCTGTCTGCTCTATCTTGCTCCGCTTCTCTTCTGGAATATGACAATAAGCCACACTTCTGAATATCCTGAGGTGACTCACTTCTGGCTTCTTTTCCGTGAAAACACCCTTTGGCGTCTTCTTTCCTAAAGCCTTGTGAGGAGTTTTGTTTTGAATGTATACAGCCATGGTGAATGCTTCTTCTGCCCATAAGAACTTTGGTAGATTCTGATCATATAACATTGCCTTTGCTGCTCCAACAATAGTTCTGTTCTTCCTTTCTGCGACTCCATTCTGCTTTGGATTATAAGGTGTTGTCCATTCTCTTCTGATCCCTTCTCTTATGCAGAAATCAGTGAAGTCTTTATCCGTGTATTCTTCGCCATTGTCTTAGTGCGATATTTTGATCTTCCTTCCTGTCAGGTTTTCTACTAGAGCCTTAAACTCCTTAAACTGATCAAAGACCTCATCCTTGGTTCTTAAGAAATAAATCCAAGTTTTCCTGGAATGGTCATCAATGAAAGTGACAAAATACTCAATGCCACTGATAGCTCTTGTAGACATTGGACCACAGATGTCTGAGTGTATTAAGCCCAATACACTCTTTTCTCTATTATTGCTTCTGGAATAAGCTACTTTGGCGTACTTGCCTAGTATGCAGCCTCTGCATGTATCATCATGCTTGGTAGTAAGCACTGGAACCCCCGTAACAGTTTCCTTGAGAATCCTTAATGCCCCATGATGTAAGTGTCCCATCCGTCTTTTTCTCCACTGACATTATTGCTTATTAGTGCCATAGCAGACTCGAGCCGCAACTTGTATAACTTGTTGCTTCGAGTTCCAATCTGGGCCCTCTTTTTCCACTTAGGATGCTTGACATATACTCTGTTACTGATGAAGTATACATCATATCCTTTATCTTGTAATTGAGATACAAAAATCAAATTCATTCCCATACCTAGCACATGCAGAACGTTCGACATTCATTTGGCATAGATGGCAGCCGCATCTCCAGGAGAGAGGTGGGTAGATTTAGAGTTGTAGTTCGAGAAAGCTACAGAAAAAGGGCAGGATCCTTGAGGTGCCCAAACTCTTGGATCATATACAGCTACGGGAGCTCTTAGTGACAATCGCAGAATGACGGGAGTTGGTGCGAAGGATTGATGGAGCAACAGTGGCAGAGCTAGAGTGCTCATAATCTGAAGTAGCGCAATGGAGTGTTGCAGCAGTGTGGGAGGCACAAAGCAGATACAACAACAGCGCAGTAGCATTAGAGGGTCAGCATAGATTGGCAGTAGAGGTAGCTTCAGCGTCAAGGGGCATCTAGATTGACCAACATGTCAGCGTTTGGGTGTTTTTTTCTTTCAGTTGCTTACTTCTCAGCAACTGAGTTGCAGTGCAGCAGTTAGCAGTGGTAGTGCTATGGGCAACATGATGCAACATATTGAGAGGGAGTTGCAGTGAAGATGCAATAGTGACAGTGGCAGTGTCATAAGCAGCAGTACAGATTGCAACAATGTAGTGGATGAAGGGTAGCAGGCCGAGCATCAATAGCACAAAGGATCGATGCCGTGGATCAGTGTGATACTTTTGCTAGGAAGTATTGCTAGAGCACATTCCTCGCTAAGAGGAAGTGTTGATTTTTGGGTAGCAATAAGATGTGCTCTAGCTTCGAAATTTTGTGGAGGGGCTAAAACACATGAGATCTCCAAGACCCAGAAATCGTTTGTTTGAATTCCACCCGGATTGTATTTTATTAAAATAATTAATACTTTTAATGGGGTTCCTAAGTCTAAACTTGGGAAAATTAAAATATTAATGGTTCTGAATGAAAATATGGGTGAGAAGCTTCTAAGAGATGAGGATCAAGTCTAATTTATTCTTAGCCATTGATTAGAGACTTAATCTCGATAGTTGATTTCTCAATAGGAAAAGTATAAATGGAGGCTTGGGGTCAGTTGGAGAGACATGCAGAGAGATTGAGGAAATCGATTTTCTGAGGTGAGAAGTTCTTAGGAGGGAAATCGATTGGGGAGATCTTGCCACTGAGGGGCAGTGATAGTTCAGGAATACTGATAGAGAGGCTGAGAGAAGCTTGTTGAGATAGCGCAGTAGCCAAAAGAGCTGACGCTGGGCCAGTCTGGGCCCACGTAGCCTTGACGCAGAGCCAGAAGGGCTAGCATAGAGGGAGAAAGCTGCCTTCCACGCAAAGAGCCGGAACTGCTGGAACAACTAGGAAAGCTGACACAGTGGGCAGAAGAGATGACGCAGAGCTTCAGAGAGCTCCATGCAGCCCCACACAGTTACTGTGAAGGGGCAACGCAGTTGGTATCGGGCCAAGCAGATCTGCTGCCCTGTCAGCAGGAATCTGTTGGGTGAAGTGAGGTAAAACTCACTCAGGGTTTTTGCCATTGTATTTCTATGTCATTGGTTTGTCGGGAGGGCAAGCAACATTTGTATTCATAACTTCTGCTTAATAATAGATAACCCTCAGAGCTGCTGCACCGGTTTTCCCGCATTGGGTTTTTCCGGGGGGGACGTTTAGTCCAAAAATAAGTGTTCTTTGCGTGATTGTCTCATTTATTTTTCAGTACTTAATTTGTATATTGGTGTAGGCTACAATGTATTTGCATTAATATTTTCTGAATATTTCTGAAAATAACTTGTTAAAATGAAGAACACAAGTAGGTGATGCAAATCAGTTTACTGTAGTAGGATTTTTGGTTTGTTAGATTCCTAAATTTTCACATGGGAGAAAATCCTCGTGAAGCATGATGTCATCCTCCAAATGAACTCTAATTACCATAAAAGGTGTCATGTGGGCCAATAAACACTCCATACTCTAAGATGTAGCCCCTAGATCATGGGCATGCCTCCATGTTGTCGAATGTTACCCTCCAAAGGGAAAGATGTGTTGATTTGGGGTAGCATCGGATGTGCTCTAGCCACAAAATTTGTTGGAGAGGTTGGGGTACATGAGATCTCCAATACCCACAAAGGGTTTGGGCAGATTCTAAACAGTTCAGGAGATATTAAAATAATTAATATTAAAATAATTAATATTAAAATCCCCCATACTATAATTAATATTTTTAATGGAGTCCCCAAGTCTAAACTTAGGGAAAATAAAATATTAATGTGTATTAATATGAAACTATGTTAGAATGGTCCAAAAGACATGGATCAAGCCAGATCTAATTTTAACCGTTGATTAGGGACTTAATCTCGTCTGTTGATATGTCAACAGGAAAAGTATAAGAGGAGGCTGGAGGGTCACTTGGAGAGGACACCAGAGTGATCAATCATTTTATTCTCTAGAGTGGGGTTTGCTAAGAGAGACATAATTAGTGATCAGGAGTTGCAGCTAAGGGGCATTAAGTACAGAGAGATAGAGAGACAGAGATAGCGCTGGGAGAGTAGCGCAGTAGCCGGGGAGAGTGACGCAGAGCTAGCCAGGGCCATGCAGAGGCAGCCGGGGGCTGTGTAGAGGCAGTCGGGAGCTGCGCAGAGCCTCAGAGAGGCCAGCATTGCTGACGCAGATGGCCAGAGGGCTAATGCATGGCCTCCTAAGGCTGACACAAACCCATCCGGGGTGATGCAGGGTCAACGCTGGGCAGAGAGGGGCTGATGCAGTCCAGAGAGAGGTTGACGTTGGGGTTTCTGGGGCAGATTGGTGCTAAGGAGCTGCTAGAAGGATTATCCGGGGTGTCAGCCAGGAGATTTGTCATAAACTAAGAGATATTACTGCCAAGGAAATTCTCTGTTGGGTAGGCCAGTTTTGTCACCCAGATTGTACTTTGATATTGCTTAATAAGAAAACCCTCAGATAGCTGCACCTGATTTCCCACATTGAGTTTTTCCGAGGACATTGGTCCAAAATAATGGTGTCAGATGGTGTGATTGTTTCTGTTTCTTTTAGTTGTTGATCTATAATATGTTGAGCATGCACTAGTGTTTATTTTCAGTATATACATTGTAAATAACTTGTTAAGTAAAATAACAAGTAGGTAGGAATATATCAGATAAAGTGCATGTAGGGTTTCTAACTAAGTAAACTTAGAAGCTTCAACAAGATGGGTGGCATAGCACTCTTCCATGTTAATTTGGTAGTTAAGTGACAAATTCCAATTATTCGACCAGAATCCTCTTTCTGAGAGGACCAAAATTGACATTTGAAGCACTGAATTTGGATAAGGAAAAATGTATTTTTGAAGCCAAGCCCACAAGTACACAAATTGTCAAGGTCGGCTCAAAGACAAATTGCCCCTCCAAAGTTGCATATAAATACAAGTGACCTCAACGTCATTTGGACACACTCATTGTTAGTTTTTGGTAGCATCGGAAGTGCTCTAGCCTTGAAAATTTGTGGAGAGGCTAAGGTACATGAGTTCTAAAGAACCCAGAAACCGTTTGGTGAAATTCCACTTGGATTGTATTTTATTAAAATAATTAATATTTTTAATGGAGTTCCTAAGTCTAAATTTAGGGAAATTAAAATATTAATGGGTGTTAATCAAAATATGGGTGAGAATGATCTAGAAGGCGGATCAAGTCATGTTTTAATCTTAGCAATTGGTTAGAGACTTAATCTCGATCGTTGAAGACTCAATAGGAAAAGTATAAAATGGAGGCTTGGGGTTCATTTGGAAACACACACAGAGAGATTGAGGAAATTGATTTTCTGAGGTGAGTTCTTAGGAGGAAAATCGATTGAGGAGATCTTGCAGCTGAGGTGCAGAGAGAATCTGGGAGGATTTTCCGGAAAATACAAAACAGAGAGGCGGAGAGAGCTTGTAGAGAGGCAACACAGTAGCCGGGAGAGCTGATGCAGAAAAGCTGCCTAACATGCAGAATCCAGAATTGCCGGAACAACTGAAATTGCCAGGAGAACTAACGTAGAGGCAGTGCAGTAGCCGGGAGTGTTGACGCAGAAAAGCTTCCTGTCATGCAGAATCCAAAACTGCCACAACAGCCAGGAACAGCCGGAACAGCTGTGATAGCTGACGCAGAGGGCAGAGGAGTTGACGTAGGGCCAACGCAGAAATAGCCAGGGTTAGCTAGTCTTGTGCCAGATTCGCTGGAATTTTGTTGGGTGAACTGAGGCAAAACTCACTCAGATTTTTCGTCAGTATTTTCTCTATAAAGGATTGCTAGATGAGCATCCTAGATTTGTATTCAGATATTTCTCCTGCATAATAATAAACCCTCAGAGCTGCTGCACTGATTTTTCCGCATTGGGTTTTTCTGGGGACATGTGTCCAAAAATAAGTGTGTCCTATGTATCCTGTTCTTTGCTGTATTTTCTGTTTCATAAGATCAAATATTTAATAAGTGTAGGCTGCAGAAGTAATTTGCTTCAGTATTCAGAAGAATAACTTGATGAATGTAATTTAAAAATCAAGTAGGTGAAGTAGATTTAGATTGCTATAGTAGGGGTTCCTTCAGAGTGTAGGAATTTTCACACTCATCATCATACATCTCTCTCCTCCTCTTATTGGTTCATACCTAAGAAACCTGATTTGTCCTCCTATCCCCACATGTCCCAAATCCCGTGTGTTAGACACGATTCTCAAGGGACACATGTCTGATTCGTGGGTCAAGCGTGTCCAAATAGGAGGGATTCGTGGACCTAGTGAATCCAATTCGCCCGAGCAATGTGTCATGATTTTGGGACACGTGTCCCTCTCGAAAAGTGTGCCACAACTCTTTAAAAGCCTGATTCGGGCTGCTTTCTCTTCATTGTGATGCGTCTTTCTTGTTTTGGGTATGTGGGAGCGAGCACCGAAGAGTTTATGAGTGTTTTGGATGTGATTCGAGCAACCAGTAAGTGCATTTTACTTTCATCCTCTTGTTGCGAGAGGAATTGGAGCACATATGGGAATTTGTATAGTTTGAAGAAGAGCATGCTTGAGTAGTCTAGAGCAGAGACAATGGTGTATGTGAACACCAACCTTCGTCTTATTTACAAGTAGAGGAAGGAGTTGATGAAGGGAAATACAAAGATGTGGGATGCGTTTCCTGATGATATGGATTTGGACAACATTGTTGAGTTGGCATTGGCCAACTTGGATTTTAATGAGTCAATGCTAGAGCCTATCACTTTTGATGATGGTGATACTCTTGAAGGGTGATCCTCCACACCAATAGATGCAAAGATTACATTGGATACAAAGGAGGATGCAGAGGAGAGCAGTGGTGACCATGACAATGATGCTGATTTTGATGATGATGATTGATGAGCTACCTACTACCTTGTAGTTGTTTTATATTTTCTATTTCAATTTTCCATTGGAATTGCTAGTCAGGAGTCCTCAAGATTGTTACCTACCGCATCGTGGGTAGTATCCATAGGAGAAATTTTTTCTCCTAGATGGTCCTCAGCTGATAGCCCCTTGCAACCACCAGGTAGCTTGATGTGTCACTATCCCCGCCACCTGAGGTAGTGATATGCTCCCTCGCCCATCTGTTATGATCGTATGTTTGAAGGTGGGGCTTCCAACCCCGAAAGTATGGCTTTTCATGGTGTAGTTGGGTATGTTTGGGCATGGATTAGTGGGGGGATTCAGTGGAAAGAGTGGGCTTGGTTTGAACTCTTGTCTCCTCTGTCCAATTTGACGGTTAACCTGGTATCCTAGACCCGTGCGATCTCCTTTATTGGCTACTAGCTTTAGGGGTGGCACTACATGGGAAACCCCGATTTTGGTTGTGTGGTCCCACTTCCTGACACCATATACATCACTCCCCTCCGCTCATTATAACCCCATTCATCATATTTCCCATTTGGGTCCACAAGGAGTTAGCCTCCCCTTTCCCTTGCCCACACTTTGGGTCGGGCCTGGAACGATGCCCCAAAGGTTGATGCAGCTAAAAGAAAAGAAAAAGCATAATTTGGCCACTCTCAACAGGGAATGTACCATAAAATGCAAAAGATGGTCAGGACATACAAATTCAGCACATGGGAAAAAACCGAACGTGAGCTCTACCCCTATCATCATGGCCATCACCCTGGTTCCTAGGGCCCCTCATATTGGTCTCTTTCATCATTAGGAAACCCTTGATTGTCCCAACCCTTGGTGGGCGATGAACTGTTCCACCTAAAGGGGGTATTCACTGCTATATCCTACATATCATGCTCTCATCCCCTGGAGCCCCGTGTAGTTACAAAGGAAAATCTATAAAAGAAAAAAGGCATATGAAGAATGTGAAAATTCCTTAAACCTGAGAATTCCTACTGCAACACTGATGATATTTCTTCTACTTGTTAGATTTACATGAACAAGTTATTTGCAGTTTCCTATGGCAAACATTGAAATACATACATTGCAACCTACACTAATTAAATTATATGCCAAAACAAGAAACTGAATAATAGAGAGATACACACAAATGATAGTTGTTTATGGACAAACGTCCCCGAAAAAACCCAATGCGGAAAAACCGGTGCAACAGATTTGAGGGTTTTTATTATTAAGCTGAAATATTTCTAGATACAACTATTGCATTCCCTCCCGACAATCTAGTTACAAAGAAAATCACTTAGCAGAAGAAACTGGTGAGATTACCTCACTCTACACTGCAAGTCTCGACTGATTCGGCAGTTGAACTTCGAGTTCCTTGGCTATTTTTGCGTTGCCCCTGCGTGGGCCCTCCATCAGCCTCTAAGGCCCTACATGTAGAATTTTGTAGAATTTTTCCTACAAATCAGCTAGCTTTGATACCATGTAGAACTTTTTCTACAAATCAGCGAGCTTCGATACCATGTAGAAATTTCCCACGTGTATATCAACCTGGTAATGCAATGTACTAAAGCAAAACACTTGATCTACTTCTACAAACAATTTAGCGGAAGCTTAATCAATCATGAACAATAGCAATAAGAACACATATAACTGATAAGAAGGAATCAATCACACATAACACAGAAGAATTTACCTGGGGAAAACACCTGCCTAAAACCCCATCTCTGTATTATCATACAAGTGGAAATATAGTCCGGATTACACAAAGCCTTAGCTTGGAAGCTATCCAGCGCTCAGTAAAATACCTCTACTACTCATAGATAGTCAAAGGCTTCTCACAAACCTTCTCCTCTGCCCTCCAAGCCTTCTATTTCCTTGTGCAGTTTCCTTGGGGTCCAGTGATGTCACATGTGTGAATTGGCCTCTTCACACACTCACTACCCTCTGATCTAACTGCACAAACCTGAAGGAGATAAATCCTCATCATGGATGAACGTCCTTTATAGGAAAAATATTCATCCAACTGATAGTACACCATCCCTTCTTTGATCTCAACTGGGTCTCTGTCTGAACTGACATGCATCAATTATCCATGAGTGAATACACAGTTATCTGAAAATAATAGTTGTCACATGCATGCAAGCATCAACAAACTATATCTCATTAATTTAACAACTTGTTAAATTAATCTAACTGAACTTGACTAAGTTAAACTAAGTTAATTGATCCCTCTCAATATAAAACTCATCCTTAATTCCTCAATCAGTGGAGCAAATCAAGGATACATTCCCCAATTAGTGGAGAAATAATTGCATGTTCTCACAAAGACTTCAAGTTTGCTTTTCCTTAACTAATTAACTCATGGAGAATTAATTTATAAATATTCCAAACTCTTGGTAAGACCAAATTCGAATTTACTTCCTATAGATAGACCAAGGACTGCTATAAATAGGAAGGGACCCAAAAATTCTATTTTTAGAAGATGCTATTTTTAGCACTTTTACCTCTCACCCAAGGTGGCCAAAATGCTCATTGGCCAAACTGTTATTTTTAGAACTGCTATTTTTCGCAGATCTATTTTTAGCACTTCCTAAATTTAGCATTTCTTGTTGCACACTTTTCAACGCTCCCTCTCAATAAGAAAGGCTTCCTCTCGAACTCGATCCTATAACTCTGGAATGTTCTGCATGCAACACATCTACCAAGTGCGGTTGCTCCAGCAACACGAGGAACGAAAATTCTCCCAACTGACCTCTCTGTTGAGCTAGAAACATACTCTGATGCTGAAGTTCTACCTACTGCTGATAAGTGTTCCCTCTCTGACCTCTGTGCTACTACAACATCTCCATGCATATCGCACCATTGCACCCTTCTCTGTGCTACCCTGCACTATGCAACACACTTGTGCCTCTCGCATTGCTGCAGCCTGCATGCTCTGCGCTGTCCTGGGATTCCCTGCACTGTAGCTCTCTTTGTCGCTCCATCTGCATCTGTCTCTACCCAATCAGTCAGTTCCTGCTACTCCACATCGGGGCTCCCATAGCAAGGTCTCATCCAAGAGGTTGGGTACCTCAAGGATCTTGCCCCTCATCCTTGGGATGATCACTCTACATCGCCCCACCTCCTACCTGGAGGTATGGCTGCATGTGATCCTTCAGCCCACCTGGCTCGAAGTTTCCCCCTACTGGAGGTCTCTGCATGAGTAGATGTCTCTACTCGATCTCCACTCAGCTTCTCTAGTTGTAGCTGCTCCATAACCTCCTGAAGCTGCTTCACCAATCGTGACTCCTCCACAATCGTCTGAGACTTCTTTTGGCGCTGCATGTTGAGAGGTAATATACCCTCCCTCTCAACCACCAAGTATCTAACCTTTGCCTTGCTCCTCAAGGCTTTGCATGCATCTTGTACTTCAAGTGCACACAGGTTCTTGGCTAGCACACCAATCTATTTCCACTTTCCCACCGTCACGAAATTTTCTAGAAAAAGAGCTGATTTTAAATCAACGATATCTCCCTCATCCGAACTCCGATTCAGCTGATTTTTTTTTTTGATTTTGGGTATTTTTATGCAAGGAATCCAAATATTCTATTTATTTCTGAAAATTTTGTACAAAATTTTTCAGATCTTCTTTGCAAACTCTTGGCTCAAAACGCACAACTTTGAAATTGCCTCTAGTATATTGTTCTTCCTTGATCACCAGTGCTCTGATACCATGTAGAATTTTGTAAAATTTTTCCTACAAATCAGCTAGCTTTGATACTATGTAGAACTTTTTCTACAAATCAGCTAGCTTCAATAACATGTAGAAATTTCCCACTTGTAGATCAACTTGGTAATGCAATGTACTAAAGCAAAACACTTGATCTACTTCTACAAACAATTTAGCGGAAGCTTAATCAACCATGAGCAACATCAATAAGAACACATATAACTGATAAGAAGGAATCAATCACACATAACATAGAAGAATTTACCCGGGGAAAGCACCTGCCTAAAACCCCATCTCTATATTATCATACAAATGGAAATATAGTCCGGATTACACAAAGCCTTAGCTCGGAAGCTATCCAGCTCTTAGTAAAATCCCTCTGCTGCTCATAGACAGTCAAAGGCTTCTCACAAACCTTCTCCTCTGCCCTCCAAGCCTCCTATTTCCTTGTGCAGTTTCCTTGGGGTCCAGTGATGTCACATGTGTGAATTGGCCTCTTCACACACTCACTAACCTCTGATCTAACTACACAAACCTGAAGGAGATAAATCCTCATCATGGATGAGCTTCCTTTATAGGAAAAATATTCATCCAACTGATAGTACACTATCCCTTCTTTGATCTCAACTGGGTCTCTGTCTGAACTAACATGCATCAATTATCCATGAGTGAATACACAGTTATCTGAAAATAATAGTTGTCACATGCATGCAAGCATCAACAAACTATATCTCATTAATTTAACAATTTGTTAAATTAATCTAACTGAACTTGACTAAGTTAATTGATCCTTTCAATATAGAACTCATCCTTAATTCCTCAATCAGTGGAGCAAATCAAGGACACATTCCCCAATTAGTGGAGAAATAATTGCATGTTCTCACAAAGACTTCAAGTTTGCTTTTCCTTAACTAATTAAGTCATGAAGAATTAATTAATTAATATTCCAAACTGCTGGTAAGACCAAATTCTAATTTACTTCCTATAGATAGACCAGGGACTGCTATAAATAGGAAGGGACCCAGAAATGCTATTTTTAGCAGTTTCACCTCTCACCCAAGGTGGCCAAAATGCTCATTGGCCAAACTGCTATTTTTAGAAGTGTTATTTTTAGTAGATTTATTTTTAGCACTTCCTAAATTTAGCATTTCTTGTTGCACACTTTTCAACACTACGTTAGCTCAACTGAGAATCGATCTGCCTTCAGAAGCCTTTTCCAACCCTCTCGACTCAGAAACGTCAACTTCCTCAACAAACTCGGACTTCTGCGCTGGAAGATGCTGTGCTGCCCTATGTGGGGCTTGGGTGAGCCCTTCCTGTCTCTATGTCACCCTCTCTTCCCTCTGCTCTGCCTCCTCTGTGTGTTTGTCTGCCTCTTTGCTGAGTATCCTTGGCTTTGGAGAAGATCCTCTAGCCAAAACTCCCTCTGCCCCTCTCTGCAAAAGCTCTCTTCGAATTTCTCTTCCGTAGTTGCTCTGCTTCAGAAATTTGATCTTTTGAACTCTTTGTGTCTCTTGCAAATGACTCTCAAGCCTCCTTAAATAATCTTCTCGTTGACATTCAACGACCCAGATTAGAAGCTAATCAATGGCTAAGATCATTTCTGCTTGATCCTCGTCTTCTTCTAGAAGTTACACCCACAGTTAGATTAATACCCATTAATTATTTTAATTTCCTAAATTTAGACTTAGGGACCCATTAAAAATAATTAATTATTTTAATAAAACTGTCTCCGGGTGGAATTTCCCAAAACGCTTTCTAGGTTCTTTGGAATACATGTGCCCAAGCCTCCCTGCAAAATTTGAGACTTAGAGCACATCCGATGCTACTAGAAATCAACAAAGAAGGGTGGAAAAACAATGGCCAGGGTAACTCATGTATCACGATTGCGCCCTCCTACACTCATATACCCAAGTGTGGGATTCCCCTATTTTAGCTACCCTTGTAATGTGGCATGTGACTTGGAGCCTTCCCCTAATTCCCCACCCCATTTCATCATTATTCCCCATACCACTTGCCATTTGATGGATGTGCCATGGACATGCCCCCCCCTAGAGGTAGAGACCGCCTAATAGAGTCCTTGGTTAACCTTCTTTTTGAACCTAGAAACACTTGTATGTTCTTAAGCCCATTATGGAAGGGCATGCCACTATGAAGTGTCCACTTGGTTCCATGATTTGTAAGCTCATTTACTCAATTGCACTAATGATTGGTTGTACTGGAAGGTGAGGGGATGCATTGGATCTTATACAGGATTGCTGGTCAGTCTTCATCTAGGGTTTGGTCTCCCTATATGGGGTCCAAGCCCTCCAGAGGGTCATATTGGCATTTGTAAGGTGAGCGTTGAGAGCCACGGGTCTCCACCATAGCAGAGAGCAGATTGCCACTCCATGGGATCCTTCAGTTTCACTCATGGCTTGCTTGTGTTCCACCTATTGGACGATGATGATGCACCTGGACCACCTTGCCCAACCGGCTCCACTCTTGCACCACACACTTGGCAGCTGATCCAGGGCCCAAATGAGGATGTGTCTCGCCGCGAGAGACAATGGAAGGGCTTGCATCATTCTTACAACCCTTATAGATAGAATGCAAACTTGTTTGATCCATTTGGAGACCCACGAGGATGTTTTGTGCCCCCATACCCACTTGGGGATACCACAGGTTGTTTGCTTGGATATCAAGGAGGCACCCCCTTCACTATTTTTGGAGCCCTTCCATCCATTTTGGCACATGTTGGACTTCACAAGGCCTTCCAACGACCCTCCTAGCTATTGTATTATCATTTCGGCCCTCTTGAGAGGCTTATTTTTCATGTTATTTAGCTATTTGGTGGGCTTGTCACCAATTAGGGTATTATTTTGCATATTAGAGACACTTTTTGGGGTTTGTTAGGTTAATTTGACACATTAAACTATTAAAGGCTCATATAAATACAAGTGAGGCTTCATTTGTAACCCATCATTACTTGGATTTGGATCATTGATTCTTCTGGAATTTCGCTATAGCTATTGGAGGATGAATTGGAGATTCTTTAATGCATTTTGATGTTTGGGTTAATGCTATTCTATTTTGGAGCTTCCCGCTTGCAAATGTGATGGATGGACATACTTTCTCTGCGATGCAAGTTTCTCTTTTATGCGAAATTTTCATTATATGTTTAATGTATGGAATACTGCGTCATGACGCTACTTGTGCTCTAAATTATGTGAAAATCTTGAATCACTTTGATAATCTTCATCTATTGCATGCGTTATTCATTGGAAAAGAAAAAGCGAATGTTCCTAGGGGTTGTCTTTGAAAACCTAACCCTAAAACTTCATTATTTCACAAGTTGAAGTATAAATCCTTGTAGCTGGGTAGCTGCTTCATTAGGGCATACGAAACTGCAATTAGGCTCCTTGATAAAACAAACCCTAAATCAATCTCATTGTTGACTCCATTCTCCCAATAGACTAAGCACTAGTCCTAGTTGCGTGGTGATCACGTTAACTTAACGAAATATCATTCTTTCACCTCTTTTCTTCATCCCCCAAGGATAAATATATTTTCTAGGGCTTGGTGCAAAACTTTAGAGAGGACGAATTTTAGGATTATGTTTGGACAAGTTTCTTCATTTTTGTCTCCTCTAGGCATCCTCCAGTTTTGAAAGAATTCCGACGGTGGAATTTCAAATAAATTGATGCCCTAGATATCACACCAAGAGGGAACCATGAAACTACTTTGACTTGGGGATTTCTTGAAGGTTTGCACTTTGTCGTTCATCATTCAAAACCTTTTCTCTTAACTATATGTAATCATTGGATGAACCTTTACCACGGTATATCTCTCAACCCTTGGTCTCTTATAGTATTTCTCTCAAGGGGTTTTTCGTGGAAAGTCACCCTAGCCTCTCCCAAAGCCCACACTTTAATTGAATCTTTCCATTGAATGAGCCATCCTTGCCTCACTTTGAATCCTAGTATAAACACATCAATCACAAGTGAAGGATTTTGAAGTTTTGATCTTAGGCATTCATCAATTTTGAATATTTCTAAATCCTAGGTCATCCTTCCCTCAAGCCTTTCTTGGAGAGCCCTTCTTTTGCTTTTAAAACAAGCAACCTATTATTTGAGCCTTTCTTGTGAATGGGCATTGGAAATTACATTTGCATCATTATTGACCTCATCATTCTAGTGATTTCCCTATACCGAGACTCCTCCCATCGGTGAAAGTCCATAAAGAGCAGGGGGCATTGACTAAGGTGACAATGGGTCCTTGTCCCATTGTTGCCACTTGATCTAGTAGTAGTCCCTTTGGAAACCCTCCTAGGACCCCCACTAAATTAAGTGGTAAGAAGGATTCAATACCTATGTAACACATTTTGATTTTGATGACTTAATGAGAAAATTGCAGTTTCTTGTCTTTCTCCTATTGGATCATTGATGAAATCTGTCACGATTGTATTTGTATGCATAATATTACAACTTATTGCTTACAAATGTACTATGTAGAATCTAGAATCTAGATGTATCTTTGAATTTGTATAATCATGAGAATTTGTGTAATCTGAAATCATTGAAATATCTATTTAGTGTATATATATATATATATATATGTTGATTTCTCGTAGCATCGGATGTGCTCTAAGTCTCAAAATTTGAAGGGACGCTTAGACATATGCATTCTCCAATACCCAGAATCGTTTTGGGAAATTCCACCCCGAGATGGTATCCGAAGGGAAATCTTTCCTTGTCGGAGAATACTCAGCAGAGAAGGCAAATGGAGTTCTAGCAGTGGCAGCGTAGAGCCAGAGGCACTGATATAGAGCCACGTAGGGCCCACACAAAGGCAGTGCAAAAGCCGAGAGGAAGTCCGAAGATTTGTTGAAGGAATTGATTGGAGAAGCTAGACGCTGGGGTGTGAGACCAGGAGGTAGAAATCGAAGTTCCTGGGCAGCAAATCGATCAGCTGGAGAAGTGACGTTGTCCCCAGAGGGTTCAAAGCTTGGCTGATGCATAAATTGCGTAGAGGTAGTGTAGAGGCAGTCATTCAGGGGCTGGATCAACTAGGATTTCTAGTGATAGTGTGAGGTAATCTCACAGATCTCTCTGTCAGTGATATTCTCTGTGACTCGATTATCGGGAAGGCATCCAAAAGTTGTATTCAGAAATTAGTACTGCATAATAATAAAACCCTGAGAACTGCTGCACCAGTTTTCCCGCATTGGGTTTTTCTGGCGGCATTTGTCAAAAAATAACTGTGTAGATGTGTGTGCTTATTATTTCTCTCCTATGCTGTATTTAGTTTTCGCAGTTTATTTTGGTATAGGCTGCAGTGTATATATTTCAGTGTTTGCCGTAGAAAACTGCAAATAACTTGTTCAATTAATTTAACAAGTAGGTGAAATATAATCAGTTTGTCGTAGTGGGAATCGGGTAATCGATTTTTCACATGGTATTAGAGCACAGATCGTGAGCAAAAGAGCTCAAAAGTAGAAAGGAAGAGGGAGTTCGAAATTCCTGCAGAGGCAGCAATTCGAAACCCCAGGAGGCAACGCAGTTCGAAGGCCTGAAGGGCGAAGTTTGAGGAGAAATCGATTTCTCTGAGAGAGTCGACAGAGAAATTCGATTTCCAGTTTGAAAACTTCCAGAGGCAGAACCAACAACGTATTTTTCCTTGCAGAGCAGATCTTCAGTTGGGACGCAAATATTTTGCAGCAGTTGCTGGGAGAATAGCGTCAGTGGGAGAGAAGGAGACACACTGAGGAAATTTCTTCCTCAGAGAATTCCTAGCCAGGGAATTCGAATTCTCATTTGCTGAGCAACAACATGAGAGAGGAGGTCATTCGACTTTTTCGATTGGTAGAGATGGCTGCCAATGGACTAAGAGATCAAGATGGGTTGGATGGGGCATCCAACTATGTGATCTGGAAGGCAAGGATGTCATGCCTTCTAGATGAGAATTTTCTCAAAGTCTATGTCGATAGCGTAGTTGTTGAGCCCACAGATCCAGATCAGCTCAAGAAGTACAAGGGAGAAATAACGAAGACAAAAAGAATGATCCTTGACAGAGTGAAGAATCATATAGTCTATCACATAGCTGGCAGAAATACTGCCAAAGAGATGTGGGATGCATTATCGACGCTGTATCAAGGATCTTCCGAGCAGCGGAAGATGTACGTGGAGAAAAAGATCAGATCTATGCAGATGCAGAAAGGGGAATGCATTGATCCGTTCCTTGCGAAGCTTTAGGAGAACCGGGGCGAGTTAGAAGCTGTGGGGTTGACACCTCAAGGATCCGAGATGGTTAGACTGGCCCTCAATTTAGTCTTAGAGGAGTGGCAAGTCTTTGTCCAGAGCATCCTGGGCAGGGCGACTTTTCCAAACTGGGATGAGATGTGGGCAACTCTTAAGCAAAAGGAGCTGAGGAGGGACTTGGTGAAAGTGTAAACTTGACGGAAGCATTAGTAGTGGGTTGAAGCCCAAGGAGGAGGATGAGAATGCAACCCTCGCATCTAAGGGGTAGCAGGAGCAGCGGAAGCGGAAAAAGGACGTTTCAAAGATTATATGCTTCAGGTGTGGTGAAGTGGGTCACTACGCAACACAGTGTCCTCTGAGAAAGAAGGACAAAGATGAGAAGCATGATCCGAAAGTTGCAGTCGAGAAGATCGAGGAGGATGAGTTTGCCATGACAACTGAGATACCTTTAGGAGGGAGGTGAGTTGATTTAGAGTTGTAGTTCGAAAGAGCTATAGATGGGCAGGATCCTCTTGGATCCCACCTCTTGGATCAATTCCTTGCTATGGGAGCCTAGATCAGTGATAGCAGGATGGTCTGGTGTCAGTGGGTGCAGAGTGTAGGAGTGACAGTTGCAGTGGATATTGAGTGCCAGAGACTGAGCAACGTAGAGAAGAGTTGACAGCAGTGCAGATGGCACAGAGCATAGGTCAACAAAAACGCAGAGGATTCAGAGGGTCAGTGCAGAGACTAGCCGCAGTTAGACTCTAGTAGCGAGATGCATCATACTGAACACCAGTTCAATAATTTGGGATGCTTTTCCATTGCTGATGTAGTAGCAACAACAATTGGAAAAGGTTGCAGTGTAGATGCAGTGGCAACAACAACACGAATGTAGAAATTCAGAGGGAGTTGCAATACGGATGCAATGTTGACAGTGGTAGGGTCAGTAGCAGTGCAGATGCAAAATTTGCAGAGTAGTTGGTGGACAGGATGTCAGATATCAGCAGCGCAGAAGGAGATGTTACAAAACAGGGTGATGCTTCAACATGGTGCATTGCTAGAGCACATTCCTTGCTAAGAGGGAGTGTTGATTTTTGGTAGCATCGGATGTGTTCTAAGTCTCAAAATTTGCAGGGTGTTGGGCATGGCATCCCCTCAAGGCAAGTTTTGGGGCTTAAAGCCCAAGTTTTGACTAAGTCCAATGTAAAGACTCCGTGATTTGTGGGCGCGGAGCGCGAAGATGGTAAATGAGTCAGAGGGTTGTCCGCCCTTTTGTAAATGTAGTGTCGGCTTGAGAGTTCTTCCCATGGTCCGCGGACCATGGGATTGTATAAATAGAGCGAGGCTCTAAGTGTAAAGACATCTAATGAATCAGAAAGAAGAAGATCTAATGATGAAGCATTGAGTCTAAGTGTAGAGTCATGTCTTTGGGTCGTAGAGTAGGAGAAGGCTCTGTAGTTGAGTGCGCAGAGGCTTAGTTGTTCGCAGCTGAGTGCGCAGGGCAGGTTGAGTTTGTAACCGGTTGAAGCATTAATAAATAGAAGTTTTACAATATTTCTGTGTATCTTTTCTTGTTTTATGCATTTAAGTATATTGGGTATGAATTGCAAGTTTACTGTTTATTTGTTGCGCGAACTTATATGAATGTGTTGAATAAGTGAATATAATACAAGGTATCTGTTTATGTGAAGATAACTAAGTATTATAAGAAGATAAGTAAGATCCGCGGTGTGACTAGGGGAAATAGCGCAGATCGCTGCTTTGTAGCGCGAAGCTCCTCAGCCCCTGGTTAGGGCTGCGCGAAGTCGAGTATAATTGGGCGCGAAGGCCTCGCAGGTTAGGAAAGTGCGCGAAGTAACATGCGCGAAGGTATTCATAGTTGGACTAAATCAACCCCTCAGACATCTCAAGGGTGCGGAAACTTGGTTCGAGCATCCCCCCATACTACTTCGGGTAAGACCTTAGTTCGCGCTCCGTGGGCTGTCGCCGAAAGGGCCAGTAGTACAAGGATTTGTTTGGCTAAATAACTCCGAACCTGGGTCAGGCCCCAACAAGCCAACAAATGGTTCCGTTGCCGGGACCGAAATCTGCATAGAGATGTCTGATGTCGTATCATTGGAATCCATCTAAGAAAGAAATTGAAGGTTGGTTGGATAGGAGAATTGACGGGTTCGCGGCGCAGGAGAACAGGAATTCACGGCTATCAAAGGAAAAGTGGTTAGCCTGCTACCTGTACACGGAGATCCATGAAATTTTCTTTGCATCTTTCCCTACTGCGCTGTACGAGTGGATCGCGAAGCTAGCAGATAGCCAGGGAAGGTGGAAACTCGACAATCCTATTGTGTGGACCCCAGAGTTGGTGCGCAAATTGGAAGCATCGGAGGATAAGATCGTGCACATTGTTGATCACTGGCTCGATCGGATTATAGGAGGATTCATTACTGAGTTCGCGGTAGATACTTCAGTCAGCTATAGCGAGGCAGAGTGACGCTTTCTCAAAGGACCGCGAGGTAAGTACATAAAGTCTCTGAATACTTGGATTAAAATGTTATTGTGTGAAAAGAGGGTTATGCAATTACCTTGATGTCCAGAGCTACGCGAAGTGGAAAAACCTACAGAAACGAAGGAAGTAAGGGACCCGAGAATAACCCCTTGATTTCACCTCCGTGAAGGGACGAGGAAGAGCTCGCGAAGGTCTCACCGAGGAGTGCGATCAATTTGATAAGGCAGAGGATTCCGTGCATACCACCCCCACCCACACCACCACCAGCTTCATCGCCTTCACCCCCATCTTCACCCGTACCAACTCCGTCACCACCGCAAGTCAATATGGCAAGCGCGATAAAATTCGCTGTGTTCAACGGAGTAGGGAATGAAGATCCGGACCAGTTTTGGGTCGTGATAAGGGCTGTATGGGAAGCGCAGGGAGTTACAGATGATAACATAAAGAAAGAAACATTGGTCAGTGCTTTGCAGGATTGCGCGCTGACCTGGTATATTAAACACTCAAATGACAATCCGAATGCGGGGATCGCGGATATCCAAATTGCGCTGAACAGAGAATTTAGTAGGCCAAAGTCAGAGGCGCAGTCGATCATTGGGTTCAAGGAGATCACAATGCTACCAGGCGAGACCCCTTGGGAATTGGATCAGAGATTGAAGTGCACGATTCGCGAAGCTAATATGACTTTGACGGATGGACAACATCGCGAATGGTTTGTAGCATCGCTAATGCCGCATTTGAGGAACGCGCTGTCGCAATAGAGGTTAACAACCCAGGCAGAGGCCTTGGAGATCGCGATGAGGCTGCATGAGACCCCAATACAGGATCCTAACTTGGGAGTTCAGTAGATCCACGCGCAGTTGAAAAACTTATGCCTTGAGATGCAGAGTCTGAAACAGGACAGGACAACTTGCCCGGAAGTGCGCGAAGAAGTATGGTGCGTAAAATGCAAGGGTCAGGGACATGACAAGGACCACTGCCCGGTGTTCGCGAATTACCTTGCGGGAGGAGGACCGATGCCGTTAAGACCGGAGGCACAAGTAGGACCTAGTGCGGCGCCTGCTTTGTGGTGCGCGATTTGTCAAATAGGAGGAAAGCATGCTACGGACAACTGCCATTTGTTACAGAAGTACACACAGAATTCACAACAGTTGTTTTGTAACTTTTGTAGATCAGTTGGACACGATGAGCGCACTTGTAGAAGCTATGAGCTGATGATGGATAGGACTCCCACCTACAGAGTTCAGGCCGAAACATGGCCCCTTGACCAGAACGCAGGAGTGGCACGAACCAGATTTCAGGGGCGCAGATGAGGTCGAGGTGGAGGAGGACCTGGAAGAGGCTGCGGACAACTGATATATAACAATTGCGGGGGGCTAGGACATTATGCCTATGATTGTATGAATCCAACGCGCCCATCATGTCTGTATTGTACTTTGTTTGATCATGAGACGGAGGATTGTCCCACACTGATAGCTAGGCTGCACGACAAGGGAGCGCTCCATCCTCCCCTGACTCAGAACTTGCAGATGATGAGGTCTAAGCCACGCGAGGAAGACCCCAATGTGAACATTGTGCTTCGAAGTGGAATTACGACAGTAGATGATAAAGGCAAACAACTTGAAGATATTTCTTGGGTTCGCAAGGTTTTGACGAAAGAACCAGAGTTTGATTTGGAGCGCGATAAGGAAACCTTCATGGAAGCTAGGAAGAGCTTCGCTGATGCCTCCACTTCAGAAAGCAAAGACAGACTGGGGCCGACAATGGACCCGTCGATGCTCATGACGTTCCTAAAAACATGCATGATGCTACTGCGCGACAGTAAGGCTATAAAGGGATTGAAGGAACTCATTAATAGATGCGCTAGGACCACGCTAGGAGAACTGCGCGTAGTCCGAAAGATTGGAAAGCATGCGACAAGGACGGGAAGAGAAATGAGGTTGACCGCGCAGATTGGAGAATATGAGATGGACCAAGTAATTCTGGACCTAGGGTTGGACGCGAATGTTCTGCCGAAGCAGACATGGGAGCGCATGGGAAGGCCTACGTTGCAATGGTCTCCTATCCAGCTGCGAATGGCGAACTAGCAAAAGATAATACCCATGGGGAGATTGCAGGGAATCACCGTGGATATTGAAGGGGCAAGCGCGCTAGCAGACTTTGAAGTGATAGAGATTGTTGATGACAACAATCCCTACCCCGCGCTCTTAGGAATCAATTGGGCCACTGACATGAACGGGGTGATAAATCTAAAGAAGCGCAAGATGATTTTTGAGAAAAAGTCTCTGCGCGTAGTCGTACCTTTGGACCCTACTGAGGGATCGCGCTACACTGAGCCAGTGTGCGACTATGAAAGCAATGACGACTTAGACTGCATCTACAAGATAACCGCGCGAGAGCAAGATTGGGTAAATCCCACCGTGGATGGACAGATCTCATGGGAGCGTGAAAGCTCTTGTACATCGGATTCTGACGAGGAGATAGAGCGATGGCATAACCGGTTGCACGAGGTGACCACACTGAACTGTAATATGATGACAAGATCGTTGCGCTGCGTATCGATAGAAGTGAGGGATCTGCCTACTTATGATGGGTTAAGCGAGGTAGATGCTTTCCTGAACAGATTTGAAAGAGAGGTGCCGGAACAACAACGTTTCGAGGCTTTGAAATGGGTACTACACGCTATGCCCGCGAGGTGGTGGGGTATGCACCAAGGAAGCTTTGAAGACTGGCGCGAATGCAGGAGAATGATGCACATGCGTTTTGGGAAGCCTCAGATGCGACTAACAGAGAAATATGACGGACGGGATGGTCCGCACGCGCCCCTGTCCAGGTGGGTACAGGCATATGCTAAACAAACTACGCGGATGCACACAGACTTCACGTTGGGTAACACGGTCAATAAGCATGTGTGGGCAAGACAATTGCACGAACGGTCCCTCCAGTTGAGGTGATCGAGTGTGGAAAGAACAAGTGTGCAGAAGATTACCCACGAAGAAGCCTTTAACAAAGTGTGCGAAGCACTGAACAGGGTATATAATGCGTAGCAAAGTGATTGGCACCTGCGCGTACCAACAATTTTGTGGGCTTATAGGACAACGTGCAAGAAATTGACGGGACAGGCGCTTTCTAGGCTGGACCATGGAGCAAACGCTGTAAATCAAATAAAAAATTTAACCTAGCCTAAAACCAAAATAATAATCTAAATTAAAATCTGAAAACTTTTTATGATTTTTTTTAAATAAAAAGGAATTCAAAATAAACCGGATTTTTTTTTTCTTATTATATGTTAAAACTTATAAATATATACATAAAAAAATGGAAATCTATTTAAACTAAAACTTAAACCAGGCATATATCATAATAAAAATTAACTATGCTAACTTAACTATGTATAAAACAAAAGAAATAAAAATACAAGAGCTAAATCCTCACGCATAGAAGTTTTTTTAGTGCGTTTATTGTTTTGCTGCTGCAAGTTGATGGTGGTGTCTGGAGCAGTTGGATTGCAGGTTTGCGTGGAATCGAACAACAAAAGGCATGGATGAGCGGCGAGGAGAAAATTGGATGAGCGAAGGGAGAGGAAATACGCAGGTTGAGGAAAAACGCATGGAGAATGGTAGCGCAATGGTGGACAGAGGCTGCGTATGGAGCAAGGAAAACGCGTCTGAGGGTTTTGGTTGAGCAGTGAGGGTGTTGCATGCTGATGGATCGAGGGATTTGCTGCGTAGTGTGGCAACGTGGAGCTGGAACGAATACGCAGAGGAAAGAGGGACGTGAGGGAAATGAGCTGCGTGGAAGATAGAGGCTGTGGGGTTTGAAGGGAGAGATTGCTTAGGCGTGGAGAGAGTTTGCAATGCTAGCAACGTGGGGAGATATAGGAAAAACACAGGGGAATGAGGCAGCTTGAAGATGGCTTGACGCAGGTTGAGAGTGAGGCAGAGCAAGACTGCGTGGATTTGACTGCAGTAAAGCATCAAGGGTTTTTACACATATCGCCCAGAATTTTAATAAAAATGAAACCCCAGGATGTAGACAGCTTATAATTTTTTTTTGAAGAAACCCCAAATAGCAGATTGGAAAACCCTCTTAAAATATACCAGGGCTTTTAAAATTTTAAATCAGCTGCTTCAGTTTGTCTGATGAAAACCCTACAAAAATTTCCAGATATGAAGTAAATATTCCTGCAGAACAGAACCTGAGGTCAGATCTTACCCTCCAGAGCCTAAATCTTGCTTCAGATAAAATGTTTTCTTCCGACCTGCAACCTGCAGAAACCGAACACCCAGAAATAAAACAAGCAAGAAACAAAACTAAAAAAAAACCTAAAACCAGCTAAATAATTACAGTAATTACAGCTCAGAGGCTCTAAATAGCCAGATTTGTCAATATGCCACAAAAATATTTTCAGAATTTAAATTTAATGTGAGATGCTTCAGAAAACCCTTCATGCATTCATAAAAAAAAAAAATTCAAATGACAAGCCTGGGATCAAAACTCGCTAGGCTCTTTCAGAAAACGCAATCCGGGAGTTGGCTGGTTCAGCCGAGAACTTCCCCTAACGCCGGGTGGACTCAAAATTAAAGATATCCTTCACAATGTAAATCAACCATTAACATAAAGGGAGAAAACAACAGTGAAATTTAGATCAAATGGAGATACCTGCCATTATATTCAGAAATTAAACTATCATTCAAACACTAGAGATCAGACAAGATACTTGTGCCTAAATCAATCTTTATCAAGCTATCATCAATGGTTGAAAATAAAATTATGCAGAAAAATAAAACATCTTACAACATTTCCAGAAGAGTAACACCAACAAGATTTTCAACCCCAAAGTCTTTCTTTATTGCACAAAAAATGACTACAAGAGAGCTTTTTTTAGCACACGACACTAAGATGGAATGATCTCAAATGACCCTTGACACCCTATTTAAAGGAAAATTTCCCAACGGCTAGTTTGAGTGATCCATGTCAAACTAATCTCGACCGTCGATGAGGATCGAAATCTCTTTTAATCTCATTCATTGAATTTTTAAATGCATTTTAATATATTAAAAAATTAAAATTTTGCATTTATTTACTCAAAACTTTGACTCATTATTTTATTATTTTATTTTATTTTTTCATTTTTTTTATTATTTATTTTTAACTTATTTTTAAAATTTTTAGTTATTTTTAAATTTTTTAAATTTTATTATTTTTATTTTTTAAATTCTATATCTTTTATTTATTTTATTTTATTATTATTATTATTTTATTATTATTTTTATTGGATCCTCGAACTTAGCCTCTGGAAAAATCACCTAGGACCTAGGACTTAGGACTTATTAGGGGATTAAAACAATCTCTAACCCTCAAGACACTTTACATCATGACTTTACAATTTTACATCTCAAGGGGGAAAACCCATTTGACATAGACCGTCATAGACCACCCAGTCTTGCGACACAAATATAATGTAGCAGATCAAGCAATTTGAAATAACCTAACCAAATAATTAGGATTATTTCCAAATTACTTTTACATAGACTCGAAGCACACTAGGATTCCCCTAAGATTCTAGTGACAAAATTCATTCCGACTTTGGGGTTAGGCTAAAGGAAAACTCTATCAATCATGGATCGGTGAGACAAAAAACCTTCAAGAACGTAGATTATCACTAGAAAATTAGGTTTGCCTAGGTAGTTTACATACATGACTTAGATCTGCTAAGATTATTTACAATTTACACATGCAGATTGGGTTTATAACATAACATGATCGGGTTGATGATGACAGGCACGGACACGTCGATCAAGCGCTATCCCTTTTGCGAAAAAGGGGGTGTACTGCTATGGGTAGTTGACATGTAGTGGTCAACCTCTGGCTCTACTTGGGGACACGCTGCTGCATTGTAGGAATGTGAGAATCCAGAATCTGCATCCATGCAACACACAACAAAACATAAGTAGCGTCCATCCAAAAATCATCATATAACATTAAGCATGGGAAAGATATAAGCTCTTCATTTATTAACTATCTAGTAAAATGAAAAGTAAAACTAATCCAAAAACAAAAATGAAAATGCTGGAAGAACAAGGAGTAGGGTTAGAAATACAGAGGATGCCCCATGACATCAGTTGTGTTCAATATAGTGTATATTGAGCATTTGCTTGCTTTCAGGCAAATTTGTCCGCTGCTTATCGGATGTGCCATGTCCAATTCTGCATATGGCAGGACTTTTTCGTATCCAAAAATCAAGCTGCTTGCGATTGTCTGATGTATCAACTCTTTTTCTCATTTTTTTTTTCTTGTGCTTTTTCTTCGTAGCAAGCTGTATCGTTGATGACGTCGAACTTTTTGCTTCAAAGCTCTCAGATGAAGTATGTAAGATATGCATGACATGTCTTTCTTCATTCTGCGTCTGCCTTATCAAGGATGATGGACCAACCTCACAGGTGCCATGAGTTATAACTTGATCTTCTGTGACTGGTGGACTAACTGTGTGAGCATCAACCTTATTATTAATTTCCCTTTTATCCAATTCACCTTCAATTAGCCATTTTTCAGTGGAACAAAGGACCTCATTATAAGATGGAGCTTGTTGCAACAGACAAGGAGGCTCCTGGTCTATTGACGTTCCTTGGTTTCTTTCATCCTCTGACCATTGTTGAAATTTCTGAACCTGTATTTTAATGGCATCTATCTGACTAGAGTGTTCAACTTTTATAGCACTGATTTCCTTGGCATGGTCTTCTTCCATGGTCAATAACTTATTCTGAAGACATATCTGATTAGCTTCCATATCTTTTATTACTTTATCATCCTTTTCCTTTATGGTCATCAAGCAATGCTGCATAGAGTTTATTTCTTTCTTATGATTTGCTTGCATGGTCGTCATATTTTCCTCTAAGCCTGATAACTTGCTTTGCATAAAACTAATTTCTATGTCATGATTAGTTTTCATGGCCTCAATTTCCTTAGCATGTTGATTTTGCATGTTGGTTATGTAATCAGAGTGTTTAATTTTCATGATCTCCATCTCCTTATTACGTTTTTCTAGGTGGGTGCATAAAGTTCTCACATCATTGGCGTAATTAGTTTGATTGATCTCCATATTTTTTACCAGCTGCATTAGTTCTTCTATAATTTGCTTCTGATTTTCCTTTTCATTGATTTCACAATTTGTCCCTGCTTTTCCACTATCATGAATTTGATCTGCAATGGTACAGGTGGATGGCACATTCTGATATGAAGAATTTTCTTGAAATCTTTCATCGACAGTTGGACCTTTTATAAGATTACTTTCATTCTGTTGCACAATTTTAGGGGCACAAGGCGAGCTATCTAGAATCCTAGATCACCATATCTATCTTTAAAAGCATCGACAATGTCTTGTAAAGAAGTGAAAGAATCTCCAGGACAATTATTAAACCAATTCAAAGCATCATCCTCTAAAGAAAGGACAAATAGACGCATTGTGACATCTTCATGATTATACTGAGGAGATCTACAATACATGATCATTATACGAGTAAACCTGCTTAGATGCTTTTTAACAGCGACATAATCACCACCCGAGAACAAAGGTAATTTAGAAATGGCCACTTTCGGAACATCATGGAGATCGTCGGTAAAATGACATGGTTTAAACAAATAATCCATGATGAATAACAAGGGACCAAATGGATGATAGAAAGAGATCTCTGCTCAAGAAAATCAAGAGATGAAAGAAGTGGAGTCGCCACTTGAACAATGAATCTAATTCTAGGATCCAAAAATCAACCAACAAGCAGATATGAGGGAGGCTTCTTGCCTGGGAAAAATAAAAGAAATAAAGTGGAGTCGCCACCCAAACAAGAAACGAATTGAAGAGAAGTTGCTAATAGGACGAAAGATAAGGTGATGAAAAGATCCAAATGATGCCAAAAAATGTTGAATCTGCCAGCGCAAATGTGAGATGAGAAAGATGAAAGAATGATGAGAAATGAGAAGATGAATGCCGTTGAAACGCCAGGGACAGAAAAACTCTATCCCTGGCAACAACGCCAAAAAATGTTGGTGTTGACGGGCCAGATGAAAAGATAAGAAATGAGAAGGATGATTGTCGTTGAAACGCTGAGAATATAATGTCCCCGGCAACAGCGCCAAAAAATGTTGTTGCACAGATTGTCATAACAACGCTCAGACCGGGCGCTGTCACCCTGATCCCCGATCTCTCCGTTTAAGCCGTCTCCCGCGGCTAAGGGGGGTAGACCCTATGGGATAAAGGATGACCAACTGTGGACCAGTTGGGTTGGGAGACACAGCAAGGCAAACTAGCACTTGATTGATTTTAGAAGTTAATGTACCAGTGCCTTATGGAGTTAATGATTAAATAATTGTTTATCAAATGCTACAAAAATATGAACTTTGTAATTCCACCATTAACAATCATTTATCATCAAATAACCCAAGCAAAATGCAAAATATCCAACAGACGTACAATGCCTTAATAATGATCCAGCGATTAAAATTTCAAAGGATAAATACTTTAAATAACCACGCAAATTTTAAATGCTAACCAATTATCACTTTCATATAGCTATCTTCAAATGAACATTTAAGCATGTTTAATCACATAAAAATGATAAATATTAATCCCATATCAAAAATCTATTAGCTTTAGCGAAATGCACCAACATTTGGAAACGTGACAAAATATGCTTAAGACTAAATGCGACACAAAAAATATTTTCAGAAAAAACAACTTTTTTTTGATATATATATATATATTTTATTTATTTTTTTTATGAAATTTTATGCTATAAAGTTCTAAGTTTAAAATTAAAATATAACAGAACCAAAATTTAAAACTAATCTAAACTAAGACCTAACTTAATGGGCTTAACACATGAATATATACAAACTGAAAAGAAAACCCAAAATTTATTTTTTATTATTTAATATTTTATTTATTTATTTATTTTTAATTTTATGATTTTTTTTTTTTAGAAATTTAAATCTAAATGAAAATTTATAAAGTCTAAATCCTTATTACTAAATAAAACTCAAAACTAAACCTAAATCAAATGAAAAACGATTTTTTTTAGAATCAAAACAAAACTAAATCTAAAATCTAAAAAATTAAAAACTAAGTTAAAAGATATCAAAATAAAAAACCAACACCTAATCCATATGAAAATTTATAAAATTCAAATCTTAACTAAATAAAACTCAAAGTCTAAATCAAATAAAAAAATCTAACCTAGCCTAAAACCAAAATAATAATCTAAACTAAAATCTGAAAACTTTTTATGATTTTTTTTAAATAAAAAGGAATTCAAAACAAACCGGATTTTTTTTTCTTTTTGTTTTTTATTTATATTTATTTATTATATGTTAAAACTAATAAATATATACATAAAAAAATGGAAATCTATTTAAACTAAAACTTAAACCACGCATATATCATAATAAAAATTAACTATGCTAACTTAACTATGTATAAAACAAAAGAAATAAAAATACAAGAGCTAAATCCTCATGCATAGAATTTTTTTTAGTGTGTTTATTGTTTTGCTGCTGCAGGTTGACGGCGGTGTCTGGAGCAGTTGGATTGCAGGTTTGCGTGGAATCGAACAACAAAAGCGTGGATGAGCGGTGAGGAGAAAATTGGATGAGCGAAGGGAGAGGAAATATGCAGGTTGAGGAAACACGCAGGGAGAATGGCAGCGCAATGGTGGGTAGAGGCTGCGTATGGAGCAAGGAAAACACGTTTGAGGGTTTTGGTTGAGCAATGAGGGTGTTGCATGCTGATGGATCGAGGGATTTGCTGAGCAGTGTGGCAGCGTGGAGTTGGAACGAATACGCAGAGGAAAGAGGGACGTGAGGGAAATGAGCTGCGTGGAAGATAGAGGTTGCGGGGTTTGAAGGGAGAGATTGCTTAGGTGTGGAGAGAGTTTGCAATGCTAGCAACGTGGGGAGATATAGGAAAAACGCAGGGGAATGAGGCAGCTTGAAGATGGCTCGATGCAGGTTGAGAGTGAGGCAGAGCAAGACTGCGTGGATTTGACTGCAGCAAAGCATCAAGGGTTTTTACACAGATCACCCAGAATTTTAATAAAAATGAAACCCCAGGATGCAGACATCATATAAAAATTTTTTGAAGAAATTTTTTTTTCCTGCGAATAATGAAACCCCAAACAGCAGATTGGAAAACCCTCTTAAAAATACTAGGGCTCTTAAAATTTTAAATCAGCTGCTTCAGTTTGTCTGATGAAAACCCTGCAAAATTTTCCAGATATGAAGTAAATATTCCTGCGAGAACTGAACCTGAGGTCAGATCTTACCCTCCAGGGCCTAGATCTTGCTCTAGATAAAATGTTTTCTTCCGACCTGCAACCTGCAAAAACCGAACACCCAGAAATAAAACATGCGAGAAACAAAACTAAAAAAAAACCTAAAACCAGCGAAATAATTACAGTAATTACAGCTCAGAGGCTCTAAATAGCCAGATTTGTCAATATGCCACAAAAATATTTCTAGAATTTAAATTTAATGTGAGATGCTTCAGAAAACCCTTCATGCATTCATAAAAAAAAATTCAAATGATAAGCCCGGGTTCAAAACTGGCTGGGCTCTCTCAGAAAACGCAATCCGGGAGTTGGTTGGTTTAGCTTAGAACTTCCCCTAACGCCTGGTGGACTCAAAATTAAAGATATCCTGCACAGCTTAAATCAACCATTAAAATAGAGGGAGAAAACAACAATGAAATTCAGATCAAATGGAGGTACCTTCCATTATATTCAGAAATTAAACTATCATTCAAACCCCAGAGATCAGACAAGATACCTGTGCCTAAATCAATCTTCATCAAGCTATCATCAATGGCTGAAAATAAAACATCTTACAACATTTCTAGAAGAGTAACACCAACAAGATTTTCAATCCCAAAGTCTTTCCTTATTGCAAAAAAAATGACTACAAGAGAGCTTTCTTTAGCACACGACACTAAGATCGAATGATCTCAAATGACCCTTGACACCCTATTTAAAGGAAAATTTCCCAACGGCTAGTTCGAGTGATCCATGTCAAACTAATCTTGATCGTCGATGAGGATCAAAATCTCTTTTAATCTCATCCGTCGAATTTTTAAATGCATTTTAATATATTAAAAAAATAAATTCTGCATTTATTTACTCAAAACTTTGACTCATTATTTTAGTATTTTATTTTGTTTTTTCAAAATTTTTTTATTTATTTTTAAATTTTATTTTATTTTTTTATTTTTAAATTTTTTATTATTTATATCTTTTATTTTTTTATTATTTTTATTGGATCATCGAACTTAGCCTTTTGAAAAATCACCTAGGACCTAGGACTTAGGACTTATGAGGGGATTCAAATATTTTCTAACCCTCAAGACACTTTACATCATGACTTTACAATTTTACATCTCAAGGGGGAAAACCCATTTGACATAGACCCTCATAGACCACCCAGTGTTGCGACACAAATATAATCTCGCAGATCAAGCAATTTGAAATAACCTAACCAAATAATTAGGATTATTTCCAAATTACTTTTACATAGACTCGAAACACACTAGGATTGGCTTTGGGGTTAGGCTAAAGGAAAACTCTGTCGATCATGGATCGGTGAGACAAAAAACCTTCCGGAACATAGATTATCACTAGAAAATTAGGTTTGCCTAGGCAGTTTACATACATGACTCAGATCTGCTAAGATTATTTACAATTTACACATGCAGACTGGGTTTACAACATAACATGATCGGGCTAATGATGACAGGCACGGACACGTAGTGGTCAACAGTGCCCAAGGACCTCGATGAGAGCAAGAGCTCTCTGCAGACTCCGCTCCTCCCGGACGATATCATTTTTGAAGGAACGCACCTAGGATGGGTGCCGAGTTTGAAGTTCGAAGATTGGGATCTCGCCGACCACGAGAAATTCCCTCACTTGGCGACCGCATAGCTCATGAAGCCGAAGCAAAACACCGCGGCGAGAGTTATAGAGTTGGAGCCGCGCAAGTGGTTATGCGGAGTCGAAAAGGCAGGGTTGTTGAACCTGCTTTGGGTGCCGCATTACCATCGTGCCCTAGTGACTATCTTCGTCATCAGGCAGCTGCTCTGCCTGGTGCATGGTGGGTGTTTGTGGCTGGAGGAGCCCATCCCCATCACGGACCACCTAATCCATCGAATTACCCGACTCCCGTGTAAAGGAGAAGACCTAGCAGACATTTCAAAGGGTAAAAGCAGTGATTTGGCCATCGTGGAGGCCATGAAAAAGAAATACAAGCTGGAGAAGAAAAAGAGGGGCTACGCAATCTCCAGTATCAACAACAAGGCAGTCAGAGTTGCGACTTAGATACTGGCAGGTAAGGTCATGCGGAAGTGCTGCGTGGATGAGGTGCCCGCGCTAGTGGTTGCACTTGCTGAACAGTGCGCAAAGGGGGTCCAGTTTAACTGGTCTGAATTCTTGTGCAAGGAGTTCCTGGAGAATTGCCGCGAGGCACAGGAACAAGGGAAAACATTCCACTATGCATGGCTTTTGTTGTCCATAGTGTTGGGGGTTGGGGAGTTGCTTGAGGACAGCCAATTCCCCACAATTGCAAGGGATCTCCCGGAAGCTGCAAAGTACGCTTCGCTGTGGGCTACTAAAGACGCTCACCGCATCCGCGACAATAAAATATTCCGAGTGTTCATGGAGATGAACATCAGGATGAGGATTAACCGCAAGCCGTGGTTGTACAACAACCTAAAAAGTTTCACAGAGTTTAAAGCAGACTTTCATCACATCTACCTTAAGGCGCACAAGGACCCTGCAAAGAAGTGGAACGAACTACCCTATATAGCCACAGATGATGTGATTTTCGACTTACTTGAGACGTGGCCGCTAGAATGGCATGCTCTAGACATCTTCGCGGTGGAAAAGTCTGCTGCGCAGAAAAAGGAGGAGGCAAAACTACACGTAGCACAGTTGGCGAAAAAGAGAAGAAAAGAAGCAGCCACAACAAAGGTGCAAGAGGCGAGGGACACTGCGCAGATAGCAGCAGAACAACAGATGGTTGCAACAGAAGCACAGAAGGCAGTAGAGACGGAGCGCGAGGGTCGGAAGTCGCCTTTGCCTGAGCAGGAGCAAGAGATGGAAACAGAGGTAGAGGAGGGCGGCGTGGACCCACAGACAACGTCGACACTATTGAAGCACCAGCGCCCGCAAGAGCAGATGGGGTCGCACAAGAAGGTAAAAGCGTCTAAGATGTCTATCAACCCGATCACCCTTACCGAGGGGGATCTGCACGATATAGGAGAGACGGTGCGTGACGTCACCATAGAGGCCCTCTAGAACTTTGCAGAGGAGAATCAGATTGTGTTGGGGGCCCTCCAAGCACAGATTCAGGAGTTGTAGGTGCGCACTCCTCAGGCTGGTACTCTCTCGACCAGCCTCGCAGTAGGAACAACCATAGCCGAGGAAATGCTGTGTGCTCGTACGACCAACATAATAATGTTGCTAGAAGGGGCATTGGTTACAACAAATGAGGCCGACAGGCCTACGGTCAATACATTGAAAGGAATAGGGATCAACATGGTTGCGCTCCCTCGGGAGACGCTCTATGTTCTACAGGATGGGATTACTACAGAACTGTGGGCTAGGGAGAGCCACGCGCTACAGGTGTTGAGTGAACAGAGGATCAACATGGAGCAGTTGAGCTTGCAACGTGACAAGGTCGTGTCTCAGAACAGGCAGATGGTACAGGTAATTGAAGAAGCCTACCAGATGGTCCCTGAGCTGGCCATCCCAGCAGAAGCACCAACAGAGGCGCGCATCCAGAGGTTAGCAGTAGGGGTGTGTGAGGCGCGCATCCAGAGGTTAGCAGTAGGGGTGTGTGAGGCGCGCATCTAGAGGTTAGCAGTAGGGGTGCACGAGGCGCGAGAAGAAATGGCCAAGGTTCAGCTGGAGCTGAACCTTCAGATAGCAGAGCTACGGTTGAAGGTGCAGCCTTCAACTCCTCCAGAGGTAAGGGAACAACGCGCCAACGCCATTACATCGGGGATGGAGGAGATCAGTAGTGCAGTGAGGGACTGCACCAAAATGTTGGAAGAATTGTTCGAGGTCCTCACCAATCTGCAGGAGGACCCGAACATACAATGCTTAGAAACAGAGGCGCGTGAGCTACAGCAGCAGTATGACAATGTCAAAGGGACCGCGCAGACAGTGGCCCTCACACAGAGGCTCGTGCAAATGCAACAGGCCAAAGCGCTTAAGGAGCAAGTAGACGCAGCGCGACACAGAGAAGCGGTTTTGAAGGCGCGTGTTCAGCCTTGGATCGACGAGGCCTTCGTAATCACCGCAATAATTGAAGGCAAGCTTGCGCAGATGTAGGGGACGCAGGAACAGATACAGGGGAGCAGTTCCGACACCGCGGTCTCGGAACAACGCGTACAAGAGATACAACAGGCAACCGCTCAGTGTGCTGCTGACCTTGCAACAGTCTGAGCAGAGTTGGGAGGTCTCTGCACGAAGATCTCCGCATCGACAGAGTGACTCGAGGGTGAGTCACGATGTTTGTGTTGGGGGCCTGTTGGGTGTGGGATCCCCCCCAAGGCAAGTTTTGGGGCTTAAAGCCCAAGTTTTGACTAAGTCCGATGTAAAGACTCCGCGATTTCTGGGCACGGAGCGCAAATATGGTAAATGAGTTAGAGGGTTGTTTGTCCTTACTTTTGTAAATGTAGTGTCGGCTTGAGAGTTCTACCCATGGTCCGCGGACCATGGGATTGTATAAATAGAGCGAGGCTCTAAGTGTAAAGACATCTAATGAATCAGAAAGAAGAAGATCTAATGATGAAGCATTGAGTCTAAGTGTAGAGTCATGTCTTTGGGTCGTAGAGTAGGAGAAGGCTCTGCAGCTGAGTGCGCAAAGGCCTAGTAGTCTGCAGTTGAGTGCGCAAACCCCTGCAGCTGAGTGCGCAGGGCAGGTTGAGTCTGTAATCGATTGAAGCATTAATAAAGAGAAGTTTTACAATATTTCTGTGTATCTTTTCCTGTTTTATGCATTGAAGTATATTGGGTATGAATTGCAAGTTTACTGTTTATTTACTGCGCGAACTTATATGAATGTGTTGAATAAGTGAATATAATATAAGGTATTTGTTTACGCAAAGATAACTAACTGTTATAAGAAGATAAGTAAGATCTGCGGTGTGACTTGGGGAAATAGCGCAGATCGCTGCTTTAGCAGCGCGAAGCTCCTCAGCCCCTGGTTAGGGCTGTGCGAAGTCGAGTATAACAGGGCACGAAGGCCTCGCAGGTCAGGAAAGTGCGCGAAGTGACCTGTGCGAAGGTATTCACAGTTGGACTAAATCAACCCCTCAGACATCTTAAGGGTGCGGAAACTTGGTTCCAGCATCCCCCCATACTGCTTCGGGTGAGACCTCAGTCCGCGCTCCGTTGGCTGTTGTCGAAAGGGCCAGTAGTACAGGGATTTGTTTGGCTAAATAACTCCGAACCTGGGTCAAGCCCCAATAAGCCAACACAGGGAGGCTTAGACGCATGCATTCTCCAATACCCAGAAATTGTTTTGGGAAATTCCACCCAGAGACAATTTTATTAAAATAATTAATTGTTTTTAATGAGACCCTAAGTCTAAACTTAGGAAATTAAAATAATTAATGGGTATTAATCTAAACTGTGGGTGAAACTTCTAGAAGAAGCTAGAGATCAAGTCAATATGATCCTAGCCATTGATTAGAATCTAATCTGGGCCGTTGATTGATCAGCGAGAGGATTATAAGAGAATGCTTGATGGGCACTTGGAGAACACACAGAGAGAGTTCAAAAGATTGATTTTTTGAAGCAGAGCAGTTGCTGGTGAGAAATTCGAATTGAGATTTTGCAGTGAGGGGCAGGGATAGTATCCGAAGGGAAATCTTTCTCGGTTGGAGAATACCCCGCAAAGAAGGTAGAGGGAGATCCAGCAGTGGCAGCGTAGAGCTAGAGGGGCTGACGCAGAGCCACGCAGAAGTCGAGAGGAAGCTCGAAAATTTGTTGAATGAATTGATTGCAGAATCTGGAAGTCGGGGTGTGAGATCGGGAGGCATAAATCGAAGTTCTTGGGCAACAAATCGATTAGCTGGAGAAGTGACGATGTCCTGAGAGGGTTTGACGTTGGGCTGACGCAGAGGCAACCAGGGGCAGTCATTTAGGGGCTGAATCAGCCAGGATTTCCAGTGATAGTGTGAGGTGTGAGAATTCTATCACTGCAGCAATTGATTTACTTTTCCTACTTATTTCACCATAAGTTATTCATGAAATTACTTCAACAAACATTAAAATAAATACTGCTGCAGATATCACACCGTAATATAGAAGCAAACATAGGCACAAGAATCAACACATTGACACAGTTATTTTGGACTAATATCCCCGAAAAACCCCAATGTGGGAAAACTGGTGCAACAAGGGAGGATTTTATTATTTAGCAATCTTCTAGTACAACAGGGTGCCAAACTGGTTTACCCACAGATAGACAAATTTTCTAGCACTTCTTCTGAACCCAGTGTAAGCCCTACTAACCTCTGCGTCAGCCTACTGAGGCTCTGCGTAGCCTCTCGGCCTTCTGCGTCACTCCAGCAGCTTCTGCGTGGATGACGCATGCCTTGTTGGCTCTATGCAGTCTCTGCTGCCTTTGCGTGGCTTCCTCTGGCCCTGTGTCTGATCTCTTCTGCCTTTGCGCTAATCTCCCGTCTCTCTGTTCCGTACTTGCTGCCTTCTAACTGCTCTCCAAACCACTAGTTCAATTTCTCAGCTAACCCCGCTCCAGAAATTGAACTGTCTGGTCTCCCTCAGTGTGTTCTCCAGGTGACCCTCAAGCCTCCTCTTCTACTTTTCTCGTTGACAAATCAATGGCTGAGATTAAGTCCCTAATCAACGGCTAGGATTAGATCTGGCTTGATCCATGTCTTTTGGACCATTCTAACACAGTTTCATATTAATACACATTATTATTTTAATTTCTCTAAGTTTAGACTTAGGGACTCCATTAAAAATATTAATTATTTTAATATCTCCTGAACTGTTTAGAATCTACCCAAACCCTTTCTGGGTATTGGAGATCTTATGTGCTCCATCCTCTCCACCAAATTGCGTGGCTAGAGCACATCCGATGCTACCCCAAATCAACATGAGGTATTCTCACAGATCTCTTTGTCAATGATATTCTCTGTAACTGTATGTCGGGAAGGCATCCAAAAGTTGTATTCAGAAATTACTACTGCATAATAATAAAACCCTCAGAGTTGCTGCATCGGTTTTCCCGCATCGGGTTTTTCCAGGGACATTTTTCCAAAAATAACTGTGTAGATGTGTGTGCTTATTATTTCTCTCCTGTGTTGTATTTAGTTTCCGCAGTTTATTTTGGTGTAGGCTGTAGTGTCTGTATTTCAGTATTTTGCCGTAGAAAACTGAAAATAACTTGTTCAATTAATTTAACAAGTAGGTGAAATATAATCAATGTGTTGCAATGGGAATCGGGTAACCGACTTTTCACAAGATATATATGTTTTAAGATAATAATATATAACGTGTTCTATTCTAGAGGGTCTACATGCCTTATGTCAGGCACTTGAATTTGCGTGTCCCATGTCCCTGTGTTAGGTGACTTAGGTTCGTACAAATTGTAAGAATTCACGATTACAGGAATTTGCGTGCTATTACATGAATTCATTTGCTATTATGAGAATTTGCTATTTTAGGAATTCATATATGATTGCAGGAATTTGCTAGTATAGGAATTCACGAATGACTGTAGTAATTTGTAGTGTGATTGCATTCTTTGGCTGAGCTCTTGGAGGGTTGATTTGATTGGTTAGAACTTAGGGCACACTTTGACTGCTGTTGATTTGGACAGAAATTGCAAACTTTGATAGTTGACCAAAATTGACTTTTGAGGCTCATCATTGGTTATTCTTGGTTTGTCTATATTGGATAATCAAAGGTTGACTTTGACTTTGGATTATTGTACTCTCTGTTGAACATTTTATGACAATCTAATAAGAAGAAAAAATTGAAAGGGTTTTCCCGCTTGTGGGGTTTTTCCCTGGTCTTTGACCAAATTGGTGTTTGTTGTTGATGCTCTTGATTGTCTCCTATTGTCATTGTATTCACTGTTCTATCTTCAATTATTGTTGATTATCGGAAAAACTAATTGTTACTGAAAATATTGCTTATTGAAGAATTGGTTTGGGCTAAAGTAATTGACATAGTATAGAACAATGGAAAATTAACATTTCACTCAAGTTTTGGGGCTCCAAAGTGATGTGCAAGCCTTCCCTTGTTATCACAAGGATAACCATCATCATCTGAGCTTCTGAACAAGTGATGCCCATCAAACAATGTCAAGGCTAGCTTGGGGGCATCTCGGGTCCACTGGGCACATCATCAGTATCTCCAACACCAAGGTTCATGGGCTTAGTGTTTCAACATCTGAGGGTTCCTTGGAGTGGAAAGCATCATGTGGGGTCATTAAGTAGCCCAACGCTCTACTCTTCATAGCAGCACTGCATCAACAAGGTCGTAGTCCGTCTCTAGAATGGACAAAATGACCTCTAGAATGCTACTGAGAAAGTAGGACAATCATCTCAAGAGGCATTTGTTGCTGTGATGAAACCACCTAACAAAACCCTCTCAAGATCAAGTGGAAATCACCAATCATTAGGTGCAATATCGATAGATGCATCATATTGGACCATACCTAATGCTGGGTTAGAGTAATACTTCACACAAAGCTCATCTTCAGATATCTTACTAGATCGAGTCCCATAAACAAGTTACTTCCTTATGTTAGGGATGGTTAGATGGATACCATATTAGGTGTTTCTAGCCTCCAAGGGGAATTGACAAGTCCCAAGTTAGCCCATCAATCCATGGGTGTATGTGAAATGGTGGCAACGAGGTGGGAATGACATCAGGGCAGGGTGCCATAGCCAAGTGACCAACAGTGGTCCAACATCCTGAGTGTATAGATGTGAGGAGGGAGCAATAGTGGAGGCATGGTTTACCCCTTTTCTTGGCTTGCTTTTTCTACCCCTCTGGCACACCTTTTACTTCTTGATGATTTGCTTTGATTTGGGTGTGCCTTTTTCTTCTTTATGATTCACTTTGATTGGGTCCATAGCTCAAGAGACTAAGCTTGCTTTTTGGGATTTAGTATTTAATACTCCTTAATGATGAGTCAGTTTATCGTTCATCAGGGTTGGGCCAATACAAGGGTTCTTTTTATAGATGGAGCATTATGTGGTTGAGGAACCGGGTGATGGCTAATGAGGGGGTTAGAGCTCATGCTAGGCTTTTGCCCATGTTCTGATCAAATGTCTTACCCATATTTTGCATTTTATCTTTTTCTTTCATTGAGGTTTTTTATGCTTTTAACTTTCTTTCAGCTGCATCAACCTATGGGGCAAAGTTTTCTAGCTTAGACTCAATTATGAGGATGAGAGGCTGGTAATCCCCATGACCAATGACCACCATCCCAAAGAATGGAGATGGAATGATGAGAAAGGTGAAAAGTAGCAAATATGGGATACCATGGACATGCTTCTTCAATCAAAGCCTTCCTAGTAGTGTCTTTTCTAAATCCCCAAGGGCTCAGAGGAGGTCCCACTAGACTAGAGTCAAAGACTAATCTCCTAGATAAAGTGAGAGAACAAGAATATGGTCAAGATCGGTCAATCATTGAGATCATCTGTTGATTCACACTAGTCTGCCTGAAAAATTAAGTGAAAGCACATGATTACAAAATGTTTAAAGTACACGCTGATGGATGACCCACATTCCTTCAAGAAGGAATTCTAGATGGGAGAGAGAAATTTGACTGGAGCAAGGAGTGGCGGATCCTGGGATCGTGTCATCTGCTGATCATACAAGGCTGCTAGCTGGCTGGCTTTTCTAGGAGGAGAAAAATATTCTCCTATTGGTTACCCACTTTTTGGTGGGTATCATGACCTAGGTTAGATGAAAGCTTAAGTAATAAGGTGGCTGTATGGGGTTTTCTTATGGGACATTGTTTTCATTGCATGTATTGGCATCCACATCACATTGAATGATGTATCAAGCATATCTTTGTTTTAGAATATATTCTGCCTTGGGATTCAGTGTCCACATTCTTATGTGGTATTCCTCAGCTTGCTGGGCATATATTATGGGCAATTTGCCACTTGGGATCATATTTCCATTTTTGAGCATGTACCTGTTTACTTTTATTAAATAGCTTTTTAGTTTTTTGTTATATTTTTTGATATTTCTGAAATCATGAATTGTAATTTCTGTGCATCACGTCATTATTTTGAGGAATTTCAAAATTTCAAAATATTATTGTGGCTTAAGATTCTGGGGGGAACTTCTATCCTTTCTCAAAACCCATACCCACATGTCGCCTGTTCTGGAAAATTGTGCGGCATAGTATTATTTGGTGTCTATGAGGTGGATTTTGTCAGGGAGTGAGAACCCCCAAGTTTGGTTTGTGAAATTTTGAATATTTCAGAAGTTTTCTTTGTGTTTTATTCTTAGTTTTTCGTTGAGTCCAAATCATACTCTTGCTCTTGGCCTTTGCCCATCGCCAAGTCATACTTGAGACTGAGTTATTTGACATTGACTTGTTGTGAGGAGGTTAATGGAATGCAATCTGTAGATGGGTTGCATAATTTGGCTGATGTGGTTGTGGAGCCTAGTCTATGCAATTATAGATCAAAGATATTAAAAGCAGAAGTGAGAAAGCTACCTAGGGTGGCTTCTACTTTTATATTACCATTAACTCTGAAAAGATTGTATATACCGGTGCTAATTGTGACCAGTGTATAGATGCAGACAATTTATCCTTTACTAAGTACTACAGAAGCAACTAGGCTGACCATTTTTCCTTCCAAACATTTTTTAGCAAATATTCTAAAAAATTAGATGTCTCTCTGCTAAAAATTATAAACTGTCACCAGATATGTTACTTTGTCAGCCTCTTGCCCCTCTATTATTTCCCTATGATTTTATCTTCTTTTCATTTCTCTAACATTATTGCATTATCATTTGCAGCTTCCAGGAAAGGTGTATGGTCTTAGAATTGCATTATTATTTGTACTTTGGAAATACCATTTATAGCATCAACTATATCAATGTTATTGTCATCAGTGAGTCTGAGACCCTTCCTCCCTGCCTGCCTAATCAGGGGTTGAATAGCACTGAAATAGAAAATCTGTCTCTATAATAGAGAGACTTATCTTGATTCTTACCCCTTTGAGTCTTTGACTGCTTTCTCTTGCTTGTTATTTGCAGTAAAATTGATCAAGTTCTGCCTCACAAAGCACAAGCAACATCTGTCACACCTAGCTTATGCTGTAAATCTCTGTGGCACTCAGGCAGATTAATTGCTATTAGCTTTTTGTGAAGGTATCATTGTGTGATTACTATCCAGGAGGACCCCTCTTCTTTTAATATAGTGGAGATGAGGAGCTTTAAGAAGAATTTTTTTCTACTTGTGCTAGTCAAACAGAGTGCTTTTTGTGTGTGTGATGGAACTCCTGTCCCATGATGTACCGAGTTGATCATTGAAGTAATCTACTCAACAATTCAAACAAAAAAAATGACCAAGTTTCTCTCTAAGATAACAGGACCAATTTATTTCTGTGAATTCTCACATTCTGATATTGACTATATTGAAGGTCCTCGTTCAAAGGAGTAATCTATCAAGGAATTATAATAATTTCACAGAAAACTCTATGCTAGTTTGTTTACAATTAAAAGGTCCAGTAGGAAAGAATCTAGGCATTTATAATATTGGTGGTGATGGTTACGTTGGTTCCTTTCTACGCTGATTAAACTATTTACTTTATGGTTGTTTTTCTCATCTTTTTAACGACTTGGCAGGCATTGAGAAGAGCATTGACTGACAAGACTTCTGGAGATATAAAGTCTACTGCATACCCTATGACACCAATTGGAATCATAGAATCTTGTTTTTGGACGAGGTATCTCTTCTATCAAGTTGCTGATACTTGCTAATTTGTTGTGAGTATAGAATGAACTGAAATCTAAGGGATATCTCTAATGGAGTGGTTAGCCTTGATAATATGATATACAACTCAAAATTCAAGGAGTTATGCAATTTGATGTTTGAGTCTCACATTAATTCTTTATTTGTAGACCGTTGTGGATTTAAGTTTATATTATACATACACACAAACATTTTAGTGATCTCTCAACCAGAGTCTACAATTACTTCTAGCTTCTAATGATTTTTGATATTCACTTGACAATTACTTCTGCCTCTGATGAAAATGGATAAGATCCTCTCAGAAAGCAACTATTTAGTGTGAAGTTTATCACAGATTTCCAGGAGGACATAGCATTCTTCAATTTCGTCGCACATTTTTTCTCAACTAACCTGTTTGGAGCCCCATCATAGACATACTTTCATACTTTATTCAAATTGAAGAATTTCTCTTCATGAATGTCTCGAGTTGAATTTATTGCTCAAGTAAATGCATGCATACTATTTAAGAAATTGAGATAGTTATTTGTTTGAGTCTCACATTAATTCTTTATTTGTAGACCGTTGTGGATTTAAGTTTATATTATACATACACACAAACATTTTAGTGATCTCTCAACCAGAGTCTACAATTACTTCTAGCTTCTAATGATTTTTGATATTCACTTGACAATTACTTCTGCCTCTGATGAAAATGGATAAGATCCTCTCAGAAAGCAACTATTTAGTGTGAAGTTTATCACAGATTTCCAGGAGGACATAGCATTCTTCAATTTCGTCGCACATTTTTTCTCAACTAACCTGTTTGGAGCCCCATCATAGACATACTTTCATACTTTATTCAAATTGAAGAATTTCTCTTCATGAATGTCTCGAGTTGAATTTATTGCTCAAGTAAATGCATGCATACTATTTAAGAAATTGAGATAGTTATTTGTTAATTCACCTTGAATGATAATTTTTTTCATTTGAAAACGCCTTATTGTCTTTTGATTGAAGAACCACTAGCATCCAATGAAAAGAAAAATATAGAATCACACAAATGGGAGCCTTGACCAATGTTGCACGGGAAGTTTTTTTAAAGCGGATCCATGGAAGTGTCATTTCTGTTGATTTGGGGTAGCATCGGATGTGCTCTAGCCACGAAATTTGGTGGAGAGGTTGGGGCACATGAGATCTCCAATACCCAGAAAGGGTTCGGGCAGATTTAGAAGATATTAAAATAATTAATATTTTTAATGGAGTCCCTAAGTCTAAATTTAGGGAAATTAAAATATTAATGTGGATTAATTATAATATGAAACTGTGTTAGAATGGTCCAAAATACATGGATCAAGTCAGATCTAATCTTAGCTGTTGATTAGGGACTTAATCTCGGCCGTTGATATGTCAACGAGAAAAGTATAAGAGGAGGCTTGAGGGTCACTTGGAGAATACACCAGAGTGATTAGTCATTCTATTCTCTAGAGCGGGGTTTGCTAAGAGAGATAGAATCAGTGATCGGAGTTGCAGCTGAGGGGCATTGAGTACAGAGAGATAGAGAGACAGAGATAGTGTCGGGAAAGCAGTGCAGGAGCCAGAGAGAGTGACACAGTGGCAGCCAAGGCTCACGTAGAGGTAGCCAGGAGTTGCCCAAAGCTTCAGAGAGGTCATCGTTGCTGACACAGAGGGCTAGAAGGCTGACGCAGACCCATTCAGGGTGCTGCAGGGCCAACGCTGGGCAGAGAGGGGTTGACACAATCCAAAATGGCAGACACTGGTGTTTCTGGGGCAGATTGGAGTTGAGGAGGTGCCGGAAGGATTATCCAGTGTTTTAGCTGGGAAATTTGTCTCAAACTGAGAGGTATTACTACCAAGGAAATTCTTTGTTGGGTAGGCCGGTTTTGGCACCCAGATTGTACTATGATATTTGCTTAATAAGAAAACCCTCAGATAGCTGCACCGATTTTCCCACATTGGGGTTTTTTGGGGACATTGGTCCAAAAATAACGGTGTCATTTAGTGTGATTGTTTCTGTTTCCTTCAGTTGATGATCTGTAATGTGTTGAGCATGTACTTGTGTTTATTTTCAGTATTTACATGGTAAATAACTTGTTAATTAATCAGAACAAGTAGGAAGGAATAAATCAGAAAGTACATGGAAGGTTTCTAACGGGTTAGATTTAGAAATTCCAACATGGTATCAGAGTGTGATTGCAGATCATAGGAGGACCAAGGACATCAGCCGAGCGAAGCAATAGTAGCAGAAAACAACTGTCTCGAGGTGACAAAAGTTGTTTCTAGCAGAGCAACAACAAGGGAAGGGTGACGCAGTGCTTGCGTCATCAAGGCTGATCCAGAAAGAGGCAGCACAGAGGCTAAGGAAGGCAAAGGGAGCCTCACGCAAAGCCACACAGAAGCTAGGAGCGCTGACGCAGTTGGCTGAGGAGGCCATGTTGCTGGTGCCGGGATTGCGTAGAGCCTAGGAGCTCTCACCTTTAGGTTGCTGGGGATTAAACTTTAGAAGGTTGTGGGAACATTGCCGAGTGGAGCTGGTGAGGTACTATAGTTAGAACAATACCTGATAGGGCAAGGCCAAGAGGAGGGAGTTGCTATCGAGGGTTTCTAGCCGAGAAACCTAGATCAATGTTGCGGTTGCACAAACGGTCAGAGTAGGGGGCATCTCGACATCGACAGAAGGATTTCCAGGAGGGAAATTGAGTCTCAGAGGGAGTCAGATTGAGAACTTCCAGGAGGGAATTAGAAGAGCATCATGCCACTACACGGAGTAAGAGACCAGGATAGACTGAACGAAGTGTCAAACTTCGCAATCTGGAAGGCCAAAATCTTATCTGTACTTGATAGAAATCATGTCAAGAGCTTCGCCTTAAAGGTTATAGCTATTGCAGTCGACCCAAATGATAACGACAAGTACGAGGAGGCAATGGCAAGGGCTAAGAGCATCATCCTTGACGGGGTCAAGGACCATGTAGTACCACACATTACCAGCATACTTTTGTGCAAAGAAGAATGTTACTAGAGAATCAGTTGAGGTCGTATCAAATGAAGAAGGGAGAATCGATTGACACCTTCCTCGGAGGACTGAATGAGATCCGAGATCAGTTCACTGCTATAGAAGCCACGTCGTATCAGGAATTGATGGTGAGGACAACCTTGAATGCTGTCTGAGAAGACTGGGAGGTATTTGTCCAGAGCATACTGGGCAGAGGGACTCTTCCACCTTGGGACGAGATGTGGGCTGCTCTTCGCCAAGAAGAGATCAGACGGCAGTCATAGACGGGTAGTAGCAGCAAGGGGATCAAAGTCAAGCAGGAGGAGGAAGATGTTGCCACAACATCTGAGGGAAAGCAGGAAAAGCGGAAGAAGAAGGATCTCTCCAAGATCAAGTGCTTCCAGTGTGGGGAGCTGGGTCATTATGCGACCTAGTGTCCAAGGAAGAAGAGTAAGGGAGAGTCTTCTGAGATTAAGGCAGCGCCAACAAGGGTAGAGAAGGATGTTTTGACAGACGATGACTGTGCCATGAGTGCACACGCACCACTTGAGCAGAAGTGGGGAGACATCGAGTTGTAGTCAGGTGGATTACAGATGATGAGGGGTAGGATCCTCGAGGTACCCAACCTCTTGGATTAGACCTTGCTACGGGAGCCCCAAAGAGGAGTAGCAATATTGGCTGATGTGGGTAGAGATGGATGTGGATGGAGCAGCAGAGAGCTATAGTGCAGGAGTCTCGAGACAACGCAGAGTTAGTAGGCTGCAACAGTGCAAGAGGCACAGGAGTGTTGCACCAGTGCAAGATGGCACAAAGAGGTGTGCAATGGTGCGAGATGCAGGGAGTTGTTGCAACAACGCAGAGGTCAGAGAGGGAGCACTTGTCAGCGACAGAGGGAGCTTCAGCATCAGGAGGATCTCTAGCCCAACAGAGAGGTCAAAGTTGGGAGATTAGTTACTTACTTCTCAGTAACTGAGTTGCAGTGCAACAATGGGCAACACGATGCAACATGATGAGAGGAGGTACAGTGCGGATGCAGTGCTGGGAGAAAGGACCAACAACAACACGAATGCAGAGGGAGCTGTAGTACAGATGCAGTAGTGGCAGTGGCAGAACCATGGGCAACAGTACAGGATACAACAGTGCAGAGGATGGTGGGCAGCAGGCCTAGCATCAGCACAGGGACCGATGCCAGATGATCAGGGTGATATTTAGTGAGGAGTATTATTAGAGCACACTCCTCGCTAAGAGGGAGTCTTGATTTGGGGTAGCATCGGATGTGCTCTTGCCATGAAATTTGGTAGAGAGGTTGGGGCACATGAGATCTCCAATACCCAGAAAGAGTTTGGGCAGATTTTAAATAGTTCAGGAGATATTAAAATAATTAATATAATTTAATGGAGTCCCTAAGTCTAAACTTAGGGAAATTAAAATATTAATGTGTATTACTATGAAACTGTGTTAGAATGGTCCAAAAGACATGGATCAACCCAGATCTAATCTTAGCCATTGATTAGGGACTTAATCTCGGCTTGAGGGTCACTTGGAGAATACACTAGAGTGATCAGTCATTCTATTCTCTAGAGCGGGGTTTGCTAAGAGAGATAGAATCAGTGATCGGAGTTGCAACTAAGGGGCATTGAGTACAGAGAGACAGAGGCAGAGATAGTGCCGGGAGAGCAGTGCAGGAGCCAGAGAAAGTGACACAGTAGCAGCCAGGGCTCACGCAGGGCCACACATAGGTAGTTGGGAGCTACGTAGAGCTTCAGAGAGGCCAGAGTTGCTGACGCAGAGGGCTAGAAGGCTGATGCAGGGCCTCCTAAGGCTGATGTAGACCCATTCTGGGTGACATAAGGCCAATGCTGGGCAAAGATGGGCTGATGCAGTCTAGAAAGGCAGGCGCTGGGGTTTCTGGGGCAGATTGGAGCTGAGGAGTTGCTGGAAAGATTATTCGGGGTTTCAGCCAGTAAATTTGTCTGAAACTGGGAGGTATTACTGCCAAGGAAATTCTCTGTTGGGTAGGTCGGTTTTGGCACCCAGATTGTACTCTGATATTGCTTAATAAGAAAACCCTCAGATAGCTGCACCGGTTTTCCCACATTGGGTTTTTCCAGGGACATTGGTCCAAAAATAACGGTGTCATTTGGTGTGATTGTTTATGTTTCCTTCAATTGATGATCTGTAATGTGTTGAGCATGTACTTGTATTTATTTTCAGTATTTACATGGTAAATAACTTGTTAATTAATCAGAACAAGTAGGAAGGAATAAATCAGAAAGTACATGGAGGGTTTCTAACGGTTAGACTTAGGAATTCCAACAATTTCCTAAAAATCTAGGAAGCGAAGCATCTCGGAAGGGTCTACTATCTATATATATATATTTTGCATTTATATTAAAAAAAAACTTCCAAAATACCAAATTAGTTGTAGAAGACATGAAAACATGCATATTTTTACATAAATCAAGAAAGATATGGTATCCATTGTACATCAATGATTAATTGTTTCAGCATCAACCATCTAGATGCATTAACCATCTAGAATCTAGATTACTCTTCTCTTGTCTAGCCTTTGCCTCTACTTTGATTCTCTAGAGATATTAGTCAACATTGCCCAATTTTGATCAAATGGCCTAATCCAAGCCTTATAATATGGTAGAGTAAGCCTAACATGCCTGATCAATGATTTTGACTTGAGTGGAGGGTATATTTTTGCTAAGGCTATGAAAAAAGAGTTCAACAATCAACAACACCAACACTGGGGTACATATTGATATAGGGCTCGATGCCCTTGATTAAATGCCAATCACACGCCCTCATACATGATATAATCCAATGAAATGCCGCAATCACATTGATCCTGAAAACTATTAAGTCTGCTCAATATTGAATGGGATATGAAATTCTATTTTCTCCATATGAAGTCCGATGAGGTTGGAACCACTCTCAAACATCCTGAGTCATTTCATGGTAATGTTAAAAATTTAAGTAAAAGGCTTTTACTTTAAGAATTTGACATTACCATTAGGGAGCATTAAGGGGCACCTTGGGAGTGTTTGGAAAGCATAGTTCCTTACATAACAGTTCGAAATTTCCAAAAACAAAAAAAATTCCCGCAGAACCGTGTGAACCATCCACCTCTCGGATCCGCTCGTGATCCGTGACGGATACATGCCCTAACCTCCACAGATCCGCATTCGATCCTTTCTTGATCCACGGATGTGGCAACTGGAATTGTGGATCGGGCCCCCGCGGATCCGATTTTCCAGGAATTGCCAAAAAATGGCAAAAATGTGGATCCAATTTTCGGATCAGCGGTTCCACCGAAGGATCGGTGGTGGATCCGTACGGGATGTGGTTCCACCTCTTGATCCTTGGGGGGGACGGTTCCTACAGCTTTGGTCTTGACAATGTTTGCTTGCTTGTGATGCCCACCTCTACACACCTACTGTTCAAAGCTGATCAATCCCTTGCATTTTTGTAATCCCCTCTCTCTCTCTCTCTCTATATATATATATATATATAATGCAAATGAGTGTACAGTAGGTCTACAACACTGGTGATCTCCTGTGTTACTTGCATACTTGCTATTAGGTTTTCCTACTTGTGTGTGTCATGTTCCCAATTAATAATTTTGTTAAGGGAATTCTCAATTTTGCAATTTTTGGCAGTTAATAAATATTTTGGCATATAAACTTAGGAAAAAGTGGGTGGAAAAGGAAAAATTATAAAGGTGCCACCCCCAAACAATAGAAAAGCCAAGAAATTCGATGGGAAGTGGAGATTGGGGGCCACTCCAAGGAAATACACACCCCTTGGAGGAATTCAAATTAGGTGAGAGAGGGAATTTGATGGGTGGAGCCCACAAGGAGCATGAGGGATGGCTAGCTATAAATTGGGGGTGAGGCTCTCATTTTAGGGCTTTTGATGATTTGACAAACTTTGTTGTTTCTCAAGCTGTTCAATTGAGTCACAAGTGTTGTTTAGCACCAAAGTTTCCCAAGGAGGAAACTCACCCTTCTCTTCGGTGGATTACGAGTGCCACCCTAGGAAGGTATCACCATTGTCTTGTGGAGGCAGGGAGAGACATAGCACAGGTGCCACGAATTTTCTGAGCTAAGTTGGGACGCAGAACCAGAGCCACGCTATCCTTTGGAGAGTTGGCGCCGAGAATTAGGAGTCACACCCATTTGCTAGACATTACTTGCAGAATTTGCTAGAGGAGAGAGGAAATTACAGAGCAGAGTGAGTCCACCACTCCAGTGCGAAATTCCCTTACTAAGCCTGCGCAGTCATTGCCCAGGCCTGCGCACTCATTGAGAGGGAGTGTTTGTGGGTGGTCTTGTTCAATGGAATTTGGAGTTGGGTTGTTGTGTGGGAGTTAGAAGGGGGACAAGGGAGATTTTCCATCATTTTGGAGGGTTGTAAAGACAGAATTTCCTGCAGGCCGAAATTTACTGGTAGTGGAGGAGTGCTGGGAATTTGGGGTCAATTTTGGAGCGTCAAAACTAGAGGAAACCCTTTTTGGGTTTTTCTTGGTTTTTGGCAAGGACCTCAAATCTATTTTGGCGGAATTTTCTGGGCAGATCTGAGGGGTCAAATCAGGGTCTCAACACAGGCAATAGTGCAGAATTACTGGGTCAGCGCAAATTTTCTGATAGATAAATTCCAGCAGCAGTTGGGCATTGGCATATCCACCACCTGAGGCTTGTAGCTTGCCTTGTGCAATCCCAGGTGTACTCTTTCTATTTCACATTGTACACCAACAGTTTATATAATAAAATTGCCCATTTTTGGCATGTTGGGAGCATTTCTGGGTTGTTGGTGTTTGCTGAAAATTTTTATGCTGTATTGTCTTGCATGTTTTTGTTATCACTATGAATTTTTCATTAGGAATATTACATTGTGTGTGGGTGACCTTGCATAGCTGTTATGTGCTCATATCAATTGATATCAAAGCCTTAATATTATTTCTTATCAAAAGCTTCAAAATTCTAACTAACCTTGGGATTTCTTCTTGCCTGAAATTCTCTTTGAGTTTTCTTCAAGCTGTTTGAGTAATTTACAGGAATATCAACATCAGCAATTCTTGTTATCATGTTATCACCTCAAGTACCTACGCTGAAAGAACCCAAAGGTGTCCAAATAAACTTTAGAAGTAGGTCCACGTCACTGATATAACTTCTCTCACTTCCAAATTGGTGTATGCCAACTGGTGGGGGTATCCCTGAATTACAATACCCCAAATCTGGGGGAATACAATACCTCAAATCTGCAACAAAAGCCTGCTGATTTGCAATAAAGTACCTAAAAGTTTGCCACTTCTACTAATCAGCAAACATTCACTTTAAATGTATATTTATGTGTCAAAACAAGTCAGAATTTTCATAAATTTGTGACAATCTCCCCTTGTTTCTGCAATAAAAGGTGCATAACAATGAACTAAATTGACCCAAAACCTAAAGAAAACACTCTAAATCAATGTTTTACTGCTGATTTTGAAGTATATGCCTTACAAATCTGCAACTTAGTTCAAAACCAGCAATGATATTTTAAAAATGCTTATAAATCAGCTAGCTTTTTTCATTACCCGAAGTGTCAGGTTTTACACACATGAGCAGAGATAGGAATGCACAGAAGAATTAGAGAGAATAGATATATTAATTTATCCTTACATAGTAGAAGAGAGAGTAGTAGTGATGTAACTCTGAACACCTAATCTTGTAATGACTACATTAATTGACTCATAGTTAAATCACTTTATTTTAAAGACAACAATAAGCATACAACAATCTCTACTAGGTAAACCCAGGACACAAATATCAATTTTTTTTCTCTAGGCTAGGGTTTCGATCAAACATATGAACATACACCTAGGGATTTATCCCTAGAATCTTATTCTAGACATTACAAAGGTTTTGGTCATGAACCCTAATTTACCAAACCCTAAAGGTCTAGGGCGTCATTTTAAATATTAACAACAAACCCTAAAGGACTAGGGTTTTTATTATAAGAATACCTTGAATCTAAACAAGAGAATAGGATTGCTAGACTTCATCATTAACCCTAAGTAGACTAGGGTTTCATAACTATAGACAGACCCTTAGGTTAGGGTTTTATAGAGAACCTTTTAGGGTTCCATACGAATGATATAATGAGGGTAGATTCAATCTAATGATTAATCACCCAAACAAGAATCTCTTACGATTCAAAACGCTGGACATAACAATGTTAGTAATGTAGAGAAAAATTTAAAGAAGAATGATCGTACCTTTATATAAAGAGATCTTTGTAACAAGACTTATAGGCTAAGACATACCTTGGGTTGTTTCTTAACAAACCTTGTAGGACATTAATGCTTGAAAGGTTTCAATAGAACTTTTCTCACACTTCAAGACTATTTTTTGAAGTATTCTCCATGATCCTGAAGAAATTTGAAGAAATTTCAACCCCCACTCTGGTTATTAGTTTTGCTTATCACTCCATGCATTTAGTTTTAAATCCAAGCATGATAAAAATTCTAAAATCTGGAAATGACAATATTTTCTGAAAACACAAATTTAGAGATTTCCCAACTGCTGAACTTGTAGAAATAAAACACAACAAAATTATGACAGCTACACACAAAAAATAAGACAATGATTTTTGGTCAATGTTACCCTAGAAAAACCCCCTACAACTCTTGGGGAAAACCAGTTTGAGAACTCTTCTTTATTTATGTAAATGCTTTTATAGAGAAACTGAAATGCACAGTAAAAATTCCAGCAACCACAAATTACAACTTATCTCGATTTTCGTGCCAATCAGTGAGCAACCAAAACATAATTTTTTCCAGCAACAAAACAACATTAAATGTTGTACGATTTGCCTCGAAAAGCGTGCCCAAAACTTGTTGTATGGATTGTATAGATTTCAGCAGTACGACTGCCTCGAAATTCGTGCCCAAATCTGCCTCGAAATTCATGCCCTTGCTGCTGTCTCTCTTCCTCGATTTCTGTGCTGTCTCTCTTCCTCGATTTCTTTGCCTTTCTCCTACTATATGGTTTTTCCTTGGGATGCGTGCTAATAAACGTTGCTGCCCAAATTTGTTGAAATGTCTTCTTGCCGCTCTCTTTCACTTCCTCACTGCTCAGAAATTTTCTCCTTACTCTCTCTTCTCTTTCTCTCAAATGCTCATGAAAGAATAATTGATCTTTTCCTCTTCTCTTGTCCTTTTATTTTGTAAATGACCTTTTGGGTTACCCTAAGATCTAGTGGTTGAGATTCATTTAGATCTAGGGATGAGAATAAATGTGCATTTAATTCTCACTTTCTATCTTTTAACTCACCCACTTAAATAAAGACCCATTTAGCCTTTTATTTCCATAGTTTCTTTTTCACTTTCTAATCCTTCTCTGACTTTAATAAAGTCACCTTTAAATTAGAATGTAACTTTACCACTTATAAAGTCACTTTTAATGTAACTTTACCACTTATAAAGTCACTTTTAAATGAAATTGACTTTACCACTTATAAAGTCACTTTAGGAGAAAAGTACAAATAAATTTGGACACTTTTCCCTAGGCCAAAGATCAAATCCTTAGGGAACCACTTGTCCTCTGGCACCCAAATTTTAACACTCCCTCTTACCGAGGAAAGTATTCCTCACCACTCCCAGCATGTCTCTGAAGTAGACATGCTTGCCCTGTGGTAAGGCTTTGGTGAAAATGTCCACTACCTGCTCATTTGTGGAAATGTACTCAAGCTTGACAACTCCCTTTTGGACAGTCTTTAATGAAATGATACTTGATCTCAATATGCTTTGACCTGTCATGAAAAACTGGATTCTCCGTGAGTTTTACGCAACTCTGATTATCACAGTAAATTACTGAAGGTCTCAATGCCTGACCAAATAGACCAAACAACATCTTGCGAAGCCTTGTGGCCTCACAACTAGCCAAACTAGCAGCCATATACTCCGCCTCAGCTGAGCTCAATGCAACTGACTGTTGTTTTCGGCTGATCCACGACACAATTTCTGAACCCAACCCAAAACAGCGCCCAGAAATACTCTTCCTATCTGAAGCACAACCTGTCCAATTTGAATCCGTGTACCCTGCCAATCTCACTTCATCACCTTGTCTATAATCCAGACCAAAATCCACAGTCCCCTGCAAGTAACAGAGAATGTGTTTTGCAACCACCCAATGCAGTCTCTTGGGCTCACACATGAACTGACTCATAGTGTTAACTACAAACATATATCTAGTCAAGTGTTGACCAAATACATCAAACAACCAATCAGCGGTCTGTATAGAGTAGGATCCACCAACTCAGAATTAGAAGCGTGATGCTTCTTCTAGTTAGTGATCATAGGTGTAGACATGGGTTTGCAGTCTTCCATATGAAATCTACTAAGAATATCCACAATGTACTTCCCTTGTCCCAGGAAGAAATGCCCCTCCTCCTGCCACACCTCCAATCCCAGAAAATAATGCATCAAGCTGATATCCTTCATCTCAAACTCTGAAGCAAGATCTCTCTTGCAGCCCTCAATGAGTCTTTGCACCAGTGATGATCAAGTCATCAACATACAACACCAGAATGAGAGGCTCCTCAGCCACCACAATGAAGTATAGGTTCAGATTCACCTCACTCTTTGTGAAACCCAACTGCTGCAAGTATGTATCAATCCTTGAGTACCAAGCTCTAGGAGCTTGCTTCAGGCCACAAAGTGCCTTTTTCAATCTGCATACATGGGACTCCTTCCCGTGCACCTCAAAGCCCTGCAACTGCTCAATATAAACCTCCTCTTGAATGAAGCCATTGAGAAATGCGGTCTTCACATCCATCTGGTGGACCTTCCAACCCATCGCTGCTGCAATCGATATAATAGAGTGAATAGATGTATACTGAGCTACGGGAGCGAAGGTCTCCTCATAGTCAACTCCCTCTACCTGTGAGAACTCTCTTGCCACAAATCGAGCCTTGAACTTCTCGATGCTGCCATCTGCAGCGTGCTTTATCTTGTAGAGCCATCTGGAAGTAACAACTGATTTACCTTCAGGCCTCGACACTACCTCCCAAACATCGTTCTTCATAATAGAAGAATACTCCTCCATCATGGCCTCTCTCTAGACCTGCTGGCTGGCTGCCTCCTCATAACTAGAAGGCTCGGAGTCAACAATGCTTGTTACCAATGCCGTGTAACTACATAACCATTCAGGTGGTTTACTCTCTCTAACTTGTCTCTTTGGCCCAGCAACTGATGTGGCCTCGCGCAAGGTATCTTGAGGCCACTTGGGCTTCCTCTTCCCTGAGCATACTTCTCCCACCGGAGTGAAAGAATCCTCATCATCATCAGAAGCCTGAACTCTTGAAGGCCTGCCAATTGACCTCATGCCTGAATCTATGCCTGTAGATGTTGAAGTACCGTGCAAACTGTCCATTAGTGGACTACCCTGTGAATTGCTCTGCTGACTGCCCTGCATGCTGCTCGAAGAACCACCCACTTGACTCTGAGAGCCACTGCTCACTGATGGACCTGACACTGTAATCGATGGACCTCCTGACCCCTGACCACTAGATCCTTGTGACTAACTCAGCTGCTCCTGAGGGTCTGGTGACTCTGGATACTCTAACTCCCATGACCTCCTGAAAGCTCTCTCCTCCTCGAACTTCAGATCCCGCCTGACAACCACTTTCCTCTGCGTAGGAATATAAATCCGATAAGCTTTCGAGGTCTCACTATAACCCACAAAGATGCCCTTGTTTGCAGTGGGCTCTAGCTTGGTCCTATTCTCTTTGGTGACATAGGAATATTTAAGGCACTCAAAGATACGAAAGTGCCCAACATCAGGCTTCTTCCCAGAAAAAGCCTCCTTCGGAGAAACATTCCCCAAGGCACGATGTGGACTCCTGTTCTGTAAGTACACAACAGTGTTGCAAGCCTCTACCCACAAAAGTAAAGTTAACCCCTGATCATGAAGCATGGCTTTGGCAGCCCCTGCAATGGATCTGTTCTTCCTCTCTGCAAGCCCATTTTGCTGGGGGTAGTAAGGAACTGTGAACTCCCTCCTAATGCTTACCTCAACACAAAAATCAATAAACTCACCAAGGGTATACTCCCCTCCATTGTCCGACCTGAGGACCTTGATCTTCCTACCTGTCTTGGTCTCCCCAAGAACTTTGATCTCTTGAAACTGCTTGAAGACCTCACTCTTGGTCTTCAAGAAATAAATCCAGGTCTTCCTCGAGTGGTCATCAATGAATAAAAATAGTACTCACAGCCACTCAAGGATACATGAGACATCTGATGACTCACATCGGTATGAATCAAGTCAAGGATCCTTGTCACTCTGCTGTCACTGCTGGGAAAAAGGGATCTGGCAAACTTCCCCATAGCACATCCTCTGCATACATCAAGGTGATCAGAACTGAAATCTGGCACACCAGTGGTGATCTCCCGCAATGTACTCAAGGCCCCATGATACATGTGCCCCATCCTGCAGTGCCAAATCTCACACAACTCTGAACTGCTAGATCTGATGTCGGTCCTGTCTCGGGCGCTGCCGCTCAATGCCATCAGGGGTTGGAATGAGAACTTGTATACCTTGGCATGGCGCACACCAATCTCTCTAGCTGAAGAAGCTGCAGTTCTCCTAGGATATATAAGCACATGCCCTCTACTGAACAACACGTCATACCCTCTGTCCTCAAGTGTTGAGTTGGATACCAGGTTCTTCTTCATTCCAGGCACATATAGAACATCTGGCACTTTCAAGGGAGGTTTGGGTCCCCTGTCAAATGTCAATGTCCCCACACCGAGATCTAACAATGTTGTCATCACCAAGTACTACCTCCATATCAATATCACCCTCTGAAAGCTCTGAGAAGTACTCTCTGACTCCTGTCATGTGGCAGGAAGTGCCACTATCAACGTACCAAATGCTAGAAGATGCTCTGCTAGTAGCGGGGAATGCACACTCCCTCTGAACCTGTATGGCAGGTGATCCTGCACTAGTGGCCTCACAAGCTATGAACCCAAACTCTCGATCAAAGCTCTCTGAGAAGACGAATTTCTGAAGGCAAGTTGTGCCAGGAGTTTGCTTGTTGGGTGAGGAAAATTCGTCACTATATTTTTGCCAGTGTTTTTCTCTGTAGGATTGCCAGATTTTGGCATTCAGTTGTGTTGTCGCACAGATTGTCACGACAACGCTTAGACCGGGGGCTGTCACCCTGATCCCTGATCTCTCCATTTAAGCCTGTCTCCCGCGGCTAAGGGGGGTAGACCCTATGGGACAATGGATGACCAACTGTGGACCAGTTGGGTTGGGAGACACAAGGGGAAACAAGCACTTAATTGATTTTATTAAGTTAATAGATCAGTGCCTTATGGAGTTAATGACTGAATGATTATCTATCAAATGCTTGTAGAAATATGAACTCATTAACAATCATTTACCATCAAATAACTCAAACAAAGATTAACTCTTTACCAAATGCGATATAATCGATAAATGCTCAATGGCTTAACGATATTCCAGCAATTAAAATACGAAAGATTAAATGCTTTAAATAACCACGTAATTTTAAATGCTAACTAGTTATCAATTTCATATAGCTAATCTTCAAATGAACATTTAAGCATGTTTAGCCACATAAAAATGATAAATATTAATCCCACATCAAAATTTTAGCCTCAGCAGAAAAGATATATCGCAAACATGACAAATCCTTGAGCCAAGACTGAATCTGGCAAAATATTTCCAAAATATTTTTATATTTTCAAATAAAACAAGACTAAGCTAACTAAAATCTAAATAAATGAAACTTAAATCTAAATAAAATTCTAAACTATATATAACAAAATAGAAGGTCTAAAGGTTACTTTTTATGTTTTTAAGATTTTTATACTTTTTAAAGTCAAAAAAACCAAAAAAAAAGAAAATCTACAATCTAAATCAAACTAAAATCTAATCTAAATTAAAAGAAAAGTTTTTTTTTTGTTATGATTTTAAAATTATTAAACAAAACTAACTAAATTTAAAACAAAATTAAACCTAATTAAAAGATAAACCAAAAATAAAGCCTAAATCTAATTCTAATTTTATGAAATTTAAAACTAAACAAAAAAAAGGAAATCGAAATTTTTATTTATTATTTATTATTTATTATTATTATTATTATTATTTTTAAAGTAAAAAATAAAATAAAACTAAATTTAAATTAATCTAAAATCTAAAACCCAAAAAGAACTGAGTTAGATGAGGCTAAAACTACATAAATAAAAGCTTAAAACTATATAAGAAAGAAATTTTTTTATTAGATATTAACCCTAAAAAAAAGAAATTAAAATGATTATTTAAAATAGACTAATGCATATATCAGCTAATAAACAAAATCAAATTTTTGTTTGGTGTGCAGGTGATGCCCAGAAGAAAAACGCAGGTGGAATAATGGCAGCTTGACGGGTTGGAGATGGCAGCGGCAGCGAAAGGGAAGGTGGATTGCAGGTTTGAATAGCGATGAGGAGCAGGTAGGGAAGCATCAAAGGTTTGCAAGCTGCGCGTGGGGGAAGACAATGACTGCGTGGAGAGATGAAGAATGGAGCTGAAGTGTTTTGGAGCAGTAGGGAGATTCGAACAAAAAAAAAAAAAAAATTCGAAGTTTGCTGTGTGTGCGAGTTTTGGAGCGATGGTGAGAGCTGGAGTTGCGTGGGTAGTGTGAAGGGATCATAGGAATTGGATGACCATAGGGTTTGAAGGGAGTGAGGACGGCTCAGTTTTGAACGCTAGATTGAACAAAGTATTGAACGTTGGCAGCACTTCTAAATGGAGGAAAACGCAGCCCCCTTTTTTTTAATGACAATAAAGTGGAGAATGCGGATTTGATTGCGTGAGGAGAAAAATAGTATTGCATGGGCAGTGTTGAAGCAATCCACGTGAAGAATGATGGCATCGTAGGGAGAAGCTAGGATGACTGCAGAAATGTGTATAAAACAGAACGCAACTTTGCCTCAAAAAAATTCAAAATGTCCCTGTAGCACAATTAAACCTGTAACACAATGAAAACCCTGAGCAATAGCAAGGAGCTGATCAAACCCTCGGAAATCTTCAGAAAACCCTGCAACCTGTAATGGAAAGATAAACACCCAGAGAATATATATGCAAAAACTAAAACCCTACAAACCAACTACAATATTTACAGTTTTATGACTCTACAACAGCCAGATTTGTCAGTAATCCTCAATAATATTTTCAGAATTTCATATTTACTATGAGATACTTCAGAAATCTCTCATGCAATTCAAAAAATAAACTTAAATGACAGACCCAGAATCGAAACTGGCTGGGCTCTACAAGAGAATGCTTTTCGGGAGTTGGCTGGTTCAGCCTAGAACTTCCCCAAATGCCTGTTAATTTTCTCAATCTAGATTTCCTGCACAGCTCACTTCAGCTATCAATAAAGAGGGAAAAAATAGTACTAAATTCCAAATCCAATGGAGATACCTGCCATTACTTTCAGAAATTCTATTACCATTAAAACCCTAGTGAGTGAACAAGATACCTGTGTTCAACATCACTCTTCACCAAGCTATTACTAATGGCTGAAAATAAAACAGCTTACAACACTTCAGGAGAGTAACACCAGTAAGATTTCAACCCCAAAGTCTTTCTTTATTGCACCAGAAATAGTTTACAGGAGAGCTTTCTTCAGCACAAGACTTACAGATTGAATCTGATCTCAAATGACCCCTAACACCCTATTTAAAGGAAAAATTCCCAACGGCTAGTTCGAGTGATCCATGTCAAAATGATCTCGACTGTCAATGAAGATCAAGATTTCTTTTAATCTCATCCGCTGAATTTTTAAATGCATTTTAATATATTAAAAAATTAAAATTCTGCATTTATTTACTCAAAAATTTGACTTATTATTATTTTATTATTTTTTAAATTTTTATTTATTTTTTATATTTTATTTTTTAATTATTTTTAAAATTTTTAAATTTTATTATTATTATTTTTATTATTTATATCTTTTATTTTTTATTTTTTGGATCCTCGAACTTAGCCTTTGGAAAAATTACCTAGGACCTAGGACTTAACCCTCAAGACATTTTACATCATGATTTTTACAATTTTACATCTCAAGGGGGAAAACCCATTTGACATAGACCACCCAGTTCTCTGACCAAATATAATCTAGCAGATCAACGCACTAGGATTCCCCTAAGATTCTAATGACAAAATTCATTCCGGCTTTGGGGTTAGGCTGAAGGAAAACTCTGCCGATCATGGATCGGTGAGACAAAAAACCTTCCGGAACGTAGATTATCACTAGAAAATTAGGTCCACCTAGGCAATTTACATACATGACTCAGATCTGCTAAGATTATTTACAATTTACACAAGCAGACTGGGTTTACAACATAACATGATCAGGTTGATGATGACTATCGAATGGCATGGATACATCGATCAAGCGCTATCCCTTTTGCGAAAAAAGGGGGTGTACTGCTATGGGTAGTTGACACGTAGTGGTCAACAAGTTGTACTCAAAATTTCTCATTGCTGCATAATAATAAAATCCTCAACTGTTGCACCAATTTTCCCAAGTTGGGTTTTTCTGGGGACTTTTGTCCAGAAACAATTGTGTTCTTTTTTATGTGTGTGTGCTAGCATTTCTCAGTTTCGAGCGCATTATTCTTCCGCAATATTTTATTTGTGAAGGTTGAAGTGTATTTATTTTGATATTTTCCGTAGCAGATAAATTGGTAATTAATTAACAATTATAAGAAATAATATCAGTTGCCGCAATAAGATTCTGATTTTAAGAATTTTCACTCTTTTTCATAAACACCATGCCATCCCACCTAACCTCGATCCCCAATCCTTGTTCTCCCACACAACCTCCCTCTATGACATTCCTAGACGACCTACCATCCGCATCCCCTCTCCCCTTCCTTATGCCACCTCTTTTTTGGGAGGGACATTATGAGAGCAGTCAGAGCTACGAATACTAATAGAGCAATTGATGAGGAAGGGCTTCAAGCCGAATTCCTTAAACATGGCATCCCATCTCTTGAGTCCTATATTGCAGATTTATTTAATCATGTGGTGTGTTTAGGCTTCCCTTCCTCCTGGACAAGACACATTATTCACCCAATCCACAAATCAAGGAGTAGTTATGATCCCAACAACTACTGAACTATCATGGTGGGCCATACATTCTCCAAGATTTATGCCACAATCTTACACTGATGGCTTTCTGAGGAATTGTATAGTCACCATCTTAGGGCTCGAGGACAAGCAAATTTTCAACCAAACTACCAGACAATTGATCACCTCTTCACTCTCCGAGCCATTATTTAGGATGCTTATCATCGTGCTTCAAAGGTCTATAGTTGCTTTGTAGACTTCTGGAAAGCATTTGGTTCAGTTTAGAGGGAGGTCTTGTTCCAAAGGCTTCATGGCATTGACATATTTGAGACCCTCCTGGCAACAATTGCGAGATTGTATGAGTCAATTTTGGGACGGCTCAAGATGGCAAATGGCCTTTCCAATTTCTAGAGTACCATTGGAGTCAAATAGGTTTGCCCCCTCTTGTCGACTCTCTTCGGGATTTATATTGATGAGTTGGAGTCTTTTGCTACATGAACATACCTAGGAGGGGGATGGTTATCTTCTACATTAGGTGCTGATTTTGCTCCTCCTTTTTGCCGATGACTTGATCTTGTTGTGTAATATCCCCAATTTTGATTTTCAACATTAGAGATGGGTTTTGGGAGAGGACGCAATTCCGACATTGGGACTTAGGAGGAAAAGGGAAAAATTGCGACCCTAGTGAAATATGGGGCCCACATGAAGTATGCACTTGGGGAATAAGGAATTCGAATTCCTTGACGCAAATCGAATTGGTTGAGGGACCCATAAGGAATGCATGACCAACAATTATAAAAGGAAGGAATGAGGGAGCAATAGGGGTATTTTTTTGTCTATTTGAAAATCAAATTTGCCTTGGTTGTTCAGTTGAGCCAATATTGTGTTGTTCAGCACAAGAGCTTCCCAAGGAGAGAAGCTCAACCTTTCTTCGGTGGAGTTCGAGTGCCACCCAAGGAAGGCTTTCCTTCATCACTGAGACTGCAAGAGCCATCAACTATAGGTCCCATGCATTTCTGGAGCAGAGCACGTAGTCTAGGAGCCACCACTACACAGAGGGAGGATTCACTGGTTGTTTGTGGAGCTGGGTTGTCAGGGAATTGACTGGAGAAGCTACAGGAGTGTTCTTTCATCATTTTCAGAATTGTGGAGGACAGCTACAGCGAAGAGGACCAACCTACACGCAACTCTCACTTTATCATACACAGGATTGCGTCATCTCCTCCATGACTGCGCAGTCATTGGAGTGACTCTTTTGGGGCACATCATTTGGGGGATTTTGGAGCTGGGGTGCTGGTAAATCATTGGGGGGGCCATTTGACGAGGATTGTTGGAGTTTCGAGAGCAAATATTGACAAGAGCAACCATAGTAACAAAATTCGAATTTGAGGAAGGGCCAAGCTGTGAAGGGTCAAATTTTGAAGGTTGGAACTAAAGGAAACCCTTTCTAGGATTTTTTGGGTTTCGGGCAAAGAGCACTCACCTAATTTTATAGAATTTTCTGAGCACTCTAGCGTGGGCAAATCAGGGGGCGAAGTCAAACAACAATGCAGTTTTGGAGCAGCAACGCATTTTTCTAGAGGAGCTTGCTATTGTAGCTGTTGAACTTTCTTGTACTCATCACTTGGTGCTTGTAGCTTGCCTTGCACAAGCCTAGGTGCATTTTCTCCAACTTATTTGTACCACGACACTATTACTAATAAAATGTTGGCTAGTTTGTGGATTTGGAGAAATTTCTTGTTTATGTGTATGTATTTATGAAAATTTTTGTGTTATTATCTTTGCATGTCTTTGTTATCATTGTAAAATTTCCATTAGGAATATTATAGTGGTATCAGAGCATGATCTTGGCCAGTTGTGGGGAAGCCAACAAGATCATGGGAGATTTGGTTGTGTATGCACTGTGATGGGTGAACCATAGACAAACCCATGGCTCAAGGGAGAGTGAGTGGCATTGAGGGAAAAATGACCCTCACCCACTTTGATGGATCAACTAGGATTTATGTTAGAAGATGGGTACAAGAACTGGACACATTTCTAGTTAAACCCCATGAGGGAGGCAAACGCTATTAGACATGCCACTTTGCACTTTTGGATGAAGATGCTATGGAGTGGTGGTACTGAGGGCTGATCCCTTTGGGTCATGCACGTATCACATCCTACACAGAGTTCACATAGTGGCTCGTGGAGAAATTTGGCCGAAAGGACACCAAATCTCCTCAAAAGGAGCAAGTAGGACAGGGACAGTTAGAGGGTGAGACCAGGAGGCGCTTTTGTTGGTGGAGACCTAGCTTTAGATATCAGGAGCCTGAGGAGGAGGTTGAGCATGAGATTGTGGGCACACAAAAGTGCGAGGAGCATGTCGATGTGTATAGTATGACGCATGATTCACCCTTGTGGGAGATCCCTTTGGTAGCTTTTGGTGACACCCTAGTGGAGAGAGTAGAGCATACACTCAGAGGGCCATCTGTTGATGAGGTGCCACCCATGGATGAGATGTCATCCATTGTTGAGGGATTCATTGATGAGGTATCTAGGGCCATGTTCGAGTTTTCAAGTGGTAGCAGCACATAAGAGGTTGATGAGGTATCAAGAAACATATCCACCGTTGATGAGGAGTCGATAGGTATAGAGGCATCTGGATCTGTGACAAATTTTCCAAACGGTAGCAACCTATCGCCGATCGTTGAGGATGTTATGCATGATGAGCTATCTTTGGGGGGACTGTTAGTGGATCATGTTGAGCCCATGGTGGAGGAGGATGAGCAACCATCCTTATAGTCACTCATCGATGAGGAGCAGTTAGATGCATCAGCAGCCAGTAGAGATGTCATACTTTTAGACGACAGTCCCCTTCATGCATACATTGATGAGGTTTGCGGCATTATTGGGCCACCTCTGCATGTTGGTACGAGAGAGACCGTGTTACCTAGGCAGATTACATGGATTGGCTAGACTAGTGAAATGGGGTGACACGAGATGCGTAGGGTGCAACATTCACACAATGGAGGACATGTTCCGTGTATGGTTGTTCATGCATTCGATCCCTCTCTCAGGTTTGGATGGCGAGAGATATTGAGTTGGTATGTGGTGGAGCTGACTAGGAGGTTAGATGCATCCATGGCCACAGTTCAGCAGAAGCTATGGATTACCAGAGGGCTTCGAGGGCCAGACTGTTGTTGGGATCCAGGTGGGATTCTCCATCACATCGTGGACTGGGTAGGTGATGGTAGTAGCAGCATGATGGACTCGGTGGTTGGACGCACACACCTTTTCATATCCCCGTCAGAGTTCCTGATAACACTAGTGACAGGATGGATTGACAGGGGAGTAGGCAGATCTCATGAGTTGTCATGGCATGTTAGGTTGACATGGGATTGTAGGATGATTAGACTACTCTGGCAGGAGTTGGTAGGAGGTGGCATCGTCAGGCCACTAGACAGAGGATCATATGGAGACAATGCTCTCTCATTGATATATTGGGCACTAGATCTACCGAGGTTCGACATGGTAGCGTTGATCCCTGATTGCATGTGAGGATTTGGGCCACTTAGGTGTACCTGGGCAGATGAGGAGGTGTAGATCACATCGCGGTGTGTGTACTAGCGGAGTGGTGGATGCATGGGCATACCTGGGATTCCCTATGGTACATGGTGGCATAACATTGAGCGTTAGTATCCAGTGGTGCATGGAGTTGTGCCACAGAGTTCAGTGCTATGCAGAGGAGTGTAGGGGTACGTATTTGAGTGCTATAGAGGATGATGATGCACGACAAGTTGTTGAAGTGTTGCTACTAGAGAGATGTCCTGATGAAGGCATTAGGCACACCATTATGTTTGGCACACTCAGATTTGGAGAGCGAGTTGATCACAGGGCTGACTGTGAGCTTCCATTTATCACTCTCCAGCATTGCACATTGACACAGGGGACTTGGATATCGTCTCTTGATGCTCGCATCATGAGCAACAGGACCCTGGAGGATGGTCTGAGACAGTTGGATGGGACACGGTGCATCAGGAGAGAGGCTTTCCAGCTGTGGCATATGGTCAAGGCGCGAGTTGGTGGATGCATGCTTGGGGGTAGTCCAATATTTTGTAGAGGTAACACTTGCACCACCCTTGAGCCCACAGTCTGGGAGATGCATGATCCCCTTTTGGTGAGACATTCTGAGGTGTCTCAAGAGCATCTACAACGGTTGGTGAACCTTATTTGCAGATGGATGTTTAGACTCCAGGTAGTATTTGGGAGCGCATTCAGGAGGCAGGATGACAGATCCCACTACGTGGTATGGCTGACGCAGAGCAACTTCGCATGCACTAGATTGGATCGTGTTGTAGGGAGTCCATATATTGATTGCACGCAGGGATGTGAGACATGGTATAGGTTGGTGCCAATAGCTGTCAAGGACTACGTTGCAACCTGAAGCATAAAAACTGATAGCTTGTAGACTTGAATGTAAAAATACACAAGAGGTATTTGTAATAATAATTTATTATATATAAAAATTGTACAAGTGATGAATGTTACAATGAGGACCCGCATATATATACCTAAGCAGGTGTCCTTTCGTGACCGGGCATGTCTTTTAGACATGCCTTTTCACTTAACTAATGACTTCTTAACATAATCACGTGTAGTATTCCTAACCCGGAATATTTCTCAAACCCAGCAAAACTCCAACCAAAAACATGCAAATAATATAATAACCCAAAGATGACAAAATAACAGTGGCACAACATATAATAATATAGCCAGGAAATATAAGCAGATACTCAAAAATGCAGCGTGAAATGCTAAGCCATTTTATTATACTGAGCAATAAAATGAGTATAGGAGGTGATCAGAAAGATGGCACCTCGACTTGCACAAGGCAAGTGAAGAAATGCTCTTAGAATAACAAGAATGGCCTCTCTGCGTGGATGCTGCTGGAAAACTGCCATGCTGTTGTTGCTGCTAGAAAACAAATGATGATTTGGGGCTGCTCCCCTCCTCGGAAAATGCTGAAACTTTGGAATCGGGCTCTACTCAAGAAACCCAGAAAAACCTAGAAAGCTTTCTTGGAATAGCCAACCCCCGAAAATCACCCCCTTGGGGATCTGCGCAGTTCCCCAATGCTCTGCGCTGCCACTGAAGAAACCCCTCCAGAACTCTGCCCGAAACTCTACCAAGAATCCTCCAATAGGCAAGGGCGGGTACCCTGCTCAATCTCCCAGCATAAATCCTCCTGCAAGAACCCCCAATCCAACACTACTGCCAGAAAGAACTGCGTCCCTTTCTCAGTGTTGCGCAATCCTCCAGAAAGCTGAAGAAACTACTGCTGAAGTGCTGATAAAGTACTGCTGAAATGCCAATGGAAATACCTTGCCCGAGCAGGCACTCGAAGTACTAAGCAGTGTTGCAGACCAGCTAAACAGCCAGCGTGCTTAGAAGTCGAAACGACTAGCTCAAAATGCACATAACTAATCATCAAAATGAAGGGGCTCCTCTCTCTTTTATATCCTTTGCCTCTCTCAATCCCAAGGCTCACCTCCTCCTGCGTGACTCCCCTCTTTCCACGTGTTCCTTTCCTCCTGTGCAGTTCCTCCATGTGTCTGCGTGGGCTCCATTTCTATGTCCCCCTTTTGCCCCCTTGGCTCCTCTTTAAGTCACAACGTTGTGCTACTAGGAAGTGACTTTTTATTCTAAAAGTGAGTAATGTCCCCCTTCCTTACTTTTTATTTACAAATAACTATAGAAGGCAAAAATCGAACAAAATCAAATATTCCAATTAGCCATGGCTAATTAGGAATATTACAGTCTCCCCCGGCAAAATGTTGCTTGTCCTCAAGCAACTGAAGTGATGGATGCTGTAAGATCTTCTCACTCTCCCAAGTGGCATCTTCATCTGGCAAATTCTTCCACCTCACCAAGAATTCCCAAATCGTCCTGCTCCACAGTTGCCTCTCCCTGGTATCAATGATAGCCTTTGGCTGCAATACCAAATGCCCCTCATCATCCATGGGTGGTAGCTCATATGTCACTGTTACCTGCTGCCCCAATGCCTTCTTCAGGCATGATACATGAAAAATGTTATGAATCTTGCTACCTTGGGGCAGCTCCAACTCATATGCGACCTGTCCAATCCTGCGTATCACCTTGTATGGCCCATAAAACCGGGGCTTGAGCTTCTCAGCCCCCTTCTGCTTCAGTGACAACTGTCGGTATGGCTGTAATCGTAGGTAGACCATGTCTCCTACCTCGAACTGCCTCTCCACCTGACCCCTGTCAGCATACAACTTTTGCTGGTTCTGTGTTGTAGCCATGTTATCCTTGAGAGCTCGGAGGATATCCTGACTCTCTTGGATCCAAATCTTGGCTCTAGGAGCCCTGCTATCACCAAACATCACGTCAACAAAAGATAAAGGATGATACCCATATAAGGCATAGAATGGTGACATACCAATGGACATGTGATGTGAAGTATTGTAGCAGTACTCCCCCAGATGCAGCCACTTCAGCCATGCTCGCTGCTGCCCACTGACATAGTTACGCAAGTAGCCCTCCAGCCACTTGTTAACTATCTCTGTCTGCCCGTCCGTCTATGGGTGATAACTGGTACTCGGTGTCAACTCCGTCCCCACCAACTAGAAAAGCTCTTGCCAAAACCCGCCCATGAAACGGCTATCCCTGTCATTGACAATGGTCTTAGGAAGACCGTGTAGCCTAAAGATCTCTCTGAAGAACAGCTCGGCCACCTGTGCTGCTGTATAGTGTGCGGATATGGCAAAAAAATGTGCGTACTTTGTCAGTCGATCAATGACGACAAAGATACAATCCTTGCCCTGTACCATGGGCAACCCTGTGATGAAGTCCATCGAAATACTCTCCCATTTCCCCTCCGGAATGGGAAGAGGCTGCAATAAACCCGTGGGATGGCTCATCTCTCCCTTGTTCCTCTGGCAAACATCGCACTCTGGGATGTGCTGGAGTACGTCCTCGTGGCCCTTCCATGAGAACTTCTCTCTAATGGCCCTGTAGGTTTTGGTAAACCCCTGATGTCCTGCCAAAGGTGAATCATGTGATGCCTGGAGTATCTTCTTCTTGAGCTGAGACCCCTCAGTCAAGAAGATCCGGTCCCTGTAATAGATGATCTCATCGACCACCCTGTACTTGTCATCTGCCACTTGCCCATCCAGAACCTCACATGCAAACTTGTCCTTGGAGTACTCTACTAAGAGTCGAGCCCTCCAATCTGTATCCAAGCTCATAAGAGACAACGTGGCTGGTCTACGTGAAAGGGCATCTGCTACCACGTTGTTCTTACCCTTGACATACTCAATGTCAAAGTCATATGCTTGGATCTTACTGATCCATTTCTGTTGCCTCTCCTGTAGCTGCTTCTGCTCCAAAAAGAACTTGAGGCTGTTGTGATCAGTCCTCACCCTGAACCTATTACCCACCAAATACTGCTTGTACACTGCTGGTACTTAGCCAATGCATGCATGATGGCCAGCATCTCCTTGTCGTATATGGAATACAACCTCTCGTGCGGAAGTAGCTTCCGGCTCTCAAAGGCTATAGGGTGACCTCCTTGCATCAATACTGCGCCGATCCCCTCTCTCGACGCATCACACTCCAAAACAAATGGCTGCGTGAAGTCTGGCAATGCAAGCACTGGGCAGCTGCTCATAACCTCCTTGAGCTTGTCAAAGGCTCGCTGCGCTGTATCCGACCAACTTAAAGTCCCCTTCCTTGTCAAATCTGTCAGGGGTGCAACAAGCTGTGAGAAACTCTTGACGAACTTCCTGTAGTAAGTACAAATGCCAATGAATCCTCGAAGTTCCGTCACGTTTCTCGGCTCCGGCCATTCTCTGATGGCCCTGATCTTCTCCTCGTGGACCCTCACTCCGTCCACTCCTATGATGTGTCCCAGATACAACATCTCCATCAACTCAAACTCACACTTGGAGAGTTTGGCATAGAATTGCTGCTCTTGTAAGATAAGCAATACTGTCTCAATGTGCTGGAGATGCTACTCCTAAGTCCTGCTGTAAATGAGAATATTATCGAAGAATACCAACACAAATTTCATCAAGTGACTACAGAAGATGTGATTCATGCACGACTGAAATGTAGCTGGGGCGTTGGTTAGCCCAAAAGGCATCACCAAGAACTCAAAGTGCCCATAGTGACACCTGAAGGCGGTCTTGGGAATGTCCTGCTCCCTCACGCGAATCTGATGGTACCCAGATCTCAAATCAATCTTTGAGAAGAAACGTGCCCCTCTCAACTCGTCCATCAACTCATCGATCCTGGGTATGGGGTACCTGTTCTTCAGGGTCTTCTTGTTCAGGGCCCTGTAGTCAATGCACATCCTCAATGTACCATCCTTCTTCTTCACCAACACCACAGAAGAAGCAAAAGGACTCGTGCTCGGTCGGATATGCCCAAGAGCCAACAACTCCTGGATAGCCCGCTCAATCTCATCCCGATAGGCCTTGGGGTGCCTATAGGGGGTGGTAATCATGGCCTGTATGCCCTGCTCAAGCTTGATGGTGTGCTCAAACCCCCGATCCGGTGGCTGTCTTGGTGGAATCTCCCCAAACACTATGGCATACCGATCAAGGATAGACTGTATCTCTGGATGTACCGTCTGCCCTGTAGTCCCTGCCTCTGATGCACGCAGCTCCACTGCCCACTCTATGTCTCCCTTTCGGAAGACTGCCTCCATCCGATGAGCCGAAACAGTCTGAGGCGGATATGTGTGCTGTCCCCGTATCTTCTCATGCCTCCCTGTCTTCTCATCATCCCACTCCATCTCTAGGGTCTTCCAATTTGTTGTGACCTTCCCTAGAGTGATAAGCCACTGAACACACAGTATCATGTTGGCGTCCGGAATATCGACTACAAAAAAGTGGTCGGTCAATGTGTAGGTGCCCATCGTTACTAAAAGCTCTGGAACATAACGAGTACACGTCATGGTCTGATCTCCTAGGACCAAGACTGAAAACCCATCGAAGCTCTCTGTCTGTATACCTCTCCGCTCAACCATCTGGGCATCGATGAAGTTGTGGGTTGCCCCACTGTCAACCAAAACTGATACTCGCTGGCCACGTACTATCCCTCGTACGCGTAGCGTCAGGTACTTGGGAACTCCTCACAATGCTGCAAGGGCCCCTTCGGTGGGTGCAAAAGATGCACCACCTGCTGCTGGCGGTGGTGGTGGCAAAGGACCCTGTACGACATGCCTATCTCCTGCCTCCACATCATCCCCGTCATCCTCTTCTCCACTGCTCTCGGAGAAGACCTCAATAAAATGTGCTTTACCAGCAGCGCATCTATGTCTTAGTGCCCATGGCTCTTGACAAGTGAAGCACAACCGCTTCTTCTTCAGCTCCCTCCTGGCATCATCGTCAAGCTGTACTCGTCCTGGATTCCCCTTTGGAGGTGGAATCCTCACATCCTTCCCCTTAGACTGAAAAGTCTGTCTCTGGGGGTAAGGTGTCCGGGTCTTGGGTAAGACATCCTATAAGTCCCGGGTCCTGCTGATAGCGTCCTGGAGTGTGGCTGGTCTAGTGGATTGGACTAAACCCCGAAGTGGCTCTGCTAACCCCTCAACATACATATAGACCCTCCGTGCCATGGATAGGTCTGGAACCATCACAGAGACCCTCAAGAAATCTGCAATGTAGGTCTCTGGGCTCCTTGTTTGTTTGAGCCTCGTCAGCTCAACAAAATGTTGCTCTGGATCTCTCCATCATTCTCCTGGTAAACTCGGCATATGTCGTCACTGTGGAGTGCCCTAGTGTAACCATCCCATGAAACCACCAACCCTGGGCGTCACCATCCAAATGCAATGTTCCCACCTTGATGGCCTGTGTCTTTGACATCTGGTTATGCTGGAAATAAATGTCCAGCTTCTCCACCCAAGACTTTGCCGAACTGTTTGATGAACCATCAAACGTAGGCAAGTGGAATCTACTCGTTGCATGGTGGGTGTCACCATCATGGTAATGCCGGTACTCTCTGTGATGGTCGCGAGGTCTATTATCCCGTTGGAGCTGAACAAAATCTCTGAATGAGAGAGCTTCCCTGAACTCCTGCCCATAGGCTTGGTACTTTGCAAAATAATCGCCCATACGTCCGGGCTCTGCCTCCTGTTGGGCTACGGCCCCCGTGTCGGCTCCTAAGAAAGTGGGCATGGTAGAGCATGTGAGGGCATGTGAGGCCACCTGCTGCGCAGTATCACGCTGCTCTGGCAAATGGTGGGATGCGCCTGATCCCTCACCAACTTGAAAAACCCATGGGCTCTCACGTTGTTTGGCCTCTACTGCCTTGAATCTCTGCCCCATCACCTCAATCTGCCTCGACAGATCCTGCACGAATTTGAGGAGCATATCCGCAAATCTCTTTCCGTCATCATTCGCCATCGGATCCTCCTGCTCTGCCTCCACCACATGCTCCCTCTGTCCTGCGTCCACCACAGGCTCCTCCTGTTTTGCGCTCACCATCGGAACACAGTCTCCCTCTCCTTAAGTGTTCTCCAACCTATGCCCAGTGTCCCTGTATCTCCGACCTATGTAACAGATGTAGGGTTTTTCCCCTGGTGTCATAGATTGCTAGCTCCACAGGCTGAGACAGATCTATTCTCTGATACCACTGTAGTATTCCTAACCCGGAATATTCCTCAAACCCAGCAAAACTCCAACCAAAAACGTGCAAATAATATAATAACCCAAAGATGACAAAATAACAGTGGCACAACATATAATAATATAGACAGGAAATATAAGCAGATACTCAAAAATGCAGCGTGAAATGCTAAGCCATTTTATTATACTGAGCAATAAAATGAGTACAGGAGGTGATCAGAAAGATGGCACCTCGACTTGCACAAGGCAAGTGAAGAAATGCTCTCAGAATAACAAGAATGGCCTCTCTGCGTGGATGCTGCTGGAAAACTGTCGTGCTGTTGCTGCTGCTAGAAAACAAATGATGATTTGGGGCTGCTCCCCTCCTCGGAAAATGCTGAAACTCTGGAATCAGGCTCTACTCAAGAAACCCAGAAAAACCCAGAAAGCTTTCCTGGAATAGTCGACCCCCGAAAATCACCCCCTTGGGGATCTGCGCAGTTCCTCAATGCTCTGCGCTGCCACTGAAGAAACCCCTCCAGAACTCTGCCTGAAACTCTGCCAAGAATCCTCCAATAGGCAAGGGCAGGTCCCCTGCTCAATCTCCCAGCATAAATCCTCCTGCAAGAACCCCAATCCAACACTACTGCCAGAAAGAACTGCGTCCCTCTCTCAGTGCTGCGCAGTCCTCCAGAAAGCTGATGAAACTGCTGTTGAAGTGCTGATAAACTACTGCTGAAATGCCAATGGAAATACCTTGCCCGAGCAGGCACTCGAAGTCCCCCGGGGCTAAGGATGAGATCTTTGAATGGAGACACTCAATGCACTAAACAGTGCTGCAGACCAGCTAAACAGCCAGCGTGCTCAGAAGTCGAAACGACTAGCTCAAAATGTACATAACTGAATCATCAAAATGAAGGGGCTCCTCTCTCTTTTATATCCTTTGCCTCTCTCAATCCCAAGGCTCACCTCCTCCTACGTGATTCCCCTCTTGCCACATTTTCCTTTCCTCCTGCGCAGTTCCTCCATGTGTCTGTGTGGGCTCCATTTCTGCGTCCCCCTTTTGCCCCCTTGGCTCCCCTTTAAGTCACAATGTTGTGCTACTAGGAAGTGCCTTTTTATTCTAAAAGTGAGTTATGTCCCCCTTCCTTACTTTTTATTTACAAATAACTATGGAAGGCAAAAATCGAACAAAATCGAATATTCCAATTAGCCATGGCTAATTAGGAATATTACATCACTACTTGATTACTTAGTATTTATATTATTTATTTTGTTATGAATTACATTCATAACATAGCCCCTTCCTTTAGAAGCTTTGTCTTCAAAGCTTGTTGATGAAAGGACTTGATCTCTTATCTGCCACGAATGTCTTCTTTTCATTTGACCGCTAATACTTTTTTCATTTGACTGCGTTATTGGTAGCTCATCTTCTATGATTCACTAGTAACTTTGATTTGAGTCTAGGGTTATCGATTTTTTTTTCATAATCATATATATATATATATATATATATTTTGTAATAATGTTTTTTTTTTAAATAATAATATTTTTTAGTAATATATATATATATATTTTAATACTATATATATATATATATATACATATTTTAAATAATATTAGTAATTATTATTATTATTATTTTTTTAAAATAATAATAATAAATTTTTTTGATTTTATAATTATAATTTATATATGTTATATAATTATAGTTATTTAAAACTTATATATGTTATAATTATCTTACAACCCCACCACGACGGAACAGTCACGACGGCCGATGGAACAGTTAGGATGTATCAGGTGTTGACGACAAAGGATCGACTTGTAAAATGGGAATCCCGGTTGCATGAACCTGAATGACGCCGACAGATGCTGACAACGGCACAACTGTTCCACGCTAGAACTCGCAGACGCATGATTATTTCAGATTTTGAAAAATCTCAGGATGACACATGTAGTGCCTCTCTGGACTCTCAAACTCTTGATAGCCTTTTTCCTAGCCTCCCACACTTCACGTTGCTTCTTTTTTTCTTCCGTTACCCGCTCAATAACAAATTTATTGAAGTCCTCTTTACTGTCTTCTGTTAAAACTTCTTCTTGAGCTAAATTGTCTGTAAATTCCTCAACATCATCGAGATCCCAATCAAAATCGCACACAACTGGAGGCTCTTTGGGGTACATGATTTGTACAACCATGTCTTGCTCTATCTCATCCTCTTTGAAAGGTTGATAGAAGTAAGGTAAGCAATATTCATATTTCTTGATACGCTCTTGTTTCAATTGATTCAATGAAGCTCTACGTTGCATACATTGCAAGGTATAAATTCGAGTCTTCAAATGCTCAACTTGAAGAGGCCTATCATAGAATGGTACGTAAGGAACCCAATCCATCTTCATTTCCTTCATTGGAACTATAGTTTCACCCTCCATTTGAACAGACTTGATGCTAGACAACCGCCACAATGACTCGTATGTGGACCACTTTTAACTGGCTTTCAAAAGGTACAACTTGAGGTTTTGTATAGCCAAAAAGATAAACATTCTTCCCATAAAGTAGCCCACCTTCTTCAAGAGCATTCTCCAAGTTTGAAAGATCCCACTGGATCTTGTAAAGAGTATCCAGCTTATCCCACTTAGTGCCAACGAGAAATGCAGCTTGCCACAAATCATCCATATTTCTCCTGTGAGGGATACTCTCAGGTGGCGTAGCAGCAAACTGGACTTTTTTCAGGACCGTGAGCTGAGAAGTGAGGCGCGGGTTGTGGCCAATCTTATCCCCGTATTCCTCATTCACATCAAGATCAACTTTATCTAAATCTTCATCTTGATTTGTATAAGCTTCATCGGGATCATCATCTAGATCTGCATTAGCTTCATCTTCAACATTATAATTATCTAATGCTTCACCTTGTTTTGTTCCTTCACTATCACTATCGTCTTCCTCTGCATAAATTTTCTTTAGACATGTTGAAAATTCTGCGCGTGATTTTTCTAATCGCTGAAATGCTTCTTGAATTTTAGTACACTGTTCAATGCATTCAGGACGTGAACATAATGGCACATTATGCGGCGAACAACGCTCAAAGACTTGCATCATTATATTGTGCGCCATGGCTCTGATACCACTGAAGCATAAAAACTGATAGCTTGTAGACTTGAATGTAAAAATACACAAGAGGTATTTGTAATAATAATTTATTATATATAAAAATTGTACAAGTGATGAATGTTACAATGAGGACCATATACCTAAGTAGGTGTCCTTTTGTGACCTGGCATGTCTTTTAGACATGCCTTTTCACTTAACTAATAACTTCTTAAACATAATCACTACTTGATTACTTAGTATTTATATTATTTATATTTATTTATTTTGTTATGAATTATTCATAACACAACCATTCCGGCTGTGGGATCTGGCGAGTTGGTTGGTTGATGGGATACTCTGTTTTGTGATGAGTGGGATCAAGATAGACGATAACCCGACTCACACTTTTTTTGACATGTGGGGGAGCCTTGAGGCCTTTGTCGCATGGCAAGGTTAGTTTTCCTTGTTGTTGCTATGGATCAGGGTGAGTGTTGGATGGGTAGGCCGTGACATCATGGAGATTCTTGGGCTAGATGCGTGGGGGCTTTATAGATATTTTGCCATTAGGCCCTAGGAGAGGAGGATACAACTTGCACATGATGGGCAGACCGTCATGGTTAGAGTTGCGCAGTGACAACATGGTGGCACCCATTTTAGACTAGCATGGGATCCGGACATCATAGGATATGGCAAGACAACTACCCTTGGGGATGAACTGATTTCTATAGGGGGAGATAATTCAGATCTTCCATTGAGATTTAGTGATTTTTTAATGGCGTGGGCGGCTTCATCAGCATGGCAGGGGCATCAACAGGAAGATATCAGGGGAAGCTCATGCGAGCAAGACTTTATCTCTGCAGGAATTGGGTGGTATCTTCAGGAGTTTACTCTTGGAGTGTATGAGAGGGATCACTCGGTAGGGAAGCTTCATGAGGAGTTGGACAGAGCGCTGCATTATCATGATCGTGATTCACTACTCATTTATGGTATGCAGAGGGCTTTTAGTACCTATATCTGGCTGGACAGTGAACGGAGCAAGGGGTGCTCCACAATGATCAGGATGGCTTGGGATCCGAGTATCGAGGGATTCCTTCATGACCAGATAGTGCAAAGACCAGGGATGACTCAGTGGTACATTTGGGACCCCAGTATTACTAGTGATGTTAGTGTGATTTGCAATAGGGGGGGGGAGCGCTTGTTTAGGCATTGCTTGAGGACAAGTAATATTTGGCGGGGAGGACTCTAATATTCCCAATTTTGATTTTTAGCATTAGAGATGGGTTTTGGGAGAGGACGCAATTTCGACATTGGGACTTAGGAGGAAAAGGGAAAAGTTGTGGCTTTAGTGGAATATAGGGCCCACATGAAGTATGCACTTGGGGAAGAAGGAATTCGAATTCCTTGAGGCAAATCGAATTGGTGGAGGGACCCACAAGGAATGCATGGCCAACAATTATAAAAGGAAGGAATGAGGGAGCAACAGGGGTCTTTTTTTGTCTATTTGAAAATCAAATTTGCCTTAGCTGTTCAACTGAGCCAATATTGTGTTGTTCAGCACAAGAGCTTCCCAAGGAGAGAAGCTCAACCTTTCTTCGGTGGATTTCGAGTGCCACCTGAGGAAGGCTTTCCTTCGTCACCGAGACTGGAAGAGGCATCAACTACAGGTCCCATGCATTTTTGGAGTAGAGCACGCAGTCTGGGAGCCACCACTGCACAGAGGGAGGATTCATTGGTTGTTTGTGGAGCTGGGCTGCTAGGGAATTGATCGGAGAAGCTACAAGAGTGTTCTTTCATCATTTTCAAGAGTGTGGAGGGCAGCTACAACGAAGAGTACCAACCTACACGCAACTCTCACTTTATCATACATAGGATTGCATCATCTCCTCCATGGCTATGCAGTCATTAGATTGAGACTCTTTTGGGGCAGCATAATCTGAGGGAGTTTGGAACCGGGGTGCTGGGAAATCATTGGGAGGGCCATTTGAGGAGGATTGTTGGAGTTTGGAGAGCAAAAATTGACAGGAGCAACCACAGTAACAAAACTCGAATTTGGGGAAGGGCCAAACTGTGAAGGGTCAAATTTTGAAGGTTGGAACCAAGGGAAACCCTTTCTGGGTTTTGGGCAAGGAGCACTCTCCTAATTTTATAGAATTTTTTGGGCACTCTAGAGTGGGCAAATCAGGGGGTGAAGTCAATCAACAGTGCAGTTTTGGAGTAGCAACGCAGTTTTTTGGAGGAGCTTGCTATTGTAGTTGTTGAGCTTTCTTGTACTCATCACCTGGTGCTTGTAGCTTGCGTTGTGCAAGCCCCGGTGCATTTTCTCCAACTCATTTGTACCACGACACTATTATTAATAAAATGTTGGCTAGTTTATGGATTTGGAGAATTTCTGAATATTTTTGTGTTAGTATCTTTGCATGTCTTTGTTATCATTGTCAAATTTCCATTAGGAATATTACATGTTGGCTTCTTCTCATGAGGGATTATAGAGACAAATCGATGCATTGTCCATCTTTTGTGATCTTCGACTGTTGATGGTCAACTTGGGTAAAACCAATGTTTTGGTCTTTAACACATTGAAAAAATCTCTTACAAACTTACATTTCTACTATCGGAGCGTTGAGATTGAGATCACCACTGCTTACACCTACTTGGAAGTTGGGGCTATAGTTCACAAGACCTCGTTTTGGTATGTGATAGGCACTCTGTTAAAATTGGCAACTAGGGCCAAACTCCATGTGGGTCATCTTATTTATGGCAGCTGATATTTGTCTTGGATCCCTCTCATCTAGAGGTGTAGGATTGATCTAAAGGTCATCCAATTCTGATAAGTATTCATGGAGTTATGAATTTCTTTGTGTTATAAGACAATTCGTGAAGGTCGGCCAACAACTAAATAACACCCACATGTGCTCAACGTTTTAGTATAAAAGGAGGTGGCTTGCTAGTCATTTGTACACACTCTTCTTGTGATCTCTTCCTCTCCACTTGTCTTTGGGTTTTGGTGCGAGGATAGATCTTAAGAGATATGCTGCCCTAAGAAGAGCTACCTTAGATGCTGCCATGGGGAAGAAGGATCTACGCAACTCCTAGAAGATGATGCCCTAGCTCTATGTGCCCTAGATTTAGGACTTTGTCATGGTGAAGCTGCCTAAGACAAAGTCATGTTGAAGCTACCCAAGTGACAAGCAGATTTGGAGGGCTGTTCGAGGACTGTTGAGAGGAGTTTAGGGCTGCTCAAGTGCCCTAACCAGAACAGTTAGGAACAACAAAGTGACAAGCATATTTGGAGGGTTGTTCGAGCACTGTTGAGAGGAGTTTAGGGCTGCCCAAGTGCCCTAACCAAAACAGTTAGGAACAACAAAGTGACAAGCATATTTGGAGGGTTGTTCGAGGACTGTTGAGAGGATTTTAGGGCTGCCCAATTGCCCTAACCAGAACAGTTAGGAACAAAAATGTGACAAGCAGATTTGGAGGGCTGTTCGAGGACTATTGAGAGGAGTTTAGGGCTTCCCAAGTGCCCTAACCAAAGAAGTTAGGAACAACAAAGTGACAAGCAGATTTGGAGCAGTGTTAGAGGTGCGTTGGGTCAAGGTTATTAACCAGATTTGGATCAGATTCAGAGCTACCTATGGGAGCCACGTGTTGGGTTAACATGGAGTGTTGAATACCCCAAAGGAGTGCAACATGATGTGATGGATGCAATAGTATGGTATATTGCAGCAACATGGTGCAGTAAGGTGCATGGAACAACATGTTTAGATGCAACAGTTGGACAACAACAAGCAATGCAAGGGACAACAAGCTAATACATGGGACAGCTGCAAGCATGGTGACACATGAGACAGCTGCAAGCATAGTGAAACATGGGACAACTGCAAGCATGGTGAAGCATGGACAACAGCAAGAAGCTTGGGACAACTGCAAGCACAGTGAAGCATAGACAACAACAAGAAGCATGGACAATAGCAGCATGGTAAAGCATGGACAACAACGAGCACAATGCTGCAAGTACATTGAACAATCGTATAGTACTTGGTGCAGCAAGGACACAAAGCAACAATGGTGCAGCAAGCACATGGGTGATAGCATGGTGCAATTGTGGCACTAGGTACAACAGTGCTAAACACTGGGACAACATCAGCATGAGGTCTAGCATTGTGATGATGGGTGTAGCACAGTGAGGTGCAACATGATGACGAGATGTAGCACAATGATAGGTGAAGGAGTCACCTAAGAGAATCAGGTGAAGCAACATGTCTTCAACTGATTTCACGTATCATCTTCCTAGAGATGATCTATGCTCTTATCTAGATAAGTCAAAATGTTGGCTTCTTTTGTAAATGTACTATCTCTCTCTCTCTCTCTCTCTGTGCTGAACTATTGAAGAACATATAAGAAGAATTGATCAAGGGTTTCCCCACATTGGGGTTTGTCCCTGGCTAGTGCCACATCTTGTGTTCTCTTGTCTTGGCTTGTCTTTTGCGATTTATATTTATATTCTATCTGTAGTTTACTTTAATGCTGATGTGATTGCTAATCTGGAAAAGATATTGAGCTAACCGTGAAAATTGAAATAAGTTGCTCTAGCATAGAACATACCTAAAATTAACACACTCCAACCTCGAGTTAGCAAAGGATATGGTTCCCTAGCCTTCATTGAGTGACTGTTTTAAGAGTCAGTTTCAGGACCTCTCATCCAAACTTCACCTCAAGGAGGAACTTATTAGATCCATTGTTTTTTATGGCTCTGAAGTCTGGGGACCAAGATGGTTACAAATTGATTGGGCCATCCTGGAGAGAATCCAGAGCCTGCTTCTCAGATGCATCATCTGTTGTGGTGGCATTTTTCTTACAATTGATTCGATGTGCCTTAGCAATTTTTGCCAAACGTGATGTTGGTTGTGTAAATTCTGCTTGCAACTATATATTGTGGTGTTTCTGTTGAATATTTAATATTGATTTGGGGTAGCATCGGATGTGCTCTAGCTACGAAATTTGGTGGAGAGATTGGGGCACATGAGATCTCCAATACCCAGAAAGGGGGGCAGATTCTAAACAGATAAGGATATATTAAAATAATTAATATTTTTAATGGAGTCCCTAAGTCTAAACTTAGGGAAAATAAAATATTAATGTGTATTAATATGAATCTATGTTAGAATGGTCCAAAAGACATGGATCAAGCCAGATCTAATCTTAGTCGTTGGTTAGGGACTTAATCTCGGCCGTTGAGATGTCAACAGGAAAAGTATAAGAGGAGGCTTGAGGGTCACTTGGAGAATACACCAGATGTTCAATCATTCTATTCTCTAGAGCGGGGTTTGCTAAGAGAGATAGAATCAGTGATCGGGAGAGCAACTGAGGGCCATTGAGTATAGAGAAACAGAGAAGGCAGAGATTGTGCCGGGAGAGCAGCGCAACAGCCAAGGAGGGTGACGCAAAGCCAGCAAGGGCTCACGCAGGGCCACACAGAGGTAGCCAAGTGTTGCGTAGAGCACTAGAGGGGCCAGCGTAGCTGATGCAAAGGCTCTTAGAGTTGACACAGAGGCTCCTAGAGCTGCCGCAGGGCCTCCTGGGGCTGACGCGGGCCTAGAAAGGCTGACGTAGGGCCAGCGTGAGACAGAGAGGGGCTGACGCAGTCCAGTTTGGGCAGACGCTGGGGTTGTAGAGCAGTTTTGTGCTGAGGAGCTGCCGAAAGGGTTTTCTGGGGTTTCAGCCAGGAGATTTCTCTCAAACTGTGAGGTATAGCTGCTAAGGAAATTCTCTGTTGGGTAGGCCAGTGTCGACACCCATATTGTACTTTGATATTGCTTAATAAGAAAACCCTCAGGTAGCTACACCGGTTTTCCCACATTGGGTTTTTCCGTGGACATTGGTCCAAAAATAATGGTGTTATGTGTTGTGTCTGTTCTTGTTTCTTTTAGTTGCTGATCTGTAATATGTTGAGCATGCGCTGGTGTTTATTTTCAATATTTGCTTTATAAATAACTTGTTAAAGAAAAATAAGAAGTAGATAGGAATAAATCATAAAAAGTGCATGAAGGGTTTCTAGACTAAGTAAACTTACTTCAACATGGTATCAGAGCGTGATTGCAGATCACAGGAGGACTAAAAGACATCAACCGAGTGGAGCAATAACAACAGAAAACAACTATCTCGAGGTGACAGAAGCTGTTTCTAGCAACGCAGAAGCCAAGAAGTGTGACGCAGAGCCAACCAGAGCCACGCAGAAGAAGCCGGGAGCTGCGCAGAGCCTCAGAGAGGCCAGCGTTGCTAATGCAGAGGGCCAGAGGATTGATGCAGGGCATCCTAGGGTTGACGCAAACCCATCTGGGGTGACACAGAGCCAACATGAGGCAGAGAGGGCCTGACGCAGTTCACAGAGAGGCAGTTGCTGGAGTTTAGAAGGTTGCAAAAATATTGCAGAGTGGAGTTGGTGAGGTACTGTAGTCTGAACAGTATCTGACAAAGCAGGGCTAGAGGAGTTGTTACCGAGGGTTTCTAGCTGAGGAAGCTGGATCAACAGTGCAGTTGCACAAGACGATTAGAGTAGGGGGCATCTCGACAAGCGGAAGAAGGATTTCTAGGAGGGAAATCAGGACTCAGAGGGAGTCCGGAAGAGAACTTCTAGACGGGAAGTAGAGACTTAGAAGAGTCGAACAGAGAACTTCTAGGAGGGAAGTAGAGGAGCATCATGGCACTACACGGGGTAAGGGACCAAGATAGATTGGACGGAGCATCGAACTTCGTAGTCTGGAAGGCCATAATCTTATCAGTGCTTGACAGGAATCATGTCAAGAACTTCGCCTTGAAGATGATAGCTATCCCAGTCGACCCAAATGATAATGACAAGTACGAAGAGGCGATGGCGAGGGCCAAGTGCATTATCCTTGACGGGGTCAAGGATCATGCCAGTTAGATTTGATCCTGGGTCTGTTCAAGATAACTCTCACCAGTTACCGATTATCCTAGATTCAAAAAAAAAAAAAAAAAAAACACATATAGCCAAGAAGGAAACGACAGTTGAGATGTGGGAGGCTCTCAAGAAGCTGTACCAGCATACTCCTATGTAGAGAAGAATGCTGCTTGAGAACTAGATGAGGTCGTATCAGATGAAGAAGGGTCAATCGATTGACACCTTCCTCGGAGGATTGAATGAGATCCGAGACCAGTAGACTGCTATAGGAGCGACACCGGATCAAGAGCTTATGGTGAGGACAACCTTAAATGCTATCTTAGAAGATTATGAAGTGTTTCTCCAGAGTATCTTGGGTAGAGGGACTCTCCTACTGTGGGACGAGATGTAGGCAGCTCTTTGCTAGGAAGAGATTAGACGGCAATTGAAGATAGGTAGCAGCAACAAAGGGATCAAAGTTTAGCAGGAGGAGGAGGATGTGGCCCTAGCATTTGAGGGAAAGCAGGAGAAGCGGAAGAAGAAATATCTCTTCAAGATCAAGTGCTTCCACTGTGGGGAGATGGGTCATTATGCGACCCAGTGCCCAAGGAAGAAGAGTAAGGGTGAGTCTTCTAAGACTAAGGCAGCGCCAACACGAGCAGAGAAGGAAGTTTTGACAGATGATGACTGTGCCATGAGTGCACATGCACCACTTGAGCGGAGGTGGGGAGACATCGAGCTATAGTCAGGCGGACTATAGGCAATGAGGGGCAAGATCCTTGAGGTACCCAGCCTCTTGGATTAGACCTTGCTATGGGAGCCCCGACAAGGGGTAGCAGGACTGGTTGAGTGGGTAGAAACAGATGTGGATGGAGCGGAAGAGAGAGCTACAGTGCAGGAGTCCCGAGACAGCGCAGAGCTAGCAGGCTGCAGCAGTACGAGAGGCACAGGAGTGTTGCACCAGTGCAGGAAGGCACAGAAAGGTGTGCAACGGTGTGAGATGCAAGGAGTTGTTGCAACAGTGCAGAGGTCAGAAAGGGAGCACTTGTCAGCAACAGAGGGAGCTTCAGCATCAGTGGGTGTTTCTAGCCCAACAGGGAGGTCAGTTGGAAGATCAGTTACTTACTTCTTAGTAACTGAGTTGCAGTGCAGTAGTGGGCAACACGATGCAACATGATGAGAGGAGGTGCAGTGCTGGGAGGAAGGACCAACAGCAACACGGATGTAGAGGGAGCTATAATACAGATGCAACAGTGGCAGTGGCAGTGGCAGAACCACGGGCAGGAGTACAAGATGTAGCAGTGCAGAGGATGATGGGCAGGAAGGCCTAGCATCAGCACAGGTACCGATGCCGGATGATCAGAGTAATACTTAGTGAAGAGTATTGCTAGAGCACAATCCTCGCTAAGAGGGAGTGTTGATTTGGGTTAGCATTAGATGTGCTCTAGCCACGAAATTTGGTGGAGAGATTGGGGCATATGAGATCTCCAATACCCAAAAAGGGTTTGGGCAGATTCTAAACAAATCAAGAGATATTGAAATAATTAATATTTTTAATGGAGTCCCTAAGTCTAAACTTAGGGAAAATAAAATACTAATGTGTATTAATATGAATTTGTGTTAGAATGGTCCAAAAGACATGGATCAAGCCAAATCTAATCTTAGCCGTTGATTAGGGACATAATCTCGGCCGGTGAGATGTCAACAAGAAAAGTATAAGAGGAGGCTTGAGGGTCACTTGGAGAAGATACCAGATGATCAGTCATTCTATTATCTAGAGCGGGGTTTGCTAAGAGAGATAGAATCAGTGATTAGGAGAGCAGCTGAGGGGCATTGAGTACAGAGAAACAGAGAAGGCAGAGATTGTGCCGGGAGAGCAGCGCAGCAGCCAAGGATGGTGACCCAGAGCTAGCAAGGGCTCACTCAGGGCCACACAGAGGTAGGCAAGTGCTGCGTAGAGCACCAGAGGGGCCAGTGCAGCTAACGCAGAGGCTCCCAGAGCTGACGCAGGGCCTCCTAGGGCTGACGCAGGGCCAACGTGAGACAGAGAGGGGCTGACGCAGTCCAGTTTGGGCAGACGCTGGGGTTGTAGAGTAGTTTTATGCTGAGGAGCTATCAAAAGGGTTTTCCGGGGTTTCAGCCAGGAGATTTCTCTCAAACTGTGAGGTATAGCTGCTAAGGAAATTCTCTGTTAGGTAGGCCAATTTCAGCACCGAGATTGTACTCTGATATTGCTTAATAAGAAAACCCTCAAATCGCTGCATCGGTTTTCCCACATTGGGTTTTTCTGGGGACATTGGTCCAAAATTAATGGTGTCATGTGGTGTGTTTGTTCTTGTTTCTTTTAGTTGCTGATCTGTAATATGTTGGGCATGCACTGGTGTTTATTTTCAGTATTTACTTTGTAAATAACTTGTTAAAGAAAAATAAGAAGTAGGTAGGAATAAATCAGAAAAAGTGCATGAAGGGTTTTTAAACTAAGTAAACTTAGAAACTTCAACATTTGACTGGGAAAGAGATGATCTTATTTAAAGAATATTTGTTTTTTGATATTTTGCATTGAAATGGTTACCACAAGGTATTTTTGTTTCTTTTTTCTTAGTGGTAAGTAAAATTATTGGCTATAAATTCAGCTGTAATGAAAAATGGTCAACTGCTGGTTGTGGTCAAAGATCTGTGGATCAGAGAAACTCTGAAAAAATGGTGGTAGCCAAAGGCTAGATCAGACAAGCTATGAAAATAATGTGGCCAAAGGACAGGATCAGAATTGGCTCTGATATGAAATGAACAATGTTCATTTACTCAAGAAATGTCCAACATAAGAAAGATGAACAATTGAAATCCATATATGACTTATATGATGGTGTACATACACAATGACGGGTTGTGAGGTTGATGGGACAGTCCTTTCATGATGCACCTGAATCAATGCAGTGTTTTGGTCCCAATAACTCTTATATCATTGCATATAATTGTAGGGGCTTAGTCTTATGCTTGGATGACTTCACTTTAGCATTATTCATTGTAGCTTTCCAATTGGCAGGCTTTATAACAAAAGTATGATCTCTAAATATTGTAATAGTTGATGATAACCTTAATTGGCAGGAAAATACCTCAACAGAGAGAAACAGAATAAGTAAAGACAATGACATGCATTCCTATGTATTTGCTTGAGAAAGGTAACTTTTGGTGCTCCGTGGCATAAAAATATTTATAACTTCTTGGTTTTCTGGAAAGCATGCTATATATTTCACGGGTGAAGGACTTCACTCAGTGCACATGTTCATTGTATCCCTTTTGTTGCGACTTATTCTTGGTTGTCTCTCTTACATATAAATAAAGTGTGTGTTCAGTTAAAAATGTCAAAGCTCCAATATGATGTTCTGTAGTTTACATATTGTGTCAACAGTGTTCATGATTTTGATTCTGTTCCTTAGTATAATCAGGTCAAGCTTCATCTGTTGTCTCTATTGTCAATATTGTGAATCATTTGTGTCACAAGGATTTTTTAATTGTTGCTAGGCAGTGTTTCCAAATGAATATTTTGTAATAGCCATATTAAAATAGCAAGTGCTGGATTTTCCCTCCATATGATGGCATTCCATTGTTTTGTTTTTGGTCTAGCATGAGTCTTTTCAACTACAATCCATGCATCGCCACAGGCTTTTTGTAAATTGGAAATATGGGATGTGATTATGTACGGAATATAACCATATAAATGGAGAATGATAACTGCATTTGATCTCATATCAAACAATAAATTGAGAACTTAATGCTGAACTTGGAGAAACCACCTTTCTAGGAAATTATACTTACTAAATTGACTCCTTTTATGCAGAAATGGAACACCACGGCAACCATTACTTGTTACCCATGCTAGGGCATGCCTGATTTTGCATTCTGGTGGAATTCCTCAAGCTACTCTTGAAGGGCTTGTAGAATACTCCCACTGTTGGATTCTATATGTTTTTCATAAGAATACAGATTTACCAAGGTTGTGGGAGCAACAAGGACATACGAACTTCAAAGCAAAGGTCTTCACTGTGGTGCATTTCACTTTGCAACCTGTTTCGTAGCTCATAAACTATTTATTTGGGGATCTTGGCAATAGCATTTCTGGTGTATCGCAGAGTGATATCTTTGTTAGAGATAAAATATATGGTACATGATATGAAATACTTTGTGGCCTGTTGATTTTATTTGACTGTATATTTGACTGTAGAGTTACTGTCTGACATAGATAGGTGAGAGTGCCAAGGCTGCAAGGTGGTAAGATGGGAGTACTTGCAACACGATCTCCTCATCGACCTTGTCCCATTGGCATTTCTGTTGCAAAGGTAATTCATTCTGCTTCATTTCTGCTTTATTTTTGGGCATTCGATATAGAGATATTCATTTTTGTGTATGCTTCATTTCTATCCTAGACTCCAGGTAAGGTGATTAAAGATCAGTCAAAATCAAATTTTAAAAACACTGAAATAAACCACATCTTAGCATACACATTTTATAATTTCAATGCCAATTCAAATAGTAGGAGATACTTTTAAACATTCTACCATTATCCGTTCTTTACAAATTGCAGATCCAATGAGGTTACCCAACCCTTTTTTCTAAACTAGCCAATTGTTTATATACAGATATATAATGTCTAAATCTTTATGCATAGTGCTCCATATAAAGATCTGTTCTGAATGCTGTAATAATGATAATAATAATAATAATAACAACGAATTAAAGGAAATAACCTAAGGACATAACTGTTCACCTTCATAACTAGCTAGGAAACAGGACATGTCCAACTGGGGGGCTGTGTTTATATACCACGTATTGGAGACAAACATGCCAGGATGCATGTACGAAATGTTTTTGGCAGGTGTCCTAAAACATGACACATGCCTAGATTTGTCCGTGTGCTTGACTCTAAAAAACATTTTTTCGTTGGTATTTTCTGACTTTCAGCCATAGGGAAAGAGCTCTCGTTGTCTCTTGTTGTGCAGGTGAAGAGTAAAATCAAAATTTGAAGGGATTCCAAGTGTTTTGCAAATGTTCTAGTATCTACAAAATTTGGATCTTTTTGTCTATTGTCACTCACTGCATATTGGGTTTTAGTTGGTCAAGGTTGCCCAAGAGCAGTGAAGTTTGAAGTCACCTTCCCAAGCCACATAAGATCTTAGAGCTAAATCGGACCTCCCCATTGCATAGTGCCCGAAAATAGCTTTCCAACGGTATATGGAAGTCTGAAAATGGACTTCTGGATCATAAGATATGGCCTATTGAAGTTACCCTTGGAAACCCCGGAAAACAAAGAAAATGACCAAGTGTAAAGGCAAATCGCATATTGGGGACTCGGGAGCTCATCACAATCGCAAATCGGCCATCGGCGGAGTCTAGCAGGCAAGAAGTATCAGTGGGGTTAGGAGATTGGCTATCAGAGATTGGCGTGATCGGTGAGGTTCTAACTTATAAACCTCGCGGTGTGCGAGTTTGCGATATAGTGTAACATTGCCGGGGGAGGGCCGAAAAAGGTTCAACAAAGGAAATTCATGCAAACACAGGGACAGGCGGGTCCTTTCTCTGTCGTCCACATGGCGGTACGTTTATCAGAGGTTGGGAGCCTCGGGCACAACGAATCTCGCAGATTGACCATGTCAAAGTCTTGCATCCCGCAATATCGCAGTTCTGCGAGGAAAGAAAAGCGACGATTCTGAACAGGACCAGGGTTAAGAAGACTGCGATGTGGGGGAAGCGCCGATGAAGTGATAAATTGCGAGCAAGGCCGAAAAACTTTAACAAAGAAATCGATGCCAAACAAGGGCCGGTGAGCCTTTTTTCTGTTGGAAATAATACTGAGAGGGGGGGTGAATCAGTATTATCAGATCAATCAAACTTTTCTATTTCATACTCAGAAACATATACACTACTTCAATTAAGTGAACCCGCGTGTACACGCTACTGTGTCTAATGAAACCCGCGTATATCAAGAGATCTTATAATTCAGTTATCTTAATCTTCAGTAAATGCATCAGATCATTATTAAGCATATTAACAGTAAACAGGTGCAGAATAACAGAACAGAACATCACACAAGAGCCACACACATGAACATCATGATATAAGGTGGAAACCCAATGTGGGTGAAAACCACCTGCTGCAATTCATCTCTTTCTTCTTTAATAAGAAACTTCTTTTACAATGCACTGGTGCAGTCATTTACCAGCACGCAGGCTGCAACCTGCAGAGGGCTACAACCCTCATAGCTTTTGTACTAGCCGATCCATTTACTAGTACGTAGGTGCCAACCCTACAGAAGGCTACAACCTTCACTCGTTTTCCAGCTGCTCCTGGAAGGGAGCTACAACCCCCTTTGGCTCTTGTACTGGCTGATATGTTTACCAGTACGTAGGTGCCGGCCTACGATCTTCCCGGGACCATGTTTCATACATTTTCATACTAGATCCATAAGACAATCATCATTGTAGTACAACCTGCATCATCAATCACTGAAACACCCAATTCTGAATCACTGTAACCCTGTCAACAACAACCAGACAACATAACAACAACCAGATCCAACTCCATCTTCAAATATCATACTTCACATTGTATACGCAACTTGGATGAACCCAACCTGCGTGTATACGCTCTTTTACCAAAGCCAACCCGCGTACAGATCTGCAAATTCTAACTTATAGCTCTGCAGCTATATCAGACATCAAAACATACCCAGATCATAATAATAAACATGCGTCAGTAGATCTGATCTATCCACAGTCAAACCATATGAAGATAATCATTCCAAGCCTTGAGATCTCGTTCCATCATTCATCATCCTCCACATGGGTGAAACCTTGGTTCAGATCACCAACCCATAACCAGCACTTGGATCACACACTTCCTCAGATCTTCATCACTCATACACTCTCTCACTCTTGCACACTTTGGCCTAGTGATCTTTTCCTTATATAGCCTTAGGCCTTGCTCAATGCCAAGAGCCAAAACCATAGTAACATAATACCATCAACTTCAATACTAGGGATCGACACGCCCGTCGAGACACAATGGTCCGAAACCATAGGCACAACTTCCAAGGACTAACCGCCATGGACCAAAGGTACGTTTCCACATACACGCGCTTTTGCTGAAGCCAACCTGCGTGTACACGCTGATTCGCCTTGCTGAACCTGCGTATATCTCTTTCTTGTCCTGCTGTACTGAGATCTGTCCATTAGTTAAGTTGTCATCACCTGTACCAGTCTCTGAGCACCTGTACCAACCTCTGAGTGAGTTGCCATCAAGGACAACACTTGAATCATAATGCCAACAATCTCCCCCTTTGGACTTGATGGCAACCACCACACCAAGTCACTCTCCCCCTTTGACATCAAGGGCAAAGGGTGGACCAAGATATTCTCTTCCTTGGTATACCTTCTGCTGTCCATACTGCTGTCCATACTCCCCCTGAGTACATGCTGAAATCTCCAAATGTGCTCCCCCTTTGTGTATGCCAAAGTGTACCAATCTATCCATCCTGCTTTTGCTGAATTGTGCTGTTCATGCTCCCCTTGACTGTAGGCAAGATCTGTAAAAGATGTTCTACAAAAGGAACAAAGACTTATACATCATAGAAGACCTTCCTATCACCAAAAGACTCAACATACATTCATCACCCAACCTAGTGGGGATATCCCAATATTGACTCATTCACCTAACCATGTGAAGATACATGATAATACATGAACATTTCATCATTCATCCCAGGCATAGTGGGGAAACCAACATAGGCCGTTACATGACCTTGACATCATAAAAGAGATACATGACATAGTGATGAAATATCTAGACCAAGACTTATGAAAGCCACCAACAGCATCATGATCAGCCTGCAATACAATTCCTAAACAGTAAGATGTATCATTTAGCTTCATAGACTTTATCAACACCTTCTAACCATAATGCCAACAATGCATTATTCGAAGAATATTCTCCCCCTGAGTGTGAGCCAACCATATCTGAACCATTTCCTGAGTCTGTTCTGCTCCCCCTGAGCCTGAGCCAACCATGACTGAACCTGGGTCTGTTCTGCTGCCCTTTCTCCATATACGCGACTTTGCAGCCTGTAACTCGCGTATATACGCGACTTGTCTTCATGAAACTTGCGTATGAGAATCAGAACACTGAAGTTCTATACCTTCAGCTCCCCCTGAGTCTGTTATGTCTGTGCTGTGCTGAGTACCCTGTGCTGTGCCACATCTTTCTGACTGAACTTCCTTCTTCTTCCATATCTTCACGCATGTTGATGATTTCTTCTTATCATGAGCTTTGTTCCTGCAATCTCTTGCTTTATGTCCAAACTTGTTACATGCATAGCATCTTACATGTTTCATATTCCTCTTGTAGCAATCAGCAGCTTTGTGGCCAAACATATTGCAAGAAAAGCAATATCCATTAAAGTATCTTGAATGTGATGATCTTTCTGCATGATGGTCTTGAAACCGTCTTCTTCTACATATGGCTGCAACATGTCCAAGATTATGACACACATAACATTCAACATTATTCAGTGGAGGAAATAATCGTCTATCACGTCCATAGTTAGGAGTAGAGAATCTTCCTTGAGGAATTTCTTTCCTTGGTTGTTCCTTTTTGGGCATTTCAGATTTCTCATTAGAGTTTCTTGCCTCACCTTGTGAACTAGATTCACCTTCAACATATTCATGAAAACCAAGACCAGTCTTGATAGCAGGAGATCTTTGACTACTAAGAATATCATCCAAGACTTTAGAGCTATCTTGAAATCGTAAAAGCTTATCCTTTTCTTCTAATTTGCTTTTCAAGATATTTACCTCAACTTGATGTTGTTCTTCTTTTTCAAGACATTGCTTCTTCAAGGTCTCTCCAACTTTCCTTTCTTCATCCAACTGATGCCTTAGTTTGAGGATCTCGTTTTCTTGCTCTTTATTCAGTGCTAGCAGCATTTCTCGAACTTTGAAGGCACATTCCAACTGTTCTTTTAATCTGATGATTTCTTCTTTGAGGGCATTCTCCCTTTTGCTAGGTAGATCTTGTTGATCTATGATTTGATCTGACGCTTCATTTGCTTGTCCATCTTCAATCTGAGGTGCTTCTGGATCTGAATACTTGCTTCCACACAACGACAGGTTGTCATTGTTCTTTTGAGCTGTCTTCTTCTTCTGACGTGCTTTCTTCCCCATTGTTCTACGAATCTCCTTCAAGCGATCAAGCTTCTCTGAAGGACCTGCTCTGATACCAATTGTTGGAAATAATACTGAGAGGGGGGGTGAATCAGTATTATCAGATCAATCAAACTTTTCTATTTCATACTCAGAAACATATACGCTACTTCAATTAAGTGAACCCGCGTGTACACGCTACTGTGTCTAATGAAACCCGCGTATATCAAGAGATCTTATAATTCAGTTATCTTAATCTTCAGTAAATGCATCAGATCATTATTAAGCATATTAACAGTAAACAGGTGCAGAATAACAGAACAGAACATCACACAAGAGCCACACACATGAACACCATGATATAAGGTGGAAACCCAATGTGGGTGAAAACCACCTGCTGCAATTCATCTCTTTCTTCTTTAATAAGAAACTTCTTTTACAATGCACTGGTGCAGTCATTTACCAGCACGCAGGCTGCAACCTGCAGAGGGCTACAACCCTCATAGCTTTTGTACTAGCCGATCCATTTACTAGTACGTAGGTGCCAACCCTACAGAAGGCTACAACCTTCACTCGTTTTCCAGCTGCTCCTGGAAGGGAGCTACAACCCCCTTTGGCTCTTGTACTGGCTGATATGTTTACCAGTACGTAGGTGCCGGCCTACGATCTTCCCGGGACCATGTTTCATACATTTTCATACTAGATCCATAAGACAATCATCATTGTAGTACAACCTGCATCATCAATCACTGAAACACCCAATTCTGAATCACTGTAACCCTGTCAACAACAACCAGACAACATAACAACAACCAGATCCAACTCCATCTTCAAATATCATACTTCACATTGTATACGCAACTTGGATGAACCCAACCTGCGTGTATACGCTCTTTTACCAAAGCCAACCCGCGTACAGATCTGCAAATTCTAACTTATAGCTCTGCAGCTATATCAGACATCAAAACATACCCAGATCATAATAATAAACATGCGTCAGTAGATCTGATCTATCCACAGTCAAACCATATGAAGATAATCATTCCAAGCCTTGAGATCTCGTTCCATCATTCATCATCCTCCACATGGGTGAAACCTTGGTTCAGATCACCAACCCATAACCAGCACTTGGATCACACACTTCCTCAGATCTTCATCACTCATACACTCTCTCACTCTTGCACACTTTGGCCTAGTGATCTTTTCCTTATATAGCCTTAGGCCTTGCTCAATGCCAAGAGCCAAAACCATAGTAACATAATACCATCAACTTCAATACTAGGGATCGACACGCCCGTCGAGACACAATGGTCCGAAACCATAGGCACAACTTCCAAGGACTAACCGCCATGGACCAAAGGTACGTTTCCACATACACGCGCTTTTGCTGAAGCCAACCTGCGTGTACACGCTGATTCGCCTTGCTGAACCTGCGTATATCTCTTTCTTGTCCTGCTGTACTGAGATCTGTCCATTAGTTAAGTTGTCATCACCTGTACCAGTCTCTGAGCACCTGTACCAACCTCTGAGTGAGTTGCCATCAAGGACAACACTTGAATCATAATGCCAACAATCTCCCCCTTTGGACTTGATGGCAACCACCACACCAAGTCACTCTCCCCCTTTGACATCAAGGGCAAAGGGTGGACCAAGATATTCTCTTCCTTGGTATACCTTCTGCTGTCCATACTGCTGTCCATACTCCCCCTGAGTACATGCTGAAATCTCCAAATGTGCTCCCCCTTTGTGTATGCCAAAGTGTACCAATCTATCCATCCTGCTTTTGCTGAATTGTGCTATTCATGCTCCCCTTGACTGTAGGCAAGATCTGTAAAAGATGTTCTACAAAAGGAACAAAGACTTATACATCATAGAAGACCTTCCTATCACCAAAAGACTCAACATACATTCATCACCCAACCTAGTGGGGATATCCCAATATTGACTCATTCACCTAACCATGTGAAGATACATGATAATACATGAACATTTCATCATTCATCCCAGGCATAGTGGGGAAACCAACATAGGCCGTTACATGACCTTGACATCATAAAAGAGATACATGACATAGTGATGAAATATCTAGACCAAGACTTATGAAAGCCACCAACAGCATCATGATCAGCCTGCAATACAATTCCTAAACAGTAAGATGTATCATTTAGCTTCATAGACTTTATCAACACCTTCTAACCATAATGCCAACAATGCATTATTCGAAGAATATTCTCCCCCTGAGTGTGAGCCAACCATATCTGAACCATTTCCTGAGTCTGTTCTGCTCCCCCTGAGCCTGAGCCAACCATGACTGAACCTGGGTCTGTTCTGCTGCCCTTTCTCCATATACGCGACTTTGCAGCCTGTAACTCGCGTATATACACGACTTGTCTTCATGAAACTTGCGTATGAGAATCAGAACACTGAAGTTCTATACCTTCAGCTCCCCCTGAGTCTGTTATGTCTGTGCTGTGCTGAGTACCCTGTGCTGTGCCACATCTTTCTGACTGAACTTCCTTCTTCTTCCATATCTTCACGCATGTTGATGATTTCTTCTTATCATGAGCTTTGTTCCTGCAATCTCTTGCTTTATGTCCAAACTTGTTACATGCATAGCATCTTACATGTTTCATATTCCTCTTGTAGCAATCAGCAGCTTTGTGGCCAAACATATTGCAAGAAAAGCAATATCCATTAAAGTATCTTGAATGTGATGATCTTTCTGCATGATGGTCTTGAAACCGTCTTCTTCTACATATGGCTGCAACATGTCCAAGATTATGACACACATAACATTCAACATTATTCAGTGGAGGAAATAATCGTCTATCACGTCCATAGTTAGGAGTAGAGAATCTTCCTTGAGGAATTTCTTTCCTTGGTTGTTCCTTTTTGGGCATTTCAGATTTCTCATTAGAGTTTCTTGCCTCACCTTGTGAACTAGATTCACCTTCAACATATTCATGAAAACCAAGACCAGTCTTGATAGCAGGAGATCTTTGACTACTAAGAATATCATCCAAGACTTTAGAGCTATCTTGAAATCGTAAAAGCTTATCCTTTTCTTCTAATTTGCTTTTCAAGATATTTACCTCAACTTGATGTTGTTCTTCTTTTTCAAGACATTGCTTCTTCAAGGTCTCTCCAACTTTCCTTTCTTCATCCAACTGATGCCTTAGTTTGAGGATCTCGTTTTCTTGCTCTTTATTCAGTGCTAGCAGCATTTCTCGAACTTTGAAGGCACATTCCAACTGTTCTTTTAATCTGATGATTTCTTCTTTGAGGGCATTCTCCCTTTTGCTAGGTAGATCTTGTTGATCTATGATTTGATCTGACGCTTCATTTGCTTGTCCATCTTCAATCTGAGGTGCTTCTGGATCTGAATACTTGCTTCCACACAACGACAGGTTGTCATTGTTCTTTTGAGCTGTCTTCTTCTTCTGACGTGCTTTCTTCCCCATTGTTCTACGAATCTCCTTCAAGCGATCAAGCTTCTCTGAAGGACCTGCTCTGATACCAATTGTTGGAAATAATACTGAGAGGGGGGGTGAATCAGTATTATCAGATCAATCAAACTTTTCTATTTCATACTCAGAAACATATACGCTACTTCAATTAAGTGAACCCGCGTGTACACGCTACTGTGTCTAATGAAACCCGCGTATATCAAGAGATCTTATAATTCAGTTATCTTAATCTTCAGTAAATGCATCAGATCATTATTAAGCATATTAACAGTAAACAGGTGCAGAATAACAGAACAGAACATCACACAAGAGCCACACACATGAACACCATGATATAAGGTGGAAACCCAATGTGGGTGAAAACCACCTGCTGCAATTCATCTCTTTCTTCTTTAATAAGAAACTTCTTTTACAATGCACTGGTGCAGTCATTTACCAGCACGTAGGCTACAACCTGCAGAGGGCTACAACCCTCATAGCTTTTGTACTAGCCGATCCATTTACTAGTACGTAGGTGCCAACCCTACAGAAGGCTACAACCTTCACTCGTTTTCCAGCTGCTCCTGGAAGGGAGCTACAACCCCCTTTGGCTCTTGTACTGGCTGATATGTTTACCAGTACGTAGGTGCCGGCCTACGATCTTCCCGGGACCATGTTTCATACATTTTCATACTAGATCCATAAGACAATCATCATTGTAGTACAACCTGCATCATCAATCACTGAAACACCCAATTCTGAATCACTGTAACCCTGTCAACAACAACCAGACAACATAACAACAACCAGATCCAACTCCATCTTCAAATATCATACTTCACATTGTATACGCAACTTGGATGAACCCAACCTGCGTGTATACGCTCTTTTACCAAAGCCAACCCGCGTACAGATCTGCAAATTCTAACTTATAGCTCTGCAGCTATATCAGACATCAAAACATACCCAGATCATAATAATAAACATGCGTCAGTAGATCTGATCTATCCACAGTCAAACCATATGAAGATAATCATTCCAAGCCTTGAGATCTCGTTCCATCATTCATCATCCTCCACATGGGTGAAACCTTGGTTCAGATCACCAACCCATAACCAGCACTTGGATCACACACTTCCTCAGATCTTCATCACTCATACACTCTCTCACTCTTGCACACTTTGGCCTAGTGATCTTTTCCTTATATAGCCTTAGGCCTTGCTCAATGCCAAGAGCCAAAACCATAGTAACATAATACCATCAACTTCAATACTAGGGATCGACACGCCCGTCGAGACACAATGGTCCGAAACCATAGGCACAACTTCCAAGGACTAACCGCCATGGACCAAAGGTACGTTTCCACATACACGCGCTTTTGCTGAAGCCAACCTGCGTGTACACGCTGATTCGCCTTGCTGAACCTGCGTATATCTCTTTCTTGTCCTGCTGTACTGAGATCTGTCCATTAGTTAAGTTGTCATCACCTGTACCAGTCTCTGAGCACCTGTACCAACCTCTGAGTGAGTTGCCATCAAGGACAACACTTGAATCATAATGCCAACAATCTCCCCCTTTGGACTTGATGGCAACCACCACACCAAGTCACTCTCCCCCTTTGACATCAAGGGCAAAGGGTGGACCAAGATATTCTCTTCCTTGGTATACCTTCTGCTGTCCATACTGCTGTCCATACTCCCCCTGAGTACATGCTGAAATCTCCAAATGTGCTCCCCCTTTGTGTATGCCAAAGTGTACCAATCTATCCATCCTGCTTTTGCTGAATTGTGCTGTTCATGCTCCCCTTGACTGTAGGCAAGATCTGTAAAAGATGTTCTACAAAAAGAACAAAGACTTATACATCATAGAAGACCTTCCTATCACCAAAAGACTCAACATACATTCATCACCCAACCTAGTGGGGATATCCCAATATTGACTCATTCACCTAACCATGTGAAGATACATGATAATACATGAACATTTCATCATTCATCCCAGGCATAGTGGGGAAACCAACATAGGCCGTTACATGACCTTGACATCATAAAAGAGATACATGACATAGTGATGAAATATCTAGACCAAGACTTATGAAAGCCACCAACAGCATCATGATCAGCCTGCAATACCATTCCTAAACAGTAAGATGTATCATTTAGCTTCATAGACTTTATCAACACCTTCTAACCATAATGCCAACAATGCATTATTCGAAGAATATTCTCCCCCTGAGTGTGAGCCAACCATGTCTGAACCATTTCCTGAGTCTGTTCTGCTCCCCCTGAGCCTGAGCCAACCATGACTGAACCTGGGTCTGTTCTGCTGCCCTTTCTCCATATACGCGACTTTGCAGCCTGTAACTCGCGTATATACGCGACTTGTCTTCATGAAACTTGCGTATGAGAATCAGAACACTGAAGTTCTATACCTTCAGCTCCCCCTGAGTCTGTTATGTCTGTGCTGTGCTGAGTACCCTGTGCTGTGCCACATCTTTCTGACTGAACTTCCTTCTTCTTCCATATCTTCACGCATGTTGATGATTTCTTCTTATCATGAGCTTTGTTCCTGCAATCTCTTGCTTTATGTCCAAACTTGTTACATGCATAGCATCTTACATGTTTCATATTCCTCTTGTAGCAATCAGCAGCTTTGTGGCCAAACATATTGCAAGAAAAGCAATATCCATTAAAGTATCTTGAATGTGATGATCTTTCTGCATGATGGTCTTGAAACCGTCTTCTTCTACATATGGCTGCAACATGTCCAAGATTATGACACACATAACATTCAACATTATTCAGTGGAGGAAATAATCGTCTATCACGTCCATAGTTAGGAGTAGAGAATCTTCCTTGAGGAATTTCTTTCCTTGGTTGTTCCTTTTTGGGCATTTCAGATTTCTCATTAGAGTTTCTTGCCTCACCTTGTGAACTAGATTCACCTTCAACATATTCATGAAAACCAAGACCAGTCTTGATAGCAGGAGATCTTTGACTACTAAGAATATCATCCAAGACTTTAGAGCTATCTTGAAATCGTAAAAGCTTATCCTTTTCTTCTAATTTGCTTTTCAAGATATTTACCTCAACTTGATGTTGTTCTTCTTTTTCAAGACATTGCTTCTTCAAGGTCTCTCCAACTTTCCTTTCTTCATCCAACTGATGCCTTAGTTTGAGGATCTCGTTTTCTTGCTCTTTATTCAGTGCTAGCAGCATTTCTCGAACTTTGAAGGCACATTCCAACTGTTCTTTTAATCTGATGATTTCTTCTTTGAGGGCATTCTCCCTTTTGCTAGGTAGATCTTGTTGATCTATGATTTGATCTGACGCTTCATTTGCTTGTCCATCTTCAATCTGAGGTGCTTCTGGATCTGAATACTTGCTTCCACACAACGACAGGTTGTCATTGTTCTTTTGAGCTGTCTTCTTCTTCTGACGTGCTTTCTTCCCCATTGTTCTACGAATCTCCTTCAAGCGATCAAGCTTCTCTGAAGGACCTGCTCTGATACCAATTGTTGGAAATAATACTGAGAGGGGGGGTGAATCAGTATTATCAGATCAATCAAACTTTTCTATTTCATACTCAGAAACATATACGCTACTTCAATTAAGTGAACCCGCGTGTACACGCTACTGTGTCTAATGAAACCCGCGTATATCAAGAGATCTTATAATTCAGTTATCTTAATCTTCAGTAAATGCATCAGATCATTATTAAGCATATTAACAGTAAACAGGTGCAGAATAACAGAACAGAACATCACACAAGAGCCACACACATGAACACCATGATATAAGGTGGAAACCCAATGTGGGTGAAAACCACCTGCTACAATTCATCTCTTTCTTCTTTAATAAGAAACTTCTTTTACAATGCACTGGTGCAGTCATTTACCAGCACGCAGGCTGCAACCTGCAGAGGGCTACAACCCTCATAGCTTTTGTACTAGCCGATCCATTTACTAGTACGTAGGTGCCAACCCTACAGAAGGCTACAACCTTCACTCGTTTTCCAGCTGCTCCTGGAAGGGAGCTACAACCCCCTTTGGCTCTTGTACTGGCTGATATGTTTACCAGTACGTAGGTGCCGGCCTACGATCTTCCCGGGACCATGTTTCATACATTTTCATACTAGATCCATAAGACAATCATCATTGTAGTACAACCTGCATCATCAATCACTGAAACACCCAATTCTGAATCACTGTAACCCTGTCAACAACAACCAGACAACATAACAACAACCAGATCCAACTCCATCTTCAAATATCATACTTCACATTGTATACGCAACTTGGATGAACCCAACCTGCGTGTATACGCTCTTTTACCAAAGCCAACCCGCGTACAGATCTGCAAATTCTAACTTATAGCTCTGCAGCTATATCAGACATCAAAACATACCCAGATCATAATAATAAACATGCGTCAGTAGATCTGATCTATCCACAGTCAAACCATATGAAGATAATCATTCCAAGCCTTGAGATCTCGTTCCATCATTCATCATCCTCCACATGGGTGAAACCTTGGTTCAGATCACCAACCCATAACCAGCACTTGGATCACACACTTCCTCAGATCTTCATCACTCATACACTCTCTCACTCTTGCACACTTTGGCCTAGTGATCTTTTCCTTATATAGCCTTAGGCCTTGCTCAATGCCAAGAGCCAAAACCATAGTAACATAATACCATCAACTTCAATACTAGGGATCGACACGCCCGTCGAGACACAATGGTCCGAAACCATAGGCACAACTTCCAAGGACTAACCGCCATGGACCAAAGGTACGTTTCCACATACACGCGCTTTTGCTGAAGCCAACCTGCGTGTACACGCTGATTCGCCTTGCTGAACCTGCGTATATCTCTTTCTTGTCCTGCTGTACTGAGATCTGTCCATTAGTTAAGTTGTCATCACCTGTACCAGTCTCTGAGCACCTGTACCAACCTCTGAGTGAGTTGCCATCAAGGACAACACTTGAATCATAATGCCAACATTTTCTCTCTCCTCCAAGAGGCCATGTGGTGCAATACCACTGGCCCGTATATATGACATGGCAACTGACATCACAATGACGTGGCAGTACAGAGGACACATGTCACACTGATTCAACATTTTCAGGGTCCTAAGGGGGCATTTTTGGGTGACACGTGGCAGTGATGATGTCACCCATCACAATCGGTGATCGCACAAGGCAAGATCCTTCCTCCGCTGATGTCCCTTCCGATGTTGCGATTGCAATATGTGGGAACCTCTCGGATGTGGTATGTTATGTGATTTGGCCTGTGAAGTTTTCGCGTCTGGACAGTTGGCTTACGCTATGAAAAGAGGTGAAGGGGTCTATCTCTCCCGGCTTGCGATTGTGATACCTTGGGTGGGCCCAATCCCGCAGATCGACGATCGCAATGTCAAGAGGAAATATAAGGGGCCAACAGTGGAAATCGTCAATATGCGGGATTTCATATAACAAAGGGAAAAGCCCCCCCGACAAGTAGTTCAATGGCTCTAGCACCCTCGGGCTAAGCCCCTGGTTCTCGCCCCTGGCCATATGAAGAAATCTACGAAAAGGGGCTAAAGGGGTTCAAGATTCGTTTGTTTCTCAATGTATTTTACAACAAAGGGTAGCATGGGAAAGTCCTCCATATTGCCACCCAGAGAGCATCACCAGGCAGATCAAGGCACCGATAGTATAGGGCTTTAAAGGCGTGATGGGCTGACAGCTGTGGCGTTAAGGGAAACAGGTGGTGCATTCAAAACTGGCATGGGCTGATTCAGAAAAGCCCATTGTGACACGGAATCAGGGTCAACGTTGGCAGGAGTGAAAAGAGACTTGGTAGCTCAGAGGATTTAATTCTCAAGCATGGTGTCACATACAACAGAAGCGATGGAGGATGGCTGGGCAGCACAGGAGGCCATACCATGAGCAAACTACTGCCTGAGGCAGAGGCGATCACAGGATGGGCACAAAGATATTCCATTTATTTTTTTGTCTGATTGTTTACTTGTTTTTGTCTTGAAACATGCCTCTCTTCAATGAGGCAATTAATTCTGTAATGCTTTTGGGCCTTAGAGCCATCTCGACTGAGACAACTAGTCAACTTGACAACTGAGACTCGGCTGAAGATAATTTTTGATGTAATGAATATCCATGCTCCCCTCTAGAATATATAGGAGGAAGAAAGACTTAACAAAGGTTCAGAAATTCTAAAAAAACACTACATGTTATTTTCATACTGTATGGCTTTGCAATACAGATTTTCCAGAATATGAAAAAAAAATGGTGGTGATTCCCTCTCCAAGTATTACAGTATGTTCTCCCTCTGTTAAAACCCATTTGGTCATGTTTCTTCTCTCAGTTCTCTGAATTCATGTAATTACCTTTGTTAGAAATATTTCAAGACTTCCTCAGATTCTCTGGCGTCAATATGTTATGCATGTGGCTGTAAGTTCCTCACAGATTTATTTGTATCGACATTGTTAATGCTAATGCATGCATGGATTATTGAAATTATATCTTTAGCAGTTGCTCTTCATGAATCATAGCACACAACCTCTCTTTTTCCCATTATATCTACTTCTGAAGATAAGTATAGGAATTCTTAAAGCAGCAAGCTCTATGTGTTATCCATAGAATTCTTGATGCTCTAAGCTCCATATGGTGTGTTACTCCTCCTCCTCATCCTCTATCATTGCTCTGCAAAAGTCTATTAAACTGTAAGTCCTTGGACTACTCGGCCTCCACTGTTTTATACATATTTCTGATATTTGTATATGGGAAGAAGTACCAAGAAATCCATGTTTTACTCCTTTAGAGGAACAAACCAACCCATTATATATACATATAGAATATAAGTGAGGTCTCCCTTTACTGTGAATCATTTGAGACACTCGAAATTTAGATGTACCCAGGCACTGGTCTTGTAAGCAATCCGAGGGTGTCTCTGGGAGCTACAAAATTGTCTTTATTTCATTTTTGTATTTTAATATATATATTCAGAAGAAAAAAATCGATTATAAATGCAAGGGATGAATACACATATTGTGGTCCTGTAAAGGATTGAATTTGGTTCTGAATCTCGACTTCACAAAATTAAACAAAATTGACAGCACTTTACAAAATCTGAGAGGAAGATCCTGCATCGGCATTATACCACTCCATATGATCATCAGATTTTTCAGCTACTACACAAAACTCTATGTTGAGAAACCAAGTGTAGTGGAATTAGGCTTGATTTCTTTACTTGATAATTATTTGTGAATATTTAGATTTTCTTCTTTATTATTTATTACGTCTTCTTCATTAAGCAATTATGTAAATGGTTCAATCTTCTAGGAAAATAAAGAGACAAGAGACACAAATTATGCTCCAAACGAGGGCAAAACCCCACAAGGGGGGAAACCCAACAATCATTCTCTTATAGAATCAGATCAAAATGAGATATCCAAGATCCAAAACCAAGACCAAAATTGCCAACAAAAATGGCAGGTCAAACAATCTATACCGTCCTATTCACTTGTATGTTACATAACATAACTAAGAGAAGTTCCACATCAATAGCTACAAAAAAGATAAAGTAGAAAGCCTTCAGAAATGGAATTCCATGGACTCATGCTCCACTCCTTCCACAATCTCAGTGATACCAAAAGACCTAATAGGAAGTGATATTGCTTTCTTGGAAAGTTCATGTGCCTTGGAATTTGTAATGTCCCAAAAAAGATATTTTACTAAATTTGCATAAATCGAACTCAACCCAAATTTCACCATTAAATTATCATTCATTTAACAAACGATTGCCATGTAAAACAAAACAAACAGAGTATTGCAATCCAATGACACAATGAACAGGAAAATTTTCAGCTTTTACTATAATGGATAAACTGGGGTTACATGCATATACAACCAAAATTGCTGAGATAAACACTGGTCTCCAAGATAATCTGCTGCACTGCACCGGCCTCCAAAACTAAACTGAACTGCCACTGCTAAGATCTCCTATGAATTTTGGATGAATTCACCAAGGGGAGATGGGTGCTTGCCCAATCTCACTAAATTGCCCTAGGGTTTCCGTCTTGGGGCTGCCAAGGAAGTAGAGAACCGAGTTCCCAACCTCTTATACAAGAAGAAATATCCAATCCAAGACGTCCTCCAATGACCTCCTCCTCCTCTTTTATAGATGTGATGGACTCCTATTTTATTATTATTTTAATCATGGAGCACTTTTTCCTCGTTTATTTTAATTAAAATATTTTTTTTAATGCGGGAAAAGGGTAAATTGGCCACCATGTCTCCTTAGGCCACTGAAACTCACATCTAACCATCTCATACTATAGATCTTCTCGTTCTGGTTCCAACGAACTAATACACTAAGGCATTTTGTCAAGTATTCCTCCTGGAATGCCACCTTAAGCGTAATTAATTGAGTCAGTTGTTGATTTGGGGTATAGCATAGAATGTGCTTTAGCCACAAAATTTGGTGGAGAGGTTGGGGCACATGAGATCTCTAATACCCAGAAAGGGTTTGGGCAAATTCTAAACAGATCAGGAGATATTAAAATAATTAATATTTTAAATGGAGTCCCTAAGTCTAAACTTAGGGAAAATAAAATATTAAAGCGTATTAATATGAATGTGTGTTAGAATGGTCCAAAAGACATGGATCAAGCCATATCTAATCTTAGCTGTTGATTAGGGACTTAATCTCGGCCGTTTATATGTCAACAGGAAAAGTATAACAGGAGGCTTGAGGGTCACTTGGAGAACACACCAGAGTGATTAGTCATTCTATCCTCTAGAGCAGGGTTTGCTAAGATAGATAGAACCAGTGATTGGGAGAGCAGCTGAGGGGCATTTAGTACAGAGAGACAGAGAGGCAGAGATATTTCCAGGGTAGCAGCAGAGCAACTAGAGAGAGAGATGCAGGAGCACCCAGTGTTCACGCAGGGCCACGCAGAGGCAGCTAAGTGCTGCGCAGAGCACCAGAGGGGCCAGCGTAGCTGACACAGAGGCTCAAAGACCTGACACAGGGCCTCCTGGGGCTGACACAAGCCAAGATAGGCTGATGCAGGGCCATCGCTGGGCTAGGAAAGGATATCGCAGTCCAGATTGGGTAGACGCTGGGGTTTCAGGGGCAGATTGGTGCTAAGTAGCTGCCGATAGGATTATCTGGGGTTTCAGCTAGTAGATTTGTCTGAAACAGAGAGGTATTACTGCAAAGGAAATTCTCTGTTGGGTAGGCTAGTTTCGTCACCCAGATTGTACTATGATATTGCTTAATAAGAAAATCCTCAAATAGCTGCACTAGTTTTTCCGCATTGGGTTTTTCCAGGGACATTAGTCCAAAAATAATGGTGTCATGTGGTGTGTTTGTTATTGTTTCTTTTAGTTTCTGATCTGTAATATGTTGAGCATGCACTAGTGTTTATTTTCAGTATTTACATTGTAAATAACTTGTTAAGGAAAATAACAAGTAGGTAGGAATTAATCAGATAAAGTGCATGGAGGGTTTCTAAATAATTAAGCTTAGAAAATTCAACATGGTATTAGAGCGTGATTGCAGATCACAGGAGGACTAAAGGACATCAGCCAAGCAGAGCAATAGCATCAGAAAACAACTGTCCCGAGGTGACAGAAGCTGTTTCTAGCAACGCAGAAGCCAAGGAGGTGTGGTGCAGAGCTAGCTAGAGCCACGCAGAAGAAGCCGAGAACTGTGCAGAGCCTCAGAGAGGTCAGCGTTGCTGACGTAGAGGGCCAGAAGGGTGACGCAGACCCATTCGGGGTGACGCAGAGCCAACGTGACGCAGAGAGGGACTGACACAGTTCACAGAGAGGTAGTTGTTGGGGTCCAGAAGGCTGCAGGAATATTGCAGAGTGGAGTTGGTGAGGTATTGTAGTCAGAACAGTACCTGACAAAGCAAGGCTACAGGAGTTGTTACTGAGGGTTTCTAGCCAAGGAACTCGGATTAGAAGTGCAGCTGCAGAAGTCGATCAGAGTAGGGGGCATCTCCACAAGCGGCAAAAGGATTTCCAGGAGGGAAATCAGGACTTAAAGGGAGTCCAAAAGAGAATTTCCAGATGAGAAGTAGAGACTCAGAGGATTCGAACAGAGAACTTTCAGGAGGGAAGTAGAGGAGCATCATGGCACTACACGGGGAAAGAGACCAGGATAGACTGGACGGAGCATCGAACTTCGCAGTTTGGAAGGCCAAAATCTTATTAGTGCTTGACAGGAATCGTGTCAAGAACTTCGCCTTGAAGGTAATAGCTGTCCCAGTCGACCCCAGTGATACTGACACGTACGAAGAGGCGATGGAAAGCTTCAAGTGTATTATCCTTGACGGGGTCAAGGATCATGTGGTACCACATATAGCCAAGAAGGAAACGACATTTGAGATGTGGGAGGCTCTCAAGAAGCTGTACCAGCATACTTCTGTGTAGAGAAGAATGCTGCTCGGGAATCAGATGAGGTCATATCAGATGAAGAAGGGTCAATCGATTGACACCTTCTTTGGAGGACTAAATGAGATCCGAGACCAGTTGACTGCTATAGGAGCGACACCGGATCAGGAGCTTATGGTGAGTGTTGTCGCACAGATTGTCACGACAACGCTCAGACCGGGGGCTGTCACCCTGATCCTCAATCTCTCCGTTTAAGCCTGTCTCCCACGGCTAAGGGGAGTAGACCCTATGGGAAAATGAATGACCAACTGAGGACCAGTTGGGTTGGGAGACACGAGGGGGAATAAGCACTTAATTGATTTAGAAGTTAATGGACCAGTGCCTTATGGAGCTAATGATTAAATGATTAGATGTTGCAGAAATATGAACCATGTAAAACAAACATTTATTATCAAATAACCAAGCAATGATTAACTTTTATCAAATGCGAGAAAATGCTTAATGGCTTAATGATACTCCAGCAATTTAAAATTTCGAAAGATAAAGCTCGATACATAATCACGTAAAATGCTAACCAGAGATCACATTCATGTAGTCAATCTTCATATGAACATTTAAACATTAATTCCCACATCAACATTTTAGCCTCAGCAGAAAAGATGAAACCTAAGAAATTCCTGAGCCAAGACTCAAACTGGCAAAATTTAAAAAATAAATAAATATTTTTCAATATTTTTCAAATAAAAGAAAATTACAGACTAAATGAAACTTTGATTCAAAAAACTAAATAAAACTAAATTAAAAGAAACATTTTTATTTTTATTTTAATTTATTTTATTTTTTATTTTTTATTTATTTATATATTTATTCTTTTTTTTTTTTTTTTTTTTGTATTTAAATCAAAAAATCCAAACAACTAACTAAATCTAAAATCCAAACTCTAAACTAAAAAATAAAAAGGAAACTTTTTATGTCTTTTTATATTTTATATTTTTTATGATTTTTTTATTTTTATAATTTTAAAACAAAACTTAAAATTAAAATCTAAACTAAAACTAAAACAAAACTTGAAATTATTAAAATCTAATCTAAATATAGACTAAAATAAAAAGGAACTTTTTTTTTTTTATTCTTTTTATGAATTTTTTTATTTTATTTTTATGATTTTAAAAATTTTATTTTAAAATGGAACAAAACTTACCATCCAAATAAAATCTAATTTAAAACAAAAAATTGATTTTGATATTTTTTATAAAGATTCAAAATTTTAAAAAATAAAAATAAAACTAAATTCTAAAACTAACCATTTAATTCTAAAATCCTAATCGAAACTTAAATTTAAAATAACCTAAATACTAAACTAAGACCACGTATGCCCATATATCGCATGAACAAAAATAAAACACCCATGCTTAACCTTACGCATATATCAAATGAGCCACGGGTGTGTATGTGCAAGTCTGGATATTCGACGGCCGAAAGCGGAGCAGATGGGACGATGAAGCTCGATCCACGCAGCACGCAGGGGTTTGCAGGATCCGCGCGGAGGAGAGCCGACGTGAGGGCCACTGAAAGACTGCGTGAGGGCCACTGCAAGACTGCGCGTTTTCTTTCCTCTCGCAGTTTCTCACAGGTTCCCAAGGACGCGTGGAGCTCGGATGGCGGAAAGAGATGGGTGTGTGAAAGGAACTGTAAGAAGGATTAGCAGTGGGAAGGACGCAGGGATTTTGGGCTGCCAGTGGATGGACACACGAAGTGTCGGGCAGCGCTGGATGTGAAGGCAGAAGCAGCGTGTAGCTAATATGATGAGAGGAGCAGTGTAAGGCATTAGGAAACGAAGGTCTAAGGTTAGCAGGTTGATGCAACAGCGGAAGGAAAGCTCAAGTTTTTAAGCTATGGGTTAAAGGAGAATGCATGCTGGAGAAGAGAAATGTAGTGGATTTGGGCAACGTTAAGAGGTCTGAGAAATGGACTGGCAGGGATGATGGGGCTGCGTAAGGATGCCAAAAGGAATTTCGGGTTGAGAAGAAGCAGCGATGGAGAGGGAACAGATTTCCCAGATTGCCTAGAAAAACACTGAAGCTCTTCCACAAAATCAATATTTGAAATTCCCTGCTCCAAATTTGCCTGATAAAACCCTAAAAATTTCTCAAAACCTGCACCTGTAATCTGCAAAAAGAAAAGAAAACCTAAAATAATATGTGCAAGAAACGAAACTGAGAACCCTAAACCCAACAAAAATTTACAGTATTTATAGATCTAAGGCTCTTTAGTAGCCAGATTTGTCAATAATCACAGTAATATTATCAGAATTTAATTTTAACGTGAGACACTTCAGAAGACCCTGCATGCATTCATAAAAATTTCAAATGATAAGCCCGGGATCAAGAACTGGCTGGGCTCTTTCAGAAAACACAATCCGGGAGTTGGCTAGTTCAGCCGAGAACTTCCCCTAACGCCTGGTAATCTGAAAAAAAGGATTTCCTGCATAGCTTAAAATCAACCATTAACATAGAGGGAGAAAACAATAGTGAAATCTGGATGAAATGGAGATACCTACCACTATATTTCAGGATCTACACTATCATTCAAACCCCAGAGATCAGACAAGATACCTGTGCCTAGATCAATCTTCATCAAGCTAAAATCAATGGCTGAAAATAAAATTATACAGAAACATAAATCATCTTACAACACTTTCAGAAGAGTAACACCAGTAAGATTTTTAACCCCAAAGTCTTCTTTATTGCACAAAAAATGACTACAAGAGAGCTTTCTTTAGTACTAGACTCTCAGATCAAATATGATCTCAAATGACCCCTAGCACCCTATTTAAAGGAAAAATTTCCAACAGCTAGTTCGAATGATCCATGTCAAAACGATCTCGACTGTCGATGAGGATCAAGATATCTCTTAATCTCATCCGTCGAATTTTTAATGCATTAAAAAATTGAAATTCTGCATTTATTTACTCAAAAATATTATTTTATTATTTTTAAGTTTTTATTATTTTTATTATTTTTATATTTTATATTTTTTTATTATTATTTTTATTTTTTTTATTAATTAATTTTTTAATTTTTATTTTTGGATCCTCGAACTTAGCCTTTGGAAAAATCACCTAGGACCTAGGACTTAGGACTTATGAGGGGATTAAAACATTTTCTAACCCTCAAGACACTTTACATCATTACTTTTACAATTTACTTCTAAAGGGGGAAAACCCATTTGACATAGACCCTCATAAACCACCCAGTTCTGCGACACAACTATAGTCTAGCAGATTAACAAACTAGGATTCTCCTAAGATTCTAATGACAAAATTCATTCCGACTTTGGGGTTAGACTGAAGGAAAACTCTGCTGATCATGGATCGGTGAGACAAAAAACCTTCCAGAATGTAGATTATCACTAGAAAATTAGGTCCGCCTAGGCAATTTACATACATGACTCATATCTGCTAAGATTATTTACAATTTACAAATGCAGACTGGGTTTACAACATAATATGATCAAGTCGACGATGACTGTTGAATGGCACGGACATGTCGATCAAGCGCTATCCCTTTTTTGTGAAGAAAAGGGGGTGTACTGTTATGGGTAGTTGACACGTAGTGGTCAACATCTGGCTCCACTTGAGGACACGTTGCTGCACTGCAGGAATGTGAGAATCCAGAATCTACATCCACGCAATACAGAATAAAACATAAGTAGCGTCCATCCAAAAATCATCATACAACATTAAGCACAGGAAAGATATAAACTCTTCATTTATTAACTATCTAGTAACATGAAAAGTAAATCTAATCCTAAAACAGAAATGAAAATGCTGAAAAAAAACAAGGAGTAAGGTTAGAAATACAGGGGATGCCCATGGCATCAGAGGTGTTCAATATAGTGTATACTGAGCATTTGCCTGCTTTCAGGCAAATCTGTCAGCTGCTTGTCGGATGTGACATGTCCAATTCTACATATGGTAGGACTTTTTCCTATCCGAAAATCAAGCTGCTCGCGACCGTCTGATGCATCAAATCTTCTTCTCGTTCTCTTTCTTTTACACTTTTTCTTCCTGGCAGGCTGTGTCACTGATGACATGGAACTTTCTGCTTCAAAGCTATCAGATGAAGTATGTAAGATATGCGTGACATGTCTTTCTTTATCCTGCATCTGATCTTTATCATTTTTAATTTTATCTGGATCACCTTCAATTAACCACCTTTCAATCGAACCAATGACCTCCTCATAATAAGATGGAGTTTGTTGCAGCAAATGAGAAGGCTCCTGATCTATTGACGTTCCTTGGTTTCTTTCATCTTCCAATTGCTGTTGAAATTTCTGAAACTGTATTTTAATGGCATCCATCTGACTAGAGTGCTCAACCTTTATAGCACTGATTTCCCTGGCATGGTCTTCTTCCATGGTCAGTAACTTATTCTGAAGAAATATCTGATTAGCTTCCATATCTTTTATTACTTTATCGTCTTTTTCCTTTATGGTCATCAAGCAATGCTGCATAGAGTTTATCTCTTTCTTATGATTTGCTTGCATGGTCGTCATATTTTCCTCTAAGCCCGACATCTTGCTTTGCATAAAACTAATTTCTGTGTCATGATTAATCTTCATGTCCTCAATTTCCTTAGTATGCTGATTTTGCATGATCTCTATCTCCCTATTACGCTTTTCCAGGTGGGTGCATAAAATTCTCACATCATTGGCGTAATTAGTTTGATTGATCTCCATATTTTTTACCAGCAGCATTAGTTCTTGTATAATTTGCTTATGATCTTCCTTTTCATTGTCAACACTGTTTTTACAATTTGTTCCTACTTTTCCACTATGATCTGCAATGGTACAAGTGGATGGCAAATTCTGATATGAAGCATTGTCTTGAAATCTTTCATCGACAGCTGAACCTTTTATAAGATTACTTTCATTCTGTTGCACAATTTTAGGGGCACAAGGCGAGCTATCTGGATCACCATATCTATCTTTAAAAGCATCGACAATGTCTTGCAAAGAAGTGAAGGAATCTTTAGGACAACTATTAAACCAATTCAAAGCATCATCTTCTAAAGAAAGGACAAATAGACGCATTTTGACATCTTCATGATTATACTGAGGAGATCTACAATACATGATCATTATACGAGTAAACCAGCCTAGATGCTTTTTAACAGCGACTGAATCACCACTCGAGAACACAGGTAATTTAGGAATGGCCACCTCTGGAATATCATGGTGAACATTAGTAAAATGACATGGTTTAAATGAATATTCCATGATGAATAACGAGGGACCAAATGGATGATAGAACGAGATCTCTGTTCAAGAAAAACAATAGATGAAAGAAGTGGAGTCGCATTTTGAACAATGAATCTAATTCTAGGATCCAAAAAGCAACCAATAAGCAGATATGAGGGAGGCTTCTTGTCTGGGAAAAATAAGAAAATGGAGTCGCCACCCAAACAAGAAATGAATTGAAGAGAAGTTGCTGATATGACGAAAGATAGGGTGATGAAAAGATCCAAATGATGCCAAAAAATGTTTGACTCTGCTAGCTCAAATGAGATATGCGAAAGATGAAAGAATGATAAATGGCGTTGAAACGCCAGGGCCAGAAAAACTCTGTCCCCGACAACGGCGCCAAAAAATGTTGTCGCACAGATTGTCACGACAACGCTCAGACCGGGGGCTGTCACCCTGATCCCCGATCTCTCCGTTTAAGCCTGTCTCCCGCGGCTAAGGGGGGTAGACCCTATGGGAAAATGAATGACCAACTGAGGACCAGTTGGGTTGGGAGACACGAGGGGGAACAAGCACTTAATTGATTTAGAAGTTAATGGACCAGTGCCTTATGGAGCTAATGATTAAATGACTAGATGTTGCAGAAATATGAACCATGTAAAACAAACATTTATCATCAAATAACCAAGCAATGATTAACTTTTATCAAATGCGAGAAAATGCTTAATGGCTTAATGATACTCCAGCAATTTAAAATTTTGAAAGATAAAGCTCGATACACAATCACGTAAAATGCTAACCAGAGATCACATTCATGTAGTCATTCTTCATATGAACATTTAAACATTAATTCCCACATCAACATTTTAGCCTCAGTAGAAAAGATGAAACCTAAGAAATTCCTGAGCCAAGACTCAAACTGGCAAAATTTAAAAAAAATAAAATATTTTTTAATATTTTTCAAATAAAAGAAAATTAAAGACTAAATGAAACTTTGAATCAAAAATCTAAATAAAACTAAATTAAAAGAATCATTTTTATTTATATATTTTTATTCTTTTTTTTTTTTTTGTATTTAAATCAAAAAATCCAAACAACTAACTAAATCTAAAATCCAAACTCTAAACTAAAAAAAAAGGAAACTTTTTATGTCTTTTTATATTTTATATTTTTTATGATTTTTTTATTTTTATAATTTTAAAACAAAACTTAAAATTAAAATCTAAACTAAAACTAAAACAAAACTTGAAATTGTTAAAATCTAATCTAAATCTAAACTAAAATAAAAAGGAACTTTTTTTTTTTATTCTTTTTATGAATTTTTTTTTTTTAATTTTTATGATTTTAAAATTTTTATTTTAAAATGGAACAAAACTTACCATCCAAATAAAATCTAATTTAAAACAAAAAATTGATTTTGATATTTTTTATAAAGATTCAAAATTTAAAAAAATAAAAATAAAACTAAATTCTAAAACTAACCATTTAATTCTAAAATCCTAAACTAAACTTAAATTTAAAATAACCTAAATACTAAACTAAGACCACGTATGCCCATATATCGCATGAACAAAAATAAAACACCTATGCTTAACCTTACGCATATATCAAATGAGCCATGGTGTGTATGTGTAGGTCTGGATATTCGACGGTCGAAAGCGGAGCAGATGGGACAATGAAGCTCGATCCATGCAGCACGCAGGGGTTTGCAGGATCCGCGCGGAGGAGAGCCTGCGTGAGGGCCACTGAAAGACTGCGTGAAGGCCACTGCAAGACTGCGCGTTTTCTTTCCTCTTGCAGTTTCTCACAGGTTCCCAAGGACGCGTGGAGCTCGGATGGCGGAAAGAGATGGGTGTGTGAAAGGAGCTGTAAGAAGGATTAGCAGTGGGAAGGACGCAGGGATTTCGGGCTGCCAGTGGATGGACACACGAAGTGTCGGGCAGCGCTGGATGTGAAGGCAAAAGCAGCGTGTAGCTAATATGATGAGAGGAGCAGTGTAAGGCATTAGGAAACGAAGGTCTAAGGTTAGCAGGTTGATGCAGCAGCGGAAGGAAAGCTCGAGTTTTTAAGCTATGGGTTAAAGGAGAATGCACGCTGGAGAAGAGAAACGTAGTGGATTTGGGCAGCGTTAAGAGGTCTGAGAAATGGACTGGCGGGGATGATGGGGCTGCGTAAGGATGCCAGAAGGAATTGCGGGTTGAGAAGAAGCAGCGATGGAGAGGGAACGGATTGCCCAGATTGCCCAGAAAAACACTGAAGCTCTTCCACAAAATCAATATTTGAAATTCCCTGCTCCAAATTTGCCTGATAAAACCCTGAAAATTTCTCAAAACCTGCACCTGTAATCTGCAAAAAGAAAAGAAAACCTAAAATAATATGTGCAAGAAACGAAATTGAGAACCCTAAACCCAGCAAAAAATTTACAGTATTTACAGATCTAAGGCTCTTTAGTAGCCAGATTTGTCAATAATCACAGTAGTATTATTAGAATTTAATTTTAACGTGAGACACTTCAGAAAACCCTGCATGCATTCATAAAAATTTCAAATGATAAGCCCGGGATCAAGAACTGGCTGGGCTCTTTCAGAAAACACAATCCGGGAGTTGGCTGGTTCAGCCGAGAACTTTCCCTAATGCCCAGTAATCTGAAAAAAAGGATTTCCTGCACAGCTTAAAATCAACCATTAACATAGAGGGAGAAAACAATAGTGAAATCTGGATCAAATGGAGATACCTACCACTATATTTCAGGATCTACACTATCATTCAAACCCCAGAGATCAGACAAGATACCTGTGCCTAGATCAATCTTCATCAAGCTAAAATCAATGGCTGAAAATAAAATTATACAAAAACATAAATCATCTTACAGCACTTTCAGAAGAGTAACACCAGCAAGATTTTTAACCCCAAAGTCTTCTTTATTGCACAAAAATGACTACAAGAGAGCTTTCTTTAGCACCAGACTCTTATATCAAATCTAATCTCAAATGACCCCTAGCACCCTATTTAAAAGAAAAATTCCCAACGGCTAGTTCGAATGATCCATGTCAAAACGATCTCGACCGTCGATGAGGATCAAGATATCTCTTAATCTCATCCGTCGAATTTTTAATGCATTAAAAAATTGAAATTCTGCATTTATTTACTCAAAAATATTATTTTATTATTTTTAAGTTTTTATTTTATTTTATTTTATTTTTTATTTTTTATTTTATTTTTTATTTTTTATTTTTTATTATTAATTTTATTTTTTTAATTAATTAATTTTTTAATTTTTATTTTTGGATCCTCGAACTTAGCCTTTGGAAAATTCACCTAGGACCTAGGACTTAGGACTTATGAGGGGATTAAAACATTTTCTAACCCTCAAGACACTTTACATCATGACTTTTACAATTTTACTTCTAAAGGGAGAAAACCCATTTGACATAGACCCTCATAGGCCACCCAGTTCTGCAACACAACTATAATCTAGCAGATTAACACACTAGGATTCTCCTAAGATTCTAATGACAAAATTCATTCCGGCTTTGGGGTTAGACTGAAGGAAAACTCTGCCGATCATGGATCAGTGAGACAAAAAACCTTCCAAAATGTAGATTATCATTAGAAAATTAGGTCCACTTAGGCAATTTACATACATGACTCATATCTGCTAAGATTATTTACAATTCATACATGCAGACTGGGTTTACAACATAATATGATCAAGTCGACGATCACTGTTGAATGGCACGGACATGTCGATCAAGCGCTGTCCCTTTTTTGTGAAGAAAAGGGGGTGTACTGTTATGGGTAGTTGACACGTAGTGGTCAACAGTGAGGACAACCCTGAAATGTTGTCTCAGAAGATTGGGAATTATTTGTCCAGAGTATCGTGGGCAGACGGACTCTCCCACCTTGGGACGAGATGTGGGTAGCTCTTCGCCAGGAAGAGATCAGACGACAGTCGAAGACAAGTGGTAGCAACAAAGGGATCAAGGTCAAGCAGGAGGAGGATGTGGCCCTAGCTTCTGAGGGAAAGCAAGATAAGCGGAAGAAGAAAGATCTCTCCAAGATCAAGTGCTTCCACTGTGGGGAGTTGGATCATTATGTGACCTAGTGTCCGAGGAAGAAGAGTAAGGGAGAGTCTTCCGAGACTAAGGCAGCGCCACCACGGGCAGAGAAGGAAGTTTTGACAGTGGATGACTGTGCCATGAGTGCACATGCATCAGTTAAGCGGAAGTGGGGAAACATCGAGCTATAGTCAGGAGGACTACAGGCGATGAAGGGCAGGATCCTTGAGGTACCCCTCCTCTTGGATTAGACCTTGCTATGGGAGCCCCGACGAGGAGTAGTAGGACTGGTTGGTTGGGTAGAGACGGATGAGGATGGGGCGGCAGAGAGAGCTACAGTGCAGGAGTGTCGAGACAACGCGAGGCTAGCAGGCTGCAGCAGTGCAAGAGGCACATGAGTGTTGCACTGGTGTAGGACGACACAAAGAGGTGTGCAACGGTGCGAGATGCAGGGAGTTGTTGCAGCAGCGCAGAGGTCAAAGAGGGAGCACTTGTCAGCGACAGAGGGAGCTTCAACATCAGTGGGTGTCTCTAGCCCAACAAGGAGGTTAGTTGGGAGATCGGTTACTTACTTCTTAGTAACTGAGTTGCAGTACAACATTGGGCAGCACGATGCAACATGATGAGAGGAGGTGTAGTACGGATGTAGTGCTAGGAGAAAGGACCAGCAGTAGCACAGATGCAGAGGGAGCTATCGTACAGATGCAGGAGTGGCAGTGGCAGAACCATGGGCAACAGTACAGGATACAACAGTGCATAGGATGTTTGGTAGGAAGGCCTAGCATCAGCACAGGTACCGATGCCGGATGATCAGAGTAATACTCAGTGAGGAGTATTGCTAGAGCACAATCCTCACTAAGAGGGAGTGTTGATTTGGGGTAGCATCGGATGTGCTCTAGCCACAAAATTTGGTGGAGAGGTTGGGGCACATGAGATCTCCAATACCGAGAAAGAGTTTGGGCAGATTTTAAACAGATCAGGAGATATTAAAATAATTAATATTTTTAATGGAGTCCCTAAGTCTAAACTTAGGGAAAATAAAATATTAATGTGTATTAATATGAATCTGTGTTAGAGTGGTCCAAAAGACATGGATCAAGCCAGATCTAATCTTAGCCGTTGATTAGGGACTTAATCTCGGCCGTTGAGATGTCAACAGGAAAATTATAAGAGGAGGCTTGAGGGTCACTTGGAGAACACACCAGAGTGATCAGTCATTCTATTCTCTAGAGCGGGGTTTGCTAAGAGAGATAGAATTAGTGATCGGGAGAGCAGTTGAGGGGCATTGAGTACAGAGAGACAAAGAGGCAGAGATAGTGTCGGGATAGCAGCAGAGCAGCCAGAGAGAGAGACGCAGGAGCAGCCAGTGCTCACGTAGGGCCACGCAGAGGCAGCTAAGTGTTGCGCAGAGCACCAGAGGGGCCAGCGTAGCTGACGCAAAGGCTCAGAGAGTTGACGCAGGGCCTCCTGGGGCTGATGCAGGCCAAGATAGGTTGACGCAGGGCCAACGCTGGGCTAGGAGAGGCTGACGTAGTCCAGATTGGGCAGACGTTGGGGTTTCAGGGGCAGATTGGTGCTGAGCAGCTGCCAGAAGGATTATCCGAGGTTTCAGCCAGTGGATTTGTCTGAAACAGAGAGGTATTACTGCTAAGGAAATTCTCTGTTGGGTAGGTGAGTTTCGACACTCAGATTGTACTTTGATATTGCTTAATAAGAAAACCCTTAGATAGTTGCACCGATTTTCCCGCATTGGGTTTTTCCAGGGACATTAGTCCAAAAATAATGGTGTCATGTGGTGTGTTTGTTCTTGTTTCTTTTAGTTGTTGATCTGTAATATGTTGAGCATGCACTAGTGTTTATTTTCAGTATTTACATTATAAATAACTTGTTAAGGAAAATAACAAGTAGGTAGGAATAAATCAGATAAAGTGCATGGAGGGTTTCTAACTAAGTAAGCTAAGAAACTTCAACATCAGGCCCAATAATAACTCTGTTTTTTGAAAGTTGTCGGAATGCACTGGAACGAAAGACAAACTGTGTGGATGATGGAATATACCAAGCAAATGCCATTGGACCTCATAGAAACTCCTTAAAGCCGCTCCAAAATCCCCTGGGCCTGCTGTTGACACCAACTTGGGCCTGCTGTTGACACCAACTTGCACTTGTGACCTGTCTACCCCCAACTTTGAAAGCCCATGCTAACCTAATCATGTCATAAGGAACACCAAAAAAACGAACATCACAAATCCTACCGCCCCAATCTTGCTTGCCCTCAAGCAATCCAAACCTGTGGACCAATCTGGTGGCCCAACGCCACTGAAATCCAATGCTCAGATCCCATACGAACCACTGAGTGTTGGTTTGCATCTGTGTCAACCCACCATGAACGAACCCCTCAATACCCGGATCTCAGACCAATCTTTGACTGAACCTATCATCAGCAAATCCTCCTGGATCCCAATGCCACCCAGAACAAGTATCAAGGCTCCATGACTCCTGTTGTGCTATAGCTCTGGCTGCGAGTGCTGCCCCATTGACTGCGTACCAGCTCATTACCTCTCTCCAATCCAACGTCTGGCATAGGTCGAGGTCAACCCTACTCTGCTGATGTTGGGCTAGTGCTACTGAAATACTGCTGAACTATTGATCCACAACCCACTGCCCACTGGAACATGCAATAACCCTTTGATCTAAGGGCTCTTGTTGTACTGTGCCCCGAACTAAGAATGATACTCCATCAATAGGATACCAACTCATGATCTCCCGCCAATCTATCTCGTGAAGAGAATCGAATGCAAGGACACCTATGTATGGAACAAGTCTACTATGCTATCGCTGGTCCATGCTCAACTCATGCTGCTCTGTCTAGTCCATCAACAAGATCTGTCTAAGGAAGCTTGCCCCTCTCTCTATAATAGGAAAAAGTGGGCAAGATGTGTTGCAAGCCCTATCTATGTACTCCTGAAGAGGGATGCGACCTGGAGATATTGCAACACTACTAGCTGCCATTGCACCTATCTGCACCTCATCAATGGGTAGGCCCAAAGGTGGATGTACCACCATCTCCAAGAACTCCTCCTTCCTTTGATCAGAAACTCCACGCTCCCGTCGTCTACTAGCCTTCTACAAAACTACCCTTTCAGCCTCCAACATCTCCTGAGGAAAGTGTCTACAAACACTGCCACCCTGCTAGCTCTTTGTACATCTGTCTGCTCCTCATCAACGATTGACACCAAGGGCAGTTGCACATCCCTCACGGGCTCAATATGAACCTCAAACTGGCTCTCCCCAAAAGGCTCATCATGCACACTAGGTGCATCCTCCTCCTTGGTTGACTCATGCTCCACCATATGTTGCTCATTGTGAAGCATCACTAGTGACTCATCATCCTGAATATCTCCCATAGGGTCCACTGATTGCTTATCATATAAATCTGGCTTGCTGTCAACAACTCTACATGACTCATGCTCCTCAGAGGCATCCTCGTATGAACCCATGGACTTGTCCAAAGAAGAACCCTCACCCTGAAAGTCAAAAGGAATCTCCACCTGCCATACCTCTATCATCTCGTCAATGTCACTTGAGTATGAGTGGTCAGGTCCCCAAGGTTCCTTGCAGATGAAGCAAAGTCCCTTCCTCATCTCATTCTTGCTGCATGATCCACCCAATTTGAGCAGCTCTTCCCTGGTCAACTGTCTTCTGAACAACGCAATGTTCTTCTCAACCAACCTTTCGGCTAGTTCATAAGCAACAAGTGAAATTGACCATTCCTTCCTCTAAATGGCCAACAACTCAGGTTGCATCTTCTTGCAAATGGCATCATAGTCTCCCATAACTGAAGACAAAATGGACAACATGTTTGTTTTGACTGTGTCAGGATGATATTTCTTGACACTAAAGAGGCATCGAAACATCTAATGTATCAAGTCATCACACCCCAGATCATACATGATTTCATATGTTCTAACCATGGCCATGATTTCTTGAACTTCAAGCTTCTTCCCAAAGGTAGAGCTTGCACTCTTGTCCAAGTCTTGAAAGTCTCTACTATCAGCTTGAAAACTCCTCATAACATCATCATTGAAAGGAGGTATAGGTGCGGTCAGTCTCATGATGTTACTGAGACAAGATGCAACTGGAAGTCTAACCCCTTCACAAGGTTCCTCCAAGAACTTGGGTTGTATGAGAGCAAGCATAGCTGGTCTTAGAGGCCAAATGAGTTTCTCCCCTTCTAACTAGTTCACTTCAGAAATGAGTGCATCTAGTTTATCTACTTTAAAAAGGACTTTCGATGTGACCCTCATGTGCTTCAAATCTGTCCCATGTGCAAAAATTTTGTGCCCTATTTCCTACCCCTTCTTCACATCCTTTGGCTATTCTCTCTGAAGAATGGCGTAGATCTCTCTTGAGAAAGGTATGTTGTTCAACCTAGTTTTTTTGTCTATATCATAGTCCATTAAGGTATTGCTAAGGTGTTTAAAAACTTCATTATTCAATGTATTGGCATTGGACCGTCCTCAACCTATATAATAACTTCTCATGATTATGCAAAATACACGGCAAGGTCAAACTACACCCAATTTTGCCTCTTGAAGTAGGTTGCTACAAACATAGAAGAAATGACTTGAAGAAAACTCAGATCTGGAATATGAACGAATTAGTAAGATTCAGCCCAATGATGATAGGTACAATTGTGATAATGAGGCTATTGTTTTCTGAGTTTCACCCCCAAAGTGAGTTTAGTGTAGTTTACTCCTAGCAAAGTACAGGTGGCACTAGGACTGTATGTCAATATGAGCAATTATATACTATATTTGGCAAGTGAATACAAACTTCAACTGTTTGTTCTCACTACCTTCACTGTTTGTTCTCACTACCTTCACCTTGTGAATATTCAAAAAATACTTTACTGCATAAAGTTTCTTTGCAGGGGTGAGACTCTATCCCACCGTAGAGCCCTGAGAAGCTCAACTGTGGAGGCTTGAAATACTGCCATGCTATAGAGACCAAACAACTGTGTCAACTGGGAATTTTCTTGCTGTTGTGACAGAGATCGAAATTGTGCCAACCTTTATTCACTGTAGCTGTGGCAGTGACCGAGATTGAGCAAACCTTTATTCATCGTAGTTGTGGCAGAGACCGAGATTGAGCTAACCTTTATTCACCGTAGTTGTGGTAGAGACCGAGATTGTGCGGACCTGTGCAAATGAAAAAAAATAAAAACATGGAACCAAGGAATGATGAAATTAATTGTTTATTTTCGGCTGCCCGAGAAGGTGTAGTCTTTCCTTTTATCTTCCAGCTGTTCACAAGATGTGAACAGGTTACGCTGTGCCTTTTTTGAGTTATTCGCTGCCCGAGTTTCTTATTCCGTAATCTGTCCCGAGTTTCCTTTTTGTGATCTGTCCTCAGTTATCGTTTTTTCATATATATTTCTAAAACAAATCATGTATATATATAACATAACTCGTGATTTTTTATGAAGCCGACTAGTTGCTGAAAAGAAGCCGACATATGTTTTTTTCTTTTGGTGAATTCGATATGTAATCCATAATGGTGGATGTTTGCTGACAACGTTGTGTGGGGACGATAACTGAGGTAGTATAACCCATTGATGATGAAGACCGTATGTAATGTTAAGTTTAATAAATAGTTTTATTATATATGTTATATCATATAAATAATATATATATACATGTTTTGACAAACATGTATATAAGTATGTCAAAGTATTATTATATTAAATATATGATTGTCAACAACCAATTATCTTATATGCCAACATGGTTGTCATGTCTAGGGTTTTATAAATTTCGATAGCCATCAAGGGTTTGCTAGATAATACTCCTAGGGTTTGTAATTAAGTTAGGGCAACATCGTGTATAGCAATAATATTTTCCATCTCGGCTAATGTCATATTGACATCAATGACAACCTAGATTAACAATCTCCCCCTTTGTCATTGATGGCAATATTCTTGCTCTTCCAGCATTTTCTCCCCCTTTGACATCAATGGCAAATGGGGTGCCCAAGTGTTCCCTCTGTCAAGCTGCTTCAAAAGTAGTTCTTCATAGGTATGTTATTCCCCTGTCGAACTGCTCCCCCTGTCATGCGGCATCTTTAAGAATCAGCTTAGTGTGATGCTAGAGCAATAACCCCCATTTTTTGGTGAAGATGTTCAAATGCTTCTCGAGGAAGAGGTTTGGTGAAAATATCTGCAATCTGCTCCTTAGTATTGATATACTCTAACTTGATGTTTTGTTCAGCCACCTGTTCACGGAGAAAATGATACTTGATTGGTATATGTTTGGTCTTTGAGTGCATCACAAGATTTTTGCTGAGACTGATAGCACTTGTGTTATCACAATAGATGGTGATTGGTTGATTGGTATCTATGTTGACATCCTTCAGAGCTTCCTTCATCCATAATATTTGAGTACAACAATCTGCAGCAGCTATATACTCGGCTTCAGTGGTAGATAGTGATATGGATGTTTGTTTTTTGCTGAGCCAAGATACTAGACAATCTCCCAGGAAGAATGCATTTCCACTAGTACTTTTTCGATCATCGACACTTCTGGCCCAATCAGCATCGGTGTATGCAGTCACAGTAAGAGTTGAGCTCTTAGGGTACCAAAGTCCAAAATCAGGAGTTCCTTTCAAGTATCTGAGAATTCTTTTTACAACTAACAGATGGGATTGTTTAGGAGCTGATTGAAATCTCCCCACCATTCCTACTGCTTGCATAATGTCAGGTCTTGTAGCAGTTAAGTATAGGAGGGCTCCAATTATTGACCTGTAATGAGTTGCATCTATCGGAGGAGAGTCATCATCCTTGCTTAATTTGCAATCTGTGGTCATAGGTGTGCTCATGGGTGCACAATCTTCCATTCCATATTTGTGGCTGGTTCTAGTTTGCTTCCCATGTTGACATGGACCACATACACCTTGATTTGGCTTGAATAACTTTGGTATGTCTCGCACTGCATTGATCTTGCTGATATTGGTCAAGTTATTGAAACTTGTATGTCCTAATCGCTTGTGCCATAGCCAACTTTCATCTGCTTGACTTAGGTAACATTTATCTTCTTGAATTCTGTTCAAAATGTAGAGGTTATCTGATGTTCTAACTCCTTTTGGCACAAGTTCTCCTGAGGAAGAGTTCCTTATTTCACAATCTTTAGTGCTAAAGACAACTTTATGTCCTTGATCACAGATTTGGCTAACACTTAAGAGATTGTGTTTGAGCCTGTCTACCAGCAAAGCATTTTGAGCCTTCCCTTTTCCATTAATAAGGGTAACAGTTCCTTTTCCAACAATTTTGGCAGATCCACTTCCAAAGGATACATTTCCTTCTTTTTTGTTCAATGAGACAAACTTCCGTTTGTCACTTGTCATATGTCTCAAGCACCCACTATTCACAAACCAATGATTTTCATCACTGTGAGCACATAGAGCTAGGCCACATTTATCTGTATTGGGATTCTCATTTTTTGCTTCTCCTCTTTTGAGGGGGCAATTTTGTTCATTATGTCCATTATCATTACATAATGAGCAAATTGGATCAAATTTGGCCAAGGGATCAAAAGAGTTGTAGGTCTTGATTTGTCCTTGTTTTTTGAGACCATATGGTTTGTCTGTTTGATTCTTCAATTTTGGTGTTTCATTCTTACGAGCCATGCAATGTTTAGCTTGATGACGAAATTTTTTACAATAATAACATTGCCCAAAAAAGATGGTTTTGTACCTGTTGTAATAACCATGATTTGAATCAACATTCTTCCTTGGAGTTACTCTCTCTTCATTCTTTGGATTTGATATGGGCCTTTGATGAAATGATTTTTCTTCTTTTGGGTTGCTAGAAAGTATGTCGGCATAGCTTTTCGCATTCTCCTTAGTACTTGATGATTCTCCTTTAAAACCTATCTCAGATTTGTCATATTGAGGTTTTTGAGCATTTAGGATAATGTCAAGTGTTTGAGAGCTTTCCCAGTTCTTTTTGACTTGCTCCAATTCCTTTCTCAGAGATACTATTTCAGCTTCATGATGGTCACATATTTCTTCCTTGTCTTTTAGCTTATTTTTCAAGAGATCTTCCCTTCTTTTTGCTTCCTCCTTTTCTACCTTGAGAGAAATGATTTTATTTCGTAATTTCTCATTTTCTTCAATGGCACTTATTAACAATTCATTTGCATTTCCTTCTAGTCCTGAATCATCATCATTTGTGAATGCCATGAATAATACTTCTTGTCTTCCAGCATAGTCATCTTCATCATTTGATTTATCATTACCTCCTTTGTGATGAGGGAAATGATCAGTTGATTTTATTTTGATGAATACAAATTCATCTTCATCATATTCTTCTTGCTTGGAGAAGAAATTCTTCTTATTGAACTCTTTCTTTTTGTATACCATCCTTTTAGAATCCTCCTCTTCATCACTATCATGCTTGAGAGTACATTTTGCAGCATAATGACCTATTCTTCCACATTTGAAACAAATAAGAGGGTACTTACCTTCTAGCTTGGATCCTTTCTTTAGTCTTCATACAAATTGTGCCAATTCAGATTCAACATCAGAGTCATCACTGCTGGTATTCCACCGTTTCCCCTTTTTTGATTTTGAGGCCTTGAATGTTGCATTTTTGGAACTTGGGATTCCTTTTCTCATCTCATAAGCAATGAGGATTCCATGAAGTTCATCCATCTTGAGAGTATCTAGGTCTTTCATTTCTTCTATAGTAATTACTTTGGAGTCAAATCTGTCAGGGAGAGATCTTAAGACCTTTTGAACAAGAATGCTTTCTTCAACATTTTCTCCCAATCCTTTGAGAGAGTTGACCACTTCAGCTACTTGGAGAAAGTATGATGCAATATCTTCTTCATCATCCATTTTCAGACTTTCAAATTGCCTTCTATGAGTTTGAAGCTTTGCCTCCTTAACTTTGGAGTCCCCGTCATTTAAATTAACCAACTGATGCAGGAACATTCAACCCAAGGAAAATCGTTGTAAATAGTAGACATAGGGGGTAATGCATTTTAGGAAATAGTTTTCCTAAGTATCAAGTTAATGCAATATTTAGGCCTTTAAGTGTGATTTAATTAAATAGTGGGATAATATGTAAATGCTCTCAAAATAAATAAATGAGAACGAGTGGTAGAAGTCAAATCCAACTCTCTAGGAGCAAGAGAGAGTTTTTAGGAAATAATAAGAGTAGATATGGATCATTGAGTTGATAAGGGGACTTTTCTATTTTAAAACAGAGGAAAAGATGGAATGGATAAAGTCTCAAGGAGACTTATCTGCCACATATGTATGCATGCAGAGAGTTTTATGGCTTTTGTTAGAGGGGTGATCAGATCCTCCAATGATCCAATCCAATGCATTCTTTTAAATAGTGAACCTGTGCGTTCAATAGGCAGAGGCCACGAATAGTAGAAATCAGGTCTCTGTGTGTGAGCGAGACCGAGGAGTCTTAAATGTAGTCTGTCTTTTACATTAATATATATATATATACAGAGTTATTTCTGAATGTCTCAATAGAGTGTGAATCGCGTGTTTGTGATGAATTATGGTTTGAACTCGTAGGTTCTGTTACATGAGGGTTGCAGGCAGAATTTTGAAGGACGCAAAAGTAGAAAAAGAGGAACACGATTCAGAAGAATCAAAATGGATCATTGAATCCATTAGAGCTCTGCAAGAAGGACAGAGATCAAAGGAGAGTGAGGAGTTTAAGCCTAGAAGGAAGAGCGAGCTGCGAATGAGCAGAAGGCCGAAACCTTTAAAGAAGCCAAATCGCCGAGAAATTGAAGAAACATCGTAACTTTCCAAGTAAAAGGGACGAGCGGAGAAGTCTAGAATTGATACCAGTAGCCCTTGGATCTTCAAAGATCAACGGCTATGATTGGATTGCTAAATCGCAACCGGAGGAGTAAGACTGGCGATGGAACGGAGCGTAGTGATACGCCGATAGTGATATCGCCGATAAGTGATAATCGGCGATCGGCGTCGGGATTTAATCGGCGATCGGAGCTCGGACCTATCGGAGTTCGGCGCAACGGGAGGTCGGACTATCGGAGAGTGCGAAGGCAGCATAGCGGAGGCGGACCCGATGAGAGTATAGTTGTAGGTATATACTTTTTGAAATCTGGAGTATGCGGTTCGGAGGGGAGTTTCCTTTGTATTCCCGAATAGTTAATATTTCCGATAGTTATATGGTGCAGGCCTTTTAACATAAAGCATGTGTTATCGCTCCAATAGTCGGAGATCAGAGTCGGAGAAGGTGGATGGTGCATATGTGTTAAGACTGTGGAAGTCCCGATAGCCGATAGCGATTGCGATAAAGGTTTTAACCTCGGAATGTGTGTGAAACCATAAGGAAGGTGGAGAAAGAGTATGTTTGCGGCATTTCCTTTAGAAAGGGTTGTAAAGTCTCGAAAGGAAGGTTTTAGACAACCTTTAATAAAAGAGTATAAAGAAGGCTTATAAGGGTTCATATAATCCCGATAGAGGTTTCAGGTGGGGTGATTGAAGTTTCGATGCAAAGGAACTTATAAGAGGGCCACTTGACCATTTATGGTCTGAAGGTTTGACTCCATTGTAGAGTCAGACACCTAGGACAGTTGTGGATGCATCATTGTGTTAAATGCACACTGTGGGTATGTGCGGGTGTTACCCTGGTATTAGTTTGGCTAAGTAGGTTATATGCTTGTACCCCTGCACCACCAACTTATCCCATACTTCTTTGGCTGAGTCACAATTCATGACTTTTGTAAATTCAGAATCAGTGATTCCACTAGTGATGGAATTTAAGGCTTTTGCATTTTCAATGTAAGCTTTCCTTTCGTCTTGATCTGTTGGAAGAGTGGAAGGAGCTATGTACCCATTTAAAACCGAATGCCAAACTTCAGGTCCAAGGGACATTAAGTAGTAGGACATTCTTTTCTTCCAAAAAGCGAAATTTGTGCCATCGAATAGAGGAAGCCTTCCTGACACTTCTTGATTTTTCATTGTGATTAAGAATCCTTCTTCCAGCTATTAGGCTAATTATGAAGAAGCCTGCTCTGATACCAATTGTTGGAAATACTGAGAGGGGGGGTGAATCAATATTTTCTTTCAACTGTTATTATTACCAGTTTAATTCTTCCAATTTAAACACCCAATTTATGATGGGGACTCCAAAGTTAAGAAGGCAAAGCTTCAAACTCATAGAATACAATTTAAAAGTCTGAAAATGGATGATGAAGAAGATATTGCATCATACTTTCTTTGAGTAGCTGAAGTGGTCAACTCTCTTAAAGGATTGGGAGAAAACATTGAAGAAAGCACTATTGTTCAAAAGGTCTTAAGATCTCTCCCAGACAGATTTGACTCCAAAGTAAGTGCTATAGAAGAAATGAAGGACCTAGATACTCTCAAGATGGATGAACTTCATGGAATCCTCATTGCCTATGAGATGAGAAAAGGAAGCCCAAGTTCCAAAGATGCAACATTCAAGGCCTCAAAATCAAAAAAGGGGAAAGAATGGAATACCAGTAGTGATGACTCCGATGTTGAATCTGAATTGGTGCAATTTGTACGAAGACTAAAGAAAGGATCTAAGCTAAAAGGTAAGTACCCTCTTATTTGTTTCAAATGTGGAAGAATAGGTCATTATGCTGCAAAATGTCCTCTTAAGCATGATAGTGATGGTGAGGAAAATTCTAAAAGGATGGTATACAAAAAAAAGGGTTCAATAAGAAGAATTTCTTCTCTAAGCAAGATGAGTCTGATGAAGATGAATTTTTACTCATCAAAAAGAAATCAACTAATCATTTCCCTCATCGCAAAGGAGGTAATGATGAATCAGATGAAGAAAATGACTATGTTGGAAGCCAAGAAGTATTATTCATGGCATTCACAATAGATGATGATTTAGGTCTAGAAGGAAATGTAGATGAATTGATAATGAGTGCCATTGAAGAAAATGAAAAATTACGAAATAAAATCATTTCTCTCAAGGTAGAAAAGGAGGAAGCAAAAAGAAGGGAAGACCTCTTGAAAAATAAGGTAAAAGAAAAAGAAGAAATTTGTGAAGAACGTGAAGCCGAAATAGTATCTCTGAGGAAGGAATTGGAGCAAGTGTTGGGAAAGCTCTCAAATACTTGACATTATCCTAAATGATCAAAAACCTCAACATGACAAATCTGAGATAGGTTTTAAAGGAGAATCATCAAGTACTACGAATAATGCGAAAAGCTATGCTGACATACTTTTCAGTAACCCAAAAGAAGAAAGATTATTTCATCAAAGGCCCATCTCAAATCCAAATAATGAAGAGAGAGTAACTCCAAGGAAGAATGTTGATTCAAATCATGGCTATTACAACAGGTACAAAACTAATTTTTTTGGGCATTGTTTTTATTGTAAAAATTTTGGTCGTCAAGCTAAACATTGCATGGCTTGTAAGAATGAAACACCAAAATTGAAGGATCAAACAAACAAACCATATGGTCTCAAAGGGCAAGGACAAATCAAGACCTACAACTTTTTTGATCCCTTGGCCAAATTTGATCCAATTTGCTCATTATGTAATGATAATGGACATGATGAACAAAATTGCCCCCTCAAAAGAAGAGAAGCAAAAAATGAGAATCCCGACACGAATAAATGTGGCCTAGCTCCATGTGCTCACAATGATGAAAATCATTGGTTTGTGGATAGTGGGTGCTCCAGACATATGACAGGTGACAAAAGGAAGTTTGTCTCATTGAACAAAAAGGAAGGAAATGTATCCTTTGGAAGTGGATCTGCCAAAATTGCTGGAAAAAGAACTGTTACCCTTATTAATGGAAAAGGAAAGGCTCAAAATGCTTTGCTAGTAGATAGGGTCAAACACAATCTCTTGAGTGTTAGCCAAATCTGTGACCAAGGACATAATGTTGTCTTTAGCACTAAGGATTGTGAAATAAGGAACTCTTCCTCAGGGGAACTTGTGGTGAAAGGAGTTAGAACATTAGATAACGTCTACATTCTGAACAAAATTCAAGAAGATAAATTTTACTTAAGTAACAGATTGAAAGTTGGCTGTGGCATAAGCGACTTGGACATACAAGTTTCGATAACTTGATCAATATCAGCATGATTAATGCAGTACGAGACATCCCAAAGTTATTCAAGCCAAATCAAGGAGTATGTAGTCCATGTCAACATGGAAAGCAAACTAGAACCAACCACAAGACCAAGGAGTTTTCTACGTCAAAACCTTTGGAGATCATCCATGCTGATTTATGTGGACCAACTAGAACTTTGACACTCCAAGGAGAAAGGTACTTTGCTTTATTTGTTGATGACTATACTAGAATGATGTGGGTATATTTCATAAAATATAAATCCGAAGCATTTGAGTGTTTTAAGAATCTTAAAGCTCTTGTAGAAAATGAAAAGGATTCTAAGATTAAATGTCTTAGAATGGATAGAGGGGGATAATTCACATCAAAAGAATTTGATGAATTCTGTAAAGTACATGGAATCAGAAGAGAACTCTCTGCTGCCAGGACACCCAAGCAAAACGCGGTAGTTGAAAGAAGAAACCGAACAGTTCAAGAAATAGCAAGAACAATGTTAATAGCAGTTGACTTGCAGCGAAAATTCTAGAGAGAAGCAGTCGGGACAACTGTTTATACCATGAATCGAACTCAACTAAGACCAAATAATGAGAAGACTCTTTTATGAATTATGGAAAAGAAGACCTGCTTCAGTAGAATACTTCAAGATTTTTGGAAGCAAGTGCTTCATAAAAATCAATGACGACTCACCAGGAAAATTTGATTCTTGGGTTGACAAAGGAATATTCCTTGGATATTTTACAAGGAGCAAAGCCTACAAGTGCTACAATAATCGACTACGGAAAATAGTGGAAAGCATTGATGTGAAGATTGATGAAGACCTTCCAGAAAAAGAAATTGAAGATCATGAAGTTGACCCTCTCATTGAAGAAAACGAAGAAGAACCTAAAAAAGAGGAAAAAGATCAAGAAAAACACAAGGAAAAAGAACCATCTCAAACCCCTTCAAAGGTGAAGTTTCTCCAAAAACATCACCCAGAAGAGCAAATTATTGGCATATAGATGAAGGGATGCAAACCCAAAGAAGGATGACAAGTACACCAAAGAAAATTGATGTTGCTCTCCTATCTATGATAGAACCAGAAACATTTACTCAAGCAAGGATCCTCATTGGGTAAAAGCCATGGAAGAAGAAATGTCTCAAATCGAGAAGAATGAGACATGGGAGCTGGTACCTCATCCAAAGGATAAAAATATAATTGGAACCAAGTGGGTGTTCAAAAACAAAATGAATGAAGATGGACAAATCATCAAAAATAAGGCAAGGCTTGTTTGTAAAGGTTATTCACAAATTGAAGGAGTTGACTTTGAAGAAACCTTTGCACCAGTGGCTCATGTGGAAGCTATAAGGATGTTCTTGGCATTTTCTTGCTCAAAAGGGTTCAAAATCTATTAAATGGACGTAAAATCAGCATTCCTGAATGGGGAACTCAAGGAAGAAGTCTACATGGAGCAACCAGAAGGGTTTAATCTAGCAGAAGGAAAAGACTTTGTTTGTAAGTTGAAAAAGGCATTATATGGGTTGAAACAAGCTCCTAGAGCTTGGTACGCAAGATTGGATCACTATCTACAACAACAAGGCTTCAAGAAGGGGGTGGCAGGAAGTAATCTCTACATAAATATGGATGAGGATAAGTTACTAGTCACTTTTGTCTATGTTGATGATTTGATTTTTGCTTGTAATAATGATGAGATGAGCCATGAGTTTTCTCAAAATATGTCAAAAGAGTTCGAAATGTCGATGATAGGAGAGTTATCTTACTTCCTTGGACTACAAGTATCTCAAACCATGGCAGGCATGTTCATATCTCAAGCAAAATATCTTAAACATGCTTAAAGGATATGGAATGGAAGACTGTGCACCCATGAGCACACCTATGACCAAAGATTGCAAATTAAGAAAAGATGGTGACTCTCCTCTGGTAGATGCAACTCATTACAGGTCAATAATTGGAGCGCTCCTATACTTAACTGCTACGAGACCTGACATTATGCAAGCAGTAGGAATGGTGGGAAGATTTCAATAAGCTCCTAAACAATCCCATTTGTTGGCTATAAAAAGAATTCTCAGATACTTGAAAGGAACTCCTGATTTTGGTCTTTGGTACCCTAAGAGCTCAACTCTTACTGTGACTACATACACCGATGCCGATGCTGATTGGGTCGGAAATGTTGATGATCGAAAAAGTACTAGTGGAAATGCATTCTTCCTGGGATATTGTCTAGTATCTTGGCTCAGCAAAAAACAAACATCCATATCACTATCTACAACTGAAGCCGAGTATATAGCTGCTGCAGATTGTTGTACTCAAATATTATGGATGAAGGAAGCTCTAAAAGATGTCAACATAGGTACCAATCAACCAATCACCATCTATTGTGATAACACAAGTGCTATCAGTCTCAACAAAAATCCAGTGATGCACTCAAAGACCAAACATATACCAATCAAGTATCATTTCCTTCGTGAACAAGAAGTTGAACAAAACATCAACTTGGAATATATCAATACTAAGGAGCAAATAGCTGATATTTTCACAAAACCTCTTCCTCGAGAAGCATTTGAACATCTTCACCAAAAGATGGGGGTTATTTCTCTAGCATCACATTAAGTTGATTCGTAAAGATGTTGCATGACAGGGGGAGCAGTTCGACAAGGGGTGTTCTTATGCACCTCTTTGCCATTGATGTCAAAGGGGGAGAGAAGAAGAATATTGCCATCAATGAAAAAGGGGGAGATTGTTAATCAAGGTTGTCATTAATGTTAATATGGCAGTGTTTGTGATGGCAAATTCTTGTGATCATAATGTTGTCCATGAAGGACCCAAGGATTGAATACAACATATGGAATGAATATATATATACAGACATAATAGAAGCAATAGACCCAAGGAGGAAAGCCATCAGGGAAGCCATTGGAAGACAAGAACAAGAGCCATCAGAAATCACAAAGAAGCCATAGGAAAGCCAAGTCAAGAGTAAGAGCCATATTTGAGATATCGCATGAAATATCGGAGGAGTTAACAACGATATCAGAGGAGTAAAGAAGAAAACATCGGAGGAGCCATATCAGAAGTATTTCATGTAATATATGCCCAAGAAGAATTGATAGGAAGAAAACAGCGGAAGAAGATAAACAGAGTTATCAAAGGTCACAAGAAGATAAGCCACATGAGCAACAACTATCAGAAGAGCGGAAGAGTGAAGAGAAGTCACAAGAGATCAAACCCAAGTGCTTGCGGAAGAAGAATGGTGGAGGAATAGATCTGGATCGTCAGATCAACGGTGATTAGCAACTGCGGGGGTGGGAAAGTACGGATTTCCTTGATCATGGCTGAAGTCTCGCACTCAATCCTAGCCGTCGATCTCATATTCAACTCTTAGATCACAGTCAACTGCAGGGGTTAAGACCGTTTTAATTCGTGTGCCAGTGGAAGTCCTGCAAACCATAGATTGTGATATATACGCAGATCTGATGCTCCAATAGAACACGCCCTAATGTAATATCACATCTGCCTTGTCACGAGTTAATGTCACACTAAAACTGCGATTGCGATAATACATGCGGACCCGAACAGGTTATAGTAGTGTATATAATATCGCTGAAATATTGGCGATTTTCGTAAATATTGCGATATTTTCGGAGAGACGAAATATTGCCGAGAAAATATTGCGATATTTTGTCTCCCCGAAAATATCACGATATTTCCGAAATATCAGTGATATTTCGGGAAACTATCGCGCGGCAATGCAAAAAATCGCCCAGTGACAGTCAAAAAATTCTGCATGGCTATGAAAGTCCGATTTTGTTTTTTTTTTCAATCATTTTCATTTCTAATTGCTAGAGAAGGAAGGGGAGAGCTATGTGCTTGCTGCCAAGGAGGGTTTGAGCGTTGAATAGCTATTATCGCCACCAACAACGAAGATTTTGTTGATCTAAGCTTGAAGAACAGTGAGACAATTTCATTTCTTCCATTAACAGGTATGTTCAAATAAACCCCTATGTTAATGAATTTTTTGTTAGTTTTAGGATTGTTCTTGCTTGCCTATTTGCCTACAATCATTTTGCTTGTTTTTTTTTTTCCATTTGAAAAGATTTTCATGCCCATGAGCAAATGCAAGGGTTTTGAATTTTCTCCATATTTGGAGAGCAAACTCCATTTTTTTTTAAACTTTCAAACACACCCTCTTATTGTCATTTTTGGTTTTTCATTGAATTCACATTGCAAAATTGCAAATAATGTAGCAAAAAAACTATTTTGTAAAATGATGTGGTTATCACTTATTAAGTTATTAATTCCAATTTATTTATTTTTGTGCCCTAGGTTTGAGTTAGCCCACTACAAAATTCAAATATGCCAAAAGCCTTGGACTCATTTTGGGAGTATGGGCACCCTGATGGTGGGACAAATCGGGCATATCGTACATGCAAATTGTGTGGGACCACAATGACAGGAGGGGTTACACGACTGAAATACCATCTGGCTAGACTCAGTGGACATGATGTTGGGATTTGTACAGTTTCTAGTCTGGAGCTTATACAAAAAGCTCTTGAGGCAATTGGTGAAAAAGACAGAAAAAAGGAAGAGACAGAAAGAAACAAGGTTGAACGTGCAGGGAGATCTTTCGGGATATCTTCTCCTGATTTTGATGTTGAGGGTAATGGGAGGGGCTCCATAGCTGGCACATCATCACCTGCTACTGCTAGTGCAAGGTCATCATTTTTTGTTCCACGAACAGGACATGGATCACAACCTGGCATAAAATCGCTTGTTAAAAAAATGGAGAAGCAAGAAGCAGATAGAGTCATGGGGAGGTGTATTTTCTGAAGTGACTTACCTCTCAGCATCACCAAAACCAATCCATTTTGGCAGCCAATGTGTGATGCTATCGCTGTTTTGGGCCCAGGGTACAAAAGTGCTACATATGAGGAGTTGCGGGGGCCAATTCTTCAAGTAGAAAAGCAGGACATCAACTCTAGATTGGCGGAGTTGAAAAAGACATGGGAAGTTACTGGATGCACAATGATGTCTGATGGTTGGACAAATAGGAAGGGTAGGACCCTTCTAAATTTCTTGGTACATTGTCCTAAAGGTACCATGTTTATTAAATCGTTGGATGCATCAAAACATATCAAAGATGCAGCAACGATATGTGAGTTGTGAGATGGGTTCATTCGGGAGATTGGTGTGTAGAATGTGGTGCAAGTCATAATAGACAATGCAGCTAATTATGTGTCTGCCAGCAAGATGCTTATGGAGAGGCATCACACATTGTTCTAGACTCCGTGTGCAACACATTGTCTCGATTTGTTGCTTGAGGATATGGGAAACTCTCCTTCATCAAGGAGGCGGTTGATATGACTAGGAGTGTCCCCAAGTTTATTTATAACCATGCTTTTGTTCTTAGCCTCATGAGGAGGTTCACTAGAAACAAGGAATTGCGGCGTCCTGCGATCACACGTTTTGCCACAAACTTTATTATTCTTTAGTCTTTGCTTTGATGTCAGTTCGAGTTGAAGCAAATGTTTGTGTCTGATGACTGGCGTAATTGTAGATACAACAAGAGACAGGACGGGAAAGCCATTGCGAAAATGGTGTACTCTGAGACGTTTTAGCATGAGTAGAAGAAGCATGCTCAGTTAGTGAACCTATAGTAAAGGTTCTCAGATTGGTAGATGGGGAGAAGCCTGCAATGGCTTATTTGTATGAGGGCATGGATAGGGCCAAGGAGGCCATTTGTTCTTATTATGCAGACAAGGGTTCTGTTGGCTTTGATAGGAAAATGATGTTATGGGATGTGATTGATAGTTAGTGGACAAGGATGCTTCATCGACCCATTCATGTAACAACACTCTTCCTCAGCCCCGCATTTTCATACAAATGCGGCTTTGATTTTGATGGCGAGGTGATGGAAGGGCTCCATTCCTGTATTCATACGATGGTACATGATCCTGAGCTTCGTAGCAAAATCAATCGTGAGATACAGTATTATCGGGATTGTGTTGGCCTATTTGGCTTTGATGATGCTATTAGGGAAAGGACCCTCTTCATGCCACATAAGTGACAAGTCATCACTCATTAGAAATTAGAATTTTCAATTTAGAATTTCCATACTTATAATTCTATTTTTTTAAAATTCAATTATGTAACTTTTATTTGAAAGTTTAATTATGTTTTAAGTTTTTGAATTTTTTTATTTCATTATTTTGTTGTAGATATTTGGTGGTGAAGCTATGGTGCAAGGGCACCAAATTTGCAGAAATTGGCCATAGAAATCTTGAGTCAAACGTGTAGCTCTTCAGGGTGTGAGCGCAATTGGAGTGTATTTGAGAAAATACACGCAAAAAAGCGCAACAGGTATAAATTTGTCTCCAGCCTTCAGTTGAGCAATTACACTTATTGTAATTTTTAATTTTTAATTTATGACCTTCAAATGTCAGGAGTCAAGAGTCAAGACTCATTAGTTTTGTTGACACTCTTACAAGTTGGAGTTCGCACGCCTCAATGATTTAGTGTATGTGCATTACAACATTCGACTTCGAGTGAGGCAAATAGAATCACCAATGGATCCAGATGCCATTTCCTTAGACAATATTGATGTATTGTCTCAGTGGAGGGTGGAGTCTGAGGAGCCCATCTTGGAGGAGTCACCTTCATGGTTAGAGCCAGATGATCCATTAGAATAGGGGCAGCAAGAGGAGGAGCAGGAGGAGGAGCAGCAACAACACTCGGAGGACTCGGAGGAGGAGGAGGAGGACATTGTGGGAGCATCAGCATCAACACCATCTGCTATAGATATAGGAGAGCACAACCCCATACCTAGCACTCATTATTTGACATTAGGTGCAGAGGCAGGGTCAGGGCCTTCTACTACTAGGGGCAGGCCTGGCAAACAACCCATCATGTTTTCTTGTAAAAGGGGGAGAGGGCAGTGATTTCAGATAGATAGCTGCTAGTTTTATTTCATGATGATGAGATACTTTTATATATGTGATATTATTTTGTATTGGTTCTCCACATTTGAGTCCTTGCATGGACAATTATCAAGGATCAGCAGGATTTGGTATCGCCTTTCATGTATCATTTCTATATGACATCATATATATCAGTGCTTTCTTCATATTGATGTGCCAATGCATTTATTTCATGTTGTTATTGCTTTATATGTTTAAAAATCTGAAAAAAATGAATATATTATGCATTTTTTATGTCTGCCGATATTTGCCGATATTTTCGCCGATAAGATATTTTTTGGACCCTCGCCGATATTTTGCCGATACCGATATTTTCAACACTGGGTTATAGTAACAACCCTAATATAACATCACATCTGCCATATCGCAAGTCTTATAGGGTTGTCACGGTAAAACCTCCAATTGCGATATAATATTGCAGACCCACTACACCGTTATAACATGACTTTATACAATATCGCATCTGCAATATCACTAGTTTCTAAGGGATGTCAAACCGTCGATTGCGATAAGGGTGTGGACCCGACGAATTTATTAACAACTGTTTAATATCATATCACATCCGCTCCGTCGGCAATAGGGGAATTGACTATGTTATGTGCAAACCTCCAAAAGTTGCGATTGCGGGATTAAAGGAATAACTCCGATTTTCATGAAGGTTGCGATTGCGGGGGTAAGGTGATGACGTGGCAGGCCCTCCGATATATTTTAATATACCACCTCATGCACAAGTCGGCCCCTTCACCTTTGAACGAGTCGTTTCGATTCATTGGCAAAACTCATATATATATATATATATATATATATATGTATATATATATATGTATATATATATATATATATATATGTAAGCTAAAACACTTCACTTCTGTGAGGCGTATCAGGCATCTATCACAGAGAACAAAAAAAGTTCACAACTTGTGAACTGGAAGAAATAGAGGAAGCCGAAGGTTTGGCAGACGTAGAAGGTGCAGTACAAGCCGAATGCCAAGCGAAGAAGGAAGCTGAAGACAGAGCAGGAGGACAATTTTTTGACCTGATTCATCTTGAAAGATAGGGTCAGAGCTGTTGGGGTTGGTGCCTTAGAATTAGAAGGATTGGTGTCCTTGGAGTTGGTGATCCTAAATCCAAGGTTGGTGCCTTGACAAGATAGGGTCGAAGCCCTAGAGGTCGGAGCCTCATCAAAACCAAGTTGGAGCTTCGAACACATTTATATTGTATTTATTATTTTACTCAATAAAATTATACTTATACATTTCTCTATTTAAATTGTGAAGAATTAAACTGGTAATAATAACAATTGAAAGAAAACACTGATTCACCCCTTTTTAAATTTCTTATGGCTTTTGATGCCAAACCTTGGTATTTGGACTTAGAAATAATAATGTGATGGCCCCATTTGAAAACAAATAGATAAAATCAATGCCCTCTAATATGTGTGGGCAATATTGGCCTCATTTGTCAAATTTTATCATGTCGACAACGATTCGCCAAAAGTTTCGTCGCACCTCTTAATAAGAAAATTTGTCGAACCCTTTTAAATAAATTCTCACTGTTGTAGGACTGTGCCTTTGGCATTTCTTTCGACACCTCCAATATAAACAATTTGCAACTAAAACCCTTAGGCTAGTAGGAAGACCAACTCTAATACCATTGTAATGTCCCAAACGAGATATTTTACTAAATTTGTAGAAATCGAACTCAACCCAAATTTCACCATTAAATAATCATTCATTTAATAAAAGATTGCCATGTAAAATAAAACAATAGAGCACTGCAATCCAATGACACAATGAACAGGAAAATTATCTGGTTTTATTATAATGGATAAATTTGGGTTACATGCATATACAAGCAAAATAGCTGAGATGAACACTGACCTCCAAGATAATCTGCTGCACTGCACCGACCTCCAAAACTAAACTGAACTGCCACTCCTAAGCTCTCTTGTGAATTCTAGATGAATTCACCAAGGGGAAATGGGGGCTCGCCCAATCTCACTAAATCACCCAAGGGTTTCCATCTTGGGGCTACCAAGGAAGTATAAAACCAAGTTCCCAACCTCTCATACAAGAAGAAATATCAAATCCAAGATGTCCTCGAATGCCCTCCTCCTCCTCTTTTATAGATCTGATGGAGTCCTGTTTTATTATTATTTTAATCATGGAGCACTTTTCTGTAATGTCCCTTCTTAAATTATTTTGTCACAGGTTTAATTTCCCACAATTTTGGATAATTTTTGGTGACCTTGGAACCCATCCAATTTTGACTTAAGGACTTAGGAGAGAAAGAGGCCGAATTATTTTGTTAGTGGAATGTGGGGGTCACCCACATGGAATTCAAATAGGCTTGGAGGGGAAATCAAAGGCAAGGAAGACGGGCCCACATGCGGAGGAAAGACCCATGAAATTATAAATAGGAGATCATCTACTCAAGCGGCTTTTTGTCTAATCAAACTCACTTTATTGCTTGAGCTGCTTAACTCGATTACTTGATGTTTAGCACAGAGTTTTCCAAGCGGAGAAATCAACCTTCTTCGAGGGACTTCGAGTGCCACGCTAGGAAGGTAAATTGTACCACCTTGGAGGAGAGATAGAGGGATTTTAGAGCTCATCTTTTAGGCTTTGGCTCAGCTAGTGCATGTTTCTAGAAGACGCAGGAAGGGAGCAGGCTGTGGTTGTTTCAGGGATCTTCCGGGCAACATTTGCCGGGAGAATTTTGGCATTGGAGCTTTAGTGGAGGATCAACATTTTGGAGGAGTTTTAGAGCAGGAGATTGTTGCTAGTGGGCAACACGATTTGCAGCTTCCTCGGCTCGCGGAGGGGGCTTTCACTAGGCACACGTGGGAGCTTGAGGGATGAGTTGAAGAGCCAAAGATTGCCGGGAGAAATAAGGGAAACCTTGGAGGGGTGTATCTCAGCCTTTGGGAGTGATTTGTGGGGATTTTCCAGGAAGCTAGAGGCAAGCTGTATTTCCCAACACTGGGAGAAGGACACAGTATTTGGGGGCCGAATTTCGGGGGTTAGTACCAGGCCAGGCTGCTTTTGGGTTTTGGTTGTAGAGCTAGGGGCTAAATTTGCAGAATTTTCTGAGCACTAGAGGTGGGGTTTCCAGCAGACAATACAAAATTGTGGGCAGCGCAGAGCATCATTGGAGCAACAACTGTTTAGCATTGGGCTTGTTGTTTGATCACCTGGGCTTTGTCATGCTTGCCATTTAGGCAAACCCAGGTGCACTTCTTCCACACTATTATACTCGCTCCAAGTGGTTAATAAAATGGCTTAGCTGGTTCTTACTTCTTGAGTTTATAGTGGTTGGAACATTGTAGTGGTATTAGAGCCCAGATCTTGGCTCAGTCGTGGGAGATTTTCCTATGAGTGAGGAGAACAGGCATAATATCACCTATAGGAGACAGAGGTACTAGTGCTAGGAAAGGGAGTTAGAGATTACACCATACATTGAGGAGCATGGGAAGGCAGTGGTAGTAGAGGATATGGTGGAGCCCAGGAGTAAGGAGGATATGGCCTTTGAAAACCTCTTGAAGAACCTCAATGATTTAGTAAAGGGGAAGAAGGAGATGCTAGATGAGATCAAACAGCAGAACCGAGACTAGAACATCCATTGAGATTTTCTATTTGGGGAGACTTCTAGGGCCTCCCAATAGTATTACCACCCTTCACCGGCTACTCACCCACCAGCCTCAGGTGGGCCAACTAGGACTACGCTGCCATCTTTCTTGCCATCAACACCTAGTGAGTAGGGTGGATCGGATGACTAGATGCCCATGGGGGAGTATTTCAGGGAGTGGCAATCCATGGGGGAGGAATTCAAGGCAACCCTATCTTTCAGAGACTATTGCCAGCTCAAGCAGAATGAGAAGGGCAGAAATTATGGAGGCCAGGGCACGCAGAACTCTGAGTTGCAGCGTACTATTGGGAGGATGTACTTCCCTACATATGATGGCACGACCAAGTGCACAGCTCGGGCCTGGGTGGAGAAGCTGGACACTTATTTCCAGCTCAACAGGATGACAGAGGTGGAAGCCATTAAAATGGCTACGCTACACTTGGAGGGGGAGGCACACAACTGGTGGTTTCATGGCTTGTCTACTCTGGGGCATGCCAACGTGACTTCCTATGAGGATTTCACTAGGAGAGTGGTGGAGCGCTTTGATTAGAGGGATTTGAAGGCTCACTTCAGGGAGCTGACCCAACTCAGACAAACAGGTCATCCAGAGCAGTGCATATCAGAGTTTCTGAGAGTCTTAGGCATGGTGCTGGAATTATCAGATGCTAGGAGGGTGTACACATGTTAAGAAACCATCTCATGAAAAGATAGAAAAGATAGATCAACGACTTCAAAATCAGCCTCTTCGAGGGGGCAACCTCATTTACATTACACAAATGAACAATTCTTGGATGATACAAATGACAAAACCTCCTTTCTATATATAGGAGTCTAAGGGATCACAATATAATCAAAGCCGACATAACAATAATAATATAAAGACACAACAATAACAATAGTGGGCTTCTATGGGGCACAATAATAACAGTATGGGGACAATAGGGGCACAACAATAACAATAAGGGCTACAATGACAATAGTAATGGGGGAATCACTAGTATTATAGGGACCTAACATGCCCCTCTCCTTCAAAAAAGTGTTTTTCTCAACGCTTGAGTCGTTTTGGATGCTTCTGTATAAAATTATCATCCTCCCATGTGGAATCTTCAGTGGATAAGTTCTTCCACTTGACGAGATACTCCAAAATTGATTGATTTCGTCGCTGTCGAGTACTTGTGTCTGTGACTGCTTCAGGTTCCAATATGATTTTTCTTTCCTCGTCAAGTTCTGGCAATATTGTTTGAACTGGGAGCTTGTCACCAATAACCTTCTTTAAGCATGAAACATGGAAAACTTGGTGCACTCGGGAAGCTGCAGGAAGCTCCAGTTTGTATGCCATAGTACCAATCTTTTGCAACACCTTATACGGACTAGAATACTTTGGTGATAATTTATTATCCTTCTTAGCTTGCTTGAGGGACATTTGTTTATATGGTTGTAGTCATAGAAATACCAGTCACCTACATCAAAACTTCTTTTGCTGCGATGTTGATCTGCCTGTTGTTTCATTCTATTATGTGCCAAATTTAGGTTATCCTTTAAGAGTTGGAGAACTTGTTGTTGATGCTCGATGTGATCTTGCACTGCTTGAACCTTATAATTTTCTCTTAAATATGATGTGGTGGATGGTGGGTGATATCCATAAAGTGCCATAAATGGGGTCATTTTTGTTGCAGTATGGAAGGAAGTGTTATACCACCATTCAGCCAGAGGAAACCATTTGACCTATTGTGTTTGTTTATCAGATACAAAGCAACGAAGATATCCTTCCAAACATTTGTTTACTATCTCAGCTTGCCCATTAGATTGAGGATGATAAGATGAACTATGTGCTAACTGAGTACCAAGACAAGAAAATAAGTTTGTCCAAAAATTTCCAGTGAAAATGGGATCTCTGTCGCTTACAATAATCTTTGGGTTTCCATGTAGCTTTTGAATTGTTTCCATAAATGTAGTAAAAACTGTACTGGCTTTAAATGGATGAGATAATGTACACAAGTGTGCATACTTGGTAAGTCTATCAACTACCACCATGATGACACTCTTTCCTTCGGACTTGGGTAAACCTGTGATAAAATCCATTGAAACCTCCTCCCAACGTTGACTTGGAATGGATAAAGGTTGTAATAGACCCGGGGTCTTAATTGTTTCAACTTTATTTTGTTGGCAAACTAAACATTCCGCCACAAACTTTTGAATATCAGATTTAAGGCCGTCCCAAAAAAATTCCTTCTTAACCCTGTGGTAAGTTTTTAAAAATCCCGAGTGCCCTCCCAAGGGAGAGGCGTGCAATTCCATAAGAATCTTTTGTTTGACTTGGGAATCTTTGTACCATAACGAATCATTTTTCCAACTAAATGTATCAGATGTACTGGGATCTTGTTGTATCTTTTGAATGAGTGCCCACACTTCTTTGTCTTTCTTCCATTCATCCCTTGCTTCGTTTATCCAATCTGGTTGGATAATAGAAATGGCACAAAGCAATGCTTTCATATCCTCATCTTTTCTTGAGAGTGCATCTGCCACAACATTTTGCTTCCCTTTTTTGTAGATGATTTCAAAGTCATAACCCAACATCTTTGTGACCCATTTTTGTTGCTCTTCTGAAGATAATCTTTGTTCTAAAAAGTATTTAAGACTATCATGATCCGTTTTTACCTTGAAGTGTCTTCCCATTAGGTAGGGTCACCATTTCTTAAGTGCATGTAGTATGGCCAACATTTCCTTCTCATAAATAGCTTTGTGTAAGTACTTTCCTTTTATTGGATGACTTTCGAAGGCAATGGGTCTTTATTCTTGCATTAAAACAACACCAATTCCATTTCCTGAGGCATCACATTCCACAATAAAGGTTTTTGTGAAGTCCGGCGTAGCCAAGACTGGTGCTTGGCACATTGCCTCTTTAAGATGTTCAAAGGCCTTCGTTGCTTCTGGAGTCCATAAAAATGCATCTTTCTTCAATAATGTTGTTAGAGGTGCTGCTATTCTCTCATAATTCTTAACAAACTTGCGATAATACCCTGTCAACCCAAGAAATCCTCATAGATGCTTCATGGATGTGGGGATTTTCCATTCCTTAATGGCTTTAAGTTTGCTAGGGTCTACCTTAATACCTTTATGAGATACAATATGACCCAGATATTCTACCTCTTGTACTCCAAAGAAACATTTTGAGCTCTTTGCGTATAGTTGTTTCTCCTCCAATAGTTTGGGCACCCTGTCAACATGTTGAACATGATCCTTCCAAGACTTGCTATAGATTAGTATATCATCAAAAAATACTAACACAAATTTTCTAAGGGTGGGTTTGAAAATGGAATTCATCAAACCTTGAAATGTAGAAGGTGCATTGGTAAGGCCAAAAGGCATGACCAAAAATTCATAATGACCCTTATGAGTGCTAAACGCTGTTTTCGTAATGTCTTTAGTCTTCATTCTGATTTCATGATATCCAGAACGAAAATCCAACTTGGTGAAGTAAATTGATCCATGCAATTCATCCAATAGTTCATCAATGACAAGAATTGGAAATATATCTTTAATAGTGAACTTGTTGAGCTCTCTATAATCCGGACACATGCGCCATGATCCATCCTTCTTGTGCACCAACACTACTGGAGTAGAGAAAGAACTTTGACTAGGTTGAATTATACCAGCCTCTAGCATTTATGCAACCATACGTTCAATTTCCCTCTTTTGGGCATAGGGATATATGTAAGGCCTGATATTTGGAGGAACACTTCCTGGAATCAAATGAATAGCATGATCATGATCACGAATAGGTGGGAGACCTTTGGGAGTCTCAAATACCTTGGAATGATTGTCCAAGGCTTTTTGGAGATCTGGAGAAATAGATGATTTCGATGTGGGAACCTCTAGCAAACATTATTGTGCAATCACGTCTTGTTGTTCTTTCTTTAGAAGCTTTGTCATTCCATTAGAGCTGATTATATTTCTTGGTTTTCCTGCGATACCTCTTAATTCAACTTCCTTTCCTTCCGAAGAAAATTTCATGAAAAGTTTTTGAAAATTAAAAGCTATTGTACCCAAGGATTGTAGCCATTGGACTCCTAGTACAACATCAATGCCACCCATTGGAATGGAAAGCATTGCGCTATTCAATACATATTCTCCCATGGATAGCTTGATATTATGGCATTTTCCAAAGCAATTTATGGTTCCTCCACTTGCAACCATCACTTGACACTGGTGCTGGATATAGGAAGCAATTCAATTCCTTGGCTATCTTACAATGAATAAAATGATGGGTACTGCCCGAATCAATCAACACTATTTCCTTTTTCTTCTTGATATGTCCTTCTATCTTAATAGTTTGAGTGGTAATTCCAGCCAATGCATTACAAGATATGGTCAGAGTCATTTCTTCTTTCTCTAGGGTTTGTTCCTAGTGCATATCCTCTTCTTCATGAGTCATGTTAAAGATTTCTGATACCAAATGATAAGAAACCAGCTCACAAAAAGATAGAAAAGATAGATTAACGACTTCAGAATCAACCTCTTCAAGGAGGCAACCTCCTTTACATTACACAAATGAACAATTCTTGGATTATACAAATGACAAAACCTCCTTTCTATATATAGGAGTCTAAGGGGTCACAATATAATCAAACCCAACATAAGAATAATAATATAAGGGCACAACAATAACAATAGTGGGCTTCTATGGGGCACAATAATAACAATATGGGGACAATAGGGGCACAACAATAACAATAAGGGCTACAATGACAATAGTAATGAGGGAATCACTAGTATTATATGGACCTAACAACACATTTATTGAGGGGTTACTCGAGCCACTGGTCCTCTACATTGCAGGAGGTCGTGACGTGCTAGAGACTTGCATGGGGTCATCCCCAAGCCCTAAGTACCTATTCCTACATGCACTTCCTACCATCAGAAGGGAAGTGATACTAGACCACCACGAAAGAGAGTAGCCCAGGGACGTTTGTTGCTAGATGAGGAGACTAGGAGGGACCTCAGGAGGATGAAACTGTGCTTTACTTGTCGAGAGCCGTGGGCACCACGCCATCGGTGCACAACAGGCAAAGCCCATTATATTGAGGTCTTTTCAGATAGTGTCTAAAAGGACAATGTGGAGTTGGAGTTTGGTGGGGGAGACAGTGAGGGTCCGACAGAGAGCGGACCACCACCACTACCACCATATGGAGGAGCATCTTTCGCACCATCTGGGGGAGTCCTTGCTTCCTTATGTGGGGTTCTCAGTTCTAGTAGACAGTCGGGCTACCCACAACTTCATTGATGCTCAGATGGTTCAGATGGTGCGAGGGAACAAAACAAAAGATGTATGCTATTAGGCATCGGATTGAGAGGCATTTTGAGGAGGGAGACTTGGTGTATCTATGACTACAAGCATATAAACAGTCCACATTGAAGCAGAAGGGTGTCGAGAAGCTGCAACCATGTTTCTATGGGCCGTATAAAGTGATTAGAAGAGTTGGAGAGGTGGCCTATGAGTTGGAGCTTCCCTAGGAAAGCAAGATTCACAACATCTTCCATGTTTCATTCCTTAAGAAGGTGTTGGGACAACAAGTGATGACAATTGTAGAGTTACCCCCGCTAGATGATGAGGGGCATCTGGTTTTGGAACCGGAGGTCATTCTGGAGATTCGGGAGAAGAAGCTAATGAGCAGGACTATCAGGGAGTTTATGGAATTCGAATAGCCTTGGAGGGCAAAATCGAAGGCAAGGAAGGGGGGCCCACACGGGGAGGAAAGGCCCACAAAATTATAAATAGGAGGAGCTCATCTACTCAAGGGGATTTTTGTCTATCAAACTCACTTTGTTGCTCGAGCTGCTTAGCCAGGTTACTTGCTGTTTAGCACCGAGTTTTCCAAGCCGAGAACTCAACCTTTCTTCGGGGGACTTCGAGTGCCACCCTAGGAAGGAAAATTGTACCACCTTGGAGGAGAGCTAGAGGGATTTCAGAGCTCATCTTTCAGCCTTTGGCTTAGCTAGTGCATGTTTCTGGAGGACGCAGGAAGGGAGCATGCAGGGGTTGTTTTGGGGATCTTCCGGGCAACATTTTCCGAGAGAATTTTGGCATTGGAGCTTTAGTGTAGGATCATCATTTGGAGGACTTTCAGAGTAGGGGATTGTTGCTAGTGGGCAACATGATTTGCAGCTTCCTGGGCTTGTGCAGAGGGCTTTCACTGGGCACACGTGGGAGCTTGAGGGATGAGTTGAAGAGCTGGAGATTGTCGGGAGAAATAAGGGAAACCTTGGAGGGGAGTATCTTAGCCTTTGGGAGTGATTTGTGGGGCTTTTCCAGCGAGCTATAGGTAGGCCGTATTTACCAGCTCTGGGAGGAGGACGTGGTATTTGGGGGCCAAATTTTGGGGGTCAGAACTAGGCCAGACCCTTTCTGGGTTTTGGTGGGTTTTGGTTGAGGAGCTAGAGTCTAATTTTGCAAATTTTTCTGAGCACCGGAGGTGGGGTTTCTAGCAGTTCCTTTCCAGTAGACAGTACAATATTCTGGGAAGCACATAGCATCACTGGAGCAATAGTTGTTTAGCATTGTACTTCCTCCAAGTGGTTAATAAAATGGCTCAGCTGGTTCTTACTTCTTGAGTTTATATGGGTGTTTGTTGATTGTTTCAATTTTCTGGTGTTGAGTTTTTTTTTGCTTTGCATATCACTGTTTTTCCTAGTTTGGAAACATTTTCCCTCTTTTATTTTAATTAAAATATTATTTTTAATGCGGGAAAAGAGTAATTTGGCCACCATGTCTCCTCAAGTCACTGAAACTCACATCTAACCATCCCATCGTATAGATCTTCTCGTTCCAGTTCCAATAAGCTATTACGCTAGGGCGTTCTGTCAAGTATTCCTCCCAGAATGCCACCTTAAGCATAATTAATTGAGTTAGGCCCAATAATAACTCTGTTTTTTGAAATTTGTCGGAATGCACCGGAACGAAAGGCAAACTGTGTGGATGATGGAATATACCAAGCGAATGCCATCAAACCTCATAGAAACTCCTCAAAACCCATATAAAAGCCCCTGGGTTTGGTGATGACACCAACCTGCACCTGTGACTTGTCTGCCCCTAACTCTGAAAGCCCATCCTAACCATGTCATAAGGAACATTATAGAATTAAGCTCCATGAGAACATGGTTGAAAGATAACCATTCAAAGGAAAGCATGGCCTCTTGAATTTTTTGACGAAGAAGGTGCAAGAAAACGGTTTCAACTGAAATTTTCTTGTTTGCCCAATTGATCAACAATTTGGAGTCCTCAAGAACCTAAAGCTTTTTAATTTCTTTGAAGGACGCCACAGAAAGGAGAGTTCATAAGGTAATAAATTCAGCCTGATTAATTGTCCCTCGGCTAGGGCCATATAAGATGTGCACAACATGAGAATGATTTAACTGTGTAGAGTACAGGAGCCACAACAGGCCATATATGGTTGTACATAACCACCAAGGTAAATTCGGGGCCGTACAATCATACAACCAACACAGGTGACACATGGATGTGCAATTTGTAACATTGGCAGTCACAAATTTGCCAACAGTGATTGGTGAAGGTCAACCTTTAGAGGGAGAGGGGGATTGTACTGTGAAAGGTTTGGGAATTTTTTTTTTGGTGGTGTTTGAAAAGAATCAAGACCAAAACACAAATCCATTGGAGATCTTTGCAAATCTATAAACCAACAACATTTACTATTGTGGGTGTTAGTAGGACTTAGCACAAGGTGTAATTATTAGATCTAGAGATGGTAGCAACTGGTTTGGGATTTGAGGATAGGTTGGATGAAGTGTCTAACATCCTGCCTTGCAAGGTAAGGGTCACCTTGCTATTGAAGGAACATGACCTATGGGAGTTTCCAAAAAAGGTTGTTGCTGAATCAATAGATCCAACAAATAAGGCAACTAATGTGAAGATGGACATTAGAGCAAGAAGGATTATCATTAATGTTGAAATAAGTAACTCTGTTCGGTCTTCATAATGACATATGTCATGACAATTTTTATGTGTTTGATGTAAAAAGAAAAATAAAATTATTATTGTCATTCTTGAGGCATGGGTTTCATGCTCAACGTTCTTTGATTTATAGTTCAAGCACCCATTGAGTGCTTCTAGGGTGTTGGAAATACGGGGGGGGGGGTGAATCAGTATTTCTTAGCATTTAACACTTTTTAATCTTTTTTTCAGAGCATTAGTTATTCTTCAGTTATTATTATTGTCCTTCTTCAAATAATTATAAACAATAATCAACAGTAGACAACACCATACAACAATGTAGAAAGATAAAATAGAGGACACAAAGATTTTAGGTGGAAAACCCCCTCTGGGTCAAAAACAACCGAATGCTTCTGAGTAATTGTCTTTTTCTTCTCTTTAAAAGAAAAATAATTACATCAAGTTTTCAGCCACAACTGAAGGAGGCTAGAAACCCCTGATTTACAAGCTATAACTTGTAGGCTGCTACTACACCCTAATATCCTGCTGCAACCAAAAGGACACCCCTACGCCCTGTGAGTTAGGCCAAAATCTAACGAGTGCCCCAACAATTTGTTTGCTAACTATTGTAAGAAGGATGCTTCGTCGCCTTGTAATTTATCAGCCCCAACTGAAAGGGCACCACATTAACCCCGTTGCAGACTACGACCTGCCCTAGCACCGCCCTGCCACCTTGAAGTGTTCTCAGGCACCAACCTGAAGGTGACTCCAATCACCTGCCTTGCACCACCCTACCACCCTGAAGAGCCAACGGACTATGTTTGACAATTTTCACACTGGATCCCCCTGTGCTCTGAATCAATATAAGAAAACTATAATGAAGATATTGTGTACCTTGTCAAGTCCTAGTAGCCACTGACCATTGTACAATCTTGGTCAAGCTGATCACTACACAATACTGCACATCAAGCCTGTCTGCCAATGCTGCCAAGTCAACGAACCATTGCACAAGCTGACCACTGTACAACTTGTTATCAACTATCACTACTACTCAGTGTTGCACGAAATGCCCCCCTCTCGCAAGGATACAAAGCAGGAATCACGTCTTGTACAGATCCGTGGGGGATTCGCCGTCGGAACCGCAGATCGGGTCGGCGAAGACGGTTCCTGGAAATTCGGAACCGTGCCGGTATTATATGTAGTTCCGAATTTCTGAACCGCGGATCCGACAACATATCATCCTCGGGTCGGGCACGGATCCATACTTATCCCAAGTGGATCTGAAGGGAAATGGGCAATTCCACAAGGTTCTAAACATTTTTTTATTTTTTCTTTGACCTAAGTTGGGTTGGGGCTTCTCGGACACTCCTAAGTTGCTCCCTTGATGCTCCTTAGATGCTTCCTAGATGCTTCCTCATGGTAATGTTAAATTCTTAAAGTAAAGGTGACATTCTCCTTTACTTTTCATTTTCATCATCTCCTTTTACTTAAATTTTTGACATTACCATGAAATGACTCAGGATGTTTGAGAGTGGTTCTAACCTCATCAGACTTCATATGGAGAAAATATAATTTCATATCCTATCCAAAATTCAGCAGACTTAATAGTTTTCAGGAATTCAGGATCAATGGGATTGTGGCATTTCATTAGATTATATCATGTCTGAGGGTATGTGATTAGCATTTAATCAAAAGCACCAAGCCCTATATGTACCCCAGTGTTGGTGGTGTTAATTGTTGAACTCCTTTGTCATGCCCTTAGCAAAAATTTACCTTTCAATCAAGTCAAAATCATTGATCAAACATGTTAAGCTTTTTCTACCATATTTTAAGGCTTGGATTAGGTAGTTTGATCAAAATTGGGCAATGTTGACTAATATCTCTAGACAATCGAGGTAGAGGCAAAGGCTAGACAAGAGGAGAAGAATTTAGATTCTAGATGCTCGAATAATTAATCATTAATGTACAATGGATGCCATATCTATGTTGATTCATGTACAAATATGCATGCTTCCATATCTTCTACAACTAATTTGGTATTTTGGATGTTTTTTTTAATATAAATGCAAATATATATATATATATATATATATATATATATATATATATATAGTAGACGCTTCGCTTCCTATATTTTTGGGAAATGATGCTTCCGCATCCCCGCTTCGTCCCTGCTTCGTACAACATTGCTACTACTGCTCAACTGTACATGAATAGATGAACATTCACGGGCTCACAAACTGGCTACTAAACATCACTGTACCAAACACCTGTACTGCTGCAAATGTTGAACCCAAACATCTGATAATGGCATACTCCAAGATGCCTCAGGTCGTCCTTATGACCTGCTACCAATGCTCTCAAGCTTTTCCTACAGAGAGGTACAACCATATGTCTTATCACAGCTGATCACTGCTCATACACTTCTATCCATCATCACATCTGTAAGCTGTACAACAAGATGAGATTTCCCTCAAAGACTTGCTACCATGTAAAGTCAGGTCATTATGATGGTACACCTTATAGGTCATCACTATAAGACTATTAAAATTGGCAACTAGGGCCAAACTCCATGTAGGCCATCTTATTAATGGAAGATGATATTTTTCTTGGATCCCTCTCATCGAGAGGTGTAGGATTGATTAAAAAATCATTCGATTTCGATAAGTATTCATGGAGATATGAATTTATTTGTGTTATGGGACAATTCGTCAAGGTTGGCCAGGAACCAAATAAACCCCACTTGTGCTCAACGTTTTAGTATAAATAGAGGTAGCCTTCAAGTCATTTTCAACACACTTGGGATCTCTTCCTCTCTACTTGTCTTTGGGTTTTAGTAGGAGGATAGATCCTAAGGGATAACGCTGCCCTAATCTAGAGGGCAGAAGTCGGAACTGCTGGGAAAAGACCGAATTGCCGGGAAAAGCTGGGAAAAGCTGGAATTGCTGGGAAAAGCCGAAACTGCCGGGAAAAGCTAGGACTGCCAGAACTGCCAGGAAAAGTCGGAACTGCCAGGAATAGTTGAAATAGCCGGAACTACCGGGAAAAGCCGAAACTGCCAGAACTACCGGGAATAGCCGGAATTGCCGGAACTGCCAAGAACAGTTGGAATTGTCGGGAACAGTTGGAATCGCCGGAACTGCCGGGAAAGCTGATGCAGAGGGCAGAAGCCGAAACTGCCAGGAACTGTCGGAACTGCCAAGAAAAGCCGGAACTGCCGAGAATAGCCGGAATTGCCGCAACTGTCGGGAACAACCGAAATTGCCGAAACTGCCGGAACATCTAGAGCATCTGTCTCTGAAGGAGAGCAGCATGCAAGGGACAACTAACTAACATTGGGACAGTTGTATGGTACTTAGCAACAAATACACCAAGCATGCAATGTTACAACTAGCATGCAACAGCAAGCATGCAAAGGACAACAAGCATGCAAAGGACAACAAGCAAGCAAGATGCAGCCAACACATAGGTCAGTATGGCAACATGGTGTAGCGATGGCACATAATGCAGTACAGTGATGGGTACAGTCATGATTAATGAAGCATGATGAGATGCAGCGTAGTGATGATGGGTGCAGCATGGCGCAACACGGTGAGGTGCAGCATGATGACAAAATGCAACACAATGATAGGTGAAGGAGTCACCTTGGAGAATCAGTGGAAGCAACATGTCTTCAACTGATTTCATGTGTCATCTTCTTAGAGATGATCTATGCTTTTATTTGGATAGTCAAAGTGTTGACTTTTGTTGTAAACGTACTCTCTCTCTCTCTCTTTGCTGAACTATTGAAGAACATATAAGAAGAATTGATCAAGGGTTTCCCCCCATTGGGGTTTGTCCCTGGCTAGCACCACATCTTGTGTCCTCTTGTCTTGGCTTGTCTTCTGCGATTTATGTTTATGTTTTATCTGCAGTTTACTTTAACGCTGCTGTGATTGCTAATCAGGAAAAAATATTGAGCTAACTGTGAAATTTGAAATAAATTGCTCTAAGCATAGAACATGCCTAAAATTAACATGGTATCGGAGTTGAGTTAAAGACAATGCCTAAGCAAGAGTGAAAGAGCAATCACTGAAGATAGTTGGGTAAGGACAAAAGGATCAGTGGATTCCTCATCCCTCTTCAAATTCACCAAGGGTGAAGTCGAAGCAGAGAATATTATTAGAATGGCGTAGCAGAAGTTTCTGATGGCCTACCTAAAGATCACTTCAATGGGAAGTCCAGATCTAAGCGTGGAAGGAAAGGCAGATGCCTTGGTTGTAATAAGTTCGGCCATTATGCGAAGGAGTGTCTGAATGGCAGAGACACATCTCTTGATGAAGATAACAATCATTCCAGGGACATCTTCAATGATCAAAGGAATGGCAGGGAAAGCAGGTCATCAAGGAAATGGCCGACTCTTCAAAGAAAGCAAAGAACCCCAGGGTGCACTCTCTAATTTGGTAGAGATGGAAACAAGCGTGGGATTATACTTGGAGCCGATGCTACCTATCCCAAAAAGGGTGTAGGGAATGTTACCCCTCAATTGAATGAGGGTAACTCGATTCATTTACAAAATCTCTTTTATGTACCTGATTGCAAGAAGAACCTAGTGTCCATCTCGAAAATGAAAGTCAAAGGTTTCATGGTGGCATTCATTGATGGAAAGGTACGTGTTAAAAAATAGAATTTTCAAAGATGCTTTTTCTCATGGGTTCAGGGTTGGCAATTTGTATCAAGTTGCAGGATGGTCCATTGGGGATCATGTCAATTGACATATCACATCTATAACACCGGAGGTCTACCTATGGGGCCCTACATGATGTGAGTCAGATGGTGGTAGGGATGCTTGAATTCAAGAAGATCATGAAGGTACGTGTCTGAGATGTACCGAAGGAAAATCTTATAAGGGGACCATTCCCCTCATGCAGTAGGTCCATAGGTTTGGAACAACCCGAGGAATTTGAGGTTCATGATCGGGAATCTCATGTATACAGGTGGAAGAAAGCCCTCTATGGCTTGAAGGAAAATTCCACGGGCGTAGTATGAGAGCATTGATAGCTGTCAGATGAAGCTGAGATTCACTAAGAGTGAAGCCGATCCAAACCATTGTTTGAAGGTTGTGGATGATAGACCTCTCATACTAGCACCTTCTGAGTCCGACCTATTTCTGGCAGGTGCATACCCTCTCACTTGCAGAAGTAAGAGGGAGTTGGATTTCGGATGTGGAATGGTGAACTGCAAGCCCGTGACTACCTCGAGGATCTCAACTTTCAGAAGTTATATGGTGATGATGCCGGACCAGATTTGGGAAATGCCTCTGAGTTCCATAAACTCATTTGCATTGATGTTCTTGGTGAACTTCCTTCCGGACATATGTTTTGCAGTTAGCATGGTGAGCTCATATTTGGTTGAGCCTCATTGGATTGGTGCTAAGAATCTTCTGAGATATCTTCGGGGCACAATATCTCATGTATTGAGATACACTGCTGGAAATATGAAGCTGCATGATTATTCGAACGCTAACTGGGCAGGCAGTGTGGAGGATCACTAGAGCACTTCTCATCGCTGGTTCTCTTTGGGTTCTGCTTCGATATCATGGATGAGCAGGAAGCAGAAGTTGGTTGCTATAAGCACCACCGAGACCAAATACATAGCTACGAGTATGATCTCGTGTGAAGCTGCATGGTTGCAAAAGTTCTTAAGTGAGTTGTTTGTACACATGATGAATACCACTGTGATTCTCTATGACAACTAGGGGGGGATTCGATTATTGAGGAATACCGTATTCGATGATTGCTCCAGCAGATAAACATCAGATACTGCCTTATTTGGGATATGGTAAGTTGATGAGCGAGGAAGCTCCATCGCATTGAGACTGATGTACAGATAGCAGACGTTTTGTCAAAGCCCTGGGGAAAGTTCAAATCTGTGACTTTCCCGAATGCCTTGGAGTCATTGAGAGACCTTCTTATAAGGGTCCTGCATGTTGCATGCATTGAGCTCTGGGAGCTTTGGGGGGCTTGGTGTACTTACTGGAGCAACAAACGACCACAGGGCGACTCACCCTCCCCTGGTGTTGCGCTATGTACAAGATGACAGGTTCAACCTTCCCCTGTGATACCCCGTGGCGACTGTGGAACAGGATGATTAGTTCTCCTGTGGGCCGAGATGATTAGTTCTCCTGTGGGTCGGGATGATTAGTTCTCCCATGGCAACTGTGGAACAGGATGATTAGTTCTCCTGTGGGTCGGGATGATTAGTTCTCCCGTGGCAACTGTGGAACAAGATGATTAGTTTTCCCGTGGCAACTGTGGAATAGGATGATTAGTTCTCCTGTGGGCCGGGATGATTAGTTCTCCCGTGGCAACTATGGAACAGGATGATTAGTTATCCTGTTGGCCGAGATGATTAGTTCTCCCGTGGCAATTGTGAAACAGGATGATTAGTTCTCCTGTGGTGATTAATGGATAGGATGATTCGTTCTCCTGTGGACAGGATGATTAGTTCTCTTGTGGAGGCATCCTACCCATGCAGTCTGGGACACATGGGAAGTACCTCTCATTTGATCAATGAGCAGGGAAATGGGGTTAGGGACAATAGTAGTACTATCGATGGACGCATCAATGTATCTACCGTACTCCCTATGCTAGGATGACCTCCACTGATCTGGGATCAATGAAATTGATCTGGGATTAGTATGAGTGGTTTGAGACACTCTCTTGTGATATTGATCTGGTATCAATAAAACTGACTTCGGGTCAGTAAGAGTGATGTGGCACACTCTTTTCAGATGAAACTAACTTCGGGTCAGTAGAGAATGGTATGAGACATTCTCGATCAATTCTTCTTCTTCATGGTTCAGCAGAGCAAAGCAGAGTTCAGCAGAGCAGAGCAGAGCAGTGTAGGGCACTGATGGTAGAGATAGTACAGTGGGACATATGGATCAGCGGATGGAGTTCTCCCTAGTTGAGAGGGAGTGTTAAAATTGGAAACTAGGGCCAAACTCCATGTGGGCCATCTTATTAATGGAAGCTGATATTTTTCTTGGATCCCTCTCATCGAGAGGTGTAGGATTGATCTAAAAATCATCCGATTCCGATAAGTATTCATGGAGATATGAATTTATTTGTGTTATGGGACAATTCCTCAAGGTCGGCTAGCAACCAAATAAACCCCACTTGTGCTCAATGTTTTAGTATAAATAGAAGTGACCTTCAAGTCATTTTCAACACACCTGGGATCTCTTCCTCTCTACTTGTCTTTAGGTTTTAGTAGGAGGAGAGATCCTAAGGGATAATGCTGCCCTAATCTAGAGAGCAGAAGCCGAAACTGCAGGGAAAAGCCGGAACTGTCGGGAAAAGATGGAACTGCCGGAACTGTTGGGAAAAGCCGGAACTGTCGGAAATACCGGAACTGTCGGGAAAAATCGGAACTGCCGAAACTGCCGGGAACTACCGAAATTCCCGGGAATAACGGAAATAGCCGGAACTGCTGGGAATAGCCGGAATTGCCAGGAATAGCCGGAATTGCCGGAACTGTCGGGAATAGCCAGAATTGCCGGAACCGTCGGGAATAGCCAGAATTGTCGAGATCTACTGGGAAAAGCCGAAACTGCCGGGAAAAGATGGAACTGCCGGGAAAAGTCGGAAAAGTCGGAACTGCCAGAACTGCTGGAAATGCGGGAAAAGCCAGAACTGCTGGAACTGTCGGGAACTGCTGGAATTGCTGGGAATAGCCGAAATAGCCGGAACTGCCAGGAAAAGCCGGAACTGCTGGAATTGCTGGGAATAGCTGGAATTGCTGGAACTGCCGGGAATAGTCGGAATTGCCGGAACCATCGGAACTGCCGGAAATAGTCGGAATTGCCGGAACCATCGGAACTGCCGGAAATAGTCGGAACTGCCGAGAACAGTTGGAACTGCCGGAACAATCGGGAAAGCTGACGCAGAGGGAAGAAGCCAGAATTGCTGGGAACTGTCAGAACTTCCGGGAAAAGCCGGAACTGTTGGAACTGCTAGAATTGCCGGGAATAACTGAAATTGCCGAAACTGCCAGAACATCCAGAGCATTTGTCTTCGAAGGAGAGCAACATGCAAGGGACAACTAACTAACATTGGGATAGTTGTATGGTACTTAGCAACAAATACACCAAGCATGCAATGTTACAGCTAGCATGCAACAACAAGCATGCAAAGGACAACAAACATGCTTGGGACAACAAGCAAGCAAGATGCAGCCAACACATAGGTCAGTATGGCAACTTGGTGCAACAATGGCACATAATGCAGTACAATGATGGGTACAGTCAAGATTAATGAAGCATGATGAGATGCAACATAGTGATGATTGGTGCAGCATGGTGCATCATGGTGAGGTGCAGCATGATAACAAAATGCAACACAACGATAGGTGAAGGAGTCACGTTGGAGAATCAGTTGAAGCAGCATGTCTTCAACTGATCTCATGTGTCATCTTCTTAGAGATGATCTATGCTCTTATCTAGATAAGTCAAAGTGTTGACTTCTGTTGTAAACGTACTATCTCTCTCTTTGCTGAACTATTGAAGAACATATAAGAAGAATTGATCAAGGGTTTCCCCACATGGGGGTTTTTCCCGGGCTAGCGCCACATCTTGTGTCCTCTTGTCTTGGCTTGTCTTCTGCGATTTATGTTTATGTTCTATCTGCAATTTACTTTAATGCTGATGTGATTGCTAATTTGGAAAAGGTATTGAGCTAACTGTGAAAATTGAAATAAATTGCTCTAAGCATAGAACATACCTAAAATTAACAAAGACACATAATGCAAATCCCTAGGTTATTATAGTTGTCAAAGTGTCAATACAAGTCAGATGTATTGGTAAAGTTTGTTTGCCAAGCTTATGTGTCAAGTCAAGTCAATTTGTTATATCTGTAATCAAGTTAGTATGTGAAAGTGTCCAATCACAGTTTAATCAAGTCAACATATTATATCACTGTCATAATAATTCTACCAATATAGTCAACTAGATAGTCAATTAAAATCACTTCCTAGAGTCCGTCCCTAATATCACTGTATATCACTGCTTCATATATGTCTTGGTCAAGACCAAACTGTCAAGTCAACCCACTGTCATAAAGTATGTATACACTGTTTCACCAATCATCACTGTCTATTACAATTTTATCTCCAAGATCATTATGAGATCTTTCAAACAAACGATAGTCTTGTATCAGTGTCCAAGGTTAACTTAAGTGTCAAACAGTGTTTCACAATTTTACTATTGGCGAGCTATGTAGGTCATTGTTACATACATATATATGTTACTGTCAACACATTCACTTGATATCACAAGTGCACTAGGAGTCAAGATCACTTTCAGTCCAATAAACAAGTTCACATATCTTCTATAACGAGCTTGGAATGAGGTCAACTTAATTGTCAACAAGATCTGCTTTAATTCAACATGAGAGCTGAACTTCAAATAATGTTATAGGTTGGCTTTGAATATTATCGAGGATACAACCACTGTCTTACCAGAGCTCTGCTATATCATTATAAGGTGTGCATTATTGTCATGCATATGTATATATTATATATACACTGTGTCAACTATTATGTATAGATTACTGCTATGTTTAATATGTATACTGTTATGTAGGTTGTGTATACTATGTAAACAACCAAGTCAAGAGATCAAGTGTTGAATCAAGTTGTTGATGAGAAACTACACTGTTCTGAGGCTTTAAGAGAATATCAATCATCACAACAAAACTAGAAACTATTGAAGTTTCTAAGTTTACTTAATTTAGAAACCCTTCATGCACTTGTTCTGATTTATTCCTACCTACTTGTTAATTTTTCTTTAACAAGTTATTTACAAAGTAAATACTAAAAATAAACACCAGTGCATGCTCAACATATTACAGATCAGCAACTAAAAGAAACAAGAACAAACACACCACATGACACCATTATTTTTGGACCAATGTCCCCGGAAAAACCCAATGTGGGAAAACCGGTGCAACTATCTGAGGGTTTTTCTTATTAAGCAATATCAGAGTACAATCTGGGTGTTGAAATTGGCCTACCCAACAGAGAATTTCCTTAGCAGCTATACCTCACAGTTTGAGAGAAATCTCCTGGCTGAAACCCTGGAAAACCCTCCTGGCAGCTCCTTAGCACAAAACTGGTCCTGCAACCCTAGCATTTGCCCAATCGAGACTGCGTCAACCCCTCTCTGTCTCACGCTGGCCCTGCGTCAGCCTTTCTTGGCCTGCGTTAGCCCCAGGAGGCCTTGCGTCAGCCTTTCTTGGCCTGCGTTAGCCCCATGAGGCCCTGCGTCAGCTCTGGGAGCCTCTGCGTCAGCTACGCTGGCCCCTTTGGTGCTCTGCGCAGCACTTGACTGCCTTTGCGTGGCCTTGCGTGAGCCCTTGTTGGCTCTGCGTCATCCTCCTTGGCTGCTGCACTGCTCTCCCAGCACAATTTATGCCTTCTCTGTTCCTCTGTACTCAATGCCCCTCAGCGGCTCTCCCAATCACTAATTCTATCTCTCTTAGCAAACCCCGCTTTAGAGAATAGAATGACTGATCATCTGGTGTAATTCCCAAGTGACCCTCAAGCCTCCTCTTATACTTTTCCTATTGACGATTCAACGGCCGAGATTAAGTCCTTAATCAACGACTAGGATTAGATCTAGCTTGATCCATGTCTTTTGGACCACTCTAACACAAATTCATATTAATACTCATTAATATTTTATTTTCCCTAAGTTTAAACTTAGGGACTCCATTAAAAATATTAATTATTTTAATATCTCCTAATCTGTTTAGAATCTGCCCAAACCCTTTCTGGGTATTGGAGATCTCATGTGCCCCAACCTCTCCACCAAATTTTGTGGCTAGAGCACATCCAATGCTACCCCAAATCAACAGAAACCAATGATTGGCTTAGTGCATTTGATCCACAACATACCTTTGTAACAAATCACAACGAAATTTGAAGTCAATGATTGGCTTGGTGCATTTATTTCTTGAAGTTACTCACTGATATACAAAGAGATTATTGCCACTGTCTTATAGTGAGAGTCAACAATATATTGACAATGGGATGTCAATGTCTTGCAAAAGTTTCGTTTATGCAATAAGGTATGGTCCAAATTACAATTGAAATGTCAAACGATGCCCTGGATGAGGGCCTACTCTTGCACTCAACAGAATACCTAAGAGACTCAAAGTTACAAAACAAATTAATGCAAAAAGGACCTAAACAGTGCTACGCTGCTGGTTATAAGGCCTCAAATTTGCAGTTAATATAACTTTTCCTGAAGCCCTAGTACACATGTCCGAGCCCTAAACACTACACTTAAGTCTTCGGTGCAAATGATTATCCACACTCAAGCATAAGTCCTGTAGTTCATTGTTAATGGATGCTGAGTTCTTTGGCGCTGGTCTGTAATAAAATTCTGGGTGTGCAATTGAAAAGGAATCCCAATCGAATCACAAGGATAAAAGGAAGAGAACAGATCTTAAGGATAAACTAACCCTAGACTCAAGATAAAACAACACCAGCGGATCAAAAATACAATAAAGCTCTGAAATTATACTCAAAGAATTACCCAAATGAATTCCATTGGAACACACAAAGAAATACAAATTGAAACCCTTACCTTGACACCACTGTATTTTTCTTTTCATTGTTCTGTTCAGAATAGAGAGGCCCTATGGTTGGTCACCACTCCAAAAAGTACCCCAAGCCCCCCGGAGCTCCCAGAGCTCAATGTCCATCTCATACAGGATCCTCATAAGAGGGTCTCTCCACGACTCCAAGTCGTTCTCGGAAGGCCCAGAATTTGACCTTCCCCAGGGGCTTTGTCAGAATATCGGCGACTTGCTCATCAGTCCTAATGTGATAGAGCCTTATTGCTCCTCGTTGTACCATATCCCGGATAAGGTGGTACCTGATATCTATATGCTTGGAGCGATCATGAAACACATGATTCTCTGATAATTGGATCCCACTCTGGTTGTCACAGAAGATCACGGTGGTATCCAACACATGTCCAAAGTCAAACAGCTCACTGAAAAGCTTCCTCAACCAGACAGCTTGACATGAGGCCATACTAGCAGCTATGTATTCGGCCTCGGCGGTGCTCAAGGCAACCGATTTCTGCTTCCTGCTCATCCAAGATATCGAAGCAGAACCCAAAGAAAAACAACATCCAGAAGCGCTCTTGCGATTTACCACACTATCAACCCAATCAGCATGAGAATAACCATGTAGCCTTACATTTCCAGCAGTGTATCTTAGTCCATGAGTGGTTGTGCCCCAAAGATATCTCAGAAGATTCTTGGCGGCAATCCAATGTATATGATGAGGCTCAACCATGTATTGGTTCAATGTGTTAACTGCAAAACATATGTCTAGACGGGAGTTCACCAAGAACATCAATGCTCCTATGAGTTGACGATACTCAGAAGCATTTCCCAATTCAGGTCCAGCAACACGACCACATAACTTCTTAAAGTTAAGTTCCGTCGAAGTGGTCACAAGCTTGCAGTCCACCATCCCAAATCTTTCCAATAGCTTCACAACATATTTTCCTTGAGAGAGGAAAATTTCACCTGGCTTTTGCCAGACCTCCAACCCTAGGAAATAGTGCATCAATACTAGGTCCTTCATCTCAAATTCAGAAGCCAACTTCCTCTTACTTTTGTGAATGAGAGGGTCTACACCTGTCAGAAAGAGGTCCTCCACATAAAGTACCAAAATGAGAAGTTTATCATTTTCAACCTTAAAGTAAAGGTTCAGATCGACTTCACTTCTAGTGAATCCTAACTTCATCAGATAGCTATCAATCCTCTAATACCAAGCCCGGGGTGCTTGCTTCAATCCATAGAGAGCTTTCTTCAACCTGCATACATGAAATTTCCGATCATGAACTTCAAACCGCTCGGGTTGTTCCACATAGACTTCGTCTTTGATTGAACCATGCAAGAAGGCAGTCTTGACTTCCATATGATGTAGGTTCCATCCTTGCGAGGTAGCAAGGGCTATGATCAAGCGGATGGTGGTGTATTGGGCAACAGGTGCAAATATCTCATCGTAATCTACACCTTCCTTTTGAGAGAAGCCTTGAGCAACAAAGCGAGCCTTGAACTTTTTTGCACTTCCATCAACTCCATGCTTGATTTTGTAGAGCCACTTAGAAGTGACAACTGATTTGTCCTGGGGCCTAGGGACCACATCCTAGACGTCATTCTTCATAATTGACTCGTATTCTTCATTCATAGCATCCTTCCATACTTGTTGCTTCACTACTACTTTGAATGATGAAGGCTCATTTTGAATGATAGTGCTCATGGCAGTCAAATGTTCTTGGTACCTGTTTGGCTTCTTGCTTTCACGGAAAGTACCCCTTGGTGCAATGTGCCTCTCAGCATCTTCGAGAGTCTCCCTAAGCCATGAGGGTTTCCTCTTGGAGGAGGAAGGCTCATGAGGGAGTGGATCAATAAGATCCATAGGTTTATCAACATCAGGTATCGTTTCGTCCTATTTTTCACCCTGATTTCCTGTGTCAGCTTCTTTGTCCTTCCTTAGGATAGGAAGGTTGTTGATCTTCCTGAGGGCCATATCTTAGTCAAAGGTAACATCATGACTTATTTGAACTTCCTTTTGACCAACCACATAAATTCTATATCCCTTAGAATTTTCACTATAGCCCACAAAGATTCCTTTCTTCCTAGATGCACCCAATTTGCTTCTTTTCTCTTTCGGCACATGAAAATATACAGGGCTTCCAAAAATTCTAAAATGAGAGACATCGGGTTTCTTACCAGTGAACATTTCTTCGGGTGCCTTGGAGTCCAATGCTTGATGAGGGCATTGGTTTTGAACATACATGACGGTATTTGCAGCTTCACCCCATAGAAACTTCGGAAGGCATTGATCATGAAGCATGGCACGAACAACTTCTACAATAGAGCGATTCTTCCTTTCAGCCACACCATTCTGCTCGAGAGTGTATGGTGTTGTAGTCTCCCTCTTAATGTCAGCTTCTCTGCAGTAATCTTGGAATTCATTGGATTCATACTCGGTCCCATTATCAGTCCTCAATATCTTGATTTTCTTCCCGGATTGGTTTTCGATCAAGGCTTTGAAATGTTAGAACCATGTGAACACTTCATCCTTCTTTTTCAAGAAGTACATCCAGGTCTTGTGAGAATAATCATCCACAAAGGTGAGATAATATAAGTATCCTTCCAAGGAGTTTACGGGCATCATACCAGATATGTCTTAGTGGATCAATTGTAATATGTCTATGGTCTTGCTATTACTTGAGGGGAATGGTCCCCTTGTAAGTTTTCCTTCGGCACATCCCAGACATACACCTTCATGCTCTACTTTGAACTTGGGCATACCTATCACCATCTGTCTCACATCGGGTAGGGCCTTATAATGAAGATGGGCGAACCTCCGGTGCCATAGTTCAGATTGTAGAGATGTGTCGCAAGACATGGCTCCCAATGGACTTCCTCCAACTTGATACAAACTATCAACCCTGAACCCAAGAGTAAAAGCATCCTTGAAATTTCTTTTCCAAACATGTACCTTTCGATCGATAAAAGCCACCTCGAATCCTTTTTCTTCCATTGTTGAAATGGACACCAAGTTCTTCTTGAGATCGGGTACATATAGTACTTCTTGCAAATGAATAGTGTTACTGATCTGGATTTAAACAGGAACGCAATAAAGTACAGAAATAACCATGAACAGAGAGATGTAGCATAAATAATGCTTCATTTCATTAATGTAAAATACTGAAATATGCTTACAAACAGAAATGGAAATAAACCAGCTAAGGCGATGGTAGCTTATTTTTGAGAAGAGATGTGGCGGCTACATGCCTCTGAACTGTGTTACAATGAGGCTCGAAGGCATATTTATTGTTGAGAAACAATGGAAAACCCTAAACATCCAAAAACCTAACCCTAGAGGATGAAACGCCAAACTGTGGGCCCCGTTTGGGTAAATTGGTACATCAACTTCTCGGGGTCGTAACTTTGGCATACGATCTCCGTTTGACATGCACAATACCTCGTTAGAAAGCTATGAGGACTACAACTTTGGGAAGAGCAACATCGGTCCATGGACCCATGTTGCTCCCAGTTTTCCCAAAAAACGTCGTTTAGGGCCTTAAAATAGCTTCGGAAGTTCAGGACTCGAAAAACTGCTAAAAATAGTAAACTGTGCTACAATTAAAGAAATTGAAAAAACTGAAAATGATAGTTATGGGGGTCCAAGTGGGATAGGTGGGTGGCCACCAACATCCACTTGGATCATTCCTCCCCCTTAGGAAGCAATGTTCCCCATTGCGTTGAGTTCCTTCGTGAGATGAGGAAACTTCTTCTGAACTTGGTCTCTGGTGAGCTGTTTTGCAACCTTTGTTGTGTCCAGTAATGGTGGGAAGCTTGGTCGAGGGCGGTCCACATTGAACACTCGGTGCAAGCGAAGGAATGGGGAAATGATGTGCTCCAAACCATTGTTTCCGACAGCCTTGGTACTGGTGTAAGGACCATGTCGGAGTGGTCTGAGCTTTTGATGGGCTCTTGTAAGACGTTCTTTTTGCAGATGCAACCAGACTTTGTCGCCCACTTGAAACTTGTGTGGTACCTGATGCTGATCATGTCGCTGCTTGTACTTGGCATTTTCCAGAATGGAGCGGCGATATATCGATCCGTTGGGTAGAGGTGCTCTAGGAATTAGATCGAATGAAAGCTTGACCTGACAGTGCAACGGTACCCCTGTGGGTGAGGATAAGATGTTCATGTATTCTTTCATGACCGTATCCCTCTGCTGCTGCTGCTGCGTGGAGGAACCCTTCGCGAGGTTCATGGATGTGGCGACGATCTTCCCCTTACTTTGGGAGTGAACCAAACAGAAAATGAATTTCTTAGTCTGGGAGATGAGCTTGCTACATTTCTTAGCAGTGATCAAAGAGGTGGCGGTAGGTGGGGCTACCTCCGGTATCCTGTATAATGAATTACCCAAAGAAATAATAACAACGCGAGGCCTTGACTCATACACAGCATGTCGCCTCCACAAGTATGGCTGGCCTAATCTGTCTCCTCCACAGCATGTCGCCTCCACATCACAAACATCCAGAGGTGCAACATCACACAATACCTCGTCTATGAAGGGCTTGATGCTGTAGGGAAGGCGACACTGCTGGTGAACTCGGAGATATCGTCCTTGGTGAAGCCACTCGATGCTGTATGGTTGCGGGTGTGGTATGGTCAGCAGTCCCAGCCGCTTCATGGCCTCTGCTGAAATGAGGTTCTTTGGGCTCCCATTGTCAACAATGAATTGCAGCGGCGAACCCTTCACCCACATTTGTGAGTGGAAAAGTCGCTCCCCCTCCTCTGGATCTTCAGGCTTATTCTTTTGGACTTTGGCCGTGGCGACAGTGGCGCTGAGCTCTGCATCAATGATTTGCTTCCCTTTTCCATTCCCCTTGTCGGGTTCTGACTCAGGGTCGAAACATGCATATGATTCGGAAACCTTCAACTTGGCCACCAACGACTGCTTGGTCCGACACTCACTTGTGTTGTGAGTGGGGCTCTTATGGAACTCACACCACTTTCCCGTGTCCTTCTTTGGCTTCGTGGTGTTGTTATTTTCTTGCGACTTTGATGGGTTGTCTTGGGTCACCCCACCTTGGCTTTGTCCTTTTTTCTTCAGATTTGCAGAGCCAAAGTCTCGCTTCTTTTGTTTAAACTTCTGCTCGATTTTGACAGCGTATCGGTACATCATGCCGAGTGAGGAGATGTTCAAGAACTCCATCTCGTCCTAGATGTATCTGTGTAGGCAGCCGCAGTATTTGAGTACCAAATGTATCTCAGAGTCCTTGATACCCAATTGTGTGCAAAGGGTATGAAAAATGTTTGTGAACTCCGACACATCTTGGTCCCTTCCTTGCCGCAGCGTGGTCCACTTTATGTATTTGTCCTCGTAGCTTTTGACAGGGTAGTACTGCTCCTTGAGCCCGTACTTTCATCCTTCTGTTCGCAGTAGGTTTCCCACCAATCCTTGACATGGGGGGTTGCTTTGAGAAGAGCGAAAATAATCTTTTCCGACTAGAAAAATCATGAACAAAAAAAATACCCTTCTAGCAGATTTAACCATTTATCTACGACATCTACGTCTATCTGACCCTCGAATATGGGGATTTCAAAATTAGTTTGTACCTTAAAGGGTGTGGCGTTTCCAGAGTAGTTGTTGGAAGTAGCTACATCACCCCTGGGTAGCCGTTGAAGGATCTGGGCAAAGCTGTCCATCAACGCGTTCCTTTGTCGCTCAAGGGCTTCTTCGAGCAAGATTTTGATAGGATCACCTGCCCCCTCATCTTTCTTTTCATCCGCCATGGGAGGCCGTTGGGATTTGCGAGGCTGGTCTTGCAAAGGTTCGACCAGTTCAAGCCCTAACTCCTTATATCCCGACCTCATTGGGGACATGCAAAGAAAAATAGAGAAAGAGCAAACTGCTCTAATACCACTGATCCAGATTTAAACAGGAATGCAATAAAGTACAGAAATAACCATGAATACAGAGATGCAGCAGAAATAATGCTTCATTTCATTAATGTAAAATACTGAAATATGCTCGCAAACAGAAATGGAAATAAACCAGCTAGGGCGATGATAGCTTATCTTTGAGAAGAGATGTGGCGGCTACATGCCTCTGAACTGTGTTACAATGAGGCTCGAAGGTGTATTTATTGTTGAGAAACATTGGAAAACCTCAAACATCCAAAAATCTAACCCTAGAAAATGAAATGCCAAACTGTGGGCCTCGTTTGGGTAAATTGGTACATCAACTTCCCGGGGTCATAACTTTGGCATACGATCTCTGTTTGATGCGCACAATACCTCGTTAGAAAGATCCATCCGAGGACTACAACTTTGGGAAGGGCAACATCGACCCATGGACCCATGTTGCTCCTAGTTTTCCCAAAAAACGTCGTTTAGGGCCTCAAAACGGCTCCGGAAGTTCAGGGCCCGAAAAACTGCTAAAAATATTAAACTATGCTACAATTAAGGAAATTGAAAAAGATAGTTGTGGGGGTCCAAGTGGGATAGGTGGGTGGCCACCAACATCCACCTGGATCAGTTACCTTGATTCAATTGAAGGGTAACATTCACTATTCCCTTCACTGGATAGGTGGCATCATCTCCAAGGATGATCTCCAAGTTTGTCTCCTTTTCTATCAGATTAGAGAGGGCTTCCTTGTATCTGGTGGAGTGCCTTGAGACACCACTATCAATCAACCAATTTCCCAAAGTGTCTAGAGGAGAGGTAGTGGAGAGGGCCGATATAAGATAGTACTCTTTTTGCTTATTGTTAACAACATTGGATTCATCATACCTGGAGTTCCTTGATTTCTTGGAGGGTCGACCATTTCCTTGATGTCTTGCATTCCTTTTTCCTTTGCCATTGGACCTGCCATTCCTTTGATCATTGTTGTTGTTGTTGAAGTTGCCCCTGGAGTTGTTATGATAGTCATCATCTCGAGGTGTATCCCTTTTATTAGGACACTCCCTTGCATAGTGGCCAAACTTATTGCAAACAAAGCACCTGCCCTTCCTTCCTCCCTTAGATCCAGGCTTTCCATGGAAATGACCTTTAGACCTTGCATTATTCCTCCTTTTGGCATGAGCGGAGAATGCAGTGGGGTTGCTTCTATTAGAAGGCATTTCTTGCTCCACCATTCTTGTTTCTTCTTGAATGCATCTCGACATCAATTCTTCAAACCCTAGAATTCGATCATTGTTGAGTTTAGTGGTTCTAAATACATATCACTCAAGTGGGAGTCGTCCAAGGGTGGTGAGAGTAAGTTCTGTGTTAGGAATGACTTCTCCAATCGAGAGTAGATCATTCTTGATTTCAGTAACCCTCAAGAAATATGATGGAATGTCCTTGTCCTTGCCCTTCTTAATATCCTTCAACATATTCTTGAGAAAGAGAATTTGATTAACATTACAAACCTTGAACATGTCGACCAACCTGTCGTATATCACCTTGGAGGTCTTCAATTCGGAGATATAGGCCACCAGATGCTTGTCAATGGAATTCTTAATAATCTTCTTCGCTTTGACTTCAGCCTTATTGTACTTGGTCTTTGCAGCAGCCGATGCATTTGAAGGAGGCTCAGGGATTTTACCCTGCACATAATCCATCAATTCCTTCTCGTCCAAGGTCAAATCAAGAGACATCTTCCATCCATGATAGTCAGATTTATCATGGAGCTTGTCTTTAGTCGGGAAGTAGGATGAGGAACCCATTGAGTCTTTTGTCCTTGTCCAACTGTCTTTGGTGATTGCTCTTTCACTCTTGCTTGGGCTTTGTCTTCACCTCAGCTCTGATACCATGTTAATTTTAGGCAACAATGGTATGTTCTATGCTTTAAAGCAATTTTACTTCAATTTCTTTATGAGCCCAATATCAATTTCAGTTTAGCAATCACATAAACATGTAAGTAAAATGCTGATAGAACATAAACATAAACAGTAGAAGACAAGCCAAGACAAGAGGACACAAGATGTGGCACCAGCAAGAGACAAACCCCAATGTGGGAAACCCTTGATCAAATCTTCTTTTAGTCTTCAATAGTTCAGCAAAGAGAGATAGTACAATTTACAAATTCTGATAATTTATAACAGCAGTAAAAGAGCCCTAACCAGAAAATTCAACGCTGGTCAATAGGGCAGATTTGACCCTCAAAGATTCGGTCAACTTCAGTCAACTTCGGCCTCCAAACAACAAGATGAAACAACCCTCAAAACAGTCGAATTCTGCCCAGTCAAAGTCTGGTCAAACAGTCAACTTGCGGTCAGCCCTAACCATAGTCAACGCTGGTCAAAACTCCTCGATTTTCATGCCCAAAATTGCGGCCTGCTTAGACAGAGATTCCTCACCCAAACCGAAGTCAAAACAGGTCAACGCATCAAGTCAACGCAGTCAAACAGCCTCCCAACAGCTCGGTCAATGCTGGTCAATGCAACAAACAGAAACCCTAGTTCACACGTGTGGAGAGAGAGGACTCCCTCAGATAGTGTGCTCAATCACAAGAGGAGAGAGTGATATGTGTGATGAGATGATGGTGATAATGACTTGAGGTCTCCTTTTTATATGCAACGTTGAGGATGAATTAGGGGTTTGTGTGCTTGTTTTGCTCGCTGTCCGACCTTGACAATTTGTCCATAATATAAATAAATTTATATCTTCATTTGTACATGTCAGAATCAGATGACCTTTAGATCAATCCTACACCTCTCTAAGAGGAATCTAATAAAAATATCAACTGTCATAAATAAGATGACCCATGTGGAGTTTGGCCCTAGTTGCCAATTTTAACAAAAAGAGAACTTCCTCCTTCACACATGTGAAGAGAACCCTGCAATTATTCAGATGTACAAACCAATAGAAGAAGAGAGAGATGCTTGATGTGATGTCTGCAAATGAGGTGCCTTGACTTGTATTTATAGGCATTGGAGGAGGGCTAATTTGTCTTCTATGCTGACCTGGACTTTTGTGTCATTGTGGGTTTTCACTTTAAAAATATATTTTTCCTTGACTGAATTAAATTCTTCCAAGGGCAATTTGGGGCTTTTTTGGATGAGGAAGATTGTCCAATCGAGGTAATTTATCCCTGAGCTGCCAAATTAACAATCCAATATGCAAATTGTAATCGTTGCCACATAGTGCTCTAGAAAATTGAATTTGGGTGCTTTGACCTTTCCACAATAAGACAATTCTACTCTACACTTCATAACTCATATTGTCTTGTGTCATCAACCATCTACGCATCAAGAACAAAGAACCATGAGAAGGCATTACAAGCCAGACAAGTACATAAAGCTTTACCATAAAATGCTTCTCCATAAAATGCTTAAAGTAAAAAACATCTTTAAAGGGATAGGCAATGTGATGAACATAAATAAATCAAATAATCATGATAATAATAATACATTAAATGACACATCTTAACTAAAAGACATGACCTATCAACCATTCTGACTAGTCAATGTTATAAGTACATTGCCACATGCAATTATCAACATATCAATCTGCCATCTATCTTATTTATTATTAAGTATATATTATGATCCTATATGGATAATAACCTATTGTCTTTATGTTGGATATTTCTCAGTGAATGGACTATTGTTCATTTCAGGTTCTTCTCCACTCCCACTTTTTGTATTACATGGGTAGCTGGTAATCATCATGCATGGCATTCTTTATTGGATTTATTCCATTTTATCTTTTGATTGCATCTACATTATGTTTATGGTATCTTTGTCCACTATGTGCATGTGGAAGAGGAAGACAAAAATGCAATATGCTAGACTTATGGTCATGCATGTATGAGATTGACATAAGATTGTTACCAGGTAGAAGCTGTACATGGGCGTATGCTGCTTCTGTCTGGTGTTGATCTTGTTGATGGGACGGTAATAACTTCTTACATTTTATAGTTGGCAGTGGATCAATTTGCGAATACTGATTTTTCTTCAACGATGAATTTTAATTTGGCTATGTAACTCTTTTGTAGATAAACAGGTATGTCAAAGGACTTTTATACAATTTGATTAACTGGATTATCTTTTGCAGCCTGTACTTGATATCAAACCATACTTACCATATTGTGATAATGTTCAAGGAGCCAAAGTGCCAGATTGGATCATGGTGCATTCTCTCTTGCCCTCATTCCTAGCAACCCTTTATATTTGTAACATTCACACACATTATCTTTTATGTTCTTGTTTTGAAGAATGTAAGAACTTTTATCGATGAAAAAAGATACATATGAAGGGTTCTTACAACTGGAGGCAAAAACCAATATACAGGATGAATGTAGTGTACAAAAGGTTTGTTCAGCAAGCAACATTAAGGGACTGAAGTCAAGTCCTAAGCAACACTACTTTGGCTACTTGCTTTAAGAATTATATAGAATCAGTAAACAAAAGACTATCAATTTCTACAGTCCCTGATATTAGTTGCCTTTGTAGTTGAGAGTTTGTTCTTAATAGGTAGAATTCTCTTGGATGGCATTTTTCTTGGCTTTCTTTCTTCCAAGACACATTTTAGCCATGAGTAGTGTTGAAGAATCTAGGGCATATTAATGTAGTGTGATTCTTCGTTATTTGATAACAATTTGGGGAGTATTTTTATTTTTCCTTATTAGCTTATTCTTCTTCTTCTTGTTATTAGTGCATATGTGTGTACTTCATCAAACTGCTACCAAAACATAAAAACAAGAACACAAGATGTCGGCTCTCTGCCAGGGCCAAAACCTCTCTCCTCTTTAGAGGAAAACCCTTCAGTGAATTTCTATTATTGCAGCTTCTATTGATCAATGCCAAACCCTAGACCCTTGACTAGAAGATCCTCCAAGCACAAGTCAAGTCCTTTCAAGATCACTTCCTCTTGCAGCACTTTGTCTTCCTCCCTTCGGCACTTCTTCCAGCAACTGTTGCAGACTTAGGGCAGCAGCAATGCAGCCCTAATTCTTCGCACGTGTGAGTGATTCTCCTCACAAAACTATGTTAGACTTGTCTTCCTTTCTTCGCTTGCATACCCTTCTTCCATGCTTGAGAGAGAGGCCTTGTAGGCCTAGTTTGAACCCTAAACAATGAGATATATGTGGCTGTGATAGTGCTGCTTTGATGACCACAGTCAGCCCTCCTTCACTCGCACGTGTGACTGTAATAAGCCCTAGAACAGACTTCTAAGGCTCAGTATTTCTTCCTTCTTCCTTCGCTAGGGTGAGAGGTCCTTTCGCTTGTCTTGGGAGACCTTGTGAGCCTAGTGTCAAGCCCAAACAACACAAAATAATGGACTGCTTGTTCCTGCTATCATACCCGCAGATTTCTCCTCCTCTTCCTCGCACGTGTGACTGTTTCTAGCCCTAGAAACAGTCCTTTACCTTCACTGTCCTTCCTTCTTCCTTCGTTGCACCTTGGAGACCCTTTAGACTTCCCTTTCCTTCCTTCTCTCAGCTTCTTGTCTTCGCTTATTTCAGAGATCCTTGAATGTGTTATAGAGGAGTGGACAGCCTCTATATATAGAGGTCTGTCCCTCCATTTAGGCCGACTTGTCAACTGTTTGCAGGCCGACTTGTCAACTGTTTGTAGGCTGACTTGAGGACTGCTAGGAGGCTGATTTGTTGGGCAGACTTCGGATAGTTTCCATGGTGGTGTAGCATGCTTGAAGGAGCTTCTTGATGGTGCCATTGATAGGAGTAGACTTGACTTTGCTTGGAGGTTTTCCCTTTGACTTTAATATATATTTATACATGGTCATTGGTGTAATATGCCCTTAAGGTCTTCAACATAATTCTTTTGACTCTTTGACTCACCTATAGCACTTTTACATGTGCTAGACCTACTTCAATGAGCGAGAAACTCATTGATATATATTATAAAAATAATATTTCTTTTCTTGAATAAATACAAATATAAAAAGTACATTTATGAAGACCGAACCTAGTTACATTTCCTTCAACAAGTAGCACCTGAGATAGCTCACTGGTGATGTGGTTTTGACTGTTTATGGGTTGTTTGTATAAAGTAATTTAACCTCCTGTTTTAGATTTTTTAGATTTTTTCCCATTAGTATAAAATGGAACATATTGTACTTTGTCTGATGCACTTGTGGCCATGACTTTGCCACTTGGGACACTGCAATCGTTATAAGGATTATTTTTATTAATTTATTTTGCTCAAACAGACTTCAAAAACAGTTCCCCAATGGCCTAAATTATTGTACTTTTACATATTTTTCCACCCTTTTAGCATTGGCATTGAGTGGTGGTCGTCTTCATGTTCCATGATTTTAGAATGTTTCGTTCATCAAATTGTGGTATCCTTGCTTATGAGTATGCTATTAGCAATTTAGTGATTATTATATTATTTTTTGTCTTTTGACATTTTTTCCTCTTATATTGCTAGTAATTTTTTAATACCATGTCTGATTTATTTCTCTCCACAATTGTTTCATACTTGTTGCCTCAAAATCTAGCAGGCCTTCTGAGAGGTGTCACAAGGCAAGGGTTAGACCCTAATGCAACGATAAAGTGGCTGCCATTGTCACCTTAGCACTTCACCTCCTATTTTTTAGTGGAATCTCACCACTATTGATGTTTTTGTAGCATCGGGCAGACATTCTCCCATCGGGTCATGTTGATTTGACTAGTGGGGGAATGATATATTCACCCATGGTGCCATGCTATTTTGGCTAGGGGTGAGCCCTCCCATGGGGTCCTGTTGATTTGACTAGTGGGGGAATTATATATTAACTGATGGTGCCATGCTATTTTGGCTAGGGGTGAGTGGCTAAGGGGCAAACATCCTCCCATGTAGTGATGTTGATTTGACTAGGGGAGAATGACACATGCACCCATGGGGCCATACTGATTTGGCTAGGGGTGAATGGCCCACGGTACTCACATTGTGTTGATTTTGGGTAGCATCGGATGTGTTGTAGCTCCTAAATTTGGTGGAGGGGCTAGAACACATGAGGTCTCTAGAACTCGTAAATCATTTCGAGAAATTCCACTCGGATGAGGAGTTATTAAAATAATTAATATTTTTAATGGGTTCCTAAGTCTAAACGTAGGAAAATAAAAATATTAATGTGTATTAATAAAAATATGGGTGAGAAGGTTCTAAGTGATGAGGATCAAGCCTGTTTTAATCTTAGCCGTTGATTAGAGATTAGATCACAACCGTTGATTCATCAATAGGAAAAGTATAAGAGGAGGCTTGAGGGTCAGTTGGAGACACACAAACAGAGATCAAGAATTCGATTTTTTGGGGCGAGGTTTGTTGAGGAAATCGCGTTAGTGATCAGAGTTGCAACGAAGAGCAGTTCAACAAGGGATTTTCATCCAAGGATGAAGAATACATAGCAGAGAGGCAGTGAAGTGCCAGGAGAGACAGCGCAGGCCCAAGAAGGGCTAACGCAGAGACTGTAGGAGTTGACGCAGAGGACGTAGAGGGCCGTAAAGGCTGATGTAGAAGCCGTAGAGGCTAATGCAGAAGTCGTAGAGGGCCTCAGAGGCAACGCTGGGAGATTCTGTGGGACAGACTGGTAGCAGATCAACAGATTCTGAGCAGAGGAGGGTGACAAATCCTGAAGGAGTGACGCAATTCCAGAGTAGTGCTTGGAGCATCTTTCGATGTCCAGCATAGGGAACAACCAGAGTCACTATAGGGTTTGATCATCTAGTTACTGATTTGCCAGAATATCTGTCTCCGGATAGAGGTACTATTGCCAAGGACATTCTCTGTTGGGTGAGCCATTTTTGGTACCCTAGTTGTATTCACGAAATCTGCTTAATAATAAAACCCTCATATTTGTTGCACCAGTGTTCCCGCATTTGGTTTTTCTGCGGACGACTGTCCAAAAATAACGATGTCCCTTGTGTTATTGTTTTCGTTTACTTCCGTGCATGATCTGTATTTCTGTGAAGGTTGCAATTGTGTTTACTTCGATGTTTATGCAATTAAATAACTTGTTAATGTAAAGAACAAGTAGGAGATTGTAAACCAGTAATTGCAGTAGGGGTTTCAGATGTGTTAGAGTCAAGACTTTTCACATGGTATCAGAGTGATTGCGGATCAGAGGTGACTGAAGACACCAGCTGAGAAAATCTGAGAAATTGTAGCAGAGAAGAAACTATCTCGAGAGATAGTGTTGTTCCAGAGCTGAAGAGGCGAGAGGAGTGACACAGTGCAAAGATGTGACGTAGAGGCTCACGCAGTGCCTGCGTCAGCATTCTTAGTCGGGAGAGGAAGACGCAGTAGTTGGGAGAAGTGTTGATTTGGGGTAGCATCAGGTTGCTCTAGCCACGAAATTTGGTAGAGAGCTTAGGGCACATGAGATCTCCAATACCTAGAAAGGGTTTGGGCAGATTCTAAACAGATCAAGAGATATTAAAATAAGTAATATTTTTAATGGAGTCCCTAAGTCTAATCTTAGGGAAAATAAAATATTAATGTGTGTTAATATGAATCTGTGTTAGATTGGTCCAAAAGACATGGATCAAGCCAAATCTAATCTTAGTTGTTGATTAGGGACTTAATCTTGGTCGTTGAGATGTCAATAGGAAAAGTATAAGAGGAGGCTTGAGGGTCAGTTGGAGAGTACATCAAATGATCAGTCATTCTATTCTCTAGAGCGGGGTTTGCTAAGAGAGATAGAATCAGTGATCATGAGAGTAGTTGAGGGGCATTGAGTACAGAGAGACAGAGAAGGCAGAGATTGTGCCGGGAGCGCAACGCAACAGCCAAGGAGGGTGACGCAGAGCTAGCAAGGGCTCATGCAGAGGCAGCCAAGTGCTGCGCAGAGCACTGGAGGGGCCAGCGCAGTTGACACAGAGGCTCCTAGAACTGATGCAGGCATAGAAAGGCTGATGCAGGCCAACATGAGACAGAGAGGGGTTGACGCAGTTCAGTTTGGGCAGACGCTAGGGTTGCAGAGTAGTTTTGTGCTGAGGAACTGCAGGAAGGGTTTTTTTGGGGTTTCTCTCAAACTGTGAGGTATAGCTGCTAAGGAAATTATCTGTTGGGTAGGCCAGTTTCGGCACCCAGATTGTACTATGATATTGCTTAATAAGAGAACCCCCAGATAGCTGCACCGATTTTCCTGCATTAGGTTTTTCCGGGGACATTGGTCCAAAAATAATGGTGTCATGTGGTGTGTTTGTTCTTGTTTCTTTTAGTTGCTGATCTGTAATATGTTGAGCATGCACTGGTGTTTATTTTCAGTATTTACTTTGTAAATAACTTGTTAAAGAAAAATAACAAGTAGGAATAAATCAGAAAAAGTGCATGAAGGGTTTCTAAACTATGTAAACTTAGAAACTTCAACAAGAAGCCCACGTAGTAACTGCGTCAGCTGTCCATGCCAATGCAGACGCAGAGGGAGGCAAATTAGACTTACACAGTGCCAAGTCATCTTTCTAGCTAGGAAGGATTGACGTAGTGGTTACGAGGAGTTGATCCAGCTCTCGTTGTGATTGCGCAGAGCCAGAAGGGCTTAGATTCTTCAGTTGATGGGGCTAAGGGAGTTGACCAAATTTCTATTTGAGGAGCTAGTGGGACGTTGTTTCTATCAGTGCAGAACAGTGTCTAAGCAGACTGAACCAAGGTAGAGGGAAGCACTACCTCGACAAATTTCTAGCCAAGAAATCTAGATCTGGGTTACAACGGCAAAGGAGGATTGGAGAGGAGTGATTCGACAGTTGGCTAGAGGATTTCCGAGAGGGAAATCAGGGCTCAGAGGGAGTCTAGAGAAGAGGAGCAGAGATGACAATGAACAGATTGAGGATCTGGACAGATTGGATGAGGCTTCCAATTTTGTAATCTGGAATGCCAGGATCCTGACAATCTTGGATGAACATCGCATCAAGGACTATGCCTTGAAAACTATAGCTATCCCAGTGGACCCTAATGCAAATGAGAAGTATGAGGAGGCCGAGGCGAAGGCGGAATGCATGATGCTAGACGGGGTCAAAGATCATGTCAGACCACATATTGCTAAGAAGAACACAGCAAGGGAGATGTGGCAGAAGCTGACCACCTTATACCAGGGCTCTTCCCTGCAGCGGAAGATGTTATTAGAAAATCTGCTGAGGTCATATCAAATGCAGAAAGGGGAGGAGATAGATCTGTTCTTTCTCAGGTTGCAAGGAATTCACGACTAGCTTACTTCCATGGGGTCTACACCGGATCTAGAGTTCATGGCCAAGACTGCTCCGAATGAAGTCTTCGAAGACTAGGAGACATTTGTCTAAAGCATTTTGGGCAAAGCGACTCTCTCCAGTTGGGAGGAGATGTGGGCAGCTTTTCAACAGGAAGAGCTCAGAAGATTGACCAATGCGGGGAGTAATGGTAAGGGAGTTCGAATCAAGAAAGAGGAGGAGGATGCAACTCTAGCATTAGCGAAACAACAGGGGGTTCAAAAGAGGAAGAAGAAAGGCATCTCCAAGGTCAAGTGCTTCAATTGTGGGGAGCTGGGACATTATGCGTCTCAGTGCCCCAATAAGAAAGGCAAGGGAGAAGCTTTCGACTCAAAGGCTGCTCCAGCAAAGGCAGAGAAGGATGTCGAGACTGATGACGATTGTGCCATGAGTGCTCATTCGCTTCTAGAGAAGGGGTGGGGAGACATAGAGCTGTAGTCAAGAGGACTACAGAAGTAACGAGCAGGATCCTTGAGGTACCCAAACTCTTGGATCACATTCGACTACGGGAGCCCTTAAAGATAGTAGCATGATGACAGGTGTTGGGTGGAGCAAGGTGTGATGGAGCGACAAGGCAGTGCTAGAGTGTAGAAGTCTGTAGTAGCGCAGTGGAGGTTGCAGCAGTGCGAGAGGCACAGTAGAGGTTGCAGCAGCACAGTGGCAGCAGAGGGAGCACAGGTTAACAACAGAGGTGGCTTCAGCATCACAAGGCTTCCAGACTGACCAGGATGTCAGTGTTTGGGTGAAGTCAGTTAGTTACTTCTCGGTAACTGAGTTGCAGTGCAGCAGTTAGTAGTGGCAGTGCTATGGGCAACATGTTGAGAGGGAGCTGCAGTACAGATGTAGCAGTGGTAGTGGCAGTGTCATGGGCAGCAGTACAAGAAGCAACAATGCAGTGGATGTGGGGCAGCAAGCCAAGCATCAGCACAGAGGACCGATGCGGAGGATCAGTGTGATGCTTCTATGGTGGAGCATTGCTAGAGCACATTCCTCGCTAAGAGGGAGTGTTGATTTTGGGTAGCATCGGATGTGCTCTAGCTCCGAAATTTGGTGGAGGGGATAGAACACATGAGATCTTCAGAACCCATAAATCGTTTGGAGAAATTCCACCCACATGATGATTTAATAAAATAATTAATATTTTTAATGGGTTCCTAAGTGTAAACTTAGGAAAATAAAAATATTAATGAAATATGGGTGAGAAGGTTCTAAGTGACGAGGATCAAGCTTGTTTTAATCTTTGCCATTGATTAGAGATTAGATCATGGTCGTTGATTCATCAACAGGAAAAGTATAAGAGGAGGCTTGAGGGTCAGTTGGAGACACACCAAGAGAGATCAAGAATTCGATTTTCTACGGTGAGGTTTGCTGAGGAAATCGAGTTAGTGATCAGAGTTGCAGCGAGGGGCAATTCAGCAAGGGATTTTCATCCAAGGCTGAAGAATACATAGCAGAGAGGCAGTGAAGTGCCAGAGAGAGCCAACGCAGGCCCAAGAAGGGCTGACGCAAAGGCCGTAGGAGCTGACGCAGAGGGCTGTAGAGGCCAATGCCGAAGTCGTAGAGGCTGACGCAGAAGTCGTAGAGGGCCTCAAAGGCAGCACTGGGAGATTCTGTGGGACAGACTAGGAGCAGATCAACAGATTTGCAGCAGAGGAGGGTGACACAGATCCTGAAGGAGTGACGCAGTTCTAGAGCAGTGCTTGGAGCAGCTTTCGCTGTATAGCATAGGGAACAGTCAGAGTCACTGTAGGGTTTGATCATCTGATTGTTGATTTGCCGAAATATCTGTCTTCAGATAGAGGTACTAATACCGAGGACATTCTCTGTTGGGTGAGCCATTTTTGGCACCCTAGTTGTATTCACGAAATCTGCTTAATAATAAAACCCTCATATCTGCTGCACCGGTTTTCACGCATTGGGTTTTTCCGGGGACGATTGTTGTAATGACCGTAAATAAATTAAACAACTGCAGCTTTTGTAAAGACTGAGAATAATTTTAAAGAGCTATTGTAAAGACTGTAAATGATTTTTTTTTAAATCAATATGAACCTGTTCTAAAATTACACAAAATTTACTCTGAACAGCATAAGAAATTTTTCATGAACCTGCTCTGAAATTTAACAATAAATTTCATATATCAAATTGAATGATTTGATGAGAAGTACCTACCTGATTTCCTGCGAACGAAGAGACTTCAGATTTGCTTCAGCTTTCGCTCCCGTTACCAAAAGACCGAAACCACCCAGCCAAATTGAGCAGAACCTCGCTTACTCAGTCCAGTAAGCTTCTCAGCTGAAGCAGACTGTTCCCCCGTGCCCAGAAACCTCAGAACAAGCAAGGCTCAATCGTTCCTCATGAACTCTGTGTAGCAATTTTCCTCTTTCTCCTTTTTTGGTTTTTCCCGGTTCCCCCTCCCCCTAAAAATTCTTTCTACCTCTATATGTAGCCTTCCTTGGCGGTGATCGCTCTCTCCACCAACGATCCCACCGCTTCCAATCGTATTGACACCTTTTCCCTCTATGTACGCGAGTCATATTCCTTTAAAGGTGGATTTTTGTTTGTTTGTTTAATTTAAATGCCTTAGTTTATATTAAATACTTTATTTTGATTGATTTATCATTTTAATAATTTATTAATATTTAATATTCTAGGATATATAATTATATAACCATATGTAAAAATTAATTTAATTTTTACATCTATTTCTTTATAACCCTTTTAACTTTATACTTTTTTTTTAAATTTATATCATTCGTATTTGCTCATTAATTACGATGCATTAAGCAATATGGGTGTTGATGGGTGAAGGTAACTTCTATTTGAAGGTGTGTCATGATATTCAACATTTATAGTTAATTTTAGAATATAAATACTAGTGCAGTGCATGCGATACATGCATATGTACCTATCATATGCATGCATTGTATGCATGCTAATATCCTTGTGCTCTCTATATTAAAGATGGGTCATTACATTTGTCCAAAAATAACGGTGTCCCTTGTGTTATTGTTTTTGTTTACTTCAATGCGTGATCTATATTTCTGTGAACGCTGCAATAGTGTTTACTTTGATGTTTATGCAATTAAATAACTTGTTAATGTAAAGAACAAGTAGGAGATTGTAAACCAATAATTGCAGTAGGGGTTTCTGATGTGTTAGATTCAAGAATTTTTACACATTGCTAGCTCTAATGTGGAGTCATCTATTTTATAGAGTGGGTTTGAATTGTTTATCTAATGGGGTTTTTACCCATTAGCAGATTTAACAATTCTAGTCTAATGTTGAGTTATCATGTAGGTGTTGATTTGGGGTAGCATCAGATGTGCTCTAGCCACGAAATTTGGTGGAGAGGTTGGGGCATGTTGTCGCGCGGATTGACATGACAACGCTCAGATCGGGGGCTGTCACTCTGATCCCCGATCCCTCCGTTTAAGCCTGTCTCCCGCGGCTAAGGGGGGTAGACCCTGTAAGGTGATGGAGGCCAACTGCTAAACAGTTGGGCTGGGAGACGAGATGCACGATATGATAAGCACTAGATGGATTTAGAGATTTAATAGACCAGTGCCTTGTTAGATTGGTGCCTAAATGATTACTTTCTAGGTGATATAAGAGCATGAATCATAAACAGCAATCACCTATCATCAAATGATCAGAACAATGCTTTAAATATCCAGTAAAAAACCACAAAGTTCCTCGCATAACGATATCTGGCAAACTAAGAGAAATAAATTGCTTTGAATAACAGAGAAACCAGATACTTATTTCGTATTTAGACCTCAGCACGAAAGATATGCGATGATAAACAACTGAAGGTCGTAAGAGCAATTCTCCACAAAAAAAAAAAAAAATTATGCCTTCTTCAATTTTTTTTTTTTTTATTTTTTTTTATTTTTTTTTTATTTTATTTTATTTTTTTTTGTTTTTTATGAAAACTTAAATAAAAACATAAAAAATCAAATCTAAAATTTTAAAATCTCTAAAAAAACTAAGTCTAAAAAAAAATGTAAAATCTAAAATTAAAAGCTAATCAAAATTTATTTATTTATTTATTTTATATTAAACAAAATCTAAAAAATAAATAAAAAGAAATGTAAGAGAATAAATCTAAAACTAAACTATATATAAAAATAAATTTAAATCTAACCAAATCAAATTGAAAAACAAAACTAAGCTAACCCCTTTTCATTTTTCATTTTTTTTTTTTTTATATGAATTAATATTAAATAAAATCCCCAAAACCTTTTTACAAAAAAAATAAAAAAATAAAAAAATCTAACCAAAATGTAATCTAATTAGAAGCTAACTAAAGTTAAATAATCTAACGGAACTTAAAACTAAACTAAAATAAAATAAAATAAAAGAAATTAAAACTAAGTTAAAAATCTACGCTAACTCTATGACCATGATCAACATTTTTTAGTTTTTTATTAAATTTGATACAAATCGAAAACCAAAAGAAATTAAATTAAAAAAAAAATTAACCTACGCATATCTTAATAAACCAAAGATGCAGGCCTATGCATATCGAAAATGACAAAATGCTGAACGATGAATACGTTACCTGTGCGTTCTTCAGCTGTTCCGTCGTTGAGGAATAGACACGATTTATGTGTGGAAACCGTGAGCAGCGTGACAGCGTTTTAACTGCAGACTATTGACGGCGGACTAGGAATAAATTTAACGCAGCTTATCTCAGGAGCAGGAGGTAGTTGCCATTTGGAAAATGCAATAAAACTCAAGCGTGAATCCCTGTCTCTACGCAGAAGAATAAAGGAAGCCGTTAACTGGACGAAAACTTCTCCTCTGTCTCTGATTTTGCTAAGAGATTGCCGGCAGAAAAAACGTTATTGCCAGTGGAGCTCGATTCGGAAAAATAAAACTCAGGACGGGTGCTTTCGTGCGCTGATTTGGACTGTGATGTTTTGGTAAGAATAAATGCGAAAGGGGGAGCTCCGATTTGCTGGTAAAACGGAAAGCCACAGCTGCTGATAATCTGATTTATGCCACAGTCACATAAATCCCCAAACGTCCCTGATGGCAACGTGCTTTAAACCCTTGAGAGCCGAAGCAGGGAACCTGCAAAAGAAAATATTCTAAGGCCTGCAATCTAAAATGATAAAATCTCCCAAAATAATATGTACATAAAACCAAAGTCAAAACCCTAATAAAAAAAAATTGCGAAAGGCAAAATTTTGAAAACCCTAGATCAACCTAATAATTTACAGATTATGGCCCCTGAAATGCCAGATTTGACAATAATTGCAGTAATGTTTTCAATATATCAGAAATTTTGAACTTCACTGTGAACAGAAAGAAAATCTCTCAATGTAAAACAGAAAAGAAACTTTGAATGATTAACCCAGGGAACAATCAGCTGGGCTCTGCACAGAAAAGCCTGTGGGAGTTGGCTGGTTCAGCCCAGAACTTCCCCAAACGCCCACAAATACCCTTCACCTAAAGATCTCCTGCACACCTCAAGCAAACATCAGTAAAGAGGGCGAGAAATGCTGCTAGATTTCAGGAAATAATGGAGATACCTGCCATTATTTCAGAAACCCTACAACATTCAAACCCTAGCACATGAGCAAGATACCTGTACTCACAATACTCTGAAAACCAGCTACTACTTACTGCTGAAAACTGAAATATGCAAAAAAAAAAAACAAACATCTCACAGCAATTCCAGAGAGTAACACCAGCCAGTTTGAACCCCAAAGTCTTCTTTATTAATCAGAAATCAGATTACAAGAGAGCTTTCAGTACAGACTCACAGATCAGATGCCTTGAAATGACCACCTAAGACCCTATATAAAGGAAATGATCCTAACGGCTAGTTCGAGTGATCCATGTAGAAATGATCTCGACCGCTGATGAGGATCAAGACATCTCTTGATCTCATCCGTCGATTTATAAAATATTATTATTTTATTAGTTAGGGTTTTTGCTTCATTTTTTAATTTTTTATTATTTTATTATTTTTATTCATTTTTTTAATTTTTTTAATTCATTTTAAAATGGATCACTGAACTAAGCCTTCGGAAACATCACCTAGGACCTAGGACTTAGGACTCATGAGGGGATTTAAAACATTTCTCGACCCTCAGGACACATTACATCATGACTTTTACAAAATTACATCTTAAGGGACAAACCCATTTAATACAGACCCTCACAAAACACCCAGTTCTGCGACACAACTATAATCTAGCAGATTTAACACACTAGGATTCTCCTAAAGTTCTGATGACGAAATCCATCCCGGCTTTGGGGTCAGGTTTGAAGGAAAACTCTGCCGATCCGTGGATCGGTGAGACGAAAAACCTTCCGGGACGTAGATTATCATCAGAAAGTTAGGTCCACCTAGGCCAATTACATACATGACTCATGATCTGCTTAGATTATTTACAATTCATACATGCAGACTGGGTTTACAACTGAAATGATCAAGCTGCTGATGATGGCAAGATGGCACGGACATGCTGATCAGGTGCTGCCCCTTTTTGCCAAGAAAAGGGGGATGTACTGCATGGGTAGTTGACCAGTAGAGGTCAACATCTGGCTCTACTTGGGGACACGTTGCTGCTTGCAGGAATGTGAGAATCCAGAATCTGCATCCATACAACACACAAAAATAAGTAGCGTCCATCCAAAAAATCAGCATATACATTAAGCACATAAAATCTCTTCATTTATTAACTATCTAATAACATGAAAAGTAAGCCTAATCCTAAAACAGAAATGAAATGCTGAAAAGACAAGGAGTAGAGTTAGAAATACAATACAAAAATGCCTCACGGCATCAGATGTGTTCAATATAGTGCATACTGAGCATTTGCCTGCTTTCAGGCAAATCTGTCGGCTACTTGTCGGATGTGCCATGTCCAATTTTGCATATGGTAGGACTCCTTCCTATCCGAAAATCAAGCTGCTCACGGCCGTCTGATGCATCAAATCTTCGTCTAATCTTCTTCCTCTTGCGCTTCTTCTTTCTGGCAGGATGAATTACTGATGATCTGGAACTTTCTGTTTCGAAACTATCAGATGAAGTGTGTAAGATATGCATGCTAAGTCCTTTTGTGTCTTGCATCTGATTTTTATCGTTTTTAAGCTTATCTGGATCACCTTCAATTATCCACCTAATGACCTCCTCATAGTAAGATGGAACTTGTTGCGGCATATGAGAAGGCTCCTGGTTTCTCTTATCATCTGACCATTGTTGAATCTTTTGAACTTGTATTCTAATGGCATCCATCTGACTAGAGCATTCATCCCTTATAGCGCTAATTTGCATGGTATGGTGTTCTTGCATGTGTTTTATTACTTTATCATTCTTTTCCTCTATGTCCATCAAGCAACGTTGCATGAAATTTATTTCTTCTTTATGATTCGCTTGCATGTCAGCCAACTGATTGTTATGAATGAATGTCATAGAGTCAATTTCCCTATCATGATCAGCTTTCATGGTCACCATATTCTCCTCTAAGACTGACATCTTGCTTTGCATGCTTCTAATTTATGTTTCATATTTAATTTTCATGGCCTCAATTTCCTTAGCATGCTGATTTTGCGTGACCTCCATCTCTCTATTACGTTTCTCCAGGTGAGTGCATAAAGTTTTCACATCATTGACATAATTAGTTTGATTGATTTCCATATTTCTTACCAGTATCATTAGATCTCGTATAATTTGCTTTTGCTCTTCTTTTTCATTGTCATTTGTCCCTGGTTTTTCACTATCATGAACTTGATCTGCAATATTTTCGGTGGATGACACATTTTGACATGAAGAATCGTCTTGGGATCTTTCAGCTGGACCTCCTATCAAATTACTTACATTCTGTTGCACAATTTTGGAGGAAGAAGGCAAGCTGTTTGGATAACCATATCTATCTTCAAAAGCATTGATAATATCAGCCAAAGAAGAGAAAGAATCCTTAGGAAAATTGTTAAACCAATTCAAAGCATCATCTTCTAAAGAAAGGACAAATAGACGCATTTTGATATCACCATGATGAAACTGAGGGGGTCTGCAATATATGATCATGAAGCGAATAAACAAGTCAATATGCCTTTTAGCAGCGATTGGATCACCATCTGAAAAAATAGGCAATTCAGGAAGGGCCTCCTCCGGAAAATCATGGAGACGGTGAGTAAAACGACATGGTTTAAATGAATAATCCATGATGAACAATAAGGGATGATAGAACTAGATCTTTGCTCAAGAAAATTAAAAGATGAAAGAAGTGGAGTCGCCACTTGAACAACGAATCTGATTCTAGGATCCAAAAAGTAACCACAAGCAGATATGAGGAAAGCTTCTTGTCTGGGAAAAATGAGAAAAATGGAGTCGCCACCCAAACAAGAAACAAAACCGAAGAGATGCTGCTGATATGTGATGAAAAGATGCCAAAATATTTGAATCTGCCAGCTCAAATGAGAGATGAGAAAATGAGAAGATGCATGAAAAGTCGTTGAAACACCGAGAAAAAGTATCCTCGGCAACGGCGCCAAAAATGTTGGCGTTGCCGGGCCAGATGAAAAGATAAGAATGAGAAGGATGATTGTCGCTGAAACGCCGAGAAAACAATGTCCCGGCAACGGCGCCAAAAAATGTTGTCGCGCGGATTGACACGACAACGCTCAGATCGGGGGCTGTCACTCTGATCCCCGATCCCTCCGTTTAAGCCTGTCTCCCGCGGCTAAGGGGGGTAGACCCTGTAAGGTGATGGAGGCCAACTGCTAAACAGGTTGGCTGGGAGACGAGATGCACGATATGATAAGCACTAGATGGATTTAGAGATTTAATAGACCAGTGCCTTGTTAGATTGGTGCCTAAATGATTACTTTCTAGGTGATATAAGAGCATGAATCATAAACAGCAATCACCTATCATCAAATGATCAGAACAATGCTTTAAATATCCAGTAAAAAACCACAAAGTTCCTCGCATAACGATATCTGGCAAACTAAGAGAAATAAATTGCTTTGAATAACAGAGAAACCAGATACTTATTTCGTATTTAGACCTCAGCACGAAAGATATGCGATGATAAACAACTGAAGGTGGTAAGAGCAATTCTCCACAAAAAAAAAAAAATTTATGCCTTTTTCAAATATTATTATTATTATTATTATTATTATTATTATTTATTTATTTATTTATTTATTTTTTTTTTTTTTTTATGAAAACTTAAATAAAAACATAAAAAATCAAATCTAAAATTTTAAAATCTCTAAAAAAACTAAGTCTAAAAAAAAATTAAAATCTAAAATTAAAAGCTAATCAAAAATTTTATTTATTTATTTATTTATTTATTTATTTATTTTTGTATTAAACAAAATCTAAAAATAAAAATAAAAAGAAATCTAAGAGAATAAATCTAAAACTAAACTATATATAAAAATAAATTTAAATCTAACCAAATCAAATTGAAAAACAAAACTAAGCTAACCCCTTTTCATTTTTCATTTTTTTTTTTTTTAATATGAATTAATATTAAATAAAATCCCCAAAACCTTTTTACAAAAAAATAAAATAAAAAATCTAACCAAATTTTAATCTAATTAGAAGCTAACTAAAGTTAAATAATCTAACGGAACTTAAAACTAAACTAAAATAAAATAAAAAAAAAAAGAAATTAAAACTAAGTTAAAAATCTACGCTAACTCTATGACCATGATCAACATTTTTTAGTTTTTTATTAAATTTGATACAAATCGAAAACCAAAAGAAATTAAATTAAAAAAAAAACTAACCTATGCATATCTTAATAAACCAAAGATGCAGGCCTATGCATATCGAAAATGACAAAATGTTGAACGATGAATACGTTACCTGTGCGTTCTTCAGCTGTTCCGTCGTTGAGGAATAGACACGATTTATGTGTGGAAACCGTGAGCAGCGTGACAGCGTTTTAACTGCAGACTATCGACGACGGACTAGGAATAAATTTAACGCAGCTTATCTCAGGAGCAGGAGGTAGTTGCCATTCGGAAAATGCAATAAAACTCAAACGTGAATCCCTTGTCTGTACGCAGAGGAATAAAGGACGCCGTTAACTGGACGAAAATTTATCCTCTGTCTCTGATTTTGCAAAGAGATTGCCGGCAGCAAAAGCGTTATTGCCAGTGGAGCTCGATTCGGAAAAATAAACCTCAGGATGGGTGCTTTCGTGCGCTGATTTGGACTGTGATGTTTTGGTAAGAATCAATGCGGAAGGGGGAGCTCCGATTTGCTGGTAAAACGGAAAGCCACAGCTGCTGATAAACTGATTTATACCACAGACACGTAAATCCCCAAACGTCCCTGATGGCAACGTGCTTTAAACCCTTGAGAGCCGAAGCAGGGAACCTGCAAAAGAAAATATTCTAAGGCTTGCAATCTAAAATGATAAAATCTCCCAAAATAATATGTACATAAAACCAAAGTCAAAACCCTAATAAAAAAAATTGCGAAAGGCAAAATTTTGAAAACCCTAGATCAACCTAATAATTTACAGATTATGGCCCCTGAAATGCCAGATTTGACAATAATTGCAGTAATGTTTTCAATATATCAGAAATTTTGAACTTCACTCTGAACAGAAAGAAAATCTCTCAATGTAAAACAGAAAAGAAACTTTGAATGATTAACCCAGGGAACAATCAGCTGGGCTCTGCACAGAAAAGCCTGTGGGAGTTGGCTGGTTCAGCCCAGAACGTCCCCAAACGCCCACAAATACCCTTCACCTAAAGATCTCCTGCACACCTCAAGCAAACATCAGTAAAGAGGGCGAGAAATGCTGCTAGATTTCGGGAAATAATGGAGATACCTGCCATTATTTCAGAAACCCTACAACATTCAAACCCTAGCACATGAGCAAGATACCTGTACTCACAATACTCTGAAAACCAGCTACTACTTACTGCTGAAAACTGAAATATGCAAAAAAAAAAACAAACATCTCACAGCAATTCCAGAGAGTAACACCAGCCAGTTTGAACCCCAAAGTCTTCTTTATTAATCAGAACTCAGATTACAAGAGAGCTTTCAGTACAGACTCACAGATCAGATGCCTTGAAATGACCACCTAAGACCCTATATAAAGGAAATGATCCTAACGGCTAGTTCGAGTGATCCATAGAGAAATGATCTCGACCGCTGATGAGGATCAAGACATCTCTTGATCTCATCCGTCGATTTATAAAATATTATTATTTTATTAGTTAGGGTTTTTGCTTCATTTTTTAATTTTTTATTATTTTATTATTTTTATTCATTTTTTTAATTTTTTTAATTCATTTTAAAATGGATCACTGAACTAAGCCTTCGGAAACATCACCTAGGACCTAGGACTTAGGACTCATGAGGGGATTTAAAACATTTCTCGACCCTCAGGACACATTACATCATGACTTTTACAAAATTACATCTTAAGGGACAAACCCATTTAATACAGACCCTCACAAAACACCCAGTTCTGCGACACAACTATAATCTAGCAGATTTAACACACTAGGATTCTCCTAAAGTTCTGATGACGAAATCCATCCCGGCTTTGGGGTCAGGTTTGAAGGAAAACTCTGCCGATCCGTGGATCGGTGAGACGAAAAACCTTCCCGGACGTAGATTATCATCAGAAAGTTAGGTCCACCTAGGCCAATTACATACATGACGCATGATCTGCTTAGATTATTTACAATTCATACATGCAGACTGGGTTTACAACTGAAATGATCAAGCTGCTGATGATGGCAAGATGGCACGGACATGCTGATCAGGTGCTGCCCCTTTTTGCCAAGAAAAGGGGGATGTACTGCATGGGTAGTTGACCAGTAGAGGTCAACATCTGGCTCTACTTGGGGACACATTGCTGCTTGCAGGAATGTGAGAATCCAGAATCTGCATCCATACAACACACAAAAATAAGTAGCGTCCATCCAAAAAATCAGCATATACATTAAGCACATAAAAGCTCTTCATTTATTAACTATCTAATAACATGAAAAGTAAGCCTAATCCTAAAACAGAAATGAAATGCTGAAAAGACAAGGAGTAGAGTTAGAAATACAATACAAAAATGCCTCACGACATCAGATGTGTTCAATATAGTGCATACTGAGCATTTGCTTGCTTTCAGGCAAATCTGTCGGCTGCTTGTCGGATGTGCCATGTCCAATTTTGCATATGGTAGGACTCCTTCCTATCCGAAAATCAAGCTGCTCACGGCCGTCTGATGCATCAAATCTTCGTCTAATCTTCTTCCTCTTGTTCTTCTTCTTTCTGGCAGGATGAATTACAGTATTACTGATGATCTGGAACTTTCTGTTTCGAAACTATCAGATGAAGTGTGTAAGATATGCATGCTAAGTCCTTTTGTGTCTTGCATCTGATTTTTATCGTTTTAAAGCTTATCTGGATCACCTTCAATTATCCACCTAATGACCTCCTCATAGTAAGATGGAACTTGTTGCGGCATATGAGAAGGCTCCTGGTTTCTCTTATCATCTGACCATTGTTGAATCTTTTGAACTTGTATTCTAATGGCATCCATCTGACTAGAGCATTCATCCCTTATAGCGCTGATTTGCATGGTATGGTGTTCTTGCATGTGTTTTATTACTTTATCATTCTTTTCCTCTATGTCCATCAAGCAACGTTGCATGAAATTTATTTCTTCTTTATGATTCGCTTGCATGTCAGCCAACTGATTGTTATGAATGAATGTCATAGAGTCAATTTCCCTATCATGATCAGCTTTCATGGTCACCATATTCTCCTCTAAGACTGACATCTTGCTTTGCATGCTTCTAATTTATGTTTCATATTTAATTTTCATGGCCTCAATTTCCTTAGCATGCTGATTTTGCGTGACCTCCATCTCTCTATTACGTTTCTCCAGGTGAGTGCATAAAGTTTTCACATCATTGACATAATTAGTTTGATTGATTTCCATATTTCTTACCAGTATCATTAGATCTCGTATAATTTGCTTTTGCTCCTGGTTTTTCACTATCATGAACTTGATCTGCAATATTTTCGGTGGATGACACATTTTGACATGAAGAATCGTCCTGGGATCTTTCAGCTAGACCTCCTATCAAATTACTTACATTCTGTTGCACAATTTTGGAGGAAGAAGGCAAGCTGTTTGGATAACCATATCTATCTTCAAAAGCATTGATAATATCAGCCAAAGAAGAGAAAGAATCCTTAGGAAAATTGTTAAACCAATTCAAAGCATCATCTTCTAAAGAAAGGACAAATAGACGCATTTTGATATCACCATGATGAAACTGAGGGGGTCTGCAATATATGATCATGAAGCGAATAAACAAGTCAATATGCCTTTTAGCAGCGATTGGATCACCATCTGAAAAAATAGGCAATTCAAGAAGGGCCTCCTCCGGAAAATCATGGAGACGGTGAGTAAAACGACATGGTTTAAATGAATAATCCATGATGAACAATAAGGGATGATAGAACTAGATCTTTGCTCAAGAAAATTAAGAGATGAGAGAAGTGGAGTCGCCACTTGAACAACGAATCTGATTCTAGGATCCAAAAAGTAAACACAAGCAGATATGAGGAAAGCTTCTTGTCTGGGAAAAATGAGAAAAATGGAGTCGCCACCCAAACAAGAAACAAAACCGAAGAGATGCTGCTGACATGTGATGAAAAGATGCCAAAATATTTGAATCTGCCAGCTCAAATGAGAGATGAGAAAATGAGAAGATGCATGAAAAGTCGTTGAAACACCGAGAAAAAGTATCCTCGGCAACGGCGCCAAAAATGTTGGCGTTGCCGGGCCAGATGAAAAGATAAGAATGAGAAGGATGATTGTCGCTGAAACGCCGAGAAAACAATGTCCCCGGCAACGGCGCCAAAAAATGTTGTCGCGCGGATTGACACGACAACGCTCAGATCGGGGGCTGTCACTCTGATCCCCGATCCCTCCGTTTAAGCCTGTCTCCCGCGGCTAAGGGGGGTAGACCCTGTAAGGTGATGGAGGCCAACTGCTAAACAGGTTGGCTGGGAGACGAGATGCACGATATGATAAGCACTAGATGGATTTAGAGATTTAATAGACCAGTGCCTTGTTAGATTGGTGCCTAAATGATTACTTTCTAGGTGATATAAGAGCATGAATCATAAACAGCAATCACCTATCATCAAATGATCAGAACAATGCTTTAAATATCCAGTAAAAAACCACAAAGTTCCTCGCATAACGATATCTGGCAAACTAAGAGAAATAAATTGCTTTGAATAACAGAGAAACCAGATACTTATTTCGTATTTAGACCTCAGCACGAAAGATATGCGATGATAAACAACTGAAGGTGGTAAGAGCAATTCTCCACAAAAAAAAAAAAATTTATGCCTTTTTCAAATATTATTATTATTCTTATTATTTATTTATTTATTTATTTATTTTTTTTTTTTTTTTTTTTTTTATGAAAACTTAAATAAACACATAAAAAATCAAATCTAAAATTTTAAAATCTCTAAAAAAACTAAGTCTAAAAAAAAATTAAAATCTAAAATTAAAAGCTAATCAAAAATTTTATTTATTTATTTATTTATTTATTTTTATATTAAACAAAATCTAAAAATAAAAATAAAAAGAAATCTAAGAGAATAAATCTAAAACTAAACTATATATAAAAATAAATTTAAATCTAACCAAATCAAATTGAAAAACAAAACTAAGCTAACCCCTTTTCATTTTTCATTTTTTTTTTTTTAATATGAATTAATATTAAATAAAATCCCCAAAACCTTCTTACAAAAAAAAAATAAAAAATCTAACCAAAATGTAATCTAATTAGAAGCTAACTAAAGTTAAATAATCTAACGGAACTTAAAACTAAACTAAAATAAAATAAAATAAAAAGAAATTAAAACTAAGTTAAAAATCTACGCTAACTCTATGACCATGATCAACATTTTTTAGTTTTTTATTAAATTTGATACAAATCGAAAACCAAAAGAAATTAAATTAAAAAAAAAACTAACCTACGCATATCTTAATAAACCAAAGATGCAGGCCTATGCATATCGAAAATGACAAAATGTTGAACGATGAATACGTTACCTGTGCGTTCTTCAGCTGTTCCGTCGTTGAGGAATAGACACGATTTATGTGTGGAAACCGTAAGCAGCGTGACAGCGTTTTAACTGCAGACTATCGACGGCGGACTAGGAATAAATTTAACGCAGCTTATCTCAGGAGCAGGAGGTAGTTGCCATTCGGAAAATGCAATAAAACTCAAGCGTGAATCCCTGTCTGTACGCAGAAGAATAAAGGACGCCGTTAACTGGACGAAAACTTCTCCTCTGTCTCTGATTTTGCTAAGAGTTGCCGGCAGAAAAAACGTTATTGCCAGTGGAGCTCGATTCGGAAAAATAAAACTCAGGACGGGTGCTTTCGTGCGCTGATTTGGACTGTGATGTTTTGGTAAGAATAAATGCGGAAGGGGGAGCTCCGATTTGCTGGTAAAACGGAAAGCCACAGCTGCTGATAATCTGATTTATGCCACAGTCACATAAATCCCCAAACGTCCCTGATGGCAACGTGCTTTAAACCCTTGAGAGCCGAAGCAGGGAACCTGCAAAAGAAAATATTCTAAGGCCTGCAATCTAAAATGATAAAATCTCCCAAAATAATATGTACATAAAACCAAAGTCAAAACCCTAATAAAAAAAATTGCGAAAGGCAAAATTTTGAAAACCCTAGATCAACCTAATAATTTACAGATTATGGCCCCTGAAATGCTAGATTTGACAATAATTGCAGTAATGTTTTCAATATATCAGAAATTTTGAACTTCACTGTGAACAGAAAGAAAATCTCTCAATGTAAAACAGAAAAGAAACTTTGAATGATTAACCCAGGGAACAATCAGCTGGGCTCTGCACAGAAAAGCCTGTGGGAGTTGGCTGGTTCAGCCCAGAACTTCCCCAAACGCCCACAAATACCCTTCACCTAAAGATCTCCTGCACACCTCAAGCAAACATCAGTAAAGAGGGCGAGAAATGCTGCTAGATTTCAGGAAATAATGGAGATACCTGCCATTATTTCAGAAACCCTACAACATTCAAACCCTAGCACATGAGCAAGATACCTGTACTCACAATACTCTGAAAACCAGCTACTACTTACTGCTGAAAACTGAAATATGCAAAAAAAAAAACAAACATCTCACAGCAATTCCAGAGAGTAACACCAGCCAGTTTGAACCCCAAAGTCTTCTTTATTAATCAGAACTCAGATTACAAGAGAGCTTTCAGTACAGACTCACAGATCAGATGCCTTGAAATGACCACCTAAGACCCTATATAAAGGAAATGATCCTAACGGCTAGTTCGAGTGATCCATAGAGAAATGATCTCGACCGCTGATGAGGATCAAGACATCTCTTGATCTCATCCGTCGATTTATAAAATATTATTATTTTATTAGTTAGGGTTTTTGCTTCATTTTTTAATTTTTTATTATTTTATTATTTTTATTCATTTTTTTAATTTTTTTAATTCATTTTAAAATGGATCACTGAACTAAGCCTTCGGAAACATCACCTAGGACCTAGGACTTGGGACTCATGAGGGGATTTAAAACATTTCTCGACCCTCAGGACACATTACATCATGACTTTTACAAAATTACATCTTAAGGGACAAACCCATTTAATACAGACCCTCACAAAACACCCAGTTCTGCGACACAACTATAATCTAGCAGATTTAACACACTAGGATTCTCCTAAAGTTCTGATGACGAAATCCATCCCGGCTTTGGGGTCAGGTTTGAAGGAAAACTCTGCCGATCCGTGGATCGGTGAGACGAAAAACCTTCCCGGACGTAGATTATCATCAGAAAGTTAGGTCCACCTAGGCCAATTACATACATGACGCATGATCTGCTTAGATTATTTACAATTCATACATGCAGACTGGGTTTACAACTGAAATGATCAAGCTGCTGATGATGGCAAGATGGCACGGACATGCTGATCAGGTGCTGCCCCTTTTTGCCAAGAAAAGGGGGATGTACTGCATGGGTAGTTGACCAGTAGAGGTCAACATCTGGCTCTACTTGGGGACACGTTGCTGCTTGCAGGAATGTGAGAATCCAGAATCTGCATCCATACAACACACAAAAATAAGTAGCGTCCATCCAAAAAATCAGCATATACATTAAGCACATAAAAGCTCTTCATTTATTAACTATCTAATAACATGAAAAGTAAGCCTAATCCTAAAACAGAAATGAAATGCTGAAAAGACGAGTAGAGTTAGAAATACAATACAAAAATGCCTCACGGCATCAGATGTGTTCAATATAGTGCATACTGAGCATTTGCTTGCTTTCAGGCAAATCTGTCGGCTGCTTGTCAGATGTGCCATGTCCAATTTTGCATATGGTAGGACTCCTTCCTATCCGAAAATCAAGCTGCTCACGGCCGTCTGATGCATCAAATCTTCGTCTAATCTTCTTCCTCTTGCGCTTCTTCTTTCTGGCAGGATGAATTACTGATGATCTGGAACTTTCTGTTTCGAAACTATCAGATGAAGTGTGTAAGATATGCATGCTAAGTCCTTTTGTGTCTTGCATCTGATTTTTATCGTTTTTAAGCTTATCTGGATCACCTTCAATTATCCACCTAATGACCTCCTCATAGTAAGATGGAACTTGTTGCGGCATATGAGAAGGCTCCTGGTTTCTCTTATCATCTGACCATTGTTGAATCTTTTGAACTTGTATTCTAATGGCATCCATCTGACTAGAGCATTCATCCCTTATAGCGCTGATTTGCATGGTATGGTGTTCTTGCATGTGTTTTATTACTTTATCATTCTTTTCCTCTATGTCCATCAAGCAACGTTGCATGAAATTTATTTCTTCTTTATGATTCGCTTGCATGTCAGCCAACTGATTGTTATGAATGAATGTCATAAAGTCAATTTCCCTATCATGATCAGCTTTCATGGTCACCATATTCTCCTCTAAGACTGACATCTTGCTTTGCATGCTTCTAATTTATGTTTCATATTTAATTTTCATGGCCTCAATTTCCTTAGCATGCTGATTTTGCGTGACCTCCATCTCTCTATTACGTTTCTCCAGGTGAGTGCATAAAGTTTTCACATCATTGACATAATTAGTTTGATTGATTTCCATATTTCTTACCAGTATCATTAGATCTCGTATAATTTGCTTTTGCTCTTCTTTTTCATTGTCATTTGTCCCTGGTTTTTCACTATCATGAACTTGATCTGCAATATTTTCGGTGGATGACACATTTTGACATGAAGAATCGTCCTGGGATCTTTCAGCTGGACCTCCTATCAAATTACTTACATTCTGTTGCACAATTTTGGAGGAAGAAGGCAAGCTGTTTGGATAACCATATCTATCTTCAAAAGCATTGATAATATCAGCCAAAGAAGAGAAAGAATCCTTAGGAAAATTGTTAAACCAATTCAAAGCATCATCTTCTAAAGAAAGGACAAATAGACGCATTTTGATATCACCATGATGAAACTGAGGGGGTCTGCAATATATGATCATGAAGCGAATAAACAAGTCAATATGCCTTTTAGCAGCGATTGGATCACCATCTGAAAAAATAGGCAATTCAAGAAGGGCCTCCTCCGGAAAATCATGGAGACGGTGAGTAAAACGACATGGTTTAAATGAATAATCCATGATGAACAATAAGGGATGATAGAACTAGATCTTTGCTCAAGAAAATTAAGAGATGAGAGAAGTGCAGTCGCCACTTGAACAACGAATCTGATTCTAGGATCCAAAAAGTAAACACAAGCAGATATGAGGAAAGCTTCTTGTCTGGGAAAAATGAGAAAAATGGAGTCGCCACCCAAACAAGAAACAAAACCGAAGAGATGCTGCTGACACGTGATGAAAAGATGCCAAAATATTTGAATCTTGCCAGCTCAAATGAGAGATGAGAAAATGAGAAGATGCATGAAAAGTCGTTGAAACACCGAGAAAAAGTATCCTCGACAACGGCGCCAAAAATGTTGGCGTTGCTGGGCCAGATGAAAAGATAAGAATGAGAAGGATGATTGTCGCTGAAACGCCGAGAAAACAATGTCCCCGGCAACGGCGCCAAAAAATGTTGTCGCACGGATTGACACGACAACACTCAGATCGGGGGCTGTCACTCTGATCCCCGATCCCTCCGTTTAAGCCTGTCTCCCGCGGCTAAGGGGGGTAGACCCTGTAAGGTGATGGAGGCCAACTGCTAAACAGTTGGGCTGGGAGACGAGATGCACGATATGATAAGCACTAGGTGGATTTAGAGATTTAATAGACCAGTGCCTTGTTAGATTGGTGCCTAAATGATTACTTTCTAGGTGATATAAGAGCATGAATCATAAACAGCAATCACCTATCATCAAATGATCAGAACAATGCTTTAAATATCCAGTAAAAAACCACAAAGTTCCTCGCATAACGATATCTGGCAAACTAAGAGAAATAAATTGCTTTGAATAACAGAGAAACCAGATACTTATTTCGTATTTAGACCTCAGCACGAAAGATATGCGATGATAAACAACTGAAGGTGGTAAGAGCAATTCTCCACAAAAAAAAAAAAAATTATGCCTTTTTCAATTTTTATTTTTTTTTTTTTTTTTTTTTTTTTTATTTTTTATTTGTTATGAAAACTTAAATAAAAACATAAAAAATCAAATCTAAAATTTTAAAATCTCTAAAAAAACTAAGTCTAAAAAAAATTTAAAATCTAAAATTAAAAGCTAATCAATTTTTTTTTTTTTTTTTTTTATTAAACAAAATCTAAAAAAAAAAAAAAAAAGAAATCTAAGAGAATAAATCTAAAACTAAACTATATATAAAAATAAATTTAAATCTAACCAAATCAAATTGAAAAACAAAACTAAGCTAACCCCTTTTCATTTTTCATTTTTTTTTTTTTTAATATGAATTAATATTAAATAAAATCCCCAAAACCTTTTTACAAAAAAAGAAAAAATCTAACCAAAATGTAATCTAATTAGAAGCTAACTAAAGTTAAATAATCTAACGGAACTTAAAACTAAACTAAAATAAAATAAAATAAAAAAGAAATTAAAACTAAGTTAAAAATCTACGCTAACTCTATGACCATGATCAACATTTTTTAGTTTTTTATTAAATTTGATACAAATCGAAAACCAAAAGAAATTAAATTAAAAAAAAAACTAACCTACGCATATCTTAATAAACCAAAGATGCATGCCTATGCATATCGAAAATGACAAAATGCTGAACGATGAATACGTTACCTGTGCGTTCTTCAGCTGTTCCGTCGTTGAGGAATAGACACGATTTATGTGTGGAAACCGTGAGCAGCGTGACAGCGTTTTAACTGCAGACTATCGACGGCGGACTAGGAATAAATTTAACGCAGCTTATCTCAGGAGCAGGAGGTAGTTGCCATTCGGAAAATGCAATAAAACTCAAGCGTGAATCCCTGTCTGTACGCAGAAGAATAAAGGACGCCGTTAACTGGACGAAAACTTCTCCTCTGTCTCTGATTTTGCTAAGAGATTGCCGGCAGAAAAAACGTTATTGCCAGTGGAGCTCGATTCGGAAAAATAAAACTCAGGACGGGTGCTTTCGTGCTCTGATTTGGACTGTGATGTTTTGGTAAGAATAAATGCGGAAGGGGGAGCTCCGATTTGCTGGTAAAACAGAAAGCCACAGCTGCTGATAATCTGATTTATGCCACAGTCACATAAATCCCCAAACGTCCCTGATGGCAACGTGCTTTAAACCAATGTTTTAAGACTCCGACTCCGACTCCGACTCGGCCGAGGATCGACTCCGACTCCGACTCCGAAACGGTAATGACTCGGCCGACTCGAATTCAATGACTCGGTCGTTGTAAAAAATACATTAAATATTTATTTTTTTTATAAAAAAACATAATTTTAAAGATTTTAAACATAATTTTAAAGAAAACCATTCCTATCTATGTGATGTCTCATTCCTATCTATGTGATATCTGCAGCTATCATGCTATGACAGCATATCCATTGATGGGATTCACTCTACATTAATACTCTCCTAACACAGTTGGCATAGGAATTGCAAGCCTAAACTCCAATTTTGAATCTCAAAAACATGACTGTGACAATAACACTTTAATCCCTTGCTTACTTCCGAGTCTTAATTGTGTAAGGAGCTCAAGCCTCACATGCCTCTGTGGTGGAAGGTATCATAGAAAAATAATTGAGGCCGAGACAGTATTATGCTACAATACCAGTTAAATTAAGTGTGTAAGCCTGTCCAAGTTCCTTTGAGTTTGAAAGGCTTAATAAGTTAATACTATTGAAGACCTAAGTCTTTTAGTTTGGTTCGAGCTTCTTAAAAATTGAAGCCTCCTTCTCTGAGCATTATTTGAATTTTGAAGTATATTGATCACAATTTCATGTGCGAGCATCTCTGTGACATTGAAAGTCCAACCTTAGACATGAAAATGGCTCAGCACATTGTCAACAGAAGATACCCACAGTCTGTTTAGGGCTGCATACTATTTGTTATTGTCTCACTCATCCAGATTCCACACTGCACAGGGCTGATCTGGATCTAAGATAGGCTATTTGGCTCCTTTATCTATACAAGTGCAGAGTTGCAGCCTTTCCTGAAGCAGCTGATCTGAGGTATGGTGATGCATATGGGGAGAATTTCCATCCCAAAGACTACATATAAAATCGGCCTCATAGACTGTATTTGAATGTGGTCCTGTAATAGCAAATAGTTATAGACCTATACACGTAGCCCAAAAATTCCCTTAGAACCAAAGGAGTAGCCATCAAAATGCTTCAGATATATAACACAGTGATTTAAAGGAAGGCTTCTGAATACCACTGTAAGATTCCCAAGTAGAATATCTCTGGTATGCTTCCTTTGGGAGATTTAAGCAAACAATTAGAAGACAATGTCCTGTAGGCTGTAGGTGATTTTTATGAATTCTGTTCTGAGGACAGTTTATAAAATGTTCCACATATATGAATAGATTTCTCAAACAGACTCATACATCTCATATCAAACCCAGAAAATTTAGTTATTGCTAGTAAATGACAAAAGTATGATCAGAAGAGTCTTAAAATATGAGTACTCAGTGAATACAAAAGGAAAATTTCACTTGGAAGAACACTTCAGCAAGGAAACACAGCAAAACAGTGAGGTATAGGAGCAATGGAACCTGATTATACCCTGGAACAAAGCTAAAAATTCCTAGACCAAGACCCTGTAGTCGTCCCCTTGTGACTCGGCCGAGTCATATCAGACCCGGCCGGGTTGACCGAGTCACACATGACTCGGTCCACCGGGCCGGTTACTTGGCCGAGTCACTCCAGCAGGTAATGAACCGGTTCGAAACGGCCGAGTCGGATTCGAAACGGCCGGTTTGTAAAACACTGCTTTAAACCCTTGAGAGCCGAAGCAGGGAACCTGCAAAAGAAAATATTCTAAGGCCTGCAATCTAAAATGATAAAATCTCCCAAAATAATATGTACATAAAACCAAAGTCAAAACCCTAATAAAAAAAAATTGCAAAAGGCAAAATTTTGAAAACCCTAGATCAACCTAATAATTTACAGATTGATGGCCCCTGAAATGCCAGATTTGACAATAACTGCAGTAATGTTTTCAATATATCAGAAATTTTTTGAACTTCACTGTGAACAAAAAGAAAATCTCTAAATGTAAAACAGAAAAGAAACTTTGAATGATTAACCCAGGGAACAATCAGCTGGGCTCTGCACAGAAAAGCCTGTGGGAGTTGGCTGGTTCAGCCCAGAACTTCCCCAAACGCCCACAAATACCCTTCACCTAAAGATCTCCTGCACACCTCAAGCAAACATCAGTAAAGAGGGCGAGAAATGCTGCTAGATTTCAGGAAATAATGGAGATACCTGCCATTATTTCAGAAACCCTACAACATTCAAACCCTAGCACATGAGCAAGATACCTGTACTCACAATACTCTGAAAACCAGCTACTACTTACTGCTGAAAACTGAAATATGCAAAAAAAAAAAAAAAAACATCTCACAGCAATTCCAGAGAGTAACACCAGCCAGTTTGAACCCCAAAGTCTTCTTTATTAATCAGAAATCAGATTACAAGAGAGCTTTCAGTACAGACTCACAGATCAGATGCCTTGAAATGACCACCTAAGACCCTATATAAAGGAAATGATCCTAACGGCTAGTTCGAGTGATCCATGTAGAAATGATCTCGACCGCTGATGAGGATCAAGACATCTCTTGATCTCATCCGTCGATTTATAAAATATTATTATTTTATTAGTTAGGGTTTTTGCTTCATTTTTTAATTTTTTATTATTTTATTATTTTTATTCATTTTTTTAATTTTTTTAATTCATTTTAAAATGGATCACTGAACTAAGCCTTCGGAAACATCACCTAGGACCTAGGACTTAGGACTCATGAGGGGATTTAAAACATTTCTCGACCCTCAGGACACATTACATCATGACTTTTACAAAATTACATCTTAAGGGACAAACCCATTTAATACAGACCCTCACAAAACACCCAGTTCTGCGACACAACTATAATCTAGCAGATTTAACACACTAGGATTCTCCTAAAGTTCTGATGACGAAATCCATCCCGGCTTTGGGGTCAGGTTTGAAGGAAAACTCTGCCGATCCGTGGATCGGTGAGACGAAAAACCTTCCGGGACGTAGATTATCATCAGAAAGTTAGGTCCACCTAGGCCAATTACATACATGACTCATGATCTGCTTAGATTATTTACAATTCATACATGCAGACTGGGTTTACAACTGAAATGATCAAGCTGCTGATGATGGCAAGATGGCACGGACATGCTGATCAGGTGCTGCCCCTTTTTGCCAAGAAAAGGGGGATGTACTGCATGGGTAGTTGACCAGTAGAGGTCAATAGGGCACATGAGATCTCCAATACCCAGAAAGAGTTTGGGCAGATTCTAAACAGATCAGGAGATATTAAAATAATTAATATTTTTAATGGAGTCCCTTAGTCTAAACTTAGGGAAAATAAAATATTAATGTGTATTAATATGAAGCTGTGTTAGAATGGTCCAAAAGACATGGATCAAGCCAGATCTAATCTTAGCTGTTGATTAGGGACTTAATCTCGGCCATTGAGATGTCAACAAGAAAAGTATAAGAGGAGGCTTGAGGGTCACTTGGAGAACACACTAGAGTAATCAGTCATTCTATTCTCTAGAGCGGGGTTTGCTAAGAGAGATAGAATTAGTGATTGGGAGATGCAGTTGAGGGGCATTTGAGTACAAAGAGACAGAGACGCAAAGATAGTGCTGGGAGAGCAACGCAGTAGCCAAGGATAGTGACATAGAGCTAGCCAGGGATCACGCAGGGCCACGCAGAGGCAGTCGGGAGCGGCGCAGAGCCTCAGAGAGGCCAACGTTGCTGACGCAGAGCCAACACGAGGCAGAGAGGAGCTTATGCAGTCCAGAGAGAGGCTGACACTGGGGTTTCTGGGGCAGATTTGTGCTGAGTAGCTGCCGGAAGGATTATCCGGGGTTTCAGCGAGGAGATTTTTCAGAAACTAAAAGGTATTACTGCCAAGAAAATTCTCTGTTGGGTAGGCCAGTTTTGGCACCCAGATTGTACTCTGATATTGCTTAATAAGAAAACCCTCAGATAGCTGCACTGATTTTCCCACATTGGGTTTTTCCGGGGACATTAGTCCAAAAATAATGGTGTCATATGGTGTGTTTGTTTCTGTTTCTTTAAGTCGCTGATTTGTAATATGTTGAGGATGCACTAGTGTTTATTTTCAGTATTTACATTGTAAATAACTTGTTAAAGAAAATAACAAGTAGGTAGGAATAAATTCGATAAAGTGCATGAAGGGTTTCTAACTAAGTAAAATTAGAAACTTCAACATGGTATCAGAGCGTGATTACAGATCACAGGAGGATTAAAGGACATCAGTCGAGCAGAGCAATAGCAGCAGAAAACCACTGTCCTGGGGTGACAAAAGTTGTTTCTAGCAGAGCAACAACAAGGAACGGTGACACAGTGCCTGCGTTATCAAGGGTGAGCCGGGAAGAGGCAACGCAGAGGTTAAGGAAGGAAAAAGGAGCCTCATGCAGAGCCACGCAGTAGCTGGAAGGGTTGACGCAGTTGGCTGAGGAGGCCGGGTTGCTGATGCCAGGATTGCACAGAGCCTAGGAGCTCTCACCTTCAGGTTGCTGGGGTTTAGAAGGCTGCTGGAATATTGCAAAGTGGAGCTGGTGAGGTACTGTAGTCAGAACAATACTTGACAGAGCAAGGCCAGAGGAGTTGTTACCAAGCATTTCTAGCCGAGGAACCCGGATCAGTGGTGCGGTTGCACAAGAAGATCAGAGTAGGGGGCATCTCGATAGCAGCAGAAGGATTTCCAGGAGGGAAATCAGGACTCAGAGGGAGTCTTGAAGAGAATGTCCAAACGGGAAGTAGAGACTCAGAGGAGTCGAACAGAGAACTTCCAGGAGGGAAGTAGTTGAGGAGCATCATGGCACTACACGGAGTAAGAGACCAGGATAGACTAGACGGAGCATTGAACTTCGCAGTCTGGAAGACCAGAATCTTATCTGTACTTGACAGGAATCGTGCCAAGAACTTTGCCTTGAAGGTAATAGCTATTCCAGTTGACCTAAATGATAACGACAAGTACGAGGAGGCAATGGCGAGAGCCAAGATCATCATCTTTGACGGGGTCAAGGATCATGTAGTACCACACATTGTTGAGAAGGAAACGACATATGAGATGTGGAGGCTCTCAAGAAATTGTACCAGCATACTTCTGTGCAAAGAAGAATGCTACTTGAGAATCAATTGAGGTCGTATTAGATAAGAAGGGAGAACCAATTGACACCTTCCTCGGAGGACTGAATGAGATCTGAGATCAGTGGACTGCTATAGGGGCCACGCCGGATCAGGAGTTGATGGTGAGGACAACCTTGAATGCTGTCTCAGAAGACTGGGAGGTATTTGTCCAGAGTATGTTGGGCAGAGGGACTCTCCCACCTTGGGACGGGATGTGGGCGACTCTTCGCCAAGAAGAGATCAGACGACAGTTGAAGACGGGTAGCAGCAGCAAGGGGATCAGAGTCAAACAGGAAGAGGAAGATGTTGCCCTAGCATCCGAGGGAAAGCAAGAAAAGCGGAAGAAGGATCTCTCCAAGATCAAGTGCTTCCACTGTGGGGAGTTGGGTCATTATGTGACCCAGTGTCCAAGGAAGAAGAGTAAGGGAGAGTCTTCCGAGACTAAGGCAGCGCCAACACGTGCAGAGAAGGAAGTTTTGATAGACGATGACTGTGCCATGAGTGCACATGCGCCACTTGAGAGGAAGTGGGGAGACATCGAGCTGTAGTCAGGAGGACTACATGCGATGAGGGGCAGGATCCTCGAGTTACCTAGCCTCTTGGATTAGACCTTGCTACGGGAGCCCCAAAGAGGAGTAGTAGGACTGGCTGAGTAGGGTAGAGATGGATGCAGATGGAGCGGCAAAGAGAGCTACAGTGCAAGAGTCTTGAGACAAAGCGAGGCTAGCAGGCTGCAGCAGCGTGAGAGGCACAGGAGTGTTGCACTAGTGTAGGATAGCACAGAGAGGTGTGCAACGATGCGAGATGCAAGGAGTTGTTGCAGCAGTGCGAGAGGCACAGGAGTGTTGCACTAGTGCAGGATGGCACAGAGAGGTGTGCAACGATGCGAGATGCAGGGAGTTGTTGCAGCAGCGCAAAGGTCAGAGAGGGAGCACTTGTCAGCGGCAAAGGGAGCTTCAACATCAGTGGGTGTCTCTAGCCCAACAAGAAGGTCAGATTGGGAGATCAGTTACTTACTTCTCAATAACTAAGTTGCAGTGCAGCAGTGGGCAGCACGATGCAACATGATGAGAGGAGGTGCAGTGCGAATGCAGTGATGGGAGAAAGGACCAACAACAACACGGATGTAGAGGGAGCTATCGTACAGATGCAGCAATGGCAGTGGAAGAACCATGGGTAGCAGTACAGGATGTAGCAGTGCAGAGGATGTTGGGCAGGAAGGCCTAGCATCAGCACAGGTACTGATGTCAAATGATTAGAGTAATACTCAGTGAGGAGTATTGCTAGAGCACAGTCCTCGCTAAGAGGGAGTGTTGATTTGGGGTAGCATCGATGTGCTTTAGCCACAAAATTTGGTGGAGAGGTTGGAGCACATGAGATCTCCAATACCTAGAAAGGGTTTGGGCAGATTCTAAACAGATCAGGAGATATTAAAATAATTAATATTTTTAATGGAGTCCCTAAGTCTAAACTTAGTGAAAATAAAATATTAATGTGTATTAATATGAATCTGTGTCAGAATGGTTCAAAAGACATGGATCAAGCCAGATCTAATCTTAGTCGTTGATTAGGGGCTTTATCTCAGCTGTTGAGATGTCAATAGGAAAAGTATAAGAGGAGGCTTGAGGGTCACTTGAAGAACACACTAGAGTAATCAGTCATTCTATTCTCTAGAGCGGGGTTCGCTAAGAGAGATAAAATTAGTGATCGGGAGATGCAGCTGAGGGGAATTTGAGTACAGAGAGACAAAGAGGCAGAGATAGTGCCAGGAGAGCAACGTAGTAGCCAAGGAGAGTGACGCAGAGCCAGCCAGGGATCACGCAGGGCCATGCAGAGGCAGCCGTGAGCTGCACAGAGCCTCAGAGAGGCCCGCGTTGCTGACCCAGAGGGATAGATGGATGATGCAAGGCCTCCTAAGGCTGACGCAGACCCATCCGGGGTGACATAGAGCCAGCGTGAGGCAGAGAGGGGCTGACGCAGTCCAGAGAGAGGCTGACGCTGGGGTTTCTGGGGCATATTTGTGCTAAGTAGCTGCTAGAAGGATTATCCGGGGTTTCAGCCAGGAGATTTGTCAGAAACTGAGAGGTATTACTGCCAAGGAAATTCTCTATTGGGTAGGCTAGTTTCGGCACCCAAATTGTATTCTGATATTTCTTAATAAGAAAACCCTTAGATAGCTGCACCGGTTTTCCCACATTGGGTTTTTCCGGAGACATTAGTCCAAAAATAATGGTGTCATCTGGTGTGTTTGTTTCTGTTTCTTTTAGTTGTTGATCTGTAATATGTTGAGCATGCACTAGTGTTTATTTTCAGTATTTACATTGTAAATAACTTGTTAAGGAAGATAACAAGTAGGTAGGAATAAATCAGATAAAGTGCATGGAGGGTTTCTAACTAAGTAAAATTAGAAACTTCAACGTAGGCTCCATAAGTGGGGGTGAAGAGGCACCTCTATGGGTGTCCACTCAACATTAGAGGTCTATATAAACAGATAGACAAGTGAGAGGCAAATCAATTAACATAGCAAGCTCATTGATCTTTAGTGGAGGAGAAATTTAGCGAAGAAGAAATTTTTTGGAGATTATCTTTATCATTTCTATATCTTTTGTTCTAGTTGCATGTGTGAGAGAAGTTTGACTAGCCGTATCGTTGAGTTTGACCAGGTTGCTTTGACCAAGTTTGTTTGAGTTGTTTGACCCATTGTTTTAAAAAACGGCCGTTTCGATACCGAAACGGCCGAGTTGATCCGAGCCGATACCCTCAGCCATGACTCGGCCTTTGAAACGGTACGCTTGGCTGAGTCAGCCATGACTCTGAATGACTCGGCCGAGTCATGGCTGACTTGGCCAACTCGGCCATTTCCGTTATGACTCGGCCGAGTCACAAAAAGCCAGCCCAGAACACTTTAAACAACGATTTAATATTCTTTTAATGGATTTTTAAGGTGATTTCTGATTGGTTTGGACTCCAAGGTGTTATATGAATTTGCTAAATGTCATTTGGGGTCCATTTCCCCCTCCCAAACCCTATTTAACACACTCAAATGCTCTCTACTATTGATATGCTATTCAAATTTCATGGTAATGTTAAATTCTTAAAGTAAAAGTGACATTCTCCTTAATCTTCATTTTCATCCTTTTACTTAAATTTTTGACATTACCATGAAATGACTCAGGATGTTTGAGAGTGGTTTCGGCCTCATTGGATTTCATATGGAGAAAGTAGAATTTTAGATTTCATTCAAAATCCAGCAGACTTATCAGTTTTTCAGGATTTCAGGATTGGAGGATTGCAATGTTTCCATTGAATTTTGTCATGTATTAGGGTATGGAACTCGTATTTAATCAAGAGGACCAATCCCTCTATGTACCTTGATGTTAGTGACATTGGTTGTCGAACTCCTCTGGGATTCGCTCCCAAACCAGGAGCTTCTGAAAATGTCGCTCCCGCTCCCATTTTCGCTCCTGCTCCCAAGTAACACAAAGAAGAGAAACCGTTTGGATCAAAAACGGTTAAATGATCTAGTTTATGTCCAATACAACCTCCAGCTCAGACGAAACCATTTGTTGAACAAAAGACCTGATTCAGATCCCATTGTGTTGGAAGACATTGATCCAACACCAGATTGGGTAGTGGAGAGTTGTCCAGCAGAGTTTGATCTTGATGAGGATCTTGATTTAGATTTAGATATCGAGACATCAATTGAACTTGAACATGCTGTTCAGTTGAATGCAGATCCCAATCCACCAGCCTCAGTGTCACAGCCAGCAAGGACTCCAGTTGTAGGTGCTTCCTCTGCTCAGCCACGACAGAAGCGCAGCCGCATATCTACTCTATCTTAGCTTGCATCTGCTGCAGTTGCACAGCCTGCTAGTGGTACCACTTCTACAACTGCAGTTGGAGATGATGATGATGATGATGATGATGGTACCACTTGCTCTGATACCATGTTGGAATTTACAGGGTAAGTTCCTCAGAAAGAATACCAAAAGGACACCGCTCACAACCAGATCTCAAATCAATACACCAGTATTTTTGACGTGGTTAAAACCCTCAAAGTGCAAGGAGGGAAACAGTCCACGGCCTGTCCCAACGTGGGTACTACAGGCAATTTATTAATCAAAGAATGAAAATTTACATAAGCTTCTCTCATGCACGGATTACCCGAACAATGACACTCCATGCGCTTTAAATAGAACTCATGGACCAATCGGGTGTCAAGCCACGGATCAAGTGTGGTAATACCGAGGTGAGAGTGAACCGTCAGATCACTACATATCGTGACCGTCGGATTGTAAGTTACAAAATGTACAACGGTAAAGAAACACACTTTACCTAACTCTAACCTAACTCTATACTAGACCAAGTTGTACTTAACTATATCCTATGTGTCGGAATATCCTAACATCCCCCCTTAAGAACAACTTGGGATAGGATTGAAGGATTTACAAATATGACACAATAGGAGAAGGAAGGAGGCACTAGAGCCTATCCCCCCTTAGTGACAACTTCCTGAACTCCAAGCATATATTGAAGTTTAGTGAACTTCGCCTCTGTGAGAGCCTTTGTGAAGATGTCTGCAACCTGATCATCTGTTGGACAATATTGCACTTCAAGAACATGGTCATGAATGAGCTTTCTGATGAAGTGCATGTGTAGTTCAATGTGTTTGCTGCGCTGATGCTGGACTGGATCTTTGCATAGCTGAATGGCACTTTGATTATCACACCAAAGTGTGGTTGGATGCTGCTGCTCAAAGCCAAACTCTGATAGGATCTGACGAAGCCACAAGGCTTCCTTACTAGCTTCCACGACACCACGATACTCTGCTTCTGCTGACGAAAGAGAAATGGCAGCCTGTTTCTTACAAGCCCATGTAATAGGTCCTGAACCAAGAGTGAAGACATAACCGGCAGTAGACTTCCGATCATCATGGTCACCAGCCCAATCAGAATCAGTGAAACCAACTAACAGAGGAGCTGCTTTGGCACTGTAATGAATCCCAAACTGTACTGTACCTCGAACATAACGAAGTATTCTTTACAGGGTAAGTTCCTCAGAAAGAATACCAAAAGGACACCGATCACAACCAGATCTCAAATCAATACACCAGTATTTTTGACGTGGTTAAAACCCTCAAAGTGCAAGGAGGGAAACAGTCCACAGCCTGTCCCAACGTGGGTACTACAGGCAATTTATTAATCAAAGAATGAAAATTTACATAAGCTTCTCTCATGCACGGATTACCCGAACAATGACCCTCCATGCGCTTTAAATAGAACTCATGGACCAATCGGGTGTCAAGCCACGGATCAAGTGTCGGTAATACCGAGGTGAGAGTGAACCGTCGGATCACTACATATCGTGACCGTCGGATTGTAAGTTACAAAATGTACAACGGTAAAGAAACACACTTTACCTAACTCTAACCTAACTCTATACTAGACCAAGTTGTACTTAACTATATCCTATGTGTCGGAATATCCTAACATCCCCCCTTAAGAACAGCTTGGGATAGGATTGAAGGATTTACAAATATGACACAATAGGAGAAGGAAGGAGGCACTAGAGCCTATCCCCCCTTAGTGACAACTTCCTGAACTCCAAGCATATATCGAAGTTTAGTGAACTTCGCCTCTGTGAGAGCCTTTGTGAAGATGTCTGCAACCTGATCATCTGTTGGACAATATTGCACTTCAAGAACATGGTCATGAATGAGCTTTCTGATGAAGTGCATGTGTAGTTCAATGTGTTTGCTGCGCTGATGCTGGACTGGATCTTTGCATAGCTGAATGGCACTTTGATTATCACACCAAAGTGTGGTTGGATGCTGCTGCTCAAAGCCAAACTCTGATAGGATCTGACGAAGCCACAAGGCTTCCTTACTAGCTCCCACGGCACCACGATACTCTGCTTCTGCTGACGAAAGAGAAATGGCAGCCTGTTTCTTACAAGCCCATGTAATAGGTCCTGAACCAAGAGTGAAGACATAATCGGCAGTAGACTTCCGATCATCATGGTCACCAGCCCAATCAGAATCAGTGAAACCAACTAACAGAGGAGCTGCTTTGGCACTGTAATGAATCCCAAACTGTACTGTACCTCGAACATAACGAAGTATTCTTTACAGGGTAAGTTCCTCAGAAAGAATACCAAAAGGACACCGCTCACAACCAGATCTCAAATCAATACACCAGTATTTTTGACGTGGTTAAAACCCTCAAAGTGCAAGGAGGGAAACAGTCCACGGCCTGTCCCAACGTGGGTACTACAGGCAATTTATTAATCAAAGAATGAAAATTTACATAAGCTTCTCTCATGCACGGATTACCCGAACAATGACCCTCCATGCGCTTTAAATAGAACTCATGGACCAATCGGGTGTCAAGCCACGGATCAAGTGTCGGTAATACCGAGGTGAGAGTGAACCGTCGGATCACTACATATCGTGACCGTCGGATTGTAAGTTACAAAATGTACAACGGTAAAGAAACACACTTTACCTAACTCTAACCTAACTCTATACTAGACCAAGTTGAACTTAACTATATCCTATGTGTCGGAATATCCTAACATCCCCCCTTAAGAACAACTTGGGATAGGATTGAAGGATTTACAAATATGACACAATAGGAGAAGGAAGGAGGCACTAGAGCCTATCCCCCCTTAGTGACAACTTCCTGAACTCCAAGCATATATCGAAGTTTAGTGAACTTCGCCTCTGTGAGAGCCTTTGTGAAGATGTCTGCAACCTGATCATCTGTTGGACAATATTGCACTTCAAGAACATGGTCATGAATGAGCTTTCTGATGAAGTGCATGTGTAGTTCAATGTGTTTGCTGCGCTGATGCTGGACTGGATCTTTGCATAGCTGAATGGCACTTTGATTATCACACCAAAGTGTGGTTGGATGCTGCTGCTCAAAGCCAAACTCTGATAGGATCTGACGAAGCCACAAGGCTTCCTTACTAGCTTCCACGGCACCACGATACTCTGCTTCTGCTGACGAAAGAGAAATGGCAGCCTGTTTCTTACAAGCCCATGTAATAGGTCCTGAACCAAGAGTGAAGACATAACCGGCAGTAGACTTCCGATCATCAGGGTCACCAGCCCAATCAGAATCAGTGAAACCAACTAACAGAGGAGCTGCTTTGGCACTGTAATGAATCCCAAACTGTACTGTACCTCGAACATAACGAAGTATTCTTTTAGCTGCTTTCCAATGACTTTCACGGGGGTTTTGCATAAAACGAGCAACAAGGCCAACAACAAAGGAAAGATCAGGACGAGTATGGGTTAAATACAAGAGTTTTCCGACAAGTTGACGGTATAAGGTAGCATCAACTTCAGGAGAAGTACAAGAGACTGAAAGTTTGACTCCAGACTGAAAGGGAGAAGGGGCTGGCTTACAGTCTTCCATGTGAAAATGACGAAGAATATCACAAGCATACTTGGACTGGGAAAGGAAAATACCCTCCTGGGATTGCAAGACTTGAAGACCGAGAAAATAGTGTAAGTGTCCTAAGTCTGTCATTTCAAATTTCTTTTTAAGGCTGGACTTCACATGGTTTATAAGGTTGGGATCACTACCAGTAAGAATAAGATCATCAACATAAAGAACAAGGATGATAAGAGAGTTGCCCACTTTCTTGGTGTAGACAGTATTGTCAGAATGACACCTAGAAAAGCCAGATTCTAAAAGAAAGCTATCCATTTTGGCATACCAAGCCCGAGGAGCTTGCTTGAGGCCATAAAGGGATTTCTTAAGTCGACAAACAAGGCTGGAGTCTGTTTGTATGAAGCCAATGGGTTGTTCCATATAGATTTCTTCCTGCAAGTCCCCATGCAAGAAGGCAGATTTAACATCCATCTGATGGACTTCCCATTTTAAAGAGGCAGCAAGGGAAAGAACAAGGCGGATAGAGTTCATTTTGGCAACAGGGGAGAAGGTTTCAGTGTAGTCAATGCCTTCAACCTGTGAAAAGCCCTTAGCAACGAGACGAGCTTTATGTTTATCAACTTTCCCATCTGGTCCATACTTGGTTCTGTAAACCCATTTACATCTAACAAGTTTGCGTCCCTTTGGTAGAGGAACAAGATCCCATGTATCATTTGTCATCAATGAATGATATTCTTCATTCATAGCTGCTTCCCAATGTGGATGGCCTGAAGCTTCTGCAAAAGTGTCAGGATCATGATTTACTGGAGCTTGAGCCAGTAAAGAAGAGGCTCTTTCAAACTGAGAACGTGTACGTCGCTGATCTGTAGGATCACCGGCAAGATCACCTGCTGCATCCCGAGTAGCACGGACCCATCTTGGAAGTTGAGGATCCTGAGAAGGTGGGGGAGGATTATCATCCTCGCTTTCATCATCTGAAGAAGAAATGTTTTCAAAGTAGAAGAGATAGGAAGAGGTGGCACATCCGCCGGACTAGGCTCGCAGGCCGATTTATTTTCATCAAATTTTACATCTCTTCTAATGATAACATTTTTGGACTTAAATGGAATAAGTCTATAACCTTTTACATCTTCAGAATATCCAACAAAAGTACATTTCTCACTCTTAGGTTCTAAAGCTTTATGCTTTTCATCTGGAATATGGGCCCATGCTTCACTTCCAAACACACGAAAGTGACTTACATCTGGTTTAATGGAACTCCAAGCTTCTTCTGGAGTGATATTCTCTAGAACCTTAGTAGGAGTGCGATTGATTATATAATTTGCACAATTAATTGCTTCGGCCCAAAAACTAAGACTGAGTCCTTTAGATTGCAGCATACAATTAGCCATTTCCTTTAAGGTGCGATTTTTCCTTTCAGCTACACCATTTTGTTGTGGAGTGTATGGAACAGTATGTTGCATTTGAATTCCATTTTCGGTGCAAAAGTTGATGAATGTGTTTTTAACATATTCTCCACCATTATCAGTTCTTAGCTTAAGAATTTGATGTCCAGATTGTTTTTCAACAAAGGCTTTGAAGGCCAAAAAAGTGTTAAATACTTCGCTCTTGAGTTTTAAGAAGTATACCCAAGTGCGTCTGGAGAAATCATCAATGAAAGTTAAGAAGTACTTGCAGCCAGAGAATGAAGCAACAGGAAGAGGACCACATAAATCACTGTGCACAAGCTGTAAAGGGGCTGAGGCGTGCCAAGAGGCACGTTTGTCAAAACTGTCCCGATGATGTTTTCCGAGTACACATCCGGAACAAACACCATCTCTGCAAGATACCATAGGAAGACCTGTCACCATATTTTCTTTACATAGATGCTGAAGGGAGCGATAGTTTAAGTGACCAAATCGCTCATGCCAAAGTTTGCTCACTTCATCATTATGAGCAACAAATACTGAGGGAAGATTTGATGACCCAAAGTTGTGAAACTTATACAACCTTTTGGAATCATCAGCAAGACCAGTAGCTAGAATCTGTTTAGGATCTTTTAGATCCTTGATTACAACATCATGAGGTGAAAATTCAACAATTTTACCTTCACCTGAATGAGTTATCTGATAGACAGATAGAAGGTTGCAGGATAAGGTTGGAACACATAATACATCATTAAACTGACCATTGTCTAGATGAACAGTTCCAGTCCCTACAACATTAAGAGATCTATCATCACCAATATATGGTGTTACAATCATTTAAAGAAGAAAACATGGCTTGGTTTTTGGCCATGTGACAAGAGGCTCCAGAATCAATGAGCCACTCATGAGAATGAGAAGAAGAAGAAGATACATTTAATGCATAACCAGACTGAGATGATTGACAATGACATGCAGAAAGTGCCATTCCGGAAGTTGAAGTTGAAGTAGGCTCCACATGGATGTTATGTTTCTTCATTGCGGCTTCCAAGGCTTCCATCTTCTTAAAGCATTTAGATTCTAAGTGGCCATCTCGATTACAAAAGTTACAATGTCTATCAGTCTTCTTCCATTTGTTTTTATTGGTCTTATCATTTTGCGGCTGAGATGGTTTAGGACCATTCTTTTGAGGATATGACTTCTTAGGATTCTTTGAATTTGGTTGCTGCTGGGCGGCTAACGCTTTCGTGGAAGAGTTTCCAAGATTAAGAAGACCAAGGTGTAAGAGTTTTTCTTGTTCTCTTATTAAGGAATCACAAAAGGAGTCAAAGGAAGGGCCTTGTAGTCTTGTCCTTGACAAATGAAAGCTTCCCTTGTAGAATGGAAAGTGGAAACAAATACAGAGTAGGCTGGTCCCAACTTAGTAAGGATGGAATAAATAAGGTTACCATCTTCTTTCTTAACTTTAACACCTTCCAAGAGATATCTAAGGGTCTTGAATTTGGACAAGAAATCTTCAATGCAAGAAAAATTATTAGGATCCAAAGTAAGCAGCTCATTTTCAAGTTGATGGGCTCTAATTTCATTTTTAATCCCAAAAACTTTAGCAAGTTTTTCTAATGCTTCATGAGGAGTCTCAAGTTCTGCAATGTGGAATCTAAGATCAGGAGAAATAGACATCCCTATCAAACCACGTGCTTGATCTTGTCTATTTTCCCATTTTGCCGCCTTGTCTTCATCTTTTGGTTTCTTCTCTTGGTCTGTGGCTATTCTGAAGAGACCTTTACTTCTAAGTAAATCTTCCATGTAGGCTACCCATTGGAAGTAGTTAGTGCTGTCAAGAATGACTTGGCATGGACTTTCCATTTTAAAAAAAATGAAGCTGAAGATGCTGAAAGTAAGTGTTCCAATGGATAGATCTCGAAAAAATAGGCGGTTTTAAAAAAAACGGCTCTGAAAAAGGCTTCCGGATGAAGAAGTTATGGCTTTTTGAAAAAAAAATTGTTGACGTTGCCGGCAAAGTGCGCGAATGTGCGGGAATGAAAAAATCCGCCCCCACAAAATGGAGACTTGAACCCAAGACCTCTACTCTCTTAAAATAGCTTTGAACCAATTGATCTATACAAAAAATTTGAAGAGAGAGAGAGAGAGAGAGAGAGGGGGGGGGCCTTGGTTTGCGTGCTTGCCTTGAGAAAGCTCTTTTTCCCTACAAAACACAAAACACAAAACCCAACACGAATATGCAAAGAAAAACGAACCTTGCGGCTCGAAGTTAGCTTTAGCCAAAAAACTAGAAATTTTAAAAAAAATCTCAAAGTTAGCTTTAGCCAAAAACTAAATATTTTTCTCAATGTTTCTGATTTTCCGAGATCACACTAAGGTGCAGGGAAAAGAGCATACGCATGAGAAAAATCCTTCCTTTCTGTTTCTGATTTGCCCAGATCGCACAGAGTCGCAGGGCAAAGAGCATACGCAGAAATGAAAGGTATAGATCCGGTTAAAAAAAAAAGCTAAATAAACTGAGACCGAAATAAGCAGAGAGAAAATAACAGTAAACTGCAAAAAAAAACATTGTATACCTCCCGATCTGAAAAATGACGCAGCTAGGGCTACCGGAAACCTTTTCGCGTGAAACGAAAGGGGTTCCTCACTGGAACAGATGCTCCGAACGCAACAGAGCAGTCCTCTCGGCCCGAAAGCAGTCAGAAACAGCAGATCTAGGAAACGACAGCCGCATGCAGTTCTACCGGCTTCAGATTTGGATCACCAACGGACGCGGCCCTCAAATAGCTCTGATACCATGTAGGAATTTACAGGGTAAGTTCCTCAGAAAGAATACCAAAAGGACACCGCTCACAACCAGATCTCAAATCAATACACCAGTATTTTTGACGTGGTTAAAACCCTCAAAGTGCAAGGAGGGAAACAGTCCACGGCCTGTCCCAACGTGGGTACTACAGGCAATTTATTAATCAAAGAATGAAAATTTACATAAGCTTCTCTCATGCACGGATTACCCGAACAATGACCCTCCATGCGCTTTAAATAGAACTCATGGACCAATCGGGTGTCAAGCCACGGATCAAGTGTCGGTAATACCGAGGTGAGAGTGAACCGTCGGATCACTACATATCGTGACCGTCGGATTGTAAGTTACAAAATGTACAACGGTAAAGAAACACACTTTACCTAACTCTATACTAGACCAAGTTGAACTTAACTATATCCTATGTGTCGGAATATCCTAACACCATGGACCCTCTGTCTGACTCTGATGATGATCCAGAGATTGATCGACATGATCTTGGCTCCTCTGGCAGTAGCTACTAGCCAGTAGTTGTAGTACTAGTACTGGAGTCTGGTCACAGTTTACTTTTGTTGTAGAGGCCATTTCTAGCCTCCTTGGTTATGTGTTTTTTGTTTTGAGTCTTTGATCATGTATGACAGTTGACTATGTATTGCCATTGGGTACCATTTTGATATAATGGATTGGTTCATGAGCCTACTTTGATCATATGTTGTCTTCCATCTATATTATAATGCTGTGTTTGGAAACATGAACGAAAATCTCTAAAATTATGTTTAAAATCTTTAAAATTATGTTTTTTTATAAAAAAAATAAATATTTAATGTATTTTTTACAACGACCGAGTCATTGAAATCGAGCCGGCCGAGTCATTACCGTTTCGGAGTCGGAGTCGGAGTCGATCCTCGGTCGAGTCGGAGTCGGAGTTGGAGTTTTAAAACTATGGTTTGACCGTAGCAATAAGTTGCACGTGCGAGTTGGCTACTGAGTCGAGTTGACTACAGGGCCAAATTTGACTAGTTTGAAGTTTGACTGTAGATTTAACTTTTGACTAGTTTTGACCAATGTTGACTTGCTCAAGTTTGACCATGTTTGAATGGTATTTTTGGCATAGATTTCTAGACAACTTTTGATTTGTAAACCTTGTTGAAATACAAATTTCTCGTTAAGAAAAGATTGTTGGGTTTTCTCCCAAGTTTGGGTTTCCCAGGGTAAAATTATCGTCTCTGTTGTGCATGGTTGTCTTTCTATGATCTTTACTATTTCCGCTACATTTACCGTTGAGAGTTTTTGAGTATAATTGTTCAGTGATAGCGGTGGCATAAAAATATTGTTTGAAAATCATTAGGAAGTAATTATTTGGCATAAATTTTATTCTACTGCACATGACATAGAATTTCAACAAAGTGTCAGAGCTTTGTTGAAAGATCAGTCATTGAAGTCATCTTAAAAGTCAATGTTCAACAACCTGGTTGAATTTTAGACTCTTGTCAAAATGGTGCCAAGTCTTATAGTAGACAGGTTGGATGGTGCCACCAATTTCAGATCTTGGAAGACCATGATACTCCTTGTCTTGGAAGAAATAAGCTTCAGGATCATGTGAAGGAAATCATTCTAAATCCAGAGGGAGTTGAGGAGAAAGCCAAACATAAGAAGAATGAAGCCAAGGCTAAGAGAATCTTGATAGATTCCATCAAGGACCACTTGATTCTGCATGTTGTTGAGTTGATAACTGCCAAAAAGAGTATGATGCTTTGGTGGGATTGCTCGAGAGTAACAACACTAGCAAGAAACTAACCTTGAGGCATCAACTTCGTAGTGTCATGATGACTAGATCAAATTTTGTTGTCTCTTATCTTATGAGAGTATCTCAGTTGAGAGATGAACTCAGAGCCATTGGAGATACCATTGATGATGTAGAGCTTGTTACAGTGATTCTCAATGGATTTCTTTCCTCATGGGATCTGTTACCCACCAAAAGTGGGTGACCCCTAGGAGGAGCTTTTCTCCTATTCATCTCATCCAACTGGCAACCAACAGCACTTGAGAGCCAACTAGTAGTTGATGTAATGTGCCATTCATGTCTCCGCCACCTGCATCAGTCATATGTCCCATTGCACATTTGTTAGGATCACATGTTGGAAGGTGGGCTTCTAGTCAAAAGGTACTTTATTCATTTTGCATTCAGGTGCTTATGTGTTGAGAAATCTAGGGAAGAGGGATGAGGTGATTTCTCTTTAATGATAACTACTTGTGATGCAACTTTACATAGACTTTTATTAGCTTCTTTCTTTCACTTGGTTGTGTTAATGTTTTCTATCATCAAACAACTACCAAATCATAAATAAGCATGATACAAGAGACAAAAAATGTAGGTGATCAACTAGGGCCAAAACCTCTTGAAGCAACAATACTTGTAGATTGTTGACTTTAATGTAAAAAAACATGAGGTATTTGTAATAATAATTTACTATATATTGAAAATTGTACAAGTGATGTTGAATGTTACAATGAGGACCTGCATATATACCTAAGCAGGTGTCCTTTCGTGACAGGGCATGTGTTTTAGACATGCCTTTTTACTTAACTTAATGATTATTTAACATAATCATCATTTCATTATTTATTATTTATATTTATTTATGTTTATCTTATTTTATACAATTTATGTTCGGAACATTGCTCCTTCCTTCAAAAGCTTTGTCCTCAAAGCTATATTGCTAGCAATTGTCTTTGCGGTTGTCATCTCGGCATATGGAAACTCGCTGTCACTGGGAGCTCATCTATTATAATTCATTGGTAACTCTGTTTTGAGTCCATGGTTATTTTTTAAATATTATTATTATTATTATTTTTTAAATCCCCTTGTTTATATATATATATATATATATATATATATATATATATATATAATTTAATTAATTATGTAGTCGTGAACTATATAATATAATCGTTCCTTTTTAATCAACATTATATAATGTCACCCTTATAATAATTATGTCTCACACTTTACCCAATCGTATATATATTACCACAAATAATGGTCAAATTTAAAAAAAAAGGGACGTGACGTAAATCTCATTTGACCAAACCCGAAAACTCCTGCGAGATCATTCACAGTATCCACGTTATGCAATGGCCACCAAGGAAACACCCAATTCATCCGAGACATTGTCGCATTGTGATGGTAGTAGAACGAGAGCCTTTGATTTGGCTTCGAGTGATGGCAGAATGGAGCAAGAGGTGTTGGAGGCTGATATCTTATTGCCATTATGTATTGACCCAGCCACAATTTTATTTTGACCGAACTTGTGTGAATCGACGCTAGGCCACGGCCATTGACCCTTCAACTGGGCACATCGCTTGACGACAGGGTAACAACCTCTCTTAACAGCGGCATGTGCATGGCTTCCTCTTCGGTTTGTCTGGAACAAAGGAACATGACAGAGCAGATTTTTTACGCTCAGGAATGGTGTAGCAGGGGTATACCACGTCAGGGACCTAATGTAACCTCTTTTTCTCCCTTGGTTTTTCGCTAGTCAGATAGGCAATGATTGATCGAGCGTGATTTGAATCTTTCTTTTTAATAATCTTCACATCTTTTTTTATTTCCATAGTGATAGTCTTATACTCTGAAACCATGTAGCAAGTGTTTCTCCCTGCCATAGCTTGTGAGATCCTAGATTCATAAGAACATAGTAACAATAGAATTCAACTTGATTTTGAGAATTGGATTCACTTTTTCTAGTGACATGATACAGATCAAGAAGGGATTTGAGACATTTGGAAAGCTGTTCCAAATTCAGGTGAAGCAATGATGTATCTTTATTGTTGCCTAGATGCTGAAGCTTGTGTTGTGACAAAATGTGAAACTTGACCATTTGTTCATGCATGACTATTGATTGGTGATTAATAATATTTTGGATGGTCAGATCCTGGCAGATTCCACGTGTGCGATCAAACACAAACTCATGCACAACTTCAAATCCATGTTTTGAAGTGTCAAGTAGTTTCACTATATATTTCAATGTGTTCCATAACACTGTAAGAGGCCGTATATCTGATGGTTAAGTATCTCAGATTGAATTAGTCCTGCAAAACTTTTTAACAACAATGCTAGCAGAAGTCTTCCGTGGGTCTCCATTCAACCTTTCAAAAACTGCGAAGTCTCCCAGTCTCTCTCTCTGTGCCCTCTCCTTAGTAGGACACATAACGGGACAAGTGCCTAAGATACATGGCATGAGATCATCCTCGTTTGCATGAATGTTCCTGATTGATACAGACGTTAGATTTCTCTCTTTTTTGCTTTCCCTTGATGCCTGATTGAGTTTTTCACCTCCTCCAACATTGTGGTTCTTCTGCTTGATAACAACAACATTGTTTTGGGCAGCGGAAGTTCCCGGAGATCCACCAGAATTGTCATGATAAGCTGGGGATCTCTTAGCGTTAGAATTTCTTCTGAAACCATAATTCTAAGGTGGTCTGTAATATGATGATAACTTGTTCTCTCCCGAGGGCCTTATATTTATGTCATCCTCGTTGTTGTAATTGGGTTGTTGGGCATTTGGATCTCTGAACCCAGATGATGTTGATCCCACAGGACTACGATTTCCTTTGTTCCTCTCATTTCGATAATATCTTCCCCTTCGCCTGCTCGTTGTCTCCATATGTGAGAAACGAAGCTCTGCTATGCTTCCTGGTGTGTCTTGGATTTTGTCTGGCATATCAACCTCCATCGAAGTGTCTGCAACTATGTTGCAAGGGAGCGCCCCCCGATCCCGCTCCCAATCCGCGCTCTGGGCGGGAGCAAATCGAGAGCGGGTCGGGAGCGCGCTCCCTAAAAAATTTTTCGCTCCCTGCCTTTTCGGGAGTGATTTCGGGAGCGTTTTGCCTTTTTTGCAATTTTTTTTTGTAGTAATGTTTGAAATGCAATTTTTTTTGAAAGAAACAAATAATGTTTGAGTGGGGCAGCTTAATGATCAAGTCTAGGCCCTAGTATTGATATGCTATTCATGGTAATGTTAAATTCTTAAAGTAAAAGGATGAAAATGAATATTAAGGAGAATGTCACTTTTAACATTACCATGAAATGACTCAGGATGTTTGAGAGTGGTTTCGGCCTCATTGGATTTCATATGGAGAAAGTAGAATTTTAGATTTCATTCAAAATCCAGCAGACTTATCAGTTTTTCAGGATTTCAGGATTGGGGGATTGCAATGTTTCCATTGACTTTTGTCATGTATTAGGGTATGGAACTCGTATTTAATCAAGAACACCAATCCCTCTATGTACCTTGATGTTAGTGACATTGTTTGTCGAACTCCTCTATCATGACCCTCCTAAAAATGTACGCATCACTCAAACAAAATCTTGACTTGACATGCTATGCTTGTTCTATCTTATGTTAATGCTTAGAGGGTGATATTAATGACAAAGATCCCTACAGATACAGAGGTAATGACAAAGATACCTCTGGATATTAATGCTTAGAGGGTGATATTAATGACAAAGATCCTGATTTTCCAACAAGACTAAAAAATTAGACATTTCTCGTGGTGGCAAGAGGCCCAAGCATAAGAAATAGATAATAGATTTACTTCTCTTTTCTAGTTTCTAGTAGCTTTTATAACTATTGACTCTTTCATATTTATTATGATATTTTTTTAAACAATATATGACAATTTAAGTTTGAAGTTGGCAATTATAACTCATTAGTAATGAATTATGAATATGATGCTTCATGAAAGTTGAAAGTTGTTTCATTGCATTTCATTTTATAACATTTCATTTCATGTTAGATATTATTTGTTGTAATGGTTACACTTAGCTTACAAGTACAACTTTGGTGATCAATGATGATAAATGTTATATATTGAATTTTGAAAGCTTGAAACTTTAAGATTGATGAATCATGAGACTCAATATGTTGTATGTTACTAACTTGTGGACGTGGTTGATGAAGATTATAACTTCTAGATGATTGTTGTTGTATGGTTCAATCTATGTTTTTTTATGTTTTTTATATCTAATTCATTATTCTACATGTTTTTGTTGACATATATGTATCAAAATATAAAAAATATATATATTATATAAAAAACGCTCCGGGATTCGCTCCCAAACAGGGAGCTTCTGAAAATGTCGCTCCCGCTCCCCGCTTTCGCTCCTGCTCCCAAGTAACATTGGTCTGCAACATCTTCATTCCAACATTATCATCATTTTGATCAAAATCTTCTTCTTCTGCCTCAACTTGTTTCGTTTCTTCAACGTCGCTATCATCTTCCTTATTATTGATTTCCGCATAACTTTTCTTAAAAGATGTTGTAGCTTCTGCACATGATTTTTCTAAACGCTGAAATTCTTCTTGAATTTTACTACACTGCTCCATGAATTCAGGACATAAACGTAATGGCATATTGTGCGGCGAACAACGTTCAAATACTTGCATGGTTATACTGCTTATACTGTGTGGCATGGCTCTGATACCATTGAAGCAACAATACTTGTAGATTGTTGACTTTAATGTAAAAATACACAAGAGGTATTTGTAATAATAATTTATTATATTTATAAAATTGTACAAGTGATGTTGAATGTTACAATGAGGACCCGCATAATACCTAAGCAGGTGTCCTTTCGTGACAGGGCATGTCTTTTAGACATGCCTTTTCACTTACCTTAATGATTATTTAACATAATAATCATTTCATTATTTATATTTATTTATGTTAATCTTATTTTCTACAATTTATGGTTGTAACACCTCTCCAAGCTGAGAGGAAAACCCAACTAATTTTTCTTCTTATAGAATCTTCAAGTGATGAATTCCAAGACCAAGACCCTTGACCTACTAACCTCTCTAAGATCAAGTCACAAGGCTTCTTTGAACGGAATCTTCTTCCTTGAGTCAACGTTAGTCAAACTGCTTGCTTCACCTTAGATCTCGGCTACCTTTCTGATTTCAGCCTATTGGCTCAACCCTGCAACTCTTGGCCTCTTCAGAAACCCTAGTTGCTACACATATCAGAGATCAACACTAATTTTATCCCTTGATTCCCTTCGCTTAGATGGAGACTCCTTTTGCAATTCAGCTAGTAAATTAACTTGTCTTTCTTCCTCTATTCGGTCTTCTAAGATGATTGTGATGATTTCAACTTCCTCTGCAGTAGATGACAATAGTCTTTTTCGCACATGTGAAAGGTAATTGCCCCAAAACAGATCAAAACTATTTCGGCTTCTTCTCCTTCTTCGCTTGATGATGAGCTTCTTCTCTTGTGTTCTCGCACTTGATCTCTTGTTTTTTTGGATGCTTGATCAAATGGTATTCAAGTGAGGCCAAGTCCTCTCTATATATAGTAGCCTGCCCAAGAAATAAGTTGACTTGAGCAAGTGTGTAGGCCGACATCCTCTTTTCGAATGATCTTCATCTCCTTTTGAAGGCCGACTAGATGGAGTACTTGTGACAAGGTCTTGGAGGGTTTATGACTCAAATAAATTCTCCTTTTACAATATGTAACATGCCCAAATGGGTCTTCAATACATGACATTGACTCACTAGACTTTATGACTTCTGACCAAACCTAAAAGCTCACAATGGGAGCTTCAACTATAAAAATAAAATTCCTTGAGCATGAAACCCATGACTCAAGCATAACATAAATAATTTTATCTTTCTTTACATGAATTACATAAAATCATGATTACACATGTCATTATGAAGACCAAACTGTAATATTCCTAATGGAAATTTACAATGATAAACAAAACAAACATAGAAGAAACGCACTTAAAATTACACCATATTAAACACCCAGAAAATGCCAAAATCTGTGCTAAGCTGAGCCATTTTATTAAGATAAATGTTGGGTACAAGATAAGATTAGAATGCATGCACTTGGGCTTGGTCAAGGCAAGCTAACAATGCCTAGGTGATGAAATCCGCTACTCGGACACAAGTGTGGTTGTCCCCAACCAAGCTCTACGCTGTCCTTCTGAAATCTGCATTGTTGGCTGCAAGTGATGGCTGCTAGGGCCTCCTCCGGTGCTCAAAAAATTCTGGGAAATTAACCCCGGGCTCTCCACTAATAACCCACAAAAACCCACGAAGCAATTGGCCAAATGTTGACCTCGGAATTTCGCCCATTTCCCCTAGCTCCTCCAGTTGCTAGCTGAGTTGGGATCCTCGTTTGACCCCTCAAATCTGCACAGAAAATTTTTCCAAATTATTTCTGAGATCCTTGTCAAAAAGCCAAAAAAAACCAGAAAAGGTTTGCTCTAGTTTTGATGCTCTAAAATTGACCCCAAATGTTTGGCCCTCTTCCACAAGTAGAAAATGTAACCTGCAACAAATGTTGTGTTTGCTGCTCCACCAAAATGTTGGAAAATCCCCCACAATCCCCTCCAAATCAACTCCAAATAGCCCCAGCTCCTCAAACCCCTTCGTAAGCTAGCCCACAAGTTGCCTCAATAAAGGACTACACAGTCCATGGACAGAATGACTCAAGCCCTCCTCTAGGAATTTGAATGGTTGTCGGGTAATGATTTTTGTCTCTGCAAATCTTCCTCCTGTGCCAGAAAATTGATCAAAGAGTGCCCCAACAACAATACAACCCCTCACTCTGGCTCTTCTCTCCTCGAACCATTATGTGGCTCCCTGAATTGCGTCCTAGCTAACTAAGAATTTGTGCTGCCTGCATAGTCTTCTTTCAACTCCCAAAAATGAGTAGAATTTGCCTCCCGAGGGTGACACTCATGGACCACCGAAGAAGAGGGTAAGATTTCCCCTTCGAAACCTCTGGTGCTAAACAACACCTGTGACTCAGCTGAACAACTTGAGCAACAAAGTGTAAAATGTCAAATGATCAAAAGTGTTGAATGATGTTGCCTTCCTCTTATTTATAATTGATGTTCTCTTCCTTCACATGGGCCCCTTCACCAAGCAATTCGAGCTCCCTCCCTAGCCATTCAAATTTCTCCATCAACGGGGTGCATATTTCATCATGGGGTGATCCCCACATCTCACTACGTGATTAATCTTCCCTTTGTCTAATGATTGGGGCCTCCATTACCACACAGCATTAAATTAATTAATGCCCACCCACTTTTCAGAGGCTTGTATCCAAAATTTTCACCATCCATAATTTACAAAAATTGAGAGAGGGACTTGGTAGAGTTTTATTGGAAGGGATATTGTAGTCCTCCCCGCCAAAAATTGCTTGTCCTCAAGAAATGTATGAACAAGAATCCTCTCTAGTTGTTGCTCCCTAGTGTCAGTTCTCATCAAGCAATTATCAAAACAAAAACATGAAGATCATGGATACCAGATGTAGGCACTCAATCAGGGCTAAAACCCCTATATAGGGGAAAACCCTATCAAAGAACTCTTCCTTCAGTAGATTCAAAATGAGATGGATCAAGACCTTAGACCAATAGACCTTCCGCCTCCACCAAGTCAACCTTCCAAGATGATTTAGTAGTCTCTTCTTATTCAATAGCTTTAGCGCAACAACAATCTAGAACTTCGACATCCCAACTATAGAATTTCAACCCCCAAAAACAAAACTTCAACCCAGTAGCAGAACTGCAGTTTCGGCCCCTCCAACAGCTCAGCAAATTCATACGTGAGAGAGAGAGAGAGAATTTCGACTTCTAGTGCTTGAGAGAGACCTTCCTTTTTGCTAGTCTTCTTCCTCTTCTTCCTTGTAATTCACACTTTTTTTTGACCCAGAAGATACAAGTCGAACTTGGGGAGTGAATGATGCAAATGAGGTTGATTTGCTGCCTTTATATAGGTGTTTCTACCCCTCAGTTTAGGCCGACTTGGTGGAGGAGGCCTAGAAGACCTAATTTACATTAAAATAATTTTCTTTCTTGACAAATAAATTCCGAGAAGGGTTCTTTACATTATGACATGGACAAGGACACTTGATATAAGCCCTAGAAGCCTGCAATGAAGGCTTTGACCTATAAACAAATGACCCAAGCATGAAACCCATGCTTTAATAAGTCAATTTATTTAATAATAAAATTTATTTATTTTTCTTTTGATAAATAAACTACATTATGACTCAAATACAATTATGAATACCGACACTAGTTACATTCTTCAACAGTGTCGAATGAAATGATATCGAATCTCTATGTGCTTCGACTTGTCATGAAATACTGGAGTCTCTACCAGACGGATCCCACTCTTCTTGTCGCAATATATCACTACAGTGTCTAGGTCCTGCTTGAATATCTCTCCAAAGAGCTTCCTCAACAAAATTGCTTCACAGCTAGCCATGCTAGCGGAAATGTAATCTACTTTTACCGTACTCAATGCTACAAACTTCTGCATCCTGCTCATCCAAGATATCATGGCAGATCCAAGACTAAAACAACATCGAGATGTGATTTCCCAAGGGCAACATTTTCATCGAATGTCCCTTGCCTTCCCAAGGGCAACGTCTTCATCGAATGTTACATCCTTGCTAATTTCAACCTTCCTTTGACTAGGAATATATATTCTAAAAGCTTTAGAATTCTCACAATACCCAATAAACATACCTTTTCTTCTCGTGGCTTCCAGCTTGTTTCTTTTGTCCTTCGACGCATGAAAATATATGGGGCAACCAAAGATACAGAGATGGCCAACATCGGGCTTGACACCTGTGAACACTTCTTCGAGGGTCTTGTTGTCTAATGCTTGATGAGGTACCCTATTTTGAACATATATGACAGTATTTGTTGCTTCTACCTAAAGGAACTTTGACAACTTTTGATCATGGAGCATGGCACGAGCAACTTCTACAATAGACCTGTTCTTTATTTCAACTAGTCCATTTTGTTCAGGATTATAGGGCACAATCGTCTCTTTTTGGATACCTTCCTTCTTGCAAAAATCAATGAACTCCTTTGATATGTACTCTCCACCATTTTCAGACATGAATATCTTGATTTTCTTCCTTGTTTGATTTTTGACCAAAGCTTTGAACTCCTTGAACATTTCGAAGGCTTCATCCTTGTGCTTCAAATAATATATCCATGTCTTTCTTGAGAAGTCATCAATGAAGGTGATGTAGTAGAGATGGCCACCAATAGAATGTATGGGCATCAGACCACATATATCAGAATGAATGAGATGGAGGATGTCATTCGTCTTATTCTCGCTAGAGGGGAATGGTCCCCTTGACTTCTTTCCACTAGCACAACCTAGACATACTCCATCGTGTTGGGCTTGAACATCGGGAATACCAGAGACCAATTTCTTCAATTTCAGGAGAGCATCATAATGTAGATGGGCTAATCTTTAGTGCCATAACTCGCTTAGATGATTAGTGTCATGGACCATTGCAAGAAGAGGTCTACTAGTGACTTTGTAGAGTCCTTCAAATCTCAATCCCAATGTGAATGCATCTCTCATAGGTGATCCAACAGGCCAAGTAAGAACCTTTCCCTTGATCAAGGCAACCCTCATCCCTTTGTCTTCTAAAGTAGATATTGATACCAAATTCTTCTTCAATGCCAACAGGCCAAGTAAGAACCTTTCCCTTGATCAAGGCAACCCTCATCCCTTTGTCTTCTAAAGTAGATATTGATACCAAATTCTTCTTCAATCCCGACACATACATCACATCGTGGAGCAAAACGGATTCCTCGGAATCCAAATGAAATTTGACGGACCCAAAGTCTCTAATGGGATGAGTGGAGTTGTCTCCAAGAATAATTTTTAAATTTGACTCCATCTCTACCAAATTAAACAAAACTTCCTTATATCTAGAGAAATGATGAGTGGCCCTATATCAACCAACGAACTATCCCATGAATCTAGTGGAGAAGAACTAGTGAGAGCATAAATAAGAATATATTCAAATTGATTGGCAATATTACTTTTGAGGAAGATGGTCTTCTTCAAGATCACTTGGAGCATCTCTTCTTCATCTTTCATCTCTTTGATTGCGATCATTCCTTCGATCATCTCTTCTTTTTCGATCATCAAACTTCTTGTTGTTGCTTCTAGTGTTGTAGCGTGGACCATTGCTCTTCTCGGGGCAATCTTGAGCATAATGACCTTTCTTGTGACAACTGTAACATTCAATGCGAGATGATCTTCTATCATTCCTTCTCTTTGAATTTTGAGGAGGAAGCTTTCTTGAATTTGATGGACCTCCTTTTCCTTTCTTCTTCTTGTTTTGAGTGACTAATGCAATGGGCTTTCCCTCTTCATGCTTTTGAATGCTTCCTCTTGATATCATCTTTGATTCTTCTTGACTGAGCTTTCCAACAATCTCATCAAATGATGGAATTGTATTGTTGTTGCTTATAGTAGTGATGAAGGTTTCCCACATGGGAGGGAGAACTCTAAGAGTTATAATTACTAATTCCCTATCAAGCATAGTTTCTCCAACTCTTTGCAATTGATCTCTAAGACGAGATATCCTCATAATGTAGGATTGCACAGACTCTCCTTTGTTCATCTTCATGTCTTTGAGTTGATCTTTCAAGGAGATGATTTCATTCAAATTGTTGACTTCATACATGCCAACTATCTTATCATACATGTCCTTAGACTTCCTCAAATTTCCAACATATGCAAGTAAATTATCTTGTAAACCATAAGCTATAATTTGCTTTGCTTTTAACTCACCTTTATTGTACTTGTTCTTGGCAGCAACAGAAGCATTTTTCGGAGGCTCGGGTACTTTTCCATGAATGTATTCCAAAACATCATTGTTATCAGCTATGATCTCCAACCTAATCTTCCATGTATCAAATTAGATGAGTCACCCAACTTCTCATGTTCTTTGAAGAAAGAGGAAGACATCTTGACTTGGCTAGATAGGTTCCTTCAACTTTCCAAAGATGATCGCTTCAATGCTTGTCTCCTTTTGGGCTTGTCCTTCACCTTAGCTTTGAAACCATGCTAATTTTCACACTGCTCTATGTTGTTTCAATTAATTTTATCCCAATTCAATTCTTCAATTAATAATCTTTTAACAATTAATCTTTCCAATCATCAACAATAATTGAAGATAGAACAGTAAATGCAATGACAAAGGAAACAATCAACACATCAACAAGAGACGCCAAATTTGATCAAAGACCAAGGAAAAACCCACAAGGGGAAAAGCCTTTGAAAATTCTTCTTCTATTAGATTGTCATAAAATGTTCAACAGAGAGAACAATGAGCCCAATACAAAATCATCCAACAACATTTAGAAATATGTCCCCAACATCAATATATATCAAAAACAACTTTTCCTGTCTGCGGTCAATTACGGTAAGATGTCAAAATTTATCCCTAGAGCCCAACTGCACGGAGGAAGAGTTGTGCAGGCGGTTGAGACCTTCCAACCACACCCTTGAGCCTGCCAACCTGGGATTATAGCCGAAAATTGCCTTTGATGAGCTTGCGGTTGTGACCCAAAACCCTAGAACACATACGAGCTTTGGACTTGTGCAAAATTCTTTTCTCAACCCAACCTCAAACCTGTGCGAACCAATCAATGAAGAAGAGAAGAAGATGATTCTTGGTGATGTCCAAATGAGCTTGAGGTCACTTGTATTTATAGGCTTCCAAGGGTGACCAATTTCCTGTTAAGGCTAACCTGTCCAAATGTGCATATGTGGGCTTTTCTTCATAAGTACACTTACCCTTATCCAAATTGAGAGCTTCAATTGTCAAAATTAGTCCTCTCGAAAAGAGGAATCTAGTCCCATGGTTGGAATTTGTCCCTGAGTTGCCAAATTAACACTCTCTCTCAACTAGGGCGAAATTCCAACCACATCATGTAATAATCAGTTGTATCTTGTCATCATATCATGTCCCATCTCTGATCAACTCTATCTAATGAAACATTCTCGAATCTAAAGAAGAAGAACAACTGGGGAGAATTAGCTACCACCCTTTATAATGTCGGAGAGCACATCTCAATCCGAAACAATATTAGGGAGCACATCTCAACCCAGAATCTCATGGAGGAGCTAAACATCTTCAACCCCATATTGAGCAATAGGTGATATAGGGGAGCACATCTCAACCCATCCTATTGCCCATTGATCTTCCCAACAGTGACCCTCATGCATCATGTGGTAAAACACCTGCATCATAATCAACTTGGGTTGTACATCCCCAAGTACACTCTCAACCTATTGGCCAAATAGGGGATGGTAATTCCAACAAGCCCAACATGTGGGTATGATGCCAACTAGGGTATACTTTACAAAGACCAAGATAGGGGAGCAACATCTCCAACCCTATGGGTAACAGATAGATGAGCGACATCTACGACCCTATCGTCTAGAGATCCCTCAACCCCAGGAGCCCTCCATCTCAATTCCTCACCCTCGGAGCTCAGACAGGGGGAAGAGTAGGTTTAGTGTTCTCGATCAGCAATGCCCCTTATTAGAAGGGGTGACATATCAGTGCAAGCTGCTCTCTGAAGACCAACAACTTCCCTTTCGGCAAAGCCTTGGTGAGAATATCTGCAATCTGCTCATCTGTCGCTATATATGGAGTCTAACGGCTCCTCTCTGCACCATGTCTCGAATGAAATGATATCGAATCTCTATGTGCTTGGACTTGTCATGAAATACGAGATTCTCTGCCAGACGGATCCCACTCTTGTTGTTGCAGTATATCACTGTTGTGTCTGAGACCTGCTCAAATAACTCTCCAAAGAGCTTCCTTCACCAAATTGCTTTGCAACTAGCCATGCTAGCAACAATGTACTCTGCTTCGGCGATACTCAATGCTACAGACTTCTACTTCCTACTCATCCAAGATATCATGGAAAATCCAAGACTAAAACAACCTCCAGAAGTGTTATTCCTGTCGACAACCTTTCCTGCCCAGTCAACATCGATGTATCGATGAAGTCAAACATCTCCGGCAAAATATCTCAGACCAAAGGTGATCATCCCATGCAAATATCTCAAAATGTGTTTGGTAGTGATCCAATGTGCATGGAGAGGCCCAGTCATGAATTGACTCAATGTGTTCACTGTTAGAAAATCAAAAAGGCAGAAAGATTTTCTTATACAGATAATTACTTGTGATTCCTTTATCTTCATGTTCTTCTTTTATGTTTTAGTTCATCAAGCAATTACCAAAACAATTGCACAAGGACAATAGATGTTGACGGATAGCCAGGGAAAAACCCTTATCCGGGGGAAAACCCAATCAACAATTCTTCCTCCAATAGTTTCTGGAGATAATCCAAGACTCTTGACCTAGACAAAATACTTCCTCCACACCAAGTCAGCCCTCAATCCTTCTTGCAGATGATAACCCTTCAATAGCAACTTCGACCTAGCAGCATCAACTTGTGGTAGCAACTTCGACCCAACAACTGGTAGCAGCAACAACAACAACTTCGACTAGACAAAGAAAAACTTCGATCTCCCTAGATACTCCTCCCGAGTGAGAGATAGATGGCCCAAAATTTCGATCTTGATGTCTTCTTCTTGCCTCCAAAATTTCACTCTTTTACAACCCCTTTCCAACTCTTCTTCAACTTTGCATTTCCCAACATCCAGCTTCAGGATATCGAACTATGAAAGAGAGAGTGAATTTTTCCAAATGAATTCGAACTACCATGTATATATAGCCTTCCAATGAGGTCGAATTGTCCATCTTGAAGCAGACTTGATCTCCTTGAGGCCGACTTGGTGTGGAGGGGACAAATAGCATATTTGACTCAATATCAATTCTTTTTACATGATTCAAAAGCCCAAGAAGGGTCTATTTTAATGGACAATGACTAATGACTCAGAATAAATCCTAGAAGTTCTCAATGGGGACTTTGACGACCCAAGCATGAAATCCATGCTTTAATAAGTCATAGTAATAATAATAATAAATATTTTCTTCATTCTTTATATAAATACATTTCATTGTGACTCAAGTACATTTATGAAGACCAAACCAATTTACATATTTCAACATTCAATGCATATCATATGTCCGGATGGGTGTTCACTAAGAACATCAAAGCCCCGATCAATTGTCTGTACTTAGATGGATTCACCAAATCGAGTCCTGCAGCTTCTCCACATAACTTCTTGAAATTCATTTCCATCAGTGTGGGCAAAGACTTGCATTATGTCATTTCGAATCTTTCCAACAACTTCACGACATATTTTCCTTGTGAAAGGAAAATCTCACCAGGCCATTTCCACTCCTCAAGGCCTATAAAGTAGTGCATGAGTTCAAGGTCCTCCATCTCAAATTCAGAGGCTAGCTCCCTCTTACACTTGATCATTAAGGGCTCACTACCCATCAAGAATAGATTGCTAACATATAAAACCAAAATCAATGGCATACCTTGGACTACCTTGAAGTAGAGGCTGGGATCAACATTGCTTCTTGTGAATCCCAACTTCACCAAATAACTGTCTATGCAAGCATACCATGCTCTGGGGGCTTGCTTCAAGCCATACAATGCCTTCTTCAACCTACAAACATGTCTTTCGTTCCTCTACTTCAAATCCCTGTGGTTGCTCAACGTACACTTCTTCGTGTAACATGCCATGGAGGAATGTTGTCTTGACGCCCATCTGATGTAGGGTCTATTACCCACCACTTTGTGGGTGATATCCCCTAGGAGAAATTTTTCTCCATGATGAGCCTCAATCGGCATCCAACAGCCCCTTGATGCCTCTTACTAGCTCGTTGTGCCATTTCTCTGCCACCTGAGCCACCCATGTGGTCCCTCACCCACCTGTATTGATCATATGTTTGAAGGTGGGCCTCCCGAATCTAAAGGTGTGCCTTGTCATTTGGTAATTGAGTACTGGGTTTACTTATCATGGATACTTCTGGGTATGGATTGATGGGGAGATTTGGCGGAAAGAGTGGGCTTAGTTTGTGCTCCTGTACCCTCGATCTGTTTTGCTTGTTACCCTTGGATCTTAGTCCTGTGGGATCTCCTTTCTTGACCATTTGGTTCTAAGGTGGTACTACTTGGAAAACCTCGACTTTGGGTTCGTGGTCCTGCTCCTTTATCCGCACATATTACTCCCTTGCCACTCATTATACTCCCATTCATCTTTTCTCCCACCTAGGTCCACATAGGGCTAGCCTTCCTATCCCATTTCCCCCACCTTGGGTCAAGCCTAGAATAATGCCTCGGAGGTTGAAGCAATTAAAAGAAAAATTGAAAAGCATAAATGGCCACATTTAACAGGAAATTGTACCACAAAATGTAAAAGATGGTTGGGACAAAAATAATTAGCACGTGAGCAAAAGCCATTACATGAGCTCTACCCCAGTCATTGGCCATCACCCTAGTTCCATAGGCCCTAGATGAGCCTCCTTTGTCATTCAAGAACCCATGATTGTCCCAACCCTTGGAGGGCAATGGACCGCCCTACCTAAAAGGGGGTAATCACTGCTATATCTTACACATCATACTCTTGTCCTTTGAGCCCCGAGCAGTTAATTAAATAAAATTCATAAAAGGCAAAAGGTATATGAAGAAGGGTGGGAAAATGAGGGTCGAGCACCTCATGTACCACGATTTCTTCCTCCTATACATTACATACCCAGATTTGGGCTTCCCCTTATCTAGCTACCCCTATGCCCCACTATGTGGCTTAGGATTGCTCCTCTTATTCCCTATTCCATTCTACTTATTTGTCACTTGCCACACCCATTAGAGGGATGTACCTAGGACATACTATCCCCTTTAAAGGATGAAACCACCTAATAAGGTGCATGGCTAACCCCGTTTGGAGCTTGGGGCCATTAGCACATGCCAAAACCCACTATGAAAGGGCATGCCATTATGAAGTGCCCACGTTGTTATCCATGATTTGTAAACTTTTTACCCGATTATTTTAATTATTGATTGTAGTGGAAGCCTTGGGGATGCATTGGATCTTATGCAGGATTACAGGTGGTTTCCATTTGGGTTTGGTTTCCCTATATGGGATCCTAACCCCCAGAGGTCTACATTGGCACATGTAGGGTGTGCATAGAGAGCCATGGGCCTCCACAACAACAGACAGTACTCCACAGATCTTCATGGATGCTCAAAGATTACTAGCAATCCACTTTTGGGATGATGATGATATGCTTGGTACATTATGCCCAGCAGGCCCCCACAAGAGCCCCACACTCTTGACAGGTGTCCCAAGACTTGTACGATGTCATGGAAACATTCATTCCACCACTTGGACCCTTGCAGAGGATCTCTGATTCATATGGAGACCCATGGGGTCATCTATGTGCCCTCATACCCAATGGGAGCACCACAGGTCTACTACTTGGAGAACAAGGGGCCACCCCCTTGTCCATCATATTCTGAGGAATTTATTCCTCAATATGGCACTTCAGGATATTATTGAGCCTTTAGAGGGCCCTACGACATGCACATATCATTATTTGGCCCCTTGTGAGGCTTGTTTTTACACTTATGAGCTAGTTTGGTGGGCTTGTCATCAATAGGGGTTTTATTTGCACATTATTTTATCATTAGGGATAATGTAGGCCCATAGGCTAATTCGAACTCCTTAGGATGCTATGTATTGATGTTAGATACATTCATTTGTATCATCACTTGACTTGGGATCTCTCTAATCTTAGATAACTTCACATTTTTTTCCTTGGAGGATATTTTATGTGGATCGATGAATTTTGATGTATGGATTTGGACTATTTATCTGGTCTTAGATCTTTATCTTGTAAAAGAAATGTTGGTTGGATATACTCTATAACGTTGTAAGTAAATTTTGTTGTTATTATTCTTGTTACTGCATACTACTAAAATTAGGTCTAGTTGTCGCATAATCAAAATGTGGAATTGAGCATGTTTTAGCTAATTTATTATATGGGCCAATGTTATATGAATGAAATGTCGTAGAAATTATTTGTCTCGATAAACTTGCATCGTTTGCTTTGAAGTGTAAATGCTTGAAGGTCACTTTTCTTTTCTTTCTCTTAACATTGGATGAAGCTGACTTTCTGGGCCTCCTTGATCAAGAAACCAAGTTCTTACTCATCACCATCCTTGACTCCATATCCCCAATTGATTAGGCACTGATCCCTTAAAAGGTTGGATCATTTTAACCCTGTTTTTACCATTTTCCCCAAGTCTAGCCCCATTAGGTCACCTAGGGCCTCAATTTCCCAGGAATTGACCCAAGGAAAAACTTCGATATCCTACAGGCTACTGTGTTGGTGGGTTCTCTCCCTCTCTCCCAAATTTGAGGTAATTCTAATAGTGGAATCTCCAGGAATCCCAAGCCCTAGCTCTAGGTTCGAATTTTGCCTAAGCATCCCCAAAGCTAGACCTCAATAGGATAAATTCAACCTTTTGAAGTAAATATTCTTGTTTGGTCCTTTCCCCTCACCTTGTCCAGGATAGGAGCATCATTGGTTGCTACATTCCACCCCCCACACTAGGCTGGCTCCACTTGGCCCGGTGTGGTCCCACTTCTCAATAAAGATTATTTTTCACGGACCATTTGGGAATTCAAGTTTCCTAAGGATTATAGGGATTGAGTATCTTGTTTATAGGCCTATCCTTTCTCCCTCAACTCTCCAAAGCTCATCCCTTACCCCTGGTGGACCAAGTCCCTTGCTTAAAGAGCAAGCAAGTTCCATTCTTCACTCCATCCTTGGAAAAGCATTTTTCAGGGTCACTTCTCACTTATCCATTGACATATAATTTACAAGTGATCCATACACTACCAGGACTCCTCCCATTGGTGAAAGTTCGTAAAGAGAAGGGAGAGTTAGTTGCGGTGACAGTGGGCGAAGCCTCCACCGTTGCCCTTAACCTAGCAATTGTCCTCTTGGGAACCCCTTTTAGGTCCCCTGCTGGTTTGAGTGGTAATAGCGTCCATCCTTGACTTGCGGCAAGAGAAACTATCGAACAAATGGTTGTATATCGAGCCACATGTGTAATTATGTCGTCGTAATCTTCTCCCTCTTTCTAGGAGAATCATCCGGCCACAAACCTTGCTTTATATTTCTCAATGTTACCATCAACTCCATGTTTGATCTTGAATAGCCACTTTGAAGTCACCACAGATTTCCCCTTCGGTCTCAACACAACATCCCATACGTCATTCTTCATAATTGATTCATATTCTTCGGCCATAGCATCCTTCCAAACTTGTTCTTTCACAACTTCTTCAAAGGTGGGAGGTTCAACTTGAATCATAGTGCTCATGGCTACAACATATCCCTGGTATCTGCATGGCTTCTTCCTTTCTCTAAATGATCTTCGAACGGGAACTTGTCTCTCATCATCTTGTAATGTGTCATAGAGCCAAAGTGGCCTCTTCCTCACCGGAGGATCACTTGGGAGGAGGATCTAAGGGATCCATGGGCTCCATGGGATCATCAACAATTTCTCTCTTGGATTTGAGCACGGAAGGACCATCCAAAATATCCATATCATCATTCTTCTTCTCAGGAAGAGGAGGCAGAGGTGTTGAAAAGTGTAAGTAGGTTCAGTCTTCATAATGACATGTAATTGTGATGATGTAATAAAAGGAAATAAAATTATTTTTGTAAGCCTTGCTTCATGGGTTTCATGAGCAAGTGATTTTAGAGCCATTAAAAGTCAAAGAGTCTATGCCATGCATGAAGAGCCCTTCTTGGGCATGTAACAAATGTATTTAAGTTAATAGGACTGTCTAGCAGCTCTCCAATGACAAGCACTAGCTCTCTTCCTCATGTTTGCTTCAAGTTAATCAAATATCATGGCGGCCTTACCTTATGGAGTCACAACAATTCACATGGCTCATGTCGGCTCATTTATGATGACCAACCTCTCTATATACCAGGTCAAGGAACTTCGCATAACGCAGTTCAGGACTTAGATACCTCTGAGATTTTCAGTGATAGTTGCAGTCACCAAGTTCAGATATTTTCATTGGAGAATACAGAGTTCGGATCTCTGTACTAAGGAACATTTTCGGGTGTCATATTACAGTATGCAGTTTGGGCAAAATAGAAGAGACAACAAAGGTTTATCTCCACAAGAAGCTCGGATATGTCTTTATGTAATCTCAGACAGTATGAAGTTCAGATCTTTGGGTAGAAGGTCTCATTGCTATAGCAGAAAGATGGAGTTCGAATGAAGGTATCTATTCCACAACTAAATGATTTGTAAAAGCCATGGTTGGTGATGTGAAAGAGTTGCCATTAAGAGAAGTATTACAACATCTTGCTAAAGTTGTAGTAAAGACAGTTTGGTGACAAAACAGTGATATAGTACAATGCAATCTCAAGTGTGTTATGCTCAGAAAGGAGATGATCTCAGTTTGTAAGAGGAACTAGGAGGAAGGAGAAGACAGTTAAGAGAGCTAGTGTCTTGATCTTGGAAGCAGCTAGTAGGTCAAGGGTCTTGGTCTTGGTATTCGTCAATTGGAATCTCTATAAGAAGAATTTGTTCGGGTTTTCCTCTCAAAGAGTGAGAGGTTTTGGCCCTGGTTGATGCCTACATGCTCTGTCTCTTGTCTATTTATGTTCATGCATTGGTTACTGTTTGATGAAGAGGAACCTAATAATCTAACGTGAAGAAGATCCTAATCTAAAGAAGTAAAAAGAATTCACAAGCAGTCACTAATGAAAGAGAAATCCACTAATGCTAATTCCCTAGATTTCTCAATAAGAGGAAGGTCCCTTGCTTTCCCAAGGGCAACATCTTCATCGAACGTTACATCCCTGCTAATTTCAACTTTTCTTTGACCAGGAATATATATTCTTAAAGCTTTAGAATTTTCACAATACCCAACAAATCTACCTTTTCTTCCTGTGGCTTCTAGCTTGTTTCTTTTGTCCTTCAGGATATGAAAATATACTATGCAGCCAAAGATATGAAGATGACCAACATCGGGCTTGACACCTATGAACACTTCTTCAGGGTTGTTGTTGTCCAATGCTTGATGAGGTACCCTGTTTTGAACATATAGGACAATATTCATTGCTTCTCCCCAAAGGAACTTCAACAACTTTTGATCATGGAGCATGGCACGAGCGGCTTCTACAATAGACATGTTCTTTCTTTTAGCTACTCCATTTTGTTCGTGAGTATAGAGCACGATCGTCTCTTTCTTGATACCTTCCTTCTTGCAAAAATCAATGAACTCCTTTGATATGTACTCTCGACAATTGTCAGACTTGAATATCTTGATTTTCTTCCTTGTTTGATTTTCGACCAAAGCTTTGAACTCCTTGAACATCCATTTGCTTCAAATAATATATCCATGTCTTTCTTGAGAAGTCATCAATGAACGTGATGTAGTAAAGATGGCCACCAATAAAATGTACGGGAATCAAACGACATGAATCAAAATGAATGAGATGGAGGATGTCATTCTTCTTGTTCTCGCTAGAGGGGAATGGTCCCCTTGTCTTCTTTCCACTGGCACAACCTAGAAATACTCCATCATATTGGGCTTGAACATCAGGAATACCAGAGACCAATTTCTTGAATTTCGGGAGAGCATCATAATGTAGATGGGCCAATATTCGGTGCAATAGCTCGCTTAGATGATTAGTGTCATGGATCATTGTTAGAAGAGGTCTACCAGTGACTCTGTAGAGTCCTTCAAATCTCGATCCCAATGTGAATGCATCTCTCATAGGTGATCCAATAGGCCAAGTAAGAACCTTTCCCTTAATGAAGGCAACCCTCATCCCTTTGTCTTCTAAAGCAGATATTGATACCAAATTCTTCTTCAATCCCGACACATACATCACATCATGGAGAAAAACAGATTCCCCATAATCCAAATGAAATTTGACGGACCCAAAGCCTCTAACGGGATGAGTGGAGTTGTCTTCAAGAATAATTTTTTAATTTGACTCCCTCTTTACCAACTTAGAGAGAACTTCCTTATATCCAGAGAAATGATGAGTGGCCCCACTATCAACCAACCAACTATCCCACGAATCTAGAGGAGAAGAAATAGTGAGAGCATAAATAAGAATATATTCAGATTGATTGGCAACATTACTTTCATACCTGGAGAATCTTGACTTCTTTTGAGGACGATGATCTTCTTCATGATCACTTAGAGCAACTTTTCTTCTTCTTTCATCTCTTTGATTGTGATCATTCCTTCAGTCATCTCTTCTTTGATCATTAGAATTCTTGTTGTTGCTTCTAGTGTTGTAGCGTGAACCATTGCTCTTCTCGGGGCAATCTCGAGCATAATGACCTTTCTTGTTACAATTGTAACATTCAATGTGAGGTGATGTTCTATCATTCCTTCTCTTTAAATTTCGAGGAGCAGGCTTTCTTGAATTTGATGGACCTCCTTTTCCTTTCTTCTTCTTGTTTTGAGTGATGAATGCAGCGAACTCTCCCTCTTCATGATTTTGAATCCTTCCTCTTGATATCATCCTTGATTCTTCTTGAGTGAGCTTTCCAACAATCTCATCAAATGACGGAAAGGTATTGTTGTTGCTTATAGTAGTAATGAAGGTTTCCCACATGGGAGGGAGACCTATAAGAGTTACAATTACCTCTTCCCTCTCAGGGACAGTTTCTCCAACTCTTTGTTATTGATCTTTAAGACGAGATATCCTCATAATGTAGGATTGTGAAAATTTCTTAACTGAAATTCTATTGCAGCAACTGATTTATTTCACCTACTTATTATTCACAATAAGTTATTTACGAAATCCCTTCAGCAAATATTAAAATAAATTCTATTGCAGTCATCACACAATTACCTAGAGAAAAATAGATGCACAAGAACCAATCACATCAACACAGTTGTTTTTGGACAATTGTCCCCGGAAAAACCCAATGTGGGAAAACTGGTGCAGCAAATGAGGGCTTTATTAATCTTCAACAGCAATTGCTTTTAAAAGGAATGATTTTACAGAGAAGCTGAAAGAAAGCACCTAAGACTTGCCCTTTGAGAGTTTCTGACACTTTGGAGACCTTGTTCCCACTCCTGCGTCACCTCTGCATCACTCAGCGTGGCTCTGAGTGGCTCTGCTTCCCTCTGCATCAGCCTGCATGAGGGCCACGTCTCTCCTCTGGACTGCGTCTCTCTCTGCGCTGTCTCCCACTGTCCCTGTGTCACCTCCTCCTCAGTCACTGCCTGCTGTTGATGCCCTCCTCTTCCTCCACCCTGCAACTCTCCCTCTGAAATCGATCTCCTTTACTTGAGAATTAATTTTCCTAGAGATACTGAGTATCTGTTGGTGTGTCTCCAAATGATCCTCGAGTCATCTCTTATACTTTTCTTGTTGATGAATCAATGAACGAGATTAAGTCTCTAATCAACGGCTAAGATTAAAACAGACGTGATCCTCGTCTCTTAGAAGCTTCTCACCCTTATCTTTATTAATACCCATCAATATTTTTATTTTCCTAAGTTTAGACTTAGGAACCCATTAAAAATATTAATCATTTTAATAACTCCTCATCCGGGTGGAATTTCTCAAAACGATTTCTGGGTCTTGGAGATCTCATGTGCGTTAGCCTCTCCTCCACATTTCAAGGCTAGAGCACATGCGATGCTACCAAAAGTTAACACTCCCTCTTAGCAAGGAATGTGCTCTAGTAATGCTTCACTATAGAAACATCACACTGATCTTCTGCATTGGTACCTATGCTGATGCTTGGCCTGCTGCCTCACATCCCCTGCATTGTTGCTTCCTGCACTGTTGCCCATGACATTGCCACTGCCATTGCTGCATTTGTACTACAGCTTCCTCTCAACATGCTGCGTCATGCTGCCCATAGCACTACCACTGCTAATTATTGCACTGCAACTCCTGACACTTATCCATTTTTGCTACTGAAATTGATTCTTTACCATCCCCATCTTCTCCCTGAAATAAACAAACTTTGTTCTTCTTAGAGCCTCGGTGAGGATGTCTGCCACTTGTTCTCCTATAGGAGTGTACCTCAACTGTACTGCTCCTCGTTGGACACAGTCTCTGACAAAGTGACAGTTGATATCGATGTGCTTTGACCGATCATGAAATACTGGATTCTCAGAGAGCTTGATGCAACTCTGATTATCACACATGATCATGGTTGCTTCCATCCTTCTCTTGAATAGATTCACAAGCAATTTCCCAAGCCATATGGCTTCGCACAAAGCTGTGCTAGTTGACATATGTTCTACTTCAACTGAGCTCAAAGCCACAGATTTATGTTTCCTACTACACCAGGAGGTCATTCCTGATCCAATGTTGAAACATTACCCAGTTGTACTTTTCCGATCTACTGAACTTCCATCCCAATCTGCGTCAGTGAACCCACTCAGCCTGATGTCATTGCCTCTAGTGTACAATAGTCCATGCTCGACTGTTCCTTGTATATACCTGAGAACATGTTTGGCTGCTGCCCAATGCACCCTCTTAAGTTCCACCATGAACTGACTGAGGGTGTTGACAACGTAACAAATGTCTGGCCTGGTATTGACTAGATACATCAGGGACCCTATAAGCTGCCTGTACAAGGTGGGATCAACATCTTTATCTTCTGATGCATCAATCTTCTTCTAGTTGGTGATCATTGGAGTAGCCATAGGTCTACAGCCCTGCATCCTGAATCTCTTCAAGATCTCTGTAGCATATCTGTTAAAATTGGAAACTAGGGCCAAACTCCATGTGGGTCAACTTATTTATGGCAGCTGATATTTTTATTGGATCCCTCTCGTCGAGAGGTGTAGGATTGATCCTAAGATCATTCGATTCCGATAAGTATTTATGGAGATATGAATTTATTTTGATTATGTAATTATTATCAAGCCGATGAGCACTTATGTAGGCTCTAGAAGCCCAAACGTCATGTCTATTCAACCTATACGTTTTTGGTATAAATAGATGAGGATTTGATGTTATTTGAACACACATTCTTGAGTGATCTCCTCCTCTCCACGTCTTGGGTTTTTGGAGGAGTGAGACACCAAGAGTAATACACTGGCCCTTATGGCAATGCCCTAGCCGCAGTCAAGGGAGCTCCTATGTGGTTAAAGTGAGGCTTAATCTACCCAGTCTAGGAAGCCTCTATAACGCAGCTAAGAAAAGAATTATTGCTGTCAAGAACATGCTCTAACACGTTGTCCAGAAGTAAAACGCAGGTCATGGAAACATCTACGATGTTCATGAAAACATCTACGCAGATATATACAGGTCATGGAAACATCTACGCTGTTCATGAAAACATCTACACAGATATACACAGGTCATGGAAACATCTACGCTGTTCATGGAAACATCTACGCTGATATACACAGGTCATGGAGATGCGTTGTCATACGTTGTTCACACGCTGTTCATGGAGATGAAGACTATCATTACACGCAGGGAAGCCGCAGTCATAAATGGTAGCTACAGTAATATGAAGGAAGATGCGGTCATAAAGGATAGCCGTAGGCATCAAGAGTAGCTACAGTGATATAGACCACAATCAATCATGAAGAAAATCCGTAGTAAGGTATTGACTACACCATGGTTTTAGGTGCAGTCATGGCCTCATGAAGAACGCAACCATCCTTTGAGACAATCCTGTGAAGTTCTTGAATCTAGCAGCGTAGATCAGGTAGCATGTGATCTGGGCATGCGGACGCAGTCACCAATCTATGATATACCTATAGCAGCTTCAACACAATATATTGCAATATAATGAAGCAATCATTGTGTAGCTGTGAGCTAGCTGGAGGAACAACAAAATGATAATGTCCTTATGCCACATGATATCTGTTATGGGTATGTTGACATTGTTGTTGAGGGGCAGAACTACAAGAAACAATGCAGCCTCTAGGATAAGATGTTCAAGGGGCAAGAGGGTTGCACTAACGATGCTGGAACCTCTCTTGGATAGATGAGAATAGCTAAGTGATATTTTGGTATAGCACCATGATGTATGGGCAACATAGTGATCATGAGCAGCATGATGATGCATGATGCAGCATGATGGTGCTACACAGTAAGGTGCAGCAAATGGATGAAAGGCAGATTACGATAGGTGAAGCCGTCACTTTGGAGAATCAGTTGAAGCAGAATGTCTTCAACTGATCTCATCGTTATAGTAGATTATCTATGCTCAAATCTAGATAAGTCAAAGTGTTGACTTTTGTTGTAAATGTACTATCTCTCTCTCTCTCTTTCTCTGCTAAACATTGAAGAAGATAAAAGAAGAATTGATCAAGGGTTTCCCCACATTATGGGGTTTGTCCCTGGCTAGCGCCACATCTTGTGTTCTCTTGTCTTGGCTTGTCTTGTGCAATTTATATTTATGTTCTATTTGCAATTTACTTTAATGCTGATGTGATTGCTCACTGTGAAAATTTAAATAAATTGTAAATCATAGAACATACCTAAAATTAACATGGTATCAGAGCTGAGGTAAAGACAAAGCCCAAGCAAGAGTGAAAGAACAATCACCAAAGACAGTTAGGACAAGACAAAAGGATCAATGGGTTCCTCATAATTCACCCAGGGTGAAGTTGAAGCAGATAATATTATCAGAATGGCACAGCGGAAGGTTTTGATGGCCTACCTAAAGATCACTTCATTGGGAAGTTCGGATCTACGGGTGGAAGGAAAGACAGATGCCTTGGTTACAATAAGTTCGGCCATTATGCGAAGGAGTGTCTGAATGGCAGAGACACTTCTCTTGATAACCATAAACAAATCATTCCAGGGTCAAGGGAATGACAGGTAATACAGTTCATCAAGGAGAAATGGTCGACTCTTTAAAGAAAGCAAGGAACCCCAGGCACTTCATCGGATAGATAATCTTGGGATTATACTTGGAGTTGATGCCACCTATCCCAGAAAGGATGTTGGGAATGTTATCCCTCAACTGAATGGGGATAACTCAATTCATTTACAGAATCTCTCTTATGTACCTGATTGCAAGAAGAACCCAGTGTCCATTTCTACAAGGGAAGTCAAGTTACAGGGTGGCACTCATCGATGGAAAGGTACATGTTTGAAAATAGATTTTTCAAAGATGTTTTTGAGTTCAAGGCTGTATCAAGTTGCAGGAAGTCCACTCGGGACCATGTCCATTGGCACAGCACTAGAGGTCTGTAAGTCAGATGGTGACAGGAATGTCTGAATTCAAAAAGAGAATGAAGGTACATGTCTGAAATGTATTGAAGGAAAATCTGACAAGGGGACCATTCCCCTCATGTAGTAGGTCCACAGGTTTGGAACAACCCGTGGAGTTTGAGATTCATGAACGGGAATCTCATGTATATAGGTGGAAGAAAGCCTTCTATGGCTTGAAGCAAAACACCCCGGGCGTAGTATGAGAGGATTGATCGCTGTTTGATGAAACTGAGATTCACTAGGAGTGAAACCAATCCAAACCATTACCCGAAGGTTGTGGATGATAGACCTCTCATACCAACACCTTATGCGGACGAACTATTTCTGTCAGGTGCAGACCCTCTCATTTGCAGAAGTAAGAGGGAGTTGGATTCTGGACATATGTTTTGTAGTTAGCATGGTGAGCTCATATTTGGTTGAACCTCAGTGGATTGGTGCCAAGAATCTTCTGAGATATCTTCGGGGCACAATCTCTCATGGATTGAGATACACTGCCGGAAATATGAAAACTGCATGATTATTCGAATGTTGACTGGGCAGACAATGTGGAGGATCACTAAAGCACTTTTCTGTGTTGGTTCTCTTTGGATTCTGCTTCGATATCATGGATGAGCAGGAAGCAGAAGTCGGTTGTTATAAGTATCGCCGAGATCGGATACATAACTATGAGTATGACCTCGTATGAAGTTACCTGGTTGTGAAACTCTTCAGTGAGTACACATGATCAATACCACTATGATTCTCTGTGACAACCAGAGGTGGGATTCAATTATTGAGGAATCCCGTATTCGACGATTGCTCCAGCAGATAGACATCAGATACTACCTTATCTGGGATATGGTAAGTCGATGAGCAAGGAGGCTCCATCGCACTAAGTTGATGTACAGGTCGCTAAAGCCCCGGGGGAAAGATCAAATCTGTGATTTTCTCGAATGACTTAGAGTCGTCAAGAGACCCTTGTACAAGGGCCCTGCTGTTGCATACATTGTGCTTTGGGAGCTTTGGGGGCGTGCGGTTCTTACTGGAGCAACATACGACCACAGGGTGACTCACCCTCCCCTGGTGGTGTGCACTGGAACAAGATGATTTGCTTTCTTATGGAACAAGATGATTCGTTCTCTTGTGGGACAGGATGATTCGCTCTCTTGTGGACAGGATGATTTGCTCTTCTGTGAACAAGATTATTCGCTCTCTTGTGGGACAGGATGATTCGCTCTCCTGTGTAGCAGGATGATTAGTTCTCTGTGAGGCCTGGATGATGTGTTCTCCATGGCGATTGTGTAGCAAGATGATTAGTTCTCCTGTGAGGACAGGATTGATTAAGTTCTCCTGTCGAGGCATCCTACCCGTGTAGTCTGGGACTCATGGGAAGCACCTCTCATTTGATCAATGAGCAGGGAAATGAGGATAGGGACCATTGGAGTACCGATGGACGCATCGCTGTATCTACCGTACTCCCTATGCTAGGATGACCTTCATTGATCTGGGATACTGGTCTGGGACCAGTGGTAGGAGTTGTACCTACTATGACGCTGACTTTGGGTCCGTTGAGACCATAGTTTTTAAACCCAGAACCGATGATCGAACCGGTCCACCTAATGAACCGATTTACCGACCGGAACCGGTCTAACCGGGACTGGTTTGGTCTAAACAAACCGGTTTTAGAAAAATACATTAAATAATTAATTTTTAATGAAACAAAACTATTTTTAAGATTTAAAACCATGATTCCAAGCCAATAGAGACAAAATATGCAAAGTTTGCTTATTTATATACCATGTAAAGGTGAATATATCAAAATGGCATCGAGTGCAATACATATCATCGACAAAATAGCAAAATACATAAGCAATGAGGCTCTAAATGGCCTATAAAGTCCAAAAACAATGTTGCAAGCTATGAGGCCATTGGCCTACTACAAGTCTACATTGTATACATGATCAATCATCAAGTTCATCACCACTACTAGCCACAAGATCATCATCAGGAGCTACATAGACATCATCTGGTTCAGAGTCTGAGGATGCCTCAGCCTTATCTGCAACCTCAGTATCAATGCCACCAATAACAGTAGAAGTGGACCTAATGGAAGCACAAGTTTGTCGACCTGCATGACTAGTGCCTTCCATTGGTTCTTTGCCTTTCCTTGATGCGCTACTGATCCTAGTTTTGATGCCACCACATAATCTTCTTCAACCCCCGCTAAAGCCACGTCGATATCAAAATCAGCCTCAAACACAGGTTCTTCAGTCTCCTCCACCCATTCTGATGTTGGATCAATATCGTCCAACACAATGGGATCTAGATCAGGAGTTTTGCTCATCATTTGGAGCTCCAATTGCATTTATTGTTTACCCCCTGTTGTTGCACAGATTGTCACGGCAACGCTCAGACCGGGGGCTATCACCTTGATCCCTAATCTCTCCGTTTAAGCCGTCTCCCGCGGCTAAGGGGTGTAGACCCTATGGGATAAAGGATAACCAACTGTGGACCAGTTGGGTTGGGAGACACAATAAGGGGAAATAAGCACTTGCTTGATTTTAGAAATTAATAGACCAGTGCTTTATGGAATTAATGATTAAATGATTATTTATCAAATGCTGCAGAAATATGAACTCATTAACAATCATTTACCATAAATAACTCAAACAAAGATTAACTTTTATCGAATGCAAGATAATCGATAAATGCTCAATGGCTTAACAATATTCCAGCAATTAAAATTCGAAAAATTAAATGCTTTAAATAACCACGCAATTTTAAATGCTAACCAGTTATCACTTTCATATAGCTAATCTTCAAATGAAAATTTAAGCTTGTTTAACCACATAAAAAATGATAAATATTAATCCCACGTCAAAATTTTAGGCTGAAAGATATATCGCAAACATGATAAATCCTTGAACCAACACTGAATCTGGCAAAATATTTCCAAAATTTTTTGTATTTTTATATTTTCAAATAAAACAAAACTAAGCTAAGCAAAAAACTAAAGTCTAAATAAATGAAACTTAAATCTAAATAAAAAAATCTAAATTATAGAACAAAACAGAGAATTATTTATTTTTTATTTTTATAGAGTGAAACAAAACTAACAGCGAAACTAAAAAAATGAAACTCAATTTTTTATTTTTTTTTTATATTTTATGTTTTTTTATATTTTTTTATAAAATTTTAAGTCTAAAAACAAAACTAAGATCCTAAATAAAATCTAATCTAAACTAAAGTCTAAAAAAGAAAAGAAAAACTTTTTAATCTTTTATGAATTTATATTTTTTATTTGATTTTTTTTTTAATTTATAAAATAAAACTAAATTTCTTTTTTTTCTTTTTTTTTTAAATGTCAAAATTGAAGCCTGAATAAACAAAATTTAAATCTAAACTAAATATAACTAAACCCAAAGCTAATAAAATTAGAACTTAAGCTAAATAAATCAAAAGCTAAAACTAAAATTTAAAATCTAAAACCATGAAGGAACTTCTTTGGTACCTTTATTATTTTTTTAATTTTTTATGATTTTAAAATTTTAAAATTAAAACTAAGATAAAACTAAACTAAAATCTAAAATATAACTTAGCCAAAATCTAATCTAAAACTAGGCTCTAACCAAATGAAATTTTATTAGAATTTAATTCTAATTAAACAAAACTTGGCTCTAAATATAAATCAAACAAAATCTAACCTATCCCAGAAATAAGCCACCGTACGTATCAAAACAGGCCTAGCCATACAAAGAAATAATCGATTTTTTTGTTCGCTACGCAGGTTCAGAGAAGATACGTAGGAAAAATTGGTTGCTGCAGGTGGACGGGATGCCAAGGGAGGAGCTGCGTTGTGTGTGAGGTAAATGCATGGGAATGGAGAAGCTCTTGGTGCAGATAGGGTGCAGGAGTGACAGTGTGGAGTAAGAGCAGGACGAGATAGCAGAAGGGAAGTGCATGGATAGAGCTACGGACAGGGACGTGGGAAAAAAAATCGCAGGTTTGGAAGAGGGAGTGAGGAGCTGCGCGTGGATACAAATCTTTGTTTGCAGGATGTAGTTGCGTGAGGAAGGAGCGGATGAGGAAGGGACAGCGTAGGTAAACGATGGGTATGGTGAAGACACAAAGGGATTGAGAGATGTGAAATGGCTAAGAATGGAGCAGATTTGCAGCAATGGACAGCGTGAAAATGACAGACACAAAGACGCAGTTTTGGGCAGCTTTTGAAGAAGCCAGAAGAGGCAACTCGCAAGTGAATTGAAGAGCTGTAAGAAATGCATGGAGGAGAGTTGATGTTTCCGCTTGCAGATTAGACACAGGGAGCTGAGGTATGGCAGCGATCCAGCCTGTCCCAAAAAAAAATTTCCTGTAACAAAAAATAAACTCTGAGCAGCGAAATAACTTTGATAAACCCTCAAATTTTTTTCAAAAAATTTGAAAATCCGTTGAATATTACCCTCCATGGCCTAGATCTGGCTTCAGGACAAGATTGTATCCTCAGCTCCAAAACCTGTAACAATAAAAGCAAAAATACCCAGAAATAATATGTGCAAGGAAAAACCCTACAAATCAATTACAATATTTACATATTTAGGACTCTACAACAGCCAAATTTGTCAGTAATCCACAATAATATTTTAAAATTTTCAAATTTACTATGAGATACTTCAAAAATCTCTTATGCATTCAAAAATAAACTTAAACGATAGACCCATAATCGAAATTGGCTGGGCTCTTCAAGAAAATGCTTTACGGGAGTTGGCTAGTTCAGCCTAGAACTTCCCCAAACACCCGTTAATCTTCAGAATCTGGATTTCCTGCATAGCTCACTTCAACTGTCACTAAAGAGGGAAAAAACAGTACTAAACTCCAAATCCAATGGAGATATTTGCCATTATTTTCAGAAATTTTATTACCATTTAAACCCTAGCGAGTGAACAAGATACCTGTGTTCAACATCACTCTTCAAGCTATTACCAATGGCTGAAATTAAATTTGTGCAAAAAAATGAAAAAGCTTACAACATTTCAAGAGAGTAACACCAGCAAGATTTCAACCCCAAAGTCTTTCTTTATTGCACAAGAAAAAGATTACAAGAGAGCTTCCTTCAGCACAAGACTCACAGATAGAATGATTTCAAATGACCCCTAACACCCTATTTAAAAGAAAATTTCCCAACGGCTAGTTCGAGTGATCCATGTCAAAATGATCTCGACCGTCGATGAGGATCAAGATATCTTTTAATCTCATCCTTCGAAATTTTAATAAATTAAAAATTAAAATTTTGCATTTGTTTTCTCAAAATTTCGACTTATTTTATTATTTTTTTAATTTTTTAATTTTTATTTATTTATTTTTTTAAATTTTATTTTTTTTTATTTTTTATTTTTTAATTATTTTTAATTATTTTTATTATTTTATTATTATTTTTATCTATTTTTTAATTTCTTTAATTTTTATTTTTTGGATCTTCGAACTTAGCCTTTGGAAAAATTACCTAAGACCTAGGACTTAGGACTTATGAGGGTACAAACATTTTCTAACCCTCAAGACACTTCACATCATGACTTTTACAATTTTACATCTCAAGGGGGAAAACTCATTTGACATAGACCCTCATAGACCACCCAGTTCTGCGACCAAATATAACCTAGCAGATCAACGCACTAGGATTCCCCTAAGATTCTATTGACAAAATTCATTCTGGCTTTGGGGTTAGGTTGAAGGAAAACTCTGCTAATCATGGATCGGTGAGACAACAAACCTTCCGGAACGTAGATTATCACTAGAAAATTAGGTCCACCTAAGCAATTTACATACATGACTCATATCTGCTAAGATTATTTACAATTCACACATGCAGACTGGGTTTACAACATAACACGATCGCGCTGATGATGACAGTCAAATGGCATGGACACATCGATCAAGCGCTATCCCTTTTGTGAAAAAGGGGGTGTACTGCTATGGGTAGTTGACACGTAGTGGTCAACATCTGGTTCTACTTGGGGACACGTTGCTGCACTGTAGGAATGTGAGAATCCAGAATCTGCACCCATGCAACACACAACCAAAAATAAGTAGTGTCCATCCAAAAAAATCATCATATAGCATTAAGCACATGAAAGATATAAGCTCTTCATTTATTAACTATCTAGTAACAAGGAAAGTAAATCTAATCCTAAAACAGAAATAAAATGCTGAAATGACAAGGAGTAGGGTTAGAAATACAATACAAAGGATGCCCCATGGCATCAGATATCATCTTTGAAGAAAAGCTTGAGCATTTGGCCATTTGCAAGTAGATCAAGTGGTTCGCCATCCAATCTGCTCAAGTGGAATGAGTTTGGTCCAACTATATCTCGAATGATGTACGGTCCCAGCCACAAACTGTCAAACTTCTTATGTTTTCTTGGTTTTTCATTCTTGCGATCCCAGAGAAGTACAATATCTCCCACCTGCAAAGATCTAGATCGAGAGAATTTATCAAAGCTTTTCTTAATGTTAGATTGATTTTTACATATAGCATCAAAAGTTGTCTTACGAGCTTCATCTAACTCCACAATCTAATCTATTCTATTCTGAACAATATCTTTATTAGTAGAAAAATGTTGAAGGAGCTGATAAGCTGGCAATTTCAAGTGCACAGGTAAGGTTACATCCAAGCCATAAACTAATTCAAAGGGAGATTTACCAGTAGCTTTCTTCTTAGTGATCCTATCTGCCCATAAAGCATACTTGATTTTGCTATCCCATGATCTCTTATTATCTCCTACTATCTTCTTGATAATTGTTATGAGATTCTTGTTACGTGATTAAGCCAGACCATTACCCTGAAGATAGTAATTTGATGAATGAGATAAGATAATGCCATATTTGAAACAGAAAGATGAAAACTCTGAAGAACTAAAAGCCTTAGCATTATCAGTAATGATCTTAGCAGGGACACCAAATCTAGTAATGATATTATTTTCAATGAAATCCATAATAACCTTTTCAGTGGCATTCTTAGCAGGAATGGCTTCGACCCATTTAGTGAAATAATCCATAGCAGTCAAAATCCATGAGTGGCCATTGCTAGAATTTTCATGGAACTTCCCGATGAAGTCCAGACCCCAATGCTGAAAAGGTGCCTCTACAATGACAGGTTGTAGGGGTAGGGCAACAAGCTTTTGTTTCCCAGTGAATAGTTGACAGGCTTGACAAGTTCTAACAAACTTATGCACATCAGAAAAAATTGAAGGCCAATAATAATCAGCTCTCAGAATTTTGTGGGCGGTAGTTCTAGCAGCATACTGACCACCACAAAATCCTGAATGAAACTCAGAGATTAATTTCTTGGACTCAATTTCATCAACACACCTAAGCATTATGCCTTCAAGATTTCTCCATCCAAGGCCATCCTTCATAAGGCAATACTTAGTGGCTTTTAGTCTAAGAGCCTTTCTCTTATGAGCAGCTAAATGGTTAGGACATGTAAGATTCATCAAATAACAAATAATGTCCTTGTACCACTCATGCTCTCCTAATCTTTGCAACTCAGGCGAAGATAGATCGCTAAGACAAAACAAACCAAGAGTCTTTTCGTTACCTTCAGTCAACATTTGAGCCAAACCTTAGCCTTTGACTAGCTTGGTGGGTCTGATCTCTAAATCATATTCGTGTATTTTAGTAACCCACCTAGCGCGAGTCCCTAAGCAATCGGTTTGAGTTAATATATCTTTGACAGCAGAATGTGTGATGAAAGCAATGATTTTAGAATAACCCACATAAGTTTTGAAGTGCTTAAGAGACTTGACCAGGGCATAGGCTTGCTTTTCCATGGTATTGTACTTCAATTCGGAATTTTGAAGTGCTCTACTCATGAAAGCAATAGGCTGCTCGTGACCATCTTTATTCTCTTGTAACAAGACACCAGCAATGGTATCTTCGGAAGCTAAAGAAAAAATCATGAAATCCTTGGAATAATCGGGACTAACTAAGACAGGAGCTCTTGCAATAGCGCATTTGATTTCTTGAAAAGCCTTTTCGCTGTCTTCTTGCCAAACAAATTTTGCATCTTTCTTCAGAAGACTTTGAATAGGCTTAGCTATTTCTGCATAATTTGGAATAAACCTTCTAAGAAAATTTGTCTTTCCAAGGAAAGACTGAAGGGATTTAAGATTATGAGGAAGAGGAATCTTTTGGATTGCTTCAATTCTTTCAGGATCAATCTTGATTCCATCCTTAGAAATGATATGGCCAAGTAATTTCCCTTCGGTTACTCCAAAAACAGACTTAGTCGGATTCAAAGAAATCTCGTATTCTCTACATCTATCAAAAACCTGCCTAAGATGATTTATATGACTAATACCATCTTTAGAAAATACAATAAGATCATCTTGGTAAATCTCAATAAATTTCCCGATTAACCCCTTGAAAGCATAATCCATAGCCCTTTGAAATGTAGCCCCAGCGTTGGTTAATCCAAACGGCATTCTAATGTACTCAAAAGTACCCCATGGTGTGGTGAATGTGGTTTTATGACGATCTTCCTTTTTAACCCACACCTGATTGTACCCAGAAAAACCATCTAGCAACGACATAATTCCAGAACTAGTTACTCTTTGCAATAAAGTCTCCATGTTTGGCAAAGGGTAATTATCTTTCTTGCATGCTAGATTAAGATTTCGAAAATCGACACAAGGCCTTGTGTACCGTTCTTTTTCCTAACACTCACCAGATTTGAACACCATGTCGAATGCCTTGTTTGAGCAATAATTCCAACCGCAAGCATTTTCGCAAGCTCTTTCTGAACCAAAGGGGCTAACTTAGGATTAATCTGCCTAAGCTTCTGGCGAAAGGGTTTAGCATTTTCATCTTTTAAGGGGATATTATGTTCCATGACATCTTCCCTATAACCCTTTAATTCATCATAAGAAAAAGCTAAAACATCTCGATATTCGCGAAGTAAATTAGTTAACTTTTTTCTTTCCTCCACACTAGTACCTTTACCAATTTTAACAATCTTTGGGTTCTCAGGAGTACCAATGTTTATCTCAAGATATTCCCCTGGGTCCATCTTATTTTCCTCTCTCAACTTCCTATCATCATGACGATCAAAGTGTTGCTCTAAGGCAACCACATTCCTAGGAGTACGATTTATGATATGCTCATGATTTAAAGATCCATCCTCCTCAGAATCTATCCGGAAATCTTCAAACTCATCCAGACTATTAAGAAAACGAATGACTTGTTTTTCATCATTAAAGACTTGCCAATGCTCTGGGTTATCTGGAACAGATGGTCTAAATATTACTTCCATTTTGATCTCATCCTTAATTAGCTCATCAGATAACTGCAAGGTAGTAGTAGCTATGGCAAGTTCATCCACCAAACTATTTTTCTCTCTTGGGATAGCTTCGAGGTCAAGGGCATCAAAGTGTTCCATAGTATCCCACACAGCGTTTCGATAATTCTTTAATCTTTGATTTTTACATGTGAACTTATTTTTAAGTTGCATGATAATTAAATCAGAATCCCCCTTAATGTTAAGCAACTTAATTTTCAAAGACTTTGCCAACTCAAGACCCAACAATAAAGCCTCATATTCAGCGACTTTGTTGGTTGCTTCAAATTCTAATCGATAGGCAAACTTGAAAATGTGATCAAGGGGAGATTTAAGCACTATTCCAGCACCTTTACCATGCCTAGATGATGCACCATCAAAGCACATGTACCAAACCCTATCATTGAGATCCTTAATCTTATCATTGGGAGGAATTATGAAATTAGATATGATAGCATAATTCCCAATGTCAAATTGCTCTTTAATTATCTCGTTGTGAGGTCTCTTAGGATCTTCAACATGGAATTTTCTTTCGGGCTCTCTATTAAGTCTTACAAAACCATCACCTCTAGGAGAAGGAATCATAGCATATGACCAATTCATTTGAATACTTCTTCCTAGATCAGAGGCCGACTTTCTGGATAAAAGCATACCCCAAGCATTAGGCACATCAACAACAACAATATCCATAACAATCATGATGTCTGGGTAAACTGATAGATGAACTTGTAAATCTTTGGTCAAACCATGCACTTCAATCTTTTTAGAATCCATGGCACATATATTATAGTAGGGTCTAGAAACTGTTAAGTTAAGTTGTTTCATGACCCTTTTAGTCATGACACAAGCTGATGCGCCAGAATCCAACATGCAATTATTCAATTTATATCCATTAATTAACAAGGTGATAAAGAAAGGCTGGTGATCTTTGTTATCCGCATCTAAGCTTTTGCAAATATATGGGAGCATCGTGATAGTCAACTTCCCGAGTCTTCTGTTGAGAAATATTTACTTGAGGACCCTGAATAGCTTTTAGTAACTTATCTCTTTAGGAAGGGATTTTAGCAACCTCGGAGACAGGAACCCAGATTTTCGCATTGTTAAACCAACTTCCCAAATTGACATCTAATCAAGAGCTTAAACCAGGGTTAAAAGTTCGAGGGGGAATTTGATTCCCGCTCTGATCTTTATCCCTTCTCTGATAAGTTAAACCTTTATCTCTAGCAATTTCCATGATTTGCTCTGGAGAGGGTTTTTCACCATATAACCTAGCCAAAATGTCATCTTCATTTTCAAGGTTATTTATACTAAAATCTGATGAAGGATTCATAACGTCACAACTATTTTCCTTGACCTCTATCCAATCATCCATAGACAAAGGAAACTTGTTACCTACTACATTTATTTGATCACCTGCCCCAAACATTCCATTATCTAAGATTCTTCTAACGATGGGACAAGTGGCCTCTTCATGAAGAGCATCACAAACCCGACAGTGAGGAGGAGCATTATCGACCAAATTAGTAAACGGATTACGAGGTCTCCGCTCACTAGATTGACCCTTCTTTTGCCAATTGTTATTTCTGTTATTATTATTTCGAGGTTGGAAATTTTGTGTTTGTGCTCTTTCCATTTGGATCAACCTATTCTGTAAAGTAGCTATCTCCTTATTATGATTAATTTCCATGCTTTCAATCTTTTGGAGCAATTTCAAAACAAGTTCGCTTTCAGGCTCTTGAGCTGCTTTTCCTTTAGGTTCCTTTAGTTTCGTAGCAGCCCTATCGAAACCTGGGATCTCAGATTTCCCAGATGCTGCGTTGTCCTTTTCAAGCTCTATAGCTAAGGCTTGGCAATCTCTATAATCATTAAGTCTAGCACGCCTCAATTCATAAGATGGCTCAGGACTAAAGGCATCAATGTAAAAATCTCGAAGAGATTTGTCGGTAGGTTTATAGTCTTGAGGTAATTCTCTAACAATACCATTAAACCTTTTGTTAAATTCTTCAACAGTTTCATTCTCTCTCTTTTTTATTATACTAATAGCTTTCACGAGGTGTCTTCCTTCTCTCTTATCTCCATACTTTTCTTTAAAGGCATCGATGATCGATTGTAAGGAATTAAATGAATTCCGAGGCTTTTCTGCAAACCAATCATGAGCATCGCCCCCCAAGGTTAAAATAAAAAGAGTCATTCTAACATCCTCATGATCGAAATCAGCAGATCTTGCGTACTTAGCCATCCATATACTAAAATCTCTCAGATGCGAATTAGCACTAATCGCATTATCTCCCTAAAAGCTCGGCAACTTATCTATCCCAAGTGATGGAAGATCATTGGGATACCCTGGAATGTTAGAAAAATCGCAAGGGGCATATATATCCGTGATGTCATGCCCAACTTGACTAGTAAAAAGCAAATGGATATCAAAGAGGGCTTCTTGTCCAAGGTTAACAAGAAGTGTACAAGAAGAGAGTTTGTGTAATCGTGCCCTGAGAGCCCTTTTAGGATCAGGAGCAGGATTGCACAGACTGCTTGGATGTCTTCTAGTATACACTCTTGCAGATGATATATGAAGTGGAGTTGCCACCCGGCCAACAAGTGAAACACGGAAAGGCTCGCAATGAAAGAGCTAAAGACGAAAGGAAGGAAACGAGATGAATGTCGAAGGAACCAAGGACAGAAAAAAAACTCTATCCCCGACAATGGCGCCAAAAAATGTTGTCGCACAGATTGTCATGACAACACTCAGACTGGGCGCTGTCACCCTGATCCCCGATCTCTCCGTTTAAGCCGTCTCCCGCGGCTAAGGGGGGTAGACCCTATGGGACAAAGGATGACCAATTGTGGACCAGTTGGGTTGGGAGACACAATAAGGGGAAACAAGCACTTGCTTGATTTTAGAAATTAATAGACCAGTGCCTTATGGAATTAATGATTAAATGATTATTTATCAAATGCTGCAGAAATATGAACTCATTAACAATCATTTACCATAAATAACTCAAACAAAGATTAACTTTTACCAAATGCGAGATAATCAATAAATGCTCAATGGCTTAACAATATTCCAGCAATTAAAATTCGAAAAATTAAATGCTTTAAATAACCACGTAATTTTAAATGCTAACCAGTTATCACTTTCATATAGCTAATCTTCAAATGAAAATTTAAGCATGTTTAACCACATAAAAAATGGTAAATATTAATCCCACGTCAAAATTTTATGCTCAACAGAAAAGATATATCGCAAACATGACAAATCCTTGAGCCAAGACTGAATCTGGCAAAATATTTCCAAATTTTTTTGTATTTTTATATTTTCAAATAAAACAAAACTAAGCTAAGCAAAAACTAAAGTCTAAATAAATGAAACTTAAATCTAAATAAAAAAATCTAAATTATAGAACAAAACAAAAAGTCTAAAGATCACTTTTTTATGTTTTTTTGAGAGTTATTTATTTTTTATTTTTATAAAGTGAAACAAAACTAACAGCTAAATTAAAAAAATGAAACTCAATTTTTTTATTTTCAAATTTTCAATTTTTTTTATGATTTTTATATTTTATGGTTTTTTATATTTTTTTATAAAATTTTAAGTCTAAAAACAAAACTAAGATCCTAAATAAAATCTAATCTAAACTAAAGTCTAAAAAAGAAAAGAAAAACTTTTTAATCTTTTAATCTTTTATATTTTTTATTTGATTTTTTTTTTAATTTATAAAATAAAACTAAACTTTTTTTCTTTTCTTTTTTCAATTTTAAATGTCAAAATTAAAGCCTGCATAAACAAAATTTAAATCTAAACTAAATATAACTAAACCCAAAGCTAATAAAACTAGAACTTAAGCTAAATAAATCAAAAGCTAAAACTACAATTTAAAATCTAAAACCATGAAGGAACTTCTTTGGTACCTTTATTATTTTTTTAATTTTTTATGATTTTAAAATTTTAAAATTAAAACTAAGATAAAACTAAACTAAAATCTAAAATATAACCTAGCCAAAATCTAATCTAAAGCTAGGCTCTAACCAAATGAAATTTTATTAGAATTTAATTCTAATTAAACAAAACTTGGCTCTAAATATAAATCAAACAAAATCTAACCTATCCCAGAAATAAGCCACCGTACGTATCAAAACAGGCTTAGCCGTACAAAGAAATAATCGATTTTTTGTTTGCTACGCAAGTTCAGAGAAGATACGCAGGAAAAATTGGTTGCTGCAGGTGGACGGAATGCCAAGGGAGGAGCTGCGTTGTGTGTGAGGTAAATGCGTGGGAATGGAGAAGCTCTTGGTGCGGATAGGGTGCAAGAGTGACAGCGTGGAGCAAGAGCAGGATGAGATAGCAGAAGGGAAGTGCGTGGATAGAGCTGTGGACAAGGACGTGGGAAAAAAAATCGCAGGTTTGGAAGAGGGAGTGAGGAGCTGCGCATGGATACAGCTCTTTGTTTGCAGGATGCAGTTGCGTGAGAAAGGAGCCGATGAGGAAGGGACAGCGTAGGAAAACGATGGGTATGGTGAAGACACAGAGGGATTGAGAGATGTGAGATGGCTAAGAATGGAGCAGATTTGCAGCAATGGACGGCGTGAAAATGACAGACACAAAGACGTAGTTTTGGGCAGCGTTTGAAGAAGCCAAAAGAGGCAGCACGCAGGTGAATTGAAGCGCTAGAAGAAATGCGTGGAGGAGAGCTGATGTTTCTGCTTGCAGATTGGACGCAGGGAGCTGAGGTATGGCAGCAATCCAGCCTGCCCTAAAAAAAAAATCCTGTAACAAAAAATAAACCCTGAGCAGCAAAATAACTTTGATAAACCCTCAACTTTTTTTCAGAAAATTTGGAAATCCGTTGAAGATTATCCCTGCAAGAAGTAATGCTAAGGCCAGATCTTACCCTCCAGGGCCTAGATCTGGCTTCAGGACAAGATTGTATCCTCGGCTCCAAAACCTGTAACAAATGAACAAAAAATACCCAGAAATAATATATGCAAGGAAAAACCCTACAAATCAATTACAATATTTACAGATTTATGACTCTACAACAACCAGATTTGTCAGTAATCCACAATAATATTTTAAGAATTTCAGATTTACTATGAGATACTTCAGAAATCTCTCACGCATTCAAAAATAAACTTAAATGATAGACCCAGAATCGAAACTGGCTGGGCTCTTCAAGAAAATGCTTTACGGGAGTTGGCTGGTTTAGCCTAGAACTTCCCCAAACGCCCGTTAATCTTCAGAATCTGGATTTCCTGCACAGCTCACTTCAACTGTCAATAAAGAGGGAAAAAACAGTACTGAAATCCAAATCCAATGGAGATACCTGCCATTATTTTCAGAAATTTTTATTACCATTTAAACCCTAGTGAGTGAACAAGATACCTATGTTCAACATCACTCTTCAACAAGCTATTACCAATGGTTGAAACTAAATTTGTGCAGAAAAATGAAAATGCCTACAACATTTCAAGAGAGTAACACTAGTAAGATTTCAACCCCAAAGTCTTTCTTTATTGCACACGAAAAAGATTACAAGAGAGCTTCCTTCAGCACAAGACTCACAGATCGAATGATCTCAAATGACCCCTAACACCCTATTTAAAAGAAAAATTCCCAACGGCTAGTTCGAGTGATCCATGTCAAAATGATCTCGACTGTCGATGAGGATCAAGATATCTTTTAATCTCATCCGTCGAAATTTTAATAAATTAAAAATTAAAATTTTGCATTTGTTTTCTCAAAATTTCGACTTATTTTATTATTTTTTTAATTTTTTAATTTTTATTTATTTATTTTTTTTAAATTTTATTTTATTTTTTAATTATTTTTATTATTTTATTATTATTTTTATCTATTTTTTAATTTTTTTAATTTTTATTTTTTGGATCCTCGAACTTAGCCTTTGGAAAAATTACCTAGGACCTAGGACTTAGGACTTATGAGGGGACTAAAACATTTTCTAACCCTCAAGACACTTTACATCATGACTTTTACAATTTTACATCTCAAGGGGGAAAACCCATTTGACATAGACCCTCATAGACCACCCAGTTCTGCGACCAAATATAACCTAGCAGATCAATGCACTAGGATTCCCCTAAGATTCTAATGACAAAATTCATTCCGGCTTTGGGGTTAGGCTGAAGGAAAACTCTGCCGATCATGGATCGGTGAGACAAAAAACCTTCTGGAACGTAGATTATCACTAGAAAATTAGGTCCACCTAAGCAATTTACATACATGACTCATATCTGCTAAGATTATTTACAATTTACACATGCACACTGGGTTTACAACATAACACGATCGGGCTGATGATGACAGTCGAATGGCACGGACACATCGATCAAGCACTATCCCTTTTGCGAAAAACGGGGTGTACTGCTATGGGTAGTTGACATGTAGTGGTCAACACCCCCAAACCATGAAATCTTGAAAACCATTAAGTCTGTTGAATTTTGAGTGAAATCTAAAATTCTAGTTTCTCCATATGAAATCCAATGAGGTCGAAACCACTCTCAAACATCCCGAGTCATTTCATGGTAATGTTAAAAATTTAAGTAAAAGGATGAAAATGAAAATTAAAGGAAATGTCACTTTTACTTTAAGAATTTAACATTACCATTAATTTCCAACATTGTTAGGGTTGAAATGTGTCAGGAAAGTGAGAGGGTAGGCATGTTTTTCTTGGAGGGACTATTTTTGGAGGAAAGCAACCCCAAATTTCCCTCAAAACAGCGTCAAAACTCACAAAAATGCATTTTGTGGGGGTTATACTTGCCCTGGCAATAAACCGGCCGGTTTAGGACAAAGTCGGCCGGTTTGACCACAAACCGGTCGGTTTCGTCCTAAACTAGTCGGTTAGGACCGGTTAGCTCCAATTTTTGGCCAAACAGGGTGTCTGACCGGGTTTTTTGACCGGTTCCAACCGATGGGCCTGCTAACCGGCCTTTTGAATACTATGGTTGAGACTGATCTGGGACCAGTGGTACATACTCTGAGACTAACTTTGAGTCAGTGGAGGACTAGTCTGGGACCAGTGTTACATACTCTAAGACTGACTTCGGGTCAATGGAGGACTGGTCTGGGACTAGTTGTAGGAGTGGTACCCACTATGATGCTGACTTTGGGTCGGTTGACACTGGTCTGGGACTAGTGGTACATACTTTGAGACTGACTTCAGGTCAGTGGAGGACTGGTCTGGGACCAGTGGTAGGAGTGGTACCCACTATGATGCTGACTTTGGGTCGGTCGACACTGGTCTGGGACCAGTGATACGCACTCTGAGACTGACTTCTGGTCAGTGGAGAATGGTATGAGACATTCTCAATCAATTGTTCTTCTTCATAGTTCAGCAGAGCAAAGTTGAGCAGAACAGAGCCAGTAGAGCTAGCAGAGCTGAGCTGAGGCAGCTGAGCAGAGCAGAGCTAAGCCAACAGAGTCAGCAGAGTTGAGTAGAGCAAAGCAGAGCCAATAGAGCTAAGCAGAGCTAGGCAGAGCAGTGCAGGGCACTGATGGCAGAGATAGTACAGTCGGACATATGGATCAACAGATGGAGTTCTCCCTAGTTGAGAGGGAGTGTTAAAATTGGCAACTAGAGCCAAACTCCATGTGGGTCAGCTTATTTATGGCAGCTGATATTTTTATTGGATCCCTCTTGTCGAGAGGTGTAGGATTGATCCTAAGATCATCCGATTCCGATAAGTATTTATGGAGATATGAATTTATTTTGATTATGTAATTATTATCAAGCCGACCAGCTCTTATGTAGGCTCTAGAAGCCCAAATGTCATGTCTATTCAACCTATACGTTTTTGGTATAAATAGATGAGGATTTGATGTCATTTGAACACACATTCTTGAGTGATCTCCTCCTCTCCACGTCTTGGGTTTTTAGAGAAGGAGTGAGACACCAAGAGTAATAAGTTAGCCCTTATGGTGATGCCCTAGCCGCAAGTTGATCTACGCAACAAATAGAGACACCTAGCCATGCCCTAGCCGCAGTCAAGGGAGCTCCTATGTGGTTAAAGTGAGGCCTAATCTACCCAGTCTAGGAAGCCTCTATAACGCAACTAAGAAAAGAATTATTGCTATCAAGAACAGGCCCTAACACGCTGTCAAGAAGCCTTATACACTACGTTGTTCATGAAAACATCTACACAAATATACACAGGTCATGGAAACATCTACACTGTTCATGGAAACATCTACGCTGATATACACAGGTCATGGAGATGTGTTGTCATACGTTGTTCACACACTGTTCATGGAGATGAAGACTGTCATTACACACAGGGAAGCCGCAGTCATAAATGGTAGCTGCAGTAATATGAAGGAAGCTGCGGTCATAAAGGATAGCCGCAGGCATCAAGAGTAGCTGCAGTGATATAGACCACAGTCAAGCATGAAGAAAATCCGTAGTAGGGTATTGACTGCACCATGGTTTTAGGTGCAGTCATGGCCTCATGAAGAACGCAGCCATCGTTTGAGACAATCCTGTGAAGTTCTTGAATCTGGCAGCGTAGATCAGGTAGCATGTGATCTGGGCATGAGGATGCAGTCACCAATCTATGATATACCTGTAGCAGCTTCAACATAATATATTGCAATATAATGAAGCAATCATTGTGCAGCTGTGAGCTAGCTGGAGGAACAACAAGATGATAATGTCCTTATGCCACATGAGATCTGTTCTGGGTATGTTGACATTGTTGTTGAGGGGCAAAACTACAAGAAACAGTGCAGCCTCTAGGATAAGTTGTTCAAGGGGCAAGAGGGTTGCACTAACAGTGCTGGAACCTCTCTTGGATAGATGAGAATAGCTCAGTGATATTTTGGTATAGTAGCATGATGTATGGGCAGCATGATGTATTGGCAGCATAGTGATCATGAGCAGCATGATGATGCATGATGCAACATGATGGTGCTACACGGTAAGGTGCAGCAAATGGACAAAAGGCAGCACTATGATAGGTGAAGCCATCACTTTGGAGAATCAATTGAAGCAGAATGTCTTCAACTGATCTCATCGTTATAGGAGATTATTTATGCTCAGATCTAGATAAGTCAAAGTGTTGACTTCTGATGTAAATGTACTCTCTCTCTCTCTCTCTCTCTCTTTCTCTGTTGAACGTCGAAGGACATAAAAGAAGAATAGATCAAGGGTTTCCCCACATTGTGGGGTTTGTCCCTGGCTAGCGCCACATCTTGTGTCCTCTTGTCTTGGATTGTCTTTTGCGATTTATATTTATGTTCTATCTGCAATTTACTGTAATGCTGATGTGATTGCTAACTGTGAAAATTTAAATAAATTGTAAATCATAGAACATACCCAAAATTAACAATATCTCTCTTGTCCAAGGAAGATCTCATCCTTCTGCTGCCAAACTTCCAACCCCAGGAAATAATGCATCTGTCCCAAATCCTTCATGTCGAATTCTGTGGCTAGGTTCTTTTTGCAATCTTTTATGAGCCTGGATGATCCTGTCAGGAAGAGATCATCCACATATAATGTTAGGATTAGAGGCTCATTCTCTACGACAAGATAGTAGAGATTAGGGTCTGCTTAACTCTTGACGAACCCCATCTTTTGCAAGTAGCCATCAATTCGATTGTACCATGCTCTAGGTGCCTGTTTAAGCCCATACAAGGCTTTCTTTAATCTGCATACATGAGATTTCTTCTCATGTGTCTCAAACCTTCTGGCTGTTCAATGTTTACTTTCTCTTCTATTACCTCATTCAAGAATGTCGTCTTGACATCCATCTAATGAATCTCTCACCCCTTCTGTGCTGCAAGAGATATCACTGTTCTAATAGAAGTGTACCTGGTTATTGGGGTGAAGGTTTCTTCGTAGTCTATCCCTTCCTTCTGAGCATAATCCTTAGCCACAAACCTGGCTTTGTATTTCTCCACACCGCTGTCTGCAACATATTTGACCTTGTAGATCCATCTTGAACCTACCACTGGCCTGTCTTGAGGCCTAGGTACCACTTCCTAGACATCATTGACCATTATAGAGCTGTATTCCTCCACCATAGCATTTACCCATACTTGATGTTGAACGACCTCCTAAAAACTAGAAGGTTCCCCAACGTGAACTACTAAGGCCTGGTATCTATCTGGTTGTCTTCGCTTCCTTTTATTATTCTTGGGTGCACCAATGAAGTCCTCTGCATCCCGTAGAATCTGTTGGAGTTCCCCACTCATTCTTCCACTAATATTAGGCACATCTATCAGTTCTTCCTCTTCCTGAGATTCCTCTTGTTCTGAAGCTTTGTCTTTAGGAGAATTTTTGGTACTAGTTTCTGCTGGTCGTAGTGGTTTGACCAATGGCTCGTCTTTCGACTGCTCCTTGGAAGACATTTCTCGGGATTTCCTGAAAGCTCTGTTCTCCATGGAAGATAAACTCTATATGCCTTAGCATTCTCGCTATATTCCACAAGATATCCTTTCTCAGCAGTTTGATCTAATTTCTTTCTTTTTTCTTCGGGTATACGACAATACGTTAAACTCCCAAATATCCTGAAATGACTGACTTCAGGTGTCTTCCCTGTGAAGACCTTCTCCGGAGTGATTTTACCTAATGCCCTGTGCGGAGTCCTGTTCTGGACATAAACTATCGTGCTGCATGCTTCTGCCCATAAGAATTTAAGCATATCCTGATCATACAACATTGCCCTAACTGCTTCCACAATAGTCATGTTTTTCCTTTCTGCTACTCCATTATGCTCCAGATTGTAGGGAGTTGTCCACTCTTTTATGATGCCCTCCTTAGCGCAAAAATCGGTGAAGTCCTTGTCAACATACTCTCCACCATTGTCTGAGCGCAACACTTTTATCTTCTTTCCTGTCAGATTCTCCACTAGAGCCTTGAACTCTTTGAATCGACCAAAAACCTCATCCTTGGTTTTCAGAAAGTAGATCCAAGTCTTTCTGGAATGGTCATTGATGAAGGTGATGAAGTATTCGGCACCACTAAGAGCTTTTGTGGACATTGATCTGCAGATATCTTAGTGTATCAATCCTAGCACACTCTTAGCCCTATTGTTACTTCTGGAAAACGCTACTTTGGCATACTTGCCCAGAGCGCACCCTCTGCATACATCATCTCATTCGATACTTAATTCTGGAACTCCTGATACTGTTTCCCTGAAAATTCTCAGAGCCCCATGGTGTAAGTGTCCCATCTTCCTATGCCATAGTTCATTCAAATCTTTGTCTCCATTACTACCTATCAGTGCCATTGGTGATTCTAGCTACAACCTGTACAACCTATTACTTCTAATTCCAATCTGGGCCTTCTTTTTCCAACTCAAGTGTTTGACATATACTTTTTCCCTAATGAAGAAAACATCATAGCCCTTGTTTTGAAGTTGAGATACAGAGAGTAAGTTCATCCCCAATCTTGGCACATGCAACATATTGGTTGCTCGAAGCTGCTCTCCTGCTTAGGTTTGAAAGACTACAGTACCTCTTCCTACTGGAGTACACTTTGCCTTATTTCCCATGGTGATCTGAAAATTCATTCTTTCTTCCTGATAATCTGAAAAACATTCTCGGATTCCTATCATATGCCAGGAAGCTCCACTGTCTATATACCAAACCTCAAAGGAGGCAGAGCTTGCTAAGCAAGCGACTTCTTCTTCCAATCTGGAAGCTAACATAGAATAATCGAAATTCATCTCCCTTGTGCATTCTTCTGGAAATCTGCGCGAGTTCCCTTGAGTGGATGCCTCTGCATCATGCTCTTGACCCATAGTTGATTTTCCTCTCCTGTTGCCAGATCTCTCCTCTGATACCATGTGAAAATTTCTTAACTGAAATTCTACTACAACAATTGATTTATTTCACCTACTTATTATTCACAATAAGTTATTTACGAAATCCCTTCAACAAATATTAAAATAAATTCTACTGCAGTTATCACACAATTACCTAGAGAAAAATACATGCACAAGAACCAATCACATCAACACAGTTTTTTTTGGACAATTGTCCCTGGAAAAACCCAATGCGGAAAATCCAGTGCAACAGATGAGGTCTTAATTAATCTTCAACCGCAATTGCTTTTACAAGGAATGATTTTATAGAGAAACTGAAAGAAAACACTTGAGACTTTCCCTTTGAGACTTTCTGACACTTTGGAGACCCTTCTCCCACTCCTGCGTTGCCTCTGCATCACTTTGCGTGGTTCAGTGTGGTTCTGAGTAGCTCTGCGTCCCTGTGCGTCAGCTTGCGTGAGGGCCACATCTCTCCTCTGGACTGCGTTTCTCTCTGCGTTGTCTCCCACTGTCCTTGGGTCACCTCCTCCTCAGTCATTGTCTGCTGTTGATGCCCTCATCTTCCTCCACCTTGCAACTCTCGCTCTGAAATCGATCTCCTTTACTTGAGAATCAATTTTCCTAGAGATACTGAGTATCTACTGGTGTGTCTCCAAATGATCCTCAAGTCTTCTCTTATACTTTTCCTGTTGATGAATCAACAGCCGAGATTAAGTCTCTAATCAACGACTAAGATTAAAATAGACTTGATCCTCGTCTCTTAGAAGCTTCTCACCCTTATCTTTATTAATACCCATTAATATTTTTATTTTCCCAAGTTTAGACTTAGGAACCCATTAAAAATATTAATTATTTTAATAACTCCTCATCCGGGTGAAATTTCTTAAAATGATTTCTAGGTCTTGGAGATCTCATGTGCCTTAGCCTCTCCTCCAAATTTCAAGGCTAGAGCACATCCGATGCTACCAAAAATCAACAAGGATTGCACAAACTCTCATTTCTTCATTTTCATGTCTTTGAGTTGATCTTTCAAGGAGATGATTTCATTCAAATTTTTGACTTTATACATGCGAGCTATCTTATCATACATGTCCTTAAACTTCCTCAAATTTCCAACACATGCAAGTAAATTATCTTGTAAACCATTAGCTATAATTTGCTTTGCTTTTAACTCACCTTTCTTGTACTTGTTCTTGGCATTAGCGGAAGCATTTTCCGGAGGCTCAGGTACTTTTCCTTGAGTGTATTTCAAAACATCATTGTTATCACCTATGGTCTCCAACCTAGAATACTATTCGATTATGAAGAATGATGTCTGGGAAATTGTTCCTAGACTAAGTGACAAATCTATCGTCACTTCCAAATGGATATACAAAATAAAGCATGTTGTGGACGGGAGCACTGATAAGTATAAAACAAGATTTGTGGCCAGAGGTTTTTCACAAAAAGAAGGTATCGGCTATGAAGAAATTTTTGCCCCTACAACTAGATATACAACCATAAAATTGCTTGTCTCTTTGACTACCACTATGGGATAAAACATTCATCAAATGGATGTTAAAACAATTTTTTTGAATGGGATCATTGATGAAGAGGTTTACATTGAACAACCTCAAGGATTTGAAGTCCATAAGAGGGAGACACACATTTGTAGATTGAAGAAGGCTCTATATAGCGTGAAGCAAGCACCTAGAGCATGATATGCTAGAATGGATGCATACGTATTGAGACTTGGTTTTGTTAAGAGTTCCGTAGATCCTAACCTCTACATCAAAGTGGTTGTTACCCACCACTTTGTGGGTGATATCCCGAGGAGAAATTTTTTTCTCCATGATGAGCCTCAGTCGACAGCTAGCAGCCCCTTGATGCCTCTTACTAGCTCGTTGTGCCATTTCTTTGCCACCTGAGCCAGCCATGTGGTCCCTCAACAACCTGTCTTAATCGTATGTTTGAAAGTGGGGCTCTCCAAGCTAAAGGTATGTCTTGTCATTTGGTAATTGAGTATTGGGTTTACTTATCATGGATACTGCTGATTTGGGGTAGCATCGGATGTTCTCTAGCCATGAAATCTGGTGGAGAGCTTGGGGCACATGAGATCCCCAATACCCAGAAAGGGTTTGGGAAGATTCTAAACAGTTTAGGAGATATTAAAATAATTAATATTTTTAGTGGAGTCCCTAAGTCTAAACTTAGGGAAAATAAAATATTAATGGGAATTAATATGAAACTGTGTTAGAATGGTCCAAAAGACATGGATCAATCCAGATCTAATCTTAGCCGTTGATTAGGGACTTAATCTCGGCCGTTGATATGTCAACAGGAAAAGTATAAGAGGTGGCTTGAGGGTCACTTGGAGAGTACACCAGAGTGATCAGTCATTCTATTATCTAGAGTGGGGTTTGCTAAAAGAGATAGAATTAGTGATCATGTGTTGCTACTGAGGGGCATTGAGTACAAAGAGACAGAGAGGCGGAGATAGTGCCGGGAGAGCAGCGCAGTAGCCGGAGAGAGTGATGCAGAGCCAGCCAGGGCTCACGCAGGGCCACACAGAGGTAGTCGGGGGCTGCGCAAAGCCTCAGAGAGGCCAGTGTTGCTGACACAGAGGGCCAGAGGGCTGACACAGGGCCTCCTAAAGCTAACACAGATCCATCCGGGGTGACGCAAGGCCAGCGCTGGGCAGAGAGGTTGACGCTGGGGTTTCTGGGGTAGATTGGTGCTGAGGGGCTGCCGGAAGGATTATCCGGGGTTTCAGCCAGGAGATTTGTCTCAAACTGAGAGGTATTACTGCTAAGGAAATTCTCTGTTGGGTAGGCCAATTTCGACACCCAGATTGTACTTTGATATTGCTTAATAAGAAAACCCTCAGATAGCTGCACCGGTTTTCCCACATTGGGTTTTTCCCGGGACATATGTCCAAAAATAATGGTGTCATATGGTGTGATTGTTTTTGTTTCCACTAGTTGTTGATTTGTAATATGTTGAGCATGCACTAGTGTTTATTTTCAGTATTTACATTGTAAATAACTTGTTAAGTAACATAACAAGTAGGTAGGAGTAAATCAGATAAAGTGCATGGAGGGTTTCTAACTAAGTAGACTTAGAAACTTCAACAGATACTTATGGGTATGGATTGATGGGGGATTTGGCGGAAAAATGGCCTTAGTTTGTACTCTTGTTTCCTTGATCTCTTTTGGTTGTTACCCTTGGATCTTAGTCCTGTGGAATCTCCTTTATTGACCACTTGGTTCTAGGATGGTACTACTTGGGAAACCCCGACATTGGGTGCGTGGTCCCGTTCCTTTACCCACATATTTTACTCCCTTTCCACTCACTAGATGCCATTCACCATTTCTCCCACCTAGTTCCACATTCCCATTCTGGGTCCACATAGGGCTAGCCTCCCTATCCCCTTGCCCCTCCACCTTGGGTCAAGCCTAGAATGATGTCCCGGAGGTTGAAGCAATTAAAAAAAAAAGTGAAAAGCATAAATGGCCACATTTAACAGGAAATTGTACCATGAAAGGCAAAAGATGGTCGGGACAAAATAATCAGCAGGTGGGCAAAAGCCAATGCATGAGCTCTACCCCCATCCATGGTCATCACCCTGGTTCCATAGGCCCTAGACGAGTCTCCTTTATCATTCAGGGACCCATGATTGTCCCAACCCTTTTAGGGCAATGAACTACCCTACCTAAAAGGGGGTAATCACTGCTATATCTTCTTGTCCTTTGAGCCCTTAGTAGTTAATTAAAGAAATTCATAAAAGGAAAAAGGTGTATAAAGAAGGGTGGAAAAATCAAGGTCGGGGGCACCTCATGTACCACAATTTCTCCCTCCTATACATTACATACCCAGGTGTGGGCTTCCCTTATCTAGCTACCCCTATGCCCCACTATGTGGCCCAAGATTGCCCCTCTCATTCCCTATTTCATTCCACTTATTTGTCACTTGCCACCCCCATTAGAGGGATGTACCTTCGACCTACTATCCCCTTAAGGGTTGAAACCACCTAATAAGGTACTTGGCTAACCCTCTTTGGAGCTTGGAGACACTAGCACATTCCAAAGCCCGCTATGGAAGGACATGCCATTAAGTGCCCACTTTGTTATCCATGATTTGTAAGCTCTTTTACTCAATTATTTTAATGACTGGTTATACTCGAAGCCTAGGGGGATGCATTGGATCTTATGTAGGATTACAGGTGGTTTCGATTTGGGTTTGGTCTCCCTATATTGGATCCTAACCCCTAGAGGTCTACATTGGCACATGTGAGGTGTGCATAGAAAGCCATCAGTCTCCACAACAATGGACAACACTCCACAGATCTTCATGGATGCTCAGAGACTACTAGCGATCCACTTTTGGGATGATAGTGATATGTTTGGTACATTATGCCCAGCAGACTCCCATAGGAGTCCCACATTCTTGGCAGGTGTGCTAGAACTTGTACGATGCCATGGCAGCGTTCATTCCACCACTTGGACCCTTGCAAAAGATCTACAGGCTCTCTGATTCATATGGAGACCGATGGGGTCATTTATGTGCCCTCAGACCCACTGGGAGCACCACAGGTCTACTACTTGGAAAACAAGGGGCCACCCCCTTATCCATCATATTCCTAGGAATTTATTCCTCAATATGGCACTTTTGGATATTATTATGCCTATGGAGGGCCCACGAGATGTACATTTTATTATTTGGCCCCTTGTGAGGCTTATTTTTACACTTAAGAGCTAGTTTTGTGGGTTTGTCACCAATAGGGGTTTTATTTGCACATTATTTTATCATTAGTGGCTAATGTAGGTCCATAGGCTTATTCGAACTCCTTAGGAGGCTATATATTGATGTTGGATACATTCATTTGTATCATCACTTGACTTGGGATTTCTCTAATCATAGAGAATTTTTGCACTTTTTCCTTGGTGGATATTTTTGGAGATGGATGAATTTTGATGTATCAATTTGGGCTATTTCTCTTATCTTGGAGCTTTATTGAGCAAGCGAAATGTGGGTTAGATATACTCTATAATGTTGTAAGTAAATTTTGATGCTATTATTCTTGTTGCTGCATACTGCTAAAATTAGGGCTAGTTGTTGCATTGTCGAAATGTGGAATTGAGCATGTTTTAGCTAATTTAATGTATGGGCCAATGTTATATGAATGAAATGTCCTAGAGATTTATTTATCTCGAGAAGCTTGCATCATTTTCTTTGAAGTATAAATGCTTGAAGGTCACTTTTCTTTTCTTTCTCTCAACATTGGACGAAGTTGACTTTCTGGGCCTCCTTGATCAAGAAACCAAGTTCTTACTCATCATTATCCTTGACTCCATATCCCCAAGTGAACTAGGCACTGATCCCTCAAAAAGGGTGATCATTTCAACCCTCTTTTAACCATTTCCCCCTTTTTCCCCAAGTCTAGCCCCATTAGGTCACCTAGGGCATCAATTTCCTGAGAATTGACCCAAGGAAAAAATTTGATCTCCTATAGGCTATTGCGCTGGTGGGTCCCCTCTCTCTCCTCCAAATTTGAGGCAATTTTAACGATGGAATCTCTGAGAATCTCAAGCCCTAGCCCTAGGATCGAATTGTGCCTAAGCATCCCCAAGGCTAGACCTTAATAGGATCAATTCAACTTTTTGAACAAATTATTTTGGTTTGGTCCTCTCCCCTCACCTTATTGAGGATAGGAACATCATTGGTTGTTGCATTCCATCCCCGAACCTGCGCTAGGTCCACTTGGCCCCTTGTGGTCCCACTTCTCAATAAAGACTGATTGTCAAGGACCATTTGGGAATCCAAGTTTCCCAAGGATTATAGGGATTGAGAAACATGTTCATAAGCCTATCCTTTCTCCCTCAATCCTCTAATCCTGACCCCTTATCCTGGTGGACCAAGTCCCTTGCTTAAAGAGCAAGCAAGCTCCATTCTTCACTCCATCCTTGGGAAAGGGGTTTCAAGGTCACTTCTCACCTATCCATTGACATATACTTTACAAGTGAATCCCTACACTACCGGGACTCCTCCCATCGGTGAAATTTCGTAAAAAGCAGGGAGAGTTAGTTGTGGTGACAGTGGGTTAAGCCTTCACAATTGAAGAATTAAGGGCAATTCTATGTAATGTGATTCTTCTTGACTTGATAACAATTTGTGAAGTAATTTTACAATTATCTTAGCTTGATCTTCTTCTTATTATTAGTGTGTGTGTTTCATCAAACTGCTACCAAAAACATAAAGACAAGAACACAAATGTTGGCTCTCTGTCAGGGCCAAAAACCTCTCTTCTCTTGAGAGGAAAACCCTTTAGTAAGTTTGTCTTATTGAAGCTTCTTATTGATCAATGCCAAACCCTAGACCCTTGACGATGATATCCTCCAAGCACAAGTCAAGTCTTTCCTCTTTTCTGCACTATGTTTCCGGCACATGGACTTCCTCCTTCCAGCACTTTGCTCCCCAACACATAGTCCTTTTCTTCACAGCTTTTTCTAGACCTTGGCTATGTTAGCTTCTTGATGAGATATTCTTCTTCCTTCCTTCAAGATGTTCTTTACTTAAGGACACACCCTTCTCGAGACTCTTCTTGAAGTATAGGTGTATGACTGTACTGCTGCCCGAATTTTCCCACATGTGGTATGTACCCTAGAGAATTAGGGTCCCTTTCCTTCACTACAGAGATAAGCTTCTTCGCTTTACTTGGGAGGCCTTCAAGATGTTCTTTACTTAAGGACACACCCTTCTCGAGACTCTTCTTGAAGTATAGGTGTATGACTGTACTGCTGCCGAATTTTCCCACATGTGGTACGTACCCTAGAGAATTAGGGTCCCTTTCCTTCACTACAGAGATAAGCTTCTTCGCTTTACTTGGGAGGCCTTGGAGGCCTAGTTTCAAGCCCAAACAATACTAGTTTATGGACTATTTGTCCCTACTGTCATATCTGTAGACTTGAACTTCCTTTCTTTGCACGTGTCACTGTTTCTAGCCCTAGAAACAATTCTCTTCACTTCGGTTCTCCTTCTCGTTCCTTTGTTGCACTAGGAGACCTCTTCTTCATCCTTCGTTACCCTTTCTCTTGCCTCCTTTCTTCTTAGATTTCAGAGATGCTTGGTTGACGTTGTAATGGAGTGGAAAACCTCTATATATAGATGATTGTCCCTCCTTTTAGGCTGACTAGAAGACTGCAAGCCAACAAGAATTTATTCCATTGTTTTGCTTCATTTGGGGGACGTTGTTGCATGGAGAGTGTTGTCGCACAGATTGTTTGGGCAGCGCGACAACACTCAGACCGGGCGTTGTCACCCTGATCCCGATCTCTCCGTTTAAGCCGTCTCCCGAGGCTAAAGGGGGTAGACCCTATGGGATGAAGGAAGACAAACTGTGGACCAGTTGGGTTGGGAAACACAGCAAGGCAATACCAGTACTTGATTGATTTTGGGAATTAATGTACGAGTGCCTTATGGAGTTAATGATTAAATGAGTATTTATTAAATGTTGCAGAAATATGAACCTTGTAAAACAATCATTTATCATCGAATATCCAAGTGATACAAGCTATTCAATAAACTCAACACTTTAATAATGATCCAGCAATTAAATTTCTAAAGATTGAATGCATTAAACAACCATAAAATTTAAATGCTAACCAGATTCAAATAGTTAGTCTTCAGATGTAAACATTTAAGCTCATTTAACTATACCACAAGACTTCAAAAGAAATCTTCAATTTTCAATTAGTCTTTTTTCAAAAAAAAATTAATTTTTTAAATATCCTTTATATATATATATATATATATATATATATATATATATATGATATTTTTATAAATAAAGCAAAACTAAACTAAACTAAGCAAAAACTAAAGTCTTAAATAAAAATCTAAACTAAAGTCTAATCTAAAATCTAAAAAGAACCTGTAGATGCCCCTTTTTTTATACTTTTATTATTTTTATATTTAAATTTTAAAATTAAAAATCAAGAAAAAGCCTAAATCTATTCTAAACAAAAATTCTAAAAATAAAAAATAAAAAGGAACCTTTTTTCTTAAACCTTTTATGATTTTTTATTATTTTTAATTTTTAATGAGATTTTTGTAGATTAAATGAAAATCTAAACCCAAAATAAATCAAACTCCAGAAATAACATTTTATGCCTTTTAGGGCTTTTTATATTTTCTATTATTTTTTATGACATAAAGTTCTAAATCTAAAATTAAAATAAAACTAAAATCTAATCTAAACTTAATGAAAATGAGATTTAAAACAAACACTAAATATATACAAATGAAGTGAAATTTAAAACTAAAAGAAAATTTATTAAAATCTAAATGAAATCGAAATATTAAAAAAAATAAAAATAAAAATAAAAATTCTAAACTATATAAAGTCAAATCTAAATCTAATTAAAAAAAAATTAAATGAAACGGAACTTTTAAAAAATTCTAAAGTTCTAAACTATAAGAAAGACAAAATCAATTCTAATTAAAATTTAAATGAAAACTAAAGGCATAACCCTAACCTAAACTAACGCACATATAGAAAACTAAAAGAAATGTGAATTTATTTACTGATTATATGAACGCAGGTTTGCTGGACAGGAGCATGGAGATGGTTCGACGGAACGGAGAAGCTTATGAAGGGACGACTGCTGCATGAGGGATCCTGGCACTGCATGAGGGATCAAGGGCTGCGGTGGATACAGGGTTTAGCGTGGAAGAAATGAGACGTGGGCAGCAGCAGGTGAATGGTAGTGTTGCAGTAAAGGAGGAGCTGCGAGAATGGTTAAAGGAGAAACGTATGGCTGCGGATAAGGGATCGAAACAACGTTTGATGCCAACGTAGAGTTTTTTGCAAGGGATCTAGTAGCGATGGCAGCTTGCGTTTGTAGCTTGAAGGGAATGAACGACAAATTTTGGATGTTGCGGAGGAGGTGCGGGTTCTGCTGCAGGTTTGAGATCGAGGAATGGCAGCAAGGAGACGTTGATGATATTGCGGGAGTGAGCCACGGAAATAGCAGGTCGAGGGTATGGAGGGTGAACGATGGGAGACTGCGTGCAGCATGAGAGGCGAACAAGGCAGCGTGAGTGATTTTTTTGTTTTGCAGGTGGCTGAGCTTGTTGCTGCGTAGGCGTTTGCAGGTCTGGAATAGAAGCTTGCGTGCAGAGGAAGGGAGAATGTAGCTGCGGATTTGGAGGGACTGTGAGTTTGTTTCGATGGATAAGAGCATACAGATATCGGATAGGAGACGCAGTTTGAGATGGGTAGAGATATGGTGCAAAAAACGACAACACGCAGGTGGGCAATGGAGACTGCGTGGATTTGGAGATGGCGCAGATAGGGAGACAGCATAAAAAAATTTGAGATTTTCTGTTAGAAAATACAGATTTTCCTTGAGCGGTAGAGAAACTGAAATCTTTAAACCCTTCCTGCTTCAAATTGCATAATGGAAATCCTGATTGTCTGATGGAAAACCCTGAAGAAATTTCAAAATCTATACCTGCAACCTGTAATTGCAAAAAATAGAACACCCAAAAATAATATATGCAAGGATTAAACCTAAAAAAGGAAACCCAAAAACCAGCTAAAGAATTATAGTATTTACAAATTGAAGGCTCTAGGTATCCAGATTTATCGCTATGCCACATAAATATTTTCAGAGTTTAAATTTAATGTGAGATGCTTCAGAAAACCCTTCATGCATTCATAAAAAAATTTAAATGATAAGCCTGGGATTAAAACTGGCTGGGCTCTTTCAGAAAACTCAATCTAGGAGTTGGCTGGTTCAGCGGAGAACTTCCCCGAACGCTCGGTAATCTAAAAAAAAGATTTCCTGCACAGCTTAAAATCAACCATTAACATAGAGGGAGAAAACAACAAAGGAATTCAGATCAAATGGAGATAATTGCCATTATATTTCAGAAATTAAACTATCATTCAAACCCCAGAGATCAGACAAGATACCTGTGCCTAAATCAATCTTCATCAAGCTATCATCAATGGCTGAAAATAAAATTATGCAGAAAAATAAAACATCTTACAACATTTCCAGAAGAGTAACACCAGCAAGATTTTCAACCCCAAAGTCTTTCTTTATTGCACAAAAAATGACTTTCAACCCCAAAGTCTTTCTTTATTGCACAAAAAATGACTACAAGAGAGCTTTCTTTAGCACCAGACTCTCAAATCCAATCTGATCTCAAATGACCCCTGACACCCTATTTAAAGGAAAATTTCCCAACGGCTAGTTCGAGTGATCCATGTCAAACTAATCTCGACCGTCGATGAGGATCAAAATCCCTTTTAATCTCATCCATCGAAATTTTAAATGCATTTTAATATATTAAAAATTTAAAACTTTGCATTTATTATTATTTTATTATTTTATTTTATTTTTCAAATTTTTATTTATTTTTTTAATTTTTTTTAAAATTTTTTTTTTTTTTTTTTTTTTAATTATTTTTGGATCCTCGAACTTAGCCTTTGGAAAAATCACCTAGGACCTAGGACTTAGGACTTATGAGGGGATAAAACATTTTCTAACCCTCAAGACACTTTACATCATGACTTATACACTTTTACATCTCAAGGGGGAAAACCCATTTGACATAGACCCCCATAAACCACCCAGTTCTGCGACAAATATAATCTAGCAGATCAAGCAATTTGAAATAACCTAACCAAATTATTAGGATTATTTACAAATTACTTTTACATAGACTCGAAACACACTAGGATTCCCCTAAGATTCTAATGACAATTCATTCCGGCATTGGGGTTAGGCTGAAGGAAAACTCTGCCGATCATGGATCGGTGAGACAAAAAACCTTCCGGAACGTAGATTATCACTAGAAAATTAGGTTTGCTTAGGCAGTGTACATACATGGCTTAGATCTGCTAAGATTATTTACAATTTACACATGCAGACTGGGTTTACAACATAACATGATCAGGCTGATGATGACAGGCACGGACACGTCGATCAAGCGCTATCCCTTTTGCAAAAAAGGGGGTGTATTGCTATGGGTAGTTGACACGTAATGGTCAACAGAGAGGACTTGGACTTTGCTTGGAGGTATTCCTTTGACCTTTATACTATTTTATATATAGTGTAACATGCCCTCTAAGTGTCTTACATAAATACATTGACTTTTGGGTTCCTAGAAGCACTTAAACATGTGCTTGACCTACTTCAATGAGCAAGAAACTCATTGACATATATTATAAAAATAATTTTCCTTTTCTTGAATAAATACAAATATCAAAAGTACATTTATGAAGACCGAACCTAGTTATACTTTCTTCAACACTCCCTCCTAACTAGGGAGGTATTTATACAAAATTACAAGGTGTTTGGCTATCTTTCAATCTTGAAGAATTCACATAAGAGGAATCGGATTTGCAATCCATCTGTTATAGCACCATAATAACCAACATTGTTTCCACAACAAGGCCTTGACTGACAACTCTATCTCTCAATAGATCAGAGCACAATGTTGGCGAGACCAATGACTTATAGACACCTTAGTCATTGTCTTTCAAGGTACATACCCACCCGGGTATTCACTAAGTATGACCTTCTAGGATTATTGTTGTCTTGGGTTCCCAGCCCTCAAAGAATATCGGTCCTCTTGCCTACTCTTGCCTTGGATGCCCTAAACATCCTCAAAGAGTATCGAATGCCAGATGATTACCCAATCCTCCCATTATTTCTTCCCGAGTGAAGACAAGAATGTTGTGTCTATCACTTCCTCTCAATTGAGGAAGACATGCCCAAGTATCCTTTGACAAGGTACTTTTCCAAGTTCCTTTGTAATTGGGAACTTGTTATAACTCCTTCTTAGCTAGGGACTTGTCCATTCATCAACAACTTCTTCTTCATGGGTCCTTCAATGGCTTGATCTTCTTCTTTCCTTTGATATCATGAAGTCTTGGTTCAAACTTCCTTTTGGTAGGGCACCATCCATTGATCACTTTCCTTCCTGGTTTGTCATGTCATTGCTTCCTTTGTGGAAAGTGGTCTTCTTGTCATATATCGGGATCTCTTGTCATCTGGCTACTCCTTTGTCATCTTGTCCATGCTTCAGAATACTCTTTTCATGGATGCTTCGTTGAACTTGCTTGTTCCCATGCTTCGGTCGAGTAGTCCTTCATGACTTCATCCTGTTATTGCTTCAACATTAAGTTTTGCTGGATGGCTTTCTTCATCATGACATCTTTGTAGAGTAGAATCAATTATCTACACCTTTTGTATCTCTAAGGCCTTCATAGGTGTCAAGGGTATTTCCTTTCTTTGTCAGAGTTGTCTTGCCTTGTTTCAGGAGATATCTTCAAAGTATCTTGTCAGATAGTGATTCTTGGTGATCATGGTGTTTCTTCACATGCTTGATCTCTTTCTTCATTTCCTTCTTCTTCGATAGATTGGTCAACCACTTTCTGCTCCTTGTGAGAGCACTTCTTCATTGCTTGCTTCTAGGACTAGTTAGCATTTCTTCTTTATATGCTTCTTAGATAACAATCTTATACTCCTTATGTGAGTATTTTCTTTTGTTGACCTTCATTGCATTGTAGTACATGCCTTTGTGCATGTCATTGGTGAAAGAGATTCTTCCTACTTGATCATGTTATAGAACTATGCCCATGACTCAATAATATACAAATGATAACATGACTAACCTTTGATGCATATATACCTCATCTTGATTCTCCTTTGATCATCTTGGCTTCATTTGGTTGTCCTTGGTGTGGTCCTTCTTGCTTCATCTTATCTTGCCTGCATATCATCCTTTTCTTGAATCCCATGAATGGGATTCCCAATGAGACATCTGCTTTGGTTCATGAACCTTCTTTTGAAGATTCCATCATAGGATCTTAAAGACCCTTGCCTAGCAAATGTTTCTTTCCTTTTGATGATGGAGGTCTTCTAAGATTCTTAATCATGATCAATTTTCTTTCATTGTGGATGAAGTCCTATTATAAGTATGCTCCTTCTATATGAATATCTTGAGCTATGTCCATCATGCTACTATATTCTAGAAGATATATCTAACCATGCATTTTGTTTTCATTTATAAATGCTCTTTCTACATGAGTATCAAGAACTCTATGTACTTCATGCTTCTAGATTCTAGAAGATATTTCTAGCCATGCAATTTTTATTTTATTCCTACATGCTCCTATCCTACTCAAAACTTTGAAAGAAGACTTTAAGTAAAAAGTTTGACTTAGTCATAGTAGAGATCTAGAGGATCTTCCTTTTTTTGCTTCTTTTCTTCTTCTTTCACCTCTTGAGTCATGTGAGCTTCTTTCCTCTTTCTTTTGTTGTTGTTGTTCTTCTTAAGCTTAGGACAATTCCTTTTGTAGTGTCCATATTCTTGGCATCCATAGCATTGGATTTTGGAAATAACTTTGTTGTTTGTTCTTCGTGGACCAAATTTCCCAAATTTTCCCTCTCTTGGCCATGGTAGCAAATGCTTGCTTCTTTGATCCCACATCTTCCTTGGCTTTGACTTTGGTTTCCTCTGTTTTGCGTAGAGATCACATTTCACTTAGTGTGGTAGCTTCCTTCTTGGCATATATGCTAGATGTGAAGTTGCCCCAATCCTCAGGTAGAGCATTGAGTACTACAGTTGTCATTTCTTTGTCGGACATGACTTCCCCTAGCTCTTGAAGTTGATCTCTCATCTCAGAGATCTTCATGAAGTAGGGAGCTATTCCTTCCTTTGATATCTTCATCTTGTACAATTCATTTCGTAGAGATATCACTTCTCCAGTTGTGGTTACCGAGAATATCTCTACTAGTTTATCATAGATTTATTTTGATGTTTTAAATTTGGAGACATAAGGAATGAGAGAGTCCTTGATAGACTATATTAGAATCCTTTGAGCTTGTCTCATCCTTATTGTACTTGGCTAAGGCTTGAGTTTGTTCCTTAGCAGGGATAGTGATATTCCCTTTGACATGTTCCAGAAGTTCATTCTCCTTGAGAAGTAAATCAGTCCTATTCTTCCATGCAAGAAAGTTATTGGTACCTACCAATTTGCTGCTTTCCTTGCAAAAAGACATTGATGTATATTCAGAAGGGGACATATACTTGATAGATTTTTACTATTTAGATGTAGTGGATTTGCTTTCTCCTTGAAGACTTGATGACTTGCCTTCCTAGGATCTTGATGTTCTTCAAGTTGCCTTCTCCAAGTGGACTTGCTTGATGATGAGATTTTCTTGGTAATTTGTAGATGATGTAGGTCCCTCTTTGATCTGCTATCCAGGAAAAATATCAGCTGCCATAAATAAGATGATCCACATGGAGTTTGGCCCTAGTTGCCAATTTCAACAGTTTGCTTTTTCACTTTTTTTGTTTTTTTGTAATTATGGGCCAATACGTCATTTGGCCAAAATTTATATTTTTTGCTTTTTTCTTTTTGGGGAAGATTGCCTTTTTAGGCACGTCTATAATTAGCAACTTTATGTATTTGGCAGGTGCAGGTACAAGTCATGGTTCCTAACAAGCAATTGAGGCATGGTCTGAGTTTCCTTTGCATGGAAAAATGAGTTGAAGAGCAATATTTTGTCACTGGTTTGTGTCTCGAGCTGGAACTTGGCGTAGATCTGAATCATGTCTCTGAGTAAATTATCATGGTTTATTGCCTTAAAGTCATAAGTTGTAAAGTGGTTGATTTATTAAATCCACATTCAATCTACTTAGTCACATAAAAAGGGGGTCGAATTATTTAATGAGAGCTAGGAGCTTTTGCTAAAAAATTTCATTAGTAAAGCTAGTGAAAAGCGAGATGCTTCCATTTCATGGATGAGACAAAACGTACATTCTTTGATGTTTAGTTTCACCTCTCAAGGGTGATGTGATGGATGGAAGATTGATACCCATAGAGTGCCATAAATTGAGATATTTTAGATGAATGAAGGAAATGTTGAATCACCATTCTGCCAAAGATAATGATTCGATCCTTTGTAGCCATTTATTAGATGCAAAGCAATGGAGAAAACCTTGCAAACATTTATTCACAATCCTAGTGCATCCATCAGATTGGGGATGGTTAGAGGGATATAAACCAGTTGAGTACCCTAACAAGAAAACGAGTCAGTCTCAAAATTACAAGTGAAAACTAGAGCTCTTTCACTTGAAATAATCTTGGGCTCTCCATTTAGCTTTTGAATCATTTCCATGAATGTTATGGCTATTGTACTTGCTATAGAAATATAAGCGAGCAAAAATCGGCATACTTTGAGTTGACACACCACTACCATGATATACATTCTTCCCTTCAGACTTTGGTAAACCTTTGATAAAATTCATTAAGAGCTTTTCCTAAGCTGACTTGGTATGGCTAATGGTCCTAGAAGACTTGGGTTTTGATCGTCTCTTCTCTGTTCTGTTAGCAAATTAAACACTCTGCCACAAACTTTTGAAAATTCAGTTTTAACTTCTAAGACTTTTCCCAGGAAAAATCCTTGATATTATTATAGATTTTATAATTGAGGATAACATAGAATCAATAAGCTATCGAGATAGTAAACACTAGATGTTGTATACTATTTGTTAACACATTAGTTTTTTGTATTTTACTGTTCCATATATTTCTAATGAAGGATGATTCTCTATAATGATATTCCATAATTTCAGCAATTACTCATTTTACAAAATATAGGACCAGTATTAAAATTAAAATTACTTGCAAAATAAAAGTTGGTCTAAATTTATAATATTGTAAAGCTCTTAGAAAGTCATTCATGTCTACTAATGTGGAGGCTGTGACACAGATGGTGAAAAGTTTGCATGTTGAAAGAAAAGAGATTGTATGAAGTAGCAGAATTTTGTTCTCTAACAACTATTAATTTTGGATTAGGGGCAGGAAAGTAGACTACATTCTAAAGAAAACAGCATTAAGCATGTTGTATAATTCTTTCTTTTTATTGGCCATGATATTTGTGAAGTGCAACTGTAGATTCCTTATAGAAAATATATGGAATGACAATAGTTTGCCTCTTCTCTTATCTCCTAAAATGATCCCAACATACTGTCTTTGAATTTAAGGTTGGACTCTTCACAGTACTTATCATTTACTCAGTTTGCCTCTTGACTGCAGGCAGATGGTGTGGATGATCCATTAGCTGTGGCATCTGTTAACTTCTCCCCAGACTTCTCAATTAGTCTTGCAAGTTGCTGGGAAGCACAGGTAAGATCTTTCACACAGGAAAAATGAAATGTTCTATGTTTATCCACGTATCTTCCTTGAAAGTCAAGTTGTTTGCACTTATGAATATATTAAGGAAGAAGCAATGGGAGTTTTTCCTCATCTTGTTTATCTAACCAGGGAATTTGGATTTGCCAATTCTGGTCTTTTCTACAGGGAAAACAGTCCTTATACTCATCTCCAAATGAATTTCAAATTTTGATTGAGCAAATACTTTCCAGGGACATACGATCTCTTTCCCAACGGTTGCGGCCTCACAAAACAACTTTTGGTTACTCCAATATGGACATATATGAAGACAATGACAATCGGACCTATATATCACAAGATAATTGCATAGATGAAAACAGTTATTCTACAGCACTCACATCAGCGGTGACAAATGAGAGGGAGAGTTTGTCACATTGTGACAATGATATTGTTGAATATCATATAATTGTGGAGGGGATAGATGTGTCATATACAATTGATGGTTATGCTAATGTTGTGATCCACCGAGCTGCATTGACCAATGATGTTAGAAATGGTAGTGCTCGTGAATGCAATCATAATATCTGGTCAAATTTAGTAAGTAAACTCCCTAATCATGTGGCGTAATAAAGTTCCATTGGTATCAACAGGTCAAAAGTACTATGGGTGGAGGCGTATGTGAAGCTACCATTGGCATATAGGAGTAGTTATGCAATTTATGCATAAGCCTCCTTTCACACATTACCGAGTGTCATTTTTCTGCTCATAAGAGGAAGTAGAATTCAAATGAATAGTATATTTTTAAAAGCTGTTTTACATTAGTAGCTGCCATGAAACCGGATAAAGAGGAGGGGAATGAATTGCCTGTCCTATTTTTGTTGGCTGCATGATTTTCAGCCAATGTTCAGCCTATTTAGCAAGGCAACGGATTTTGTAAGAGATCAATTTAGCAGGACATAGCTTCTATTTGAAATACATCCTCTGTCCTTTCCTGTAGATGAAGAGGAATTGTCAAATTTTCATATGGTTTCGAAAACTTTGTTGGTCAGAAATGCACTTAATGTGAAATTTTGTTGGTTGAAAATACCATTTTGTAACAAGTGGATAAAAATGTCAGTGCAAAAATCTATGGAATACAACTACAAATCTATGGCATACTACTGCGATAACATGCCAACTGCACACCTTTATCTCTACCAAATATGCATATACCCATGGTCTGGTAGATCAGTACTCGTAGGCAGAGATTGTTTTTCTTTCTTTCCCTTTTCCATGTTCAACGAAATAGATACAATTAAACTCATGACCAAAGACAGGACAATAATGAAGGGAAAAGAAAATTCCATAATTGTAAATATCTTGCAGTTGACAACAATGCATTCTTACCAACTTAATATTAACATTCTCTTTTGTAGGTTGACTGTTGAAATTTTACCATGACTAACATTTAGTGGGTGAGGAAATATCTTATAACATGTTCTATCCAATGTCTTTTGATGTAGATGCATGACAGTGTGTAATCTGCATGTTCAACGTCTGTGTGTGATAAGAAAAAAGATAGGAATTTCTGCCATCTTTTTTCTTTTTTTTTTTCCAGATAAGCATGCAAGAACCAAAACTAGTTTAGGGTCGGCTTCTTGTTTTATTGTAGCTTCTTTCTAAATAAAGTATTGCTTTGAAAAGCAGGCGAGCCTACAAATTTCTTTTATTCATGTCCAGTGGAGTAGTTTTCTCAAAGCCAATCACTAGTACAGTGTGCTTTAGTATAAAACTTGAATTACTTCGCTGTGCTATACATTCATTTATGTTTATTGCTTTTGATCTGATTTTGATTTAAATCACAGGGTTGCATTAAATTAAGGATGCCTTCGAAATCTTGTTTTGTTTATATTTATTTCTCAATTGTTGAAATTGCAACAAGTGTTAATCAAGGCTGTCATTGATGTCAATATGGCAGTGTTTGTGATGACAAATTCTTGTGATCATAATGTTGCCCATGAAGGACCCAAGGATTGAATACAACATATGGAATGAATATATATATACATACATAATAGAAGCAATATACTTGTTGTCGCACAGAGTGTCTAGGCAGCACGACAACGCTCAGACCAAGGGCTGTCACCCTGATCTCCGATTTCACCGTTTAAGTTGTCTCCCTAGGCTAAGAGGGGTAGACCCTATGGGATAAAGGAAAACCAACTGGGAAACAACTGGCTTGGGAGACACAGCTAGGGAAACAAGCACTTGATCAATATTTAAAATTTGATTAGATCTTAAATGCTTAAGACCAGTGCCTTCGCTAGATGAAGTGAAAGTCGGATAATTGGTTTGCTGCTTAGGAAACAAACCTTTTAACAATTGCTTGAAAATATTTACTGAAATGTCTAGCCTACAATGAGCATTAAAACAATCAAGCAATAACGATCAATTTCAATGACAAAGCAAAGCTCCAGCAATTAAATTTTCAAATGATCGAATATTTTGAATAACCACGAAATTAAAAGCTAAGCACCTAGAAATTAAAATGATTATGCTTGAAATTCCAAACCTAGGAAAATTTATCGTTTTCCAATAGTTAAACTCCAAATAAAAATTTAGGCACTCAATTTGAAAATTTATTTTTTCAAATTTTTATTATTTTTTGATTTATTTTAAAGTCAAAAGAAATAAAACTAAACTAAATTAAAAAAAAAAAATCTAATTCTAAGACTAAAACCTAAGCTAAATAAAATCAAAAGGTAAATAATAAAAAAGTCTACTTAAAACTATCACTTAATGAAAATAAAAAATATAAGCTATGAGAGAGTGGACTATCAAACTTGAATAAAAATCATTGAAGCTAACTATAAGTCTTAAGATCGAAAAAACTGCCGACCCTAACTAAACACATACATAAATAAATAAAAATCAAAACGTTGTATTGTTTACGCGTATGTGTAGGTTGGACAACGGTAGCAAGGAACAATGGCGTATGGAGGAGGAAATTGATTTTCCTTGCAGGTTGGAGGGTGTTCGATGTAGGGAACCACGGGTTTGCTTTGCAGGTTAGGAACTCGACGAGGGTAACGTAGTAATGGCAGTGTGAAGTTTGAAGGGGATCGATGGATGGAAGAGTATGGTCAGGCGAAGAGAGAAATGCGATTTGCAACGATGAAAACAGTATGCATATTGGACAATATTTGGGCAGAAAGATATGCGTGGGAAGGGATGAAAGCAAGGCTGATGCAGGTAGGGCAAGCATAAAAGAAAAGCACAGGGAATGACAGCCACAAGCATCATATGGAAATGGAGAAGCGCGAATGAGAGAAAAGGAATAGCACTGCGTGAGGATCAGTGAGGAAAGCCGTAGGTACAGCGAGTCGATGCGAGGGTTCGAAACTGATAAGAAGCCGCAGTTAGGTGTGAGGATGCAGGTGTATAATTTCGAATTTTTCTAGAATAGAAAAATGCAGAAAAAGAAAAGAAAATGGTAACCTAATGAGCTCGAGAAGATTTCTCAGAAATTTTTACTTAAATAGATGGATTCTTCTACTAAAAATTTATCTTTCAAAACTTATGAATTCTTTAGAAAATTTGAAAATCCTTTAGACTAAAAAAATCCTTTGAAGAATATCCCTGCAAAAACGACGTTGAGGCTAGATCTGGCTTCAGAACAAGACTACACCCTCAGATCTGCAACCTGCTCTTGAAAACAAACACCCGGAAAAAATATATACAATGATGAAACTAAAAACCCAAAAACTAGCTAAATAATTACAGTATTCACAAGTTAAAGGCTCTAAACAGCCAGATCTGTCATTATGGCACAGATATATTTTTTAAAATTTTAAATTTAAGATGAAGTTCTTCAGAAAACCCTTCATGCATCCACAATAGAAAATCTAATGATAAGCCCGGGATCAAAACCATCTAGGCTCTTCAGAAAATGTTATCCGGGAGTTGATTGGTCCAACTGAAGACTTCCCCGAACGCCCAATGATCTCAAGATCAAGGATTTCCTACACAACTTAATTCAACCATTAACATAGAGAGAGAAGACAACAATGAAATTCAGATTTAATGGAGATACCTGCCATTATATTCAGAAATTAAACTATCATTCAAACCCTAGTGATCAAACAAGATACATGTGTTTAAATCACTCTTCAATAAGCTGACATCAATGGCTGAAAGTAAATCTATGCAAGAAAATAAAACATCTTACAATATTTTCCCGAAAAGTAACACCAGCAGAGATTAACTCCAAAGTCTTTTTTTATTTGCACGTGAAAAACGATTACAAGAGAACTTTCATTTAGCACACGACTCTAAGATCGAGATCGAATGATCTCAACTAACTACTGACCTTCTATTTAAAGAAAAAATTTCCAACAGCTAGTTCGAGTGATCCTTGTCAAAGCGATTCGGACCGTTGATCGGGATCAAAAAATCTTTTAATCTTATCTGTCGAAATTAAAATAATGAGGAAATTCGAAATTATCATTTAAATGCATTTTAATTAATTCAAAAATATAATTTTTGAATTAATTTCCTCAAAATTTTGACTTTGAATTCACCCTAGGGACCAAGGGCATAAAATTTAGCAAAATAATCATTTAACCTTAGTCCTTGTACCTCTTAAAATTTAAGTTTTTAAAAGACCCTCGAATTTAACCTTTGGAAAATTTAAAATTACTTAAGACTTAGGACTTATGAGGGGATAAATTATTTTTCTAACCCTCAAGACATTTTACATCATGATTTTTTCCATTTTTACATCTCAAGGGGGAAAACCCATTTGTCATAGACCCTCATAGATTACCCAGTTCTGCGATACAAACATAATGTAGCAGATCAAGCAATTTGTAATTAAAATAACCTAACCAAATAGTTAAGATTATTCCCAAATTACTTTTATATAGACTTGATCTAACACACTAGGACTCCCCTAAGATTCTAATGACAAAATCCATTCCGGCGTTGGGGTAAGGCTGAAGGAAAACTCTTGTCGATCATGGATCGGTGAGACAAAAAACCTTTCGGAATGTAGATCATCACTAGAAAATTAGGTTTACCTAGGCAATTACATGCATGACACAGATCTACTAAGATTATTTACAATTTACACATGCAGACTGGGTTTACAAAATAACATGATTAGGTTGATGATGATAGTCGGACGGCACGGACACATTGATCAAGCGCTATCCCTTTTGCCAAAAAAGGGGGTGTACTACTATGGGTCGTTGACACGTAGTGGTCAACATTTGGCTCTACTTGGGGACACGTTGCTGCACTGTAGGAATGTGAGAATCCAAAATTTGCATCCATGCAACACACAATAGAACATTAGCGTCCTTCAAAAAATCATCATATAACATTAAGCATAGGAAAGATATAATCTCTTCATTTATTAACTATCTAGTAACATGAAAAGTAAATCTAATCCTAAAAACAGAAATGAAATGCTGAAAAGACAAGGAGTAGGGTTAGAAATATAATACAGAGGATGCCCCATGGCATCAGATGTCATCTTTGAAGAATAGCTTGAGCATTTAGCCATTCGCAGGTAAGTCAAGTGGTTTGCCATCCAATCTGCTCAAGTGGAATGAGTTCAGCCCAACAATGTCTCGGATAATGTATGGTCCCAACCATAAACTGTCAAATTTCTTGTGTTTTTCTAGTTTTTCATTCGTGCGATCCCAAATAAGTACCATATCTCCAACCTGCAAAGATCTAGATCGAGATGATTTATCAAAGCTTTTCTTAATGTTATATTGACTCTTACATATATTATCAAAAGTTGTCCTACGAGCTTCATCTAACTCCACAATCTGATCAATTCTATTTTGAACAACAACTTTATTAGTAGAAAAATGTTGATGGAGCTGATAAGTTGGCAATTTCAGGTGCACGGGTAAGGTTACATCCAAGCCATAAACTAATTCAAAGAGACTTTTACCAGTAGCTTTCTTTTTAGTAATCCTATCTTGTTAGGGTTCCACCCTAACCCCCTTATTTATGTAATAGGATTGAGTCATAGTTATAGTTAAGTAAAGAGTCAATAAAGCCCATATTAATAATTGTAAGTGTTTAACCCGCATTTAATGAAGGGACCACAATTAGTTGCAAATGGGCCATGGTATTAGATAGATGGGATTAATAAGAACCATGATATTGCATGTATGAATCCTATATAAAGGATAGAGACTCCCCTTGAGGAGCATCGTGTCTTATTTTATAATCGAGCTTTGCTCTATTGGAGGTTGTCCCCTCGAAGAGGCAAGTGAACATTGCTTTCTGAATAATAAAATACTTCTTGTTATTTCTCAATGTTCTATTTTCTAGGTATATTTCTTCGCATACTTAGTATTTTGGTATCGTCTTGCAGGTTAAGAGCATAACAAGTGGTATCAGAGCGCTTTCCAGGGCCAATGGAATCTCTAGTTTTTAGCAAAAAAAAAATTGGCTAGAGACATGTTTTGGTGTCTTTAAACCACGAGATCTGTCGTTGAGTGCATAAACCTGCGGATTTGGGGAGGCATGCACGCAGGAAATACAAGAGGTGGTCACGCTTGTTGGACTCCCTTGTAACCCCTATGGGTACCCTTTTGAGTAGTAGTGCATTAGACATAACTGCGCACGCACTGTCTTCCAAGTACCCTCTGGGTATATCGAAAGCCCCCTAGCTCCCTTGAAACCCCGCCATAGATAAACCGTCGGTCGTCTTGCTGCTATAGTACACCAAGAACAGCAGTCGGAGAGATTACTCGCCCGTATGATAGGGTAGTCGGGTTGTACGGTTAAGGGTACGGTTGATCCTCCTTGGTTAGTGCCCTGAAAAATTGGGCCGAGTACTACTGTCAGGCCCTTATGTATATTGTGATCTGTAGCACCTGACACTCCTGGAGACCATAGTTCCCTTCTCTATCTCTGGATCGCGCACAATCTCTACCAGATCAGATTTTGCAAGTGGGGTTTTGCAGCAGCAGCAGTAATCAGTTCCGCCGTTCAGATTTATCAAAACAGCCATTCAGATCTATTAGATCCATCAGATCCGCAGCAGCAATCAATTCCGCAGTTCAAATCTATCAGAACAGCCATTCAGATCTCTCAGATCCATCAGATCTGCCATCCAGATTTGAGTAGTTGTGTGGGTTCCTATAGCTGGGCGTGATTTTCGCAGGACTTTTGGCAGCATTGACATTTACAGGATTCGGCTACTGCAGTATTCCTAAGCTGAGACCCCCCGGGGCGCTTATTGGTAACTTAGCCCATAAGAATCAGGACGACGAGTTGAGCAAGGTGGTACCATTCAATTGTTAGTGCCAAAAAAAATTCGGGCAGTCCCAAATTTCAAGTAAATCGGCTCGGTTCATGGTACAAACAAGAGCTCAAGCTATGGTGAATGAGAGGATGGACAGCCTTGAATCATCCTTGAAAGACATCCAATTGCAGCTGCAGGCATTAACTGCAGCACTCTCTAAGGGCAAGGTGGAGGCACGTGAGGAGGCATATATTGGCAATGAAAATAGTGAGGGTGAGTCTAGCCAGTGTCTTCACCTCTTTGGCACCCCCCAACCATCCCATACACGACCACCCAAGTTAGACATGTATAAATTTGATGGCTCTAACCCGGCCACATGGATAGCACAAATGGAGCAATATTTCACACTGAACTACATCCTGGATAATGCGACTTAGCTTAGTGTGGGTATCATGTACTTGGACAATGATAGATGGCAATGGCATCAACGTTGCTATGGAAGGCCCTTGACGTGGGATACATTCAAAAAAGCTCTTATGGATCGCTTTGATCATGAATCTAACTTCTTGGGTCGTCTCACTAAGCTCAGACAAACAAGAACAGTGAATGAATATATTGCAGCCTTTGAAGCCTTAGCTTTCCGCACTGGAGGTCTACAAGATGAGTTCTACATGGAATGTTTTGTCAGTGGTCTCAAAGAAGCCATACAAGCCCACGTCCAACTGCACCACCCTAGCTCATGGTTGCATGCTTGCAGGATAGCTCGTGAAGTCAAACGTGCATTGGTGGCCCAGTCCAATCGCCCAAATTTCATCGCCAAGGGTCGCCCCCCACAGGCTCAAAGCACTACCCAGACACTCAAGGTTCAAAAGGTGTCACCAACAGAAATGGCGGAAAGAAGAAAGCAAGGATTATGTTACTACTGTGATGAGAAAGACTCCCCGGGCATAAATGCAAGGAGCCCAAATTTTTTCAAATTGATGCCACTGATCACAGTGCATCGGAGGCAGCTCCACCACTTGAGCAATCAGAGGAGGAAGAAGAGGACAACCAGCAAGACAATGTACCTAAAGAACCAGTTATCTCGCTGCATGCTTTGGCAGGGATTTCTTCGCCTCAAACTCTCAAAATCAGAGGTTTTATTAAGCATCGACTAGTAGTAGTCTTGATTGATAGTGGAATTACACATAATTTTATCCATCAAAGAGTCGCAGAAGCAGTGCATTGTCTTGTCTAAGCAATTTCTAACTTCCAGGTCCAAATCGCTAATGGGGGAACAATGAAATGTGAAGGCCGCTGTGAAAATGTCAAACTTCAAATGGGGGATTATCAATTAAAGACCCACATGTTTGCCATACACATGGAGCGTGCGACATTGTCGTCAGTTCTGAATGGCTTCGCACACTTGGCCCAATCACAATGGATTTCCAGAAGTTATATATGAGCTTTAAGCAGGACAACTACACACATACCCTCTGCGGACTCCAAGCAGGAGCTCCCTCTATCATCAGCTCACATCGGATGGAAAAATTGTTAAAAAAGGGCCACCATGGAGTCATAGCTCAATTTAATGCCATCCAGGCCTGCAAACCCCGGCTTGTTCATATTCATCCTAAGATACAACAGATCTTAAACAACCATCTGCTAGTCTTTGACAAGCCTCATGAGCTTCCACCCTCGAGAGGGGAACATGATCATAGCATTACTCTGGTCCCAGGGGCCCAACCACCAAATGTGCGCTCTTATAGATATCCGTTTGCCCAAAAGAATGAAATAGAAAAAATAATCAAGGAACTCTTGGACGTTGGCGTCATTCGTCCTAGCATTAGTCCTTATTCATCACAGGTGGTCATGGTGCTCAAGAAAGATGGGGAATGGCGTATGTGTCTAGACTTCAGGGCCCTTAATAAGTTGACAGTCAAAGATAAATTTCCCATCCCGGTTGTTGATGATTTGTTGGATGAACTAAATGGGGCTCAATTCTTTACTAAGCTTGACCTTCGCTAAGGCTACCACCAAATCCGCATGAAAGAAGTAGACATCCCAAAGACTGCTTTTTGAACTCATGAAGGCCATTATGAGTTCCTGGTCATGCCATTCGGTCTTTCTAATGCCCCATTCACTTTTCAGAGCCTTATGAACCACCTGCGCAAACCATATCTCAGAAAAATTTTCCTTGTTTTCTTTGATGACATCCTCATCTACAGTCGCACTTGGGCCGCACATCTTCAGCATGTAGATCTGTTCTTGCAATTGCTCCGCAAGCATAAATTATTTGTCAAGATGTCCAAGTGTTCTTTTGGCATGGAAGAAGTTGAGTATTTGGGCCACATTTTGGGGCGTGAAGGTGTCAAGGTGGACCCCCAAGATCCAGGCCATGAGGGATTGGCCTCAACCTATGACATTGAAGAGCTTGAGAGGATTTTTGGGTCTCACAGGCTACTATCGCAAATTTGTCCGCAATTATGGTCGCATTGCTAGGCCCCTCACTCTTACACAGTAATTTGTCACCATCCCTGTTACTCCTCTTGTCGTACCTTAGAGGACTCATTCCGGGAGTTATAAGAAGTGACAAGGGCTAAAAACACTTGCATTATGTTCCCCTGAGTATGTACTCCATGTTCCCTGGAGACACCTTCTGCAGATCATCCCTAAAAAGTGCTCTTTTTCCATTGGCGCAAGTCCACAATATCCTACCCGCGCCAATGATGGAGATCCTCAAAAGAGGGTGCGACCATTGGCGCTCTATCTTAGAGCAACAGTCGCGCCAACCAAATTTAGTCGTGCTTTTTGCCTTAATGCACGTCCGACTGTTGTTTCCTTCATTACATGGAGCTTTTCTGAGGATAGAAAATCAGTTTTTTGTCGAGCTTTATCCATCTTTATGGCTTTTGCTAATTCCACGAAAGGTGTCCCGGTTCATCGCATCATCCTCCCTTCTTCATCTATATAAGCTTGTCATTATGCATTGGGGAAGGGAGAGAGTGTTGGTGTTAGTGTTATGCTAGTGATTTGGTGATTGAGTGATAGTAGTGATGATTATTGGTCATGGAGTGTTAGATGTTGAGTTTATGGAGGAATGCTAGTGAGAGCTAGAGAGGTTATGCTGCCGGAGAAGAGATGCATGTCAAGACACATATAGTTACTCGCCCAGCCAGGAGAAGGGTCGACGTCAGAACAATGGTTGTAACTTTTCATGTTTATTAATTGATGAGCGACTGCTATTATAGTTCCAATCTCATTAACTATCATGGTGATATGTTGATTTATTTCCTTTCTGACTGAAATATAGTTGTGCCTTGGTAGTTTTTATGTTGGTATCTGTCTCTTCCTTTGCATGTGCAGGTATTCGTCATGATCTGTTGGAGCAAGGGAGCGAGGATATCAACTCTGCTTCAATCATAGCGTTGGACTCCAGGTTAGTCTTCTTGATTCACCTTTGATGCATAACTAGGAACTTGCGTAGCAGCGTGGTTTGTTTGTGGCTAGTTCTGTGATAGGCTAGTGGGATCGCCTCTGTCCGCAGAGGGGATTTACCTTACCAACAAATTGGCGACTCTGCTGGGGAGTAACTCTTTGATTTCTGTCTTGCATGTTAATTTTCTTCTGCTTGCTTGAGTGCATGAGCTTCCTGAGTCAGTTTTGAGTTGATTCTTTACTGTTTGACCCATCTGAGCACTGTCAACCCGACCTGAGGTCGTATCTTTTATCTTTTTAGTTGGCAAGCTTAATTGGCGCGGTTATTTCTCTGACAGTCGCGCCAGTTGGCGCACGTTGCTCAAAAGCAACTCGCGCCAATTCTGTGGTAGCGCAAGTTGCAGGCTGACAGTCGCGCCAGCTCTGTAAATTTTGCCTGTGTGTGGGTGGAAAGCTCATTCAGTCTCTTTATATATCTCTTTCAGCCTCTGGAACTGTGTTGAAGCTCTGCTTGACTGGTTTTAGCCTGTATCCCTCAGCTGTTTGCTTATTTCCAGTGACTTTGCATGTCTAGCCTTCTGTGGGAAGTTTCGGTCTCTTGATCATCCAGTCAGCTTGTTGATTGTTCTACACCTATCCAGTGCTTTGTTAAAGCTTGATCTTCTATACTCTGAATACTTCACTTCTAGCCTCTTTGAAGTTCACTAGTTTTTGTGTTTTTCCTTGCTTGCATGGTTCATTTTGTGTTTTAGAATTGGTTCTATTTCATTGACTGAACTTGGATTGTGCATATCTCTTAGAATTTGTTTACATGCATCATGCCATCTTAAAGGAAAGAAAAACAAAAAACCTCTTGCATTATAGTAGTTAGCATTTATTGTTATTTGTTGCTATTGAAAAGAAAAAAGACAAAATTTCGTTTCTTGTTATTAGCTGCATTAGGATCTTTGTTCTTTGTTGAAGTGATCATTTCGTTTGTGAAAAAGATCTCAACCCTCCTGTAGATAGAATTCATCGAATCAAATGATTTAATTTCGGCATATAGCTTGCATGTAAGAAGTTTTCGAGATATCACATACGGTAGGACCAAAAAACTGAAACATAATCAAAGATAAACTTTAAAATGAACTCAATGAACATAACAACGCATTGGAACATAATGCAAACACTCTAGAGGTCTAGGTTAGAGACGTGTTCCGGCGTCGTTAAACCTGGTAGTTTATCGTCGAGTGGTTGGGTGATTCCTCCACGGTGAAACGGTAGCTGCCAATACGGACTGTGCTCCCATGTACCGTCGAGTATATATTGGGAGACCCCTATAGGAATAAAGCCTTTATCCATAGGAAGCCGTGTCAGCCGCCCTACGATTCGCAACGCAGTGAACACAACATTCACGAAGATCGACCACCCGTACCCTAAAAAGTATTCTGTGGTTTTGCGAAAAGTTTGGCACACCCTCTACCTAGAATTCCAGAGCAGTCACTTTTGATCCTTTCGGACTCCCTAAACGAAAAGGTGCCTATGAGCGTCTTGTCACTTCGTGCTCATTAAATATTCGAAGGAGACTAGAGTCATCTTTTACCCTTTTCTCGACTCTCAAAAAATGAAAAGGTTAAGTTCAGTGTCTTAAAAATTATTGGCCACGATAACATCTACCCAATTAGATTTTGTTTGCGTTAGCTTGAGTAGGATTATTTCTCGTTCAATGGCATCCTTCCCTGAGTCCACCGGCCAAGGTGTTCCCCCTGATGGAAACCCTAGTCCATTTCCTTCTGTTGGAAATGTCGGTGTTCAGTATATCGCAACTTTGTCTTTGCCTGGGTTAACCATCGGTTTGCCCGTATGGTTGTTTTCAAACTCGGTGGTTTCGAGTGTGATAACTTCTGCTCCGAATGCACCCACCTCCCAGGTAATACCCACTTCGAATGTTACTTCCGAGGTCAATGCCGTCCAAACCACCACGGCAAACAAAGCCTCGAAAGCAAAGAAGAAAGGGAAACCGAAGAATAAGCCAGAACAACCTAAACAGGAAACCCCAAAACCTCAACCTGAGGACGGCGCTAAACGCAAACCCAAGTATCCTTGTTTTATCTGTGATGAGGATCACTATACCAAGGATTGCCCGAGGCGGTCCGAAGTTAGTCGTTTGTTAAAAGGCACCTCTGGGACTCCTGCGGTGTTTAAAGAACCCTTTCCCTCACAGCAAACTCAAAAAACTCAAATGGTGGCTGACCCATCTCAGCCTCCCTCTTCCTTTGGTTCTCAAGTGTTCATGGTTGGAACGATACCCATCAATCTCAGTACTCGAACAAAAGATTACCCGCCATCTACCGGGAAGGAGCCTGAGATACCCTCTAGTGCTCCTCCGTTCAGTTCGGGTCCACCACCACCTCCTCCACCTGAACAACGTCTTGCTGATTCCAAGGTGGACCCTTCCCCTTCTTTGCCTACTGTTGCGTCCTCATCTTCTACTTCGCCTGGTGAACCTCTGGATTCAAGTAACCAGGTGGCTAAGAAGAAGAAGACAAAGAAGAAGAAGACCCCTAAACCAGAGGTTAAAGGTATAACCCAAGTCGAGCCACCTTGTGCTCCTCCGCGGAAGGTCAAATTTCCTTGTAAGTTATGCAAGGAAAACCATCTTCTCCGCGATTGTCCTGGTATTCCCAGGGTTTTAGAAGTATGGTCTCATGATCCGGACCGCCCTGCATCGTCCTCGGTAGATCATGGCGATGTTACCTTATCACCTGGAAACGGTAAGGGGAAAGAGAAGATTCGAATCCCTTGTAAACTTTGTGAAGGCAATCATCCCCTTCACCTTTGTCCATTCATGGATAGAGCCTCTATTGTATTGGAAAGTCTTACAGCTCCCTCAACCCAACTTCCTACTGGTTATCAACATCTTTCTGCAATTGCAGAACGTTCCCCTGCTGACAAAGAAATCAACCAAGATTCCTCTCTTGTCCAGCCTCCTCTTCCTGAATCTGGCTCTGCCAAGCCTATTCCAGACCAACCATTGGTCGGAAAGAGTGTCGACTCGAGTTCACCACCCGCCGACCACTCTATTTCGAAAGAGCATCATTCTCCTGTTCTTCTCGTCTCCTCAGATTCTCCTACATCCGCAAATACCCCTACACCTAAGAGTCCTACTGCGCTCTCTCTCGAGCAGGGGGGCAATCATATGATTCCCCCACCAAGTAGTTCAGTCGCTTCCTTCGACTGGAGACGTTTGACTACCTTCCGCCTCCCATCTCATGTGCCTTTTTGGGTCACGGTACACGCCTATGACAAGGCAATACCTGGCACTGTTTTGGATGAGGTTGCATCTGTTAGTCTTATGTCTGCCACTACTTGGTAAGCTTTGGGTTCCCCACAGCTTGTGCCCGTAGCATCGAATCTGACTGCTTTTGACGGAGGAACTAGCCAACCATTAGGGCTCCTTCCAAAGTTCCCTATTACTTTGGGAGGCAAGACCGTCTATATCGACGTATGGGTTACCCAAGGTGTTGTAAATTTCAATCTTCTCCTTGGTCGTGACTATGTTTATGCCATGGGGGCCCTCATTTCTTCACTTTTCCATGTGGTTTGCTTTCCACACGATGGAAGAATTGTGACTATCGATCAATTATCGTTCGTTCGTCCACGGGTCCCCCCTGCGCAGTCGTCATCCCCTCCTGGTTGTCATCCACCAGTTGCATCTGCCCCACCGCAGGTCAACTACGTGGCCACCTATCCCATGCCTGTATCCAGCGATGCCGCTGTCGTGCATAGTGTCCTGGGGGCATTGGGTCTTGACTTCTGAGATGTTGTCCTTCCACCGGGAGTGGCACTCTTGGAAGCCCCGACTTCCTGTTCATTATGATGAAGTTCGGGCGGAGCACAGTTCGTTTTCCTGTGTCAAGCTCCTTAAAAAATGAAATTAGATGGCGGAGCATAGTTCGTTTTCCTATGTCAAGCTCCTTAAAAAATGAAACTAGGTCTAGCCGAGCATAGTTCCTTGTCTTGTGTCAAGCTCGTTAAAAAATGAAACAAGGGTTATGAGGATAGTTCTTTTACTGTGTCAACCTCATTAAAAAAATGAAACAACTCCCTTTCCAAATCGAGTCTTTTGATTAAGATCTCGTAAAATACAAGTCGAGTCTTTCACAGATCTCGAGAGTGAACCTTCATTCCATCCACTCCGTGAATGCCATGAAGCTTGGGGGGCATGTACCTCGATTTGCATTATCATGCTGGGGGCATGCAAATTTATAACAAGCATAGTTTTTCGTTTCAAGCTTGTGTAAACATGAAACCGAATCCAAGCAAAGTTCTTCATGGTTCAAGCTTGTGTAAAAATGAACCCATACCTGATTTACATCCCGTGATTGCCTTTTATCTGCTAAATTCTGCTAGATGAGCCTTGGTTGTTTCATTCCATCGCCACCATCTATTTGGCCGATCATATGCTTTCACCTGGTTGTTTATCCTTTCCTGAGAAACAGCAGCGATGAGTGGTTTTATTAGCCAGCCTCTTAACCTTTACATGTTTCGAGTAAGTTCCACCATTACCGGAACCAGTTGCTATCCTTTATACCACTCGTTCCTTCAGGACGAGTCGCCTTTACGCTCTTTTCTGACTCGTAAAATATGAAAAGATTGTCGAGTATTTTTCCTTTTTGACTCGTTAAAGAAAATAAAAATGGAGGTCCGCTTTCAGCTCTTTTCTGACCATTTAAAGAGGAAAATATTGCCGAGTCGCTCCTCTTGACTCGTTAAATGGTGATAAGGGGCGGTCGTCTTAAGTTCTTTTTTGTCGACCGTTAAAACATAAAAAGATTACCGGGTTTTTGTCGTTTCAAACTCGTTAGTGGTTACGAAACGACGTGGTTTTGACCGCTTTTTTACTTTTTCAGGTCGAAGTCACTAATCATGAAAAGTACTCCTCGATCGTAATGATCGGGCGGTTCTTTCGGGTATTATTTTATACTTTTTCGGGCCCGAGAGACACAACTGTACGAAAAAGGACATCCCTGGAGTTTCCTTTTCTGTTGTCTTTTCAAACTCTCTAAACAAGAAAAGACGCCGAGTTCTTCCTTTGTCAGACTCGTTAAAACTTAATGACATCGGATTTTGTCACAACACAAGCATATGCTATCCCCATCAAGCTTGTTAAAAATAACTGGGGTACTCGCCAGAAATGGTGGGGGAAAATAAAATTTTTGAACCATAATTGTTACCGTAACGGCAGTATGTCGCTCTTGAACATGGCACTTTTTGCTTTCGTGTCCAGGGTGGGGATATTTCATCTCATATCTTTCACTTGCTTCCATGGATTTGGGTACCCTATTTGACCTCTCATTCACTCATTGCCTCGTCATAATGACCTTTGATACATTGATGTCAAATACTGCCAATTCCGTTAATGTGCCGCCGATATGTTCAAGAGAAGTTGACCTCTGCAAATAAACAACCTCCCTCTGATAGTTCACACAATCTTGATTCATGACATTATCTCTCTGTCTCGTGTCGATGATGTGGGAAACATTATGGCCCGCCTTCGATCAAGGTCACTCCCTGTCGACTTCAGCTCATTATCCAGGAAGTTGACCTAGAGACTCCCTTCCGGTGCCTTGGAGCCTGCATGCCTCAATGGCAGGCTCTTCGTGTTCGACGTGAGGTTTTCATCATTGGCCTCCGATCGAATGATTCTACGGGTGTTCGACTTCAGCTCATTAATTCACATGCCGTAGATTGTACCTATAGTACCTTGAGGGCCATTGTCATTATTGGTGGTACCTCTCGCGTCTGTTAACAGTTTCCATTATTGACTGGTAATCAGGCGATGTTCATGCATGTTCGACTTCAGCTCATATATTCACATGCTTGGACTTGTACTCTTGTTCGGGTCGAGATGGAGCGCAAGACCCTGGATTGTGTCTGTCGTAATCCAGGGGTGATTCTTGGTACTTGACTCATTCACTGGATGGCTGCAACCATACCTGAGTCAGTTCATTGATCCTAACCAGATGGCTGCGTCCATACTATGGATCCAGATTATTTATGTACTCTCTTATGGATGGCTGCGACCATGCCACGTACATCATGTAATTGAACTATCAGTCATGTCTCTTAATACAGCTCCTCGGCGGCAATAACTATATGTGCTCTTGTGTGCTCTTATGTGCGTTCTGGTAAAGCATTTCACCCCTCTCCACCTCTCGGACTTCATGCTTTAGGGGGCATCTGTTACACAGTAATTTGTCACCATCCCTGTTACTCCTCTTGTCGTACCTTAGAGGACTCATTCCGGGAGTTATAAGAAGTGACAAGGGCTAAAAACACTTGCATTATGTTCCCCTGAGTATGTACTCCATGTTCCCTGGAGACACCTTCTGCAGATCATCCCTAAAAAGTGCTCTTTTTCCATTGGCGCAAGTCCACAGTATCCTACCCGCGCCAATGATGGAGATCCTCAAAAGAGGGCGCGACCATTGGCGCTCTATCTTAGAGCAACAGTCGCGCCAACCAAATTTAGTCGTGCTTTTTGCCTTAATGCACGTCCGACTGTTGTTTCCTTCATTACATGGAGCTTTTCTGAGGATAGAAAATCAGTTTTTTGTCGAGCTTTATCCATCTTTATGGCTTTTGCTAATTCCACGAAAGGTGTCCCAGTTCATCGCATCCTCCTCCCTTCTTCATCTATATAAGCTTGTCATTATGCATTGGGGGAGGGAGAGAGTGTTGGTGTTAGTGTTATGCTAGTGATTTGGTGATTGAGTGATAGTAGTGATGATTATTGGTCATGGAGTGTTAGATGTTGAGTTTATGGAGGAATGCTAGTGAGTGCTAGAGAGGTTATGCTGCCGGAGAAGAGATGCATGTCAAGACACATATAGTTACTCGCCCAGCCAGGAGAAGGGTCGACGTCAGAGCAATGGTTGTAACTTTTCCTGTTTATTAATTGATGAGCGACTGCTATTATAGTTCCAATCTCATTATCTATCATGGTGATATGTTGATTTATTTCCTTTCTGACTGAAATATAGTTGTGTCTTGGTAGTTTTTATGTTGGTATCTGTCTTTTCCTTTGCATGTGCAGGTATTCGTCATGATCTGTTGGAGCAAGGGAGCGAGGATATCAACTCTGCTTCAATCATAGCGTTGGACTCCAGGTTAGTCTTCTTGATTCACCTTTGATGCATAACTAGGAACTTGCGTAGCAGCGTGGTTTGTTTGTGGCTAGTTCTGTGATAGGCTAGTGGGATCGCCTCTGTCCGCAGAGGGGATTTACCTTACCAACACTCATTCAACTCCTCAAGAAAAATTCATTCCTCTAGAATGAAGAAGCACAGCAGGCCTTTATAGCTCTCAAACATGCCATGTGTTCCACTCCAGTCTTAGCACTACCCGACTTCACCAAATCTTTTGTGATTGAATGTGATGCTTCGGGTACAGGTATTGGGGCAGTCTTAATGCAGGAAGTTCGACCCTTGGCCTTCACGAGCCAACAACTAAGTGGGAAGAATCTAGGACAATCTACCTATGAGAAGGAGATGATGGCCATCTTACATGCAGTAGATACCTGGCAACCATACTTATTGGGGTGACGTTTCCAAATCCGCACCAACCATTAAAGCCTTAAATATTTTTTGGAGCAATGCCTATCCTCACCACAACAAAATAAATGGCTCGCCAAAATGCTGGGATATGATTATGAGATAATTTACAAGAAAGGGCGTGAAAATATTGTAGCAGATGCGTTATCCCACCAATTTGAGGAGGAAAGTACCCTGCTCGCAATTTCCCTTCCCATTCCAGAATGGATTGAAGAGGCCCGCAAGGAATGGTTTTCACATCCCTGGCTCTCCCAACTCATTAATCAATCGCAGGCAGATCCAAATTCCATAGCAAGCTAGTCGTGGCAGAATGAGATTCTTTGCTACAAGGACAGAGTCGTAATATCACTAACATCCACCCTCAAAATCCACATTTTGGCGGAGTTGCACTCATCTCCCACTGCAGGACATTTCGGCTTTCAGAGGATGTATGCTCGCACTCGAAGATCTTTTTTTTGGACAGGCATGAAAAAGGACATTCTTACTTTTGTAGCTGAATGCGATGTCTGTCAGCGCCACAAAGGAGAAACAGTCAAATCCCCAGGCACATTACAGCCATTGCCCATCCCGACCTCAATCTAGATGGAGGTTTCTATGGATTTCATTACGGGTCTTCCAAAGTCAGGAAACAAGTCAGTCATCATGGTGGTTGTGGACAGACTTTCTAAGTATGCTCATTTTTGCGCCCTACCCCACCCTTTTACACCGACTTTGGTCGCTCAATCTTTCATGGATCAGATATTCAAATTGCATGGCATGCCTACTTCCATTTTGTCTGATCGTGACCCGGTCTTCACCAGTAAATTTTGGCAGGAACTCTTCCGGCTACAAGGTACCCAACTACAACTCAGTACTTCCTATCATCCACAAACTGATGGTCAAACTGAAGCAGTCAACAAATGTTTGGAAACATACCTTAGGTGTTTCACTTCAGAAAAGCAACATCTCTGGGTACAGTGGTTACCTCTAGTTGAATGGTGGTATAACACCAACTATCATGCCACCACCAAAATGACTCCATATGAAGCAGTTTATGGTCAACTCCCTCCTTCCCCTACTTCTTATATCAAGGGATGCTCGAAGGTACAAGCAGTGGATCAACTCCTACAGAACCGCACAACCATGCTGGCTCACCTTAGAGAGAATCTTCATCAAGCTCAAAACCGCATGAAGCAACAGGTAGATCAACATCGCTTAGAACGCCAATTTCAAGAAGGGGATCAGGTATTTTTGAGGCTGCAACCATATAAGCAAACATCACTCAAAGACAAGGGTTGTCAGAAACTATCTCCAAAATTCTACGGACTGTATCAAGTACTTCAACGCATTGGAGAAGTTGCCTAAAAGCTAGCTTTGCCACCCACTGCAAAACTCCATCTAGTTTTCCATGTCTCATGCCTCAAGAAAGTGATTGGGAACAGTTGCAGAATTCAAACCAATCTACCTAAACTGGATGAAGAAGAGTTAATTTGGCTCCAACCTAAACAGGTTCTTGATACACGAGAAAGGCACCTACTTGATTGCATGATCAAGGAAGTCCTCGTCAAGTGGAAAAACACCTCTCTGGAAGATGCAACCTGGGAACCAACCACTATTCTTCAGCAGTTTCTGTAGCTTCAGCCTTGAGGACAAGGCTATTCTTATGGGGGAAGGCATGTTAAGGTCCTACCCTAACCCTCTTATTTATGTAATAGGATCGAGTCATAGTTATAGTTAAGTAAAGAGTCAATAAAGCCCATATTAATAATTGTAAGTGGTTAACCCTCATTTAATGAAGGGACCACAGTTAGTTGAAAATGGGCCATGGTATTAGATAGATGGTATTAATAAGAACCATGGTATTGCCCCATGGTATTGCATGTATGAATCCTATATAAAGGATAGATACTCCCCTCAAGGAGCATCGTGTATTATTTTGTAATCGAGCTCTGCTCTATTGGAGGTTGCCCCCTCAAAGAGGCAAGTGAACATTGCTTTCTGAATAATAAAATACTTGCTGTTATTTCTCACTGTTTTATGTTCTAGGTATATTTCTTTGCATATTTTGTATTCTAGTATCGTCTTGTAGGTTAAGAGCATAACATAGATCCATAAAGCATACTTGATTTTACTAGTCCAAGATCTTTTATTATCTCCTACTATCTTCTTGATAATGGTTATGAGATTTTTATTACTTGATTCAGCAAGACCATTACCCCGAGGATAGTAATTTGAGGAATGAGATAAGAGAATGCCATACTTGAAACAAAAAGACGAAAATTCTGAAGAATTAAAAGCCTTGGCATTATCAGTCGTGATCTTAGCAGGGACACCAAATCTAGTAATGATATTACTTTCAATGAATTCCATTGTGACCTTTTTAGTGGCATTCTTAACAGGGATGGCTTCGACCCATTTAGTGAAATAATCAGTAGCAGTCAAAATCCATGAGTAGCTATTGCTAGAATTTTCATGAAACTTCCCAATGAAGTCCAGACCCCAATGCTGAAAAGGTGCCTCCACAATGACAGGTTGTAAGGGCAGGGCAGCAAGCTTCTGTTTCCCAGTGAATAGTTGACAGGCTTGACAACTTCTAACAAACTTATGCATGTCAGAAAAAATCGAAGGCCAATAATAACCATCGCTCAGAATTTTGTAGGCAGTGGTTCTAGTAGCATAATGACCACCACAAAACCCTGAATGGAACTCAGAAACTAACTTTTTGGACTCAATTTCATCAACACACCTAAGGACTATGCCCTCAGGATTTCTCCATCCAAATCCATCTTTCATGAGGCAATAATTAGTGGCCTTTAACCTAAGAGCCCTTCTCGTATGAGCGACTAAATGGTTAGGACATGTAAGATTTAACAAGTAATAAATAATGTCCTTGTACCACTCATGCTCTCCTAATCTCTGTAACTCAGGCGAAGATAGATCGTTAAGACAAATCAAACCAAAGGCCTTTTCATTACCTTCGGTCAACATTTGAGCCAAGCCTTGGCCTTTGACTAGCTTGGTGGGTCTAATCTCTAAATCATATTCTTGTATTTTAGTGACCCACCTAGCATGAGTCCTTAAGCAATCAGTTTGAGTTAATATATCTTTAACCGCAGAATGTGGGACAAAAGCAATGATTTTGGAATAACCCACATAAGTCTTGAAATGCTTAAGAGATTTGACTAATGCATAGGCTTGCTTTTCCATGGTATTGTATTTTAATTCAGAATTTTGAAGCGCTCTACTCATGAAAGCAATACGCTGCTCGTGACCATCCTTATTTTTTTGCAATAAAACACCAACAATGGTATCTTCAGAAGCGAAAGAGAAAATCATGAAATCCTTAGAGTAATCAGGACTAACTAAAACAGGGGCTCTTGCAATAGCGCATTTGATTTCCTAAAAAGCCCTTTTGTCGTCTTCTTGCCAAACAAATTTTACATCTTTCTTCAGAAGACTCTGAATAGGCTTAGCTACTTCTGCGTAATTTGGAATAAATCTTCTAAGAAAATTTGTTTTTCCAAGGAAAGACTGAAGAGATTTAAGATTACGGGGAAGAGGAATCCTTTGGATTGCTTCAACTCTTTCAGGATCAATCTTGATTCCATCTTTAGAAATGATGTGACCAAGTAATTTCCCTTCGGTTACTCCAAAAACAGACTTAGCTGGGTTTAAAGAAATCCCATACTCTCACATCTATCAAAAACTTGCCGAAGATGACTTATATGACTAATACCATCCTTAGAAAAAACAGTAAAATCATCTTGGTAAATTTCGATAAATTTCCCAATTAACCCCTTGAAGGCATAATCCATAGCCCTTTGAAAAGTAGCCCCGGCATTGGTTAATCCAAACGACATTCTAATATATTCGAAAGTACCCCATGGTGTGGTGAATGTAGTTTTATGACGATCCTCCTTTTTAACCCAACCTGATTATACCCAGAAAAACCATCTAGCAATGACACCATTCCAGAACCAGTTACTCTTTGCAACATAGTCTCCATGTTTGGCAAAGGGTAATTATCTTTCTTACATGCTAGATTAAGGTTTCGAAAGTCGACACAAAGCCTTATCGTACTGTTCTTTTTCCTAACAATCACCAGGTTGGAACACCATGTCGAATGTCTCGTTTGAGCAATAATCCCTGCTACAAGCATCTTTGAAAGCTCTTTTTGAACCAAAGGGGCTAACTTAGGATTAATCTGCCTAAGCTTCTGACGAAAGGGTTTAGCATTTTCATCTTTCAAAGGGATAGTGTGTTCCATGATGTCTTCCCTATAAATTTTTAATTCATCATAAGAAAATTCTAAAACATCTCGATATTCTCGAAGTAAATTGGTCAACTTTTTTCTTTCTTCAACATTAGTACCCTTACCAATTTTAACAATCTTTGGGTTTGTAGGAGTGCCAATGTTTACCTCGAGGTATTCGCCCGGATCCATTTTATTCTTCTCTTTCAACTTTGTGGCATCATACCTATCAAAGTGTTGCTCTAAAGAAATCACATTCCTAGGAGTAGGATTTATGATATGCTCATGATTATCAGATCCATCCTCCTTAGAATTTATCCAAAAAATTTCAAACTCATCCAAATTATCAAGAAAACGAATCACTTGTTTTCCATCATTAAAGACTTGCCAATGCTTTGAGTTATCTGGAACAGAAGGTCTAAATATAACTTCCATTTTAATCTTATCCTCAATTAGCCCATCAAACAATTGCAAAGTAGAAGCAGCTACGGCAAGATCATCCGCCGAACTATTATGCTCTCTTGGGATAGCTTCAAGGTCAAAGGCATTAAAGTGTTCCATAGTATCCCATACAACATTTCGATAATTCCTTAACCTTTGATTTTTACATGTAAATTTATTTTTAAGCTGCATGATAATTAAGTCAGAATACCCCTTAATGCTAAGAAACTTGATTCTTAAAGCCTTTGCCAACTCAAGACCCAACAACAAAGCTTCACATTCAGCGACATTATTGGTTGCTTCAAATTCCAATCGATAGACAAACTTGAAAATATGACCAAGAGGTGATTTTAACACTATTCCTGCACCTTTACCATGCCTAGACGATGCACCATCAAAATACATGTACCAAACTTTATCATTGAGATCCCTAATCTTTTTATCAACCTTATCATTAGGAGGAACTATGAAATTAGACATGATAGCATAATTCCCGATGTCGGATTGTTCTTTAATTATCTCGTTATGAGGTCTCTTAGGATCTTCAACATGGAATTTTCTCTCGAGCTCTCTATTAAGTCTCACAAAACCATCACCTCTAGGAGAAGGAATCATAGCATATGAGCAATTCATTTGAATACTCCCTCCTAGATCAGAGGTCCATTTTCTAGATAAAAGCATACCCGAAGCATCAGGCACATCAACAACAACAATGTCCATAACAATCATAATTTCAGGGTAAACTGATAAATGAACTTGTAAATCTTTGATTAAACCATGAACTTCAATATTCTTAGAATCCATGGCACATATATTGTAATAGGGTCTAGAAACACTTAAATTAAGCTATTCCATGACCCTCTTAGTCATGGCACAAGCTGATGCACCAAAATACAACATGCAATTATTCAATTTATACCCATTAACCATCAAAGTCATAAAGAAAGGCTGATGATCCTTGTTATCTAAATCTAAACTTTGCAAATATATAGGAGCATCGTGATAATCAACCTCCGGACTTTCTGTTGAGAAACATTAACTTGAGTACCTTCAATAGCTTTTAGTAACTTAGCCCTTTGGGAAGGAATTTTCGCACTCTAGGAGACAGGAACCCAGATTTTCGCATTATTAAACCAACTTCCCAAATCGACATCTAATCCAGAGTTTGAACCTGGGTTAAAAATTCGAGTGGGAATCTGGTTCCCACTATGATCTTTATCCCTTCTTTGATAAGTTAAACCTTTATCTCTAGAAATTTCCATGATTTTCTCTACAGAAGGTTTTTCACCATATAATTTAGCCATAATATCATCTTCATTTTCAAAATTTTTATACTAAAAGCTGATGAGGGATGCATAACATCTCGACTATTTTCCTAAACTTCCATCCAGTCTTTCATAGATAAAGGAAACTCTTTACCTACTACATTTATTTGATTACCTGCCCCAAACATTCCATTAGCAAAAATCCTTCTAACTATGGGGCAAGTAGCCTCCTCATGAAGAGCATCAGAAGCTCAATAGTAAGGCGGAGCATCATCAACCAAATTAGTACGTTCAAGCGGATTAGGAGGTCTCTGCTCGCTAGATTGACCCCTCTTTTGCCAATTATTATTTCGACTATTATCATTATTTTTAGGCTGGAAATTTTGCGTTTGATCTCTTTCCATTTGGACCAACCTATTCTACAAAGTAGCTAATTCCTTAGCATGGTTAGAGGTTAATTTCGCTTGGTTAATCTCCATGCTTTCAATCTTTTGCAACAATTTCTGAATAAGGTCGTTATCAAGTTCTTGAACCTCTTTTCCTTTAGGTTCTTTCAATTTCATTGAATGCCTATCAAAACTTGGGATTTCAGACTTCCCAGATGCTGCCTTATCTTTCTCAAGTTCTACTGCTAAGGCCTGACAATCCCTGTAATCAGGGAGTTTAGCACGTCTCAACTCATAGGAGGGCTCAGGGCTAAAGGCATCAATATAAAAATCTTGAAGAGATTTGTCGGTAGGTTTATAATCTTGAGGTAATTACTTAATAATATCATTAAACCTTTTGTTAAATTCTTCAGCGGTTTCATTCTCTCTCTGTTTGATTATGTTAATAGCTTTCACGAGGTGTCTTCCTTCTCTCTTATCTCCATACTTTTCCTTAAAGGCATTAACAATCGATTGCAAGGAATCAAATGAATCTCGAGGCTTTTCCGTAAACCAATCTAAAGCATCGCCCTCCAAGGTTAGAACAAAAAGGGTCATTTTAACATCTTCATGATTAAAATCAGCAGCCCTTGCATATTTTCCCAGCCATGAACTAAAAGCTTTCAGATGTGAATTAGCACTAATTGCATTATTTCCCTGAAAGATAGGCAATTTATCCATCCCATGCTTTGGAATATCATTGGGATAACCTTGAATGTTAGAAAAATCACAAGGGGCAAATATATCCATGATGTCGTGCTCGACCGGGCTAGTAAAAAGCAAGCTGATATTAGAGAGGGCTTCTTGTCCGAGGTTAACAACAAGTGTACGAGAAGAGAGTTTGTGCAATCATACTCTGAGAGCCCTTTCAGGATCGGGAGAAGGATTAAGCAAACTGTTTGGATGCCTTCTGGTATACACCCTTGCAGAGAATAGATGAAGTGGAGTCGCCACCTGGACAAAAAGTGTAACACGGAAAAACTCGAAAGGAAGGAGTCAAAGACAGGAAAGGATGAGAGGAAAGAAACGAGATGAATGTCGAGGAAACCAAGGACAGAAAAAACTCTATCCCTGGCAACGGTGCCAAAAAATGTTGTCACACAGAGTGTCTAGGCAGCGCGACAATGCTCAGACCAGGGGTTGTCACCTTGATCCCTAATCTCTTCGTTTAAGCCATCTCCCTAGGCTAAGGGGGGTAGACCCTATGGGATAAAGGAAGACCAATTGGGAAACAACTGGCATGGGTAACACAAAAGGGGAAACAAGCACTTGATCGATATTTAAAATTTGATTAGATCTTAAATGCTTAATACCAGTGCCTTCGCTAGATGAAGTGAAAATCGGATAATTGGTTTGCTGCTTAGGAAACAAACCTTTTAACAATTGCTTGAAAATATTTACTGAAATGTCTAGCATACGATGAGCATTAAAACAATCAAGCAATAATGATCAATTTCAATGACTTAGCAAAGCTCCAACAATTAAATTTTCAAAAGATCGAATACTTTGAATAACCACGAAATTTAAAAGCTAAGCACCTAGAAATTAAAATGATTATGCTTGAAATTCCAAACCTAGGAAAATTTATCGTTTTCCAATAGTTAAACTCCAGATAAAAATTTAAGCACCTTTAACTATAGTAAAATGATAAAATACTGATACCACAAAAATCTTTTCCTTCAAATTTTAGCCTTTGCACAAAAGGCTTTAAATCCACAAACTTAGAAAATCCTTTTGCTAAGTGAGAATTAATGCAAGATTTTCAATTTAAAATGACCAAACACATCCAAATTGCTCAAAAATCTATATATTTTTTATAAATGTTTTTGGACCTTTAAATTTTATTTTATTTTTGGAGGATAAAAATCTAAACAAAAATAAATCAAACCTAAGGATTAACCTTTATGCCTTTTTTTATTTATTTTTTAAAATTTTTATTATTTTTTGATTTATTTTAAAATCAAAAGAAATAAAACTAAACTAAACTAAAAAAAATCTAATTCTAAGACTAAAACCTAAGCTAAATAAAATCAAAAGGTAAATAATAAAAAAGTCTAGTTAAAACTAACACCTAATGAAAATAAAAAATATATGTTATGAGAGAGTGAACTATCAAACTTGAATAAAAATCATTGAAGCTAACTCTAAGTCCTACGATCGAAAAAAATGCCGACCCTAACTAAACACATACATAAATAAATAAATAAAATCGAAATGCCTTACTGTTTATGTGTATGTGTAGGTTGGACGGTAGCAGCAAGGAACAACGGCTTATGGAGGAGGAAATCGATTTTCCTTATAGGTTGGAGGGCATTCGACGCAGGGAGCCATGGGTTTGCTTTGCATGTTAGGAGCTCAACGAGGGTAACACAATAATGGCAGCGTGAAGTTTGAAGGGGATCAATGGATGAAAGAGTATGGTCAGGCGAAGAGAGAAATGTGATTTGCAACGATGAAAAGAGTATGCATATTGGATAGTATTTGGGCAGAAAGATATGCATGGGAAGGGATGAGATCAAGGTTGATGCAGGTAGGGCAAGTGTAAAAGAAAAGCATAGGGAATGACATCCACGAGCAGTGTATGGAAATGGAGAAGCACGAATGAGAGAAAAGGAATAGCACTGCGTGAGGGATCAGTGAGGAAAGCCGCAGGTACAGTAAGCCGATGCGGGGGTTGGAAATTGATAAGAAGTCGCAGTTAGGTGTGAGAATGCGAGTGTATAATTTCAAAATTTTTCAGAATAGAAAAAATGCAGAAAAAGAAAAGAAAATGGTAACCCAATGAGCCAGAGAAGATTTCTTAGAAATTTTTACTTAAATAGATGGATTCTTCTGCTAAAAATTTCGCTTTCAAAACTTATGAATTCTTTAGAAAATTTGAAAATCCTTCAGAATAAAAAAATCCTTTGAAGAATATCCCTGCAAAAACGATGCTGAGACCAGCGCTTACCCTCTAGGGCCTTGTTACACAGTAATTTGTCACCATTGGTCACCGTCCCTGTTACCCCTTTCCTGCACTTTGGAGGACTCATTTCGGGACCTATGAGAAGTGACATGGCTTGAAAACACTTGCATTATGTTCCCCTAAGTATGGACTTCATATGCCTTGAAGACATCTCCTGCAGAATATCCTTAAAAAGTCCCCTTTTTCCATTAGCGCGGATCCACAGTGTATCACCCGCGCCAATGGGGGAAATTCTCCAAAGAGGGCGCGCCCATTGGCGCTCTGTCTCAGAATCTTACCCACGCCAACCAATTTTGGGAAAGCTTTTTAACCAACGCACGCCCGAGAGTTTTTTCATGGATGTCGAGATTCATCGTATCTCTATCCATAATAGCTTTTCGTGGATAATGCTTATCCCATGGATGTCTGGATCCATTGTATCTCTTCCTCCTCCTCCATCTATAAAAGCTTGTTCTGGTGCATTTGACAAGCTAGTTTTTTTAGCATAGGGAGAATGATACTGTCAGAAGTCTGAGAGATTGTTGTAAGAGTCTTCTTTGCATTCATAATCAAAGAGAGAGAGAGGCTTGTTCCCCATCCCGGCAAGCTTTGCAAGACATATGTAGCTGATCACCCAGCCAAAGGAGGATTTGACGTCAAAACTATGGTTGTATACTCCTTTGTTGATTATCAATAATAGATGACTATCGTTATGGTTCCATTCTTGTTGTTTATTGTGATGATGTTTGAATTATATCTTTTCTGACCGATATATAATTGCATCCATTGGATTTTATGCTTGTATTCGTGTCGTTCTTTGCATGTGCAGGTGTCCATTCACGAAGATCGTGAGGATCGTGATCGGCCGGAGCAAAGGAACGGGAGTGTCAACTCTTCTACAACACTAGCATTGGAATCCAAGTAGGTTCTCATAATCCACCTTTAATTTGCAATTAGGAACTTGCGTGATGGCATTGTTTGATTGTTGCTAGACCCATTTTGGGCTAGTGGGATCGCCTCTGTCCGCAGAGGGGATTTACCTCTCCAACAATTTGGCGACTCCACTGGGGAGTTAGCTTGTTGTTTGATTCGTAAACTTTGGACGGAGCCTGAAGTACGGCCAGGTAGCCTTCGAAACGCTATTGCTTTGCATTAGCGAAGTAGATCAACGCCACTTCAGTCAATCTCCGGTTTGGTTTACGAACTAAACAACTTGGAGTTTGTCTTGTCTCTTTGGTTTTCTCTTGTTTTGATTGCTTAGATAGCTTTCTGGGTTGGATTCTTTGCTGTCTCTTGCTGCCTGGTCTGTCTGGATTGGCGCTCTTTTTTGCATGACAGTCGCGCCAATTGGCGCCATTTGCCAGTGTACAGCCCGCGCCAATCCTTAATTAGCGCAATTTTCCGCCTGATAGTCGCGCCAGGCCTGTGAACTTTTCCGGTTTTCTTATTTGCAACCTTCCAAGCTTGGGTTTTGTGTCTAGCTACACCTTTTTCAATCACTGGAGTGTGTCAGAGTCTTGTTTGACTGGTTTTGAGATTTTTTTTTTTTGGCAAATTATTAATTTGATTTCCTTTGATCATTACTTGGAGGTTTGTCTCGGTCTTTTCGCAATTTTGCATCTTTTTGTTTTTGTTTTTGCAAAAAAAATTCCCCCTCATTCGTCGGGGGGGGCTAAATTGTGTATGAGTGTTAATCGCCTTTGAGTGTTTTTAGTTTATGATCTTTGGAACTCTCACCTATTTTTCTTGATTTGCACTTGATTGGTTCTTAGATTACATTAGAATAATCGTGTGTTTGAGAATTCTCTTGCATAGATCACACTTGCATAATTAGAATTCTCATTTTCAGGATATCAATGAAAAGTGTGCATAGATTACATTTGCATACTTTGGGTGTTTGCCATTTTCTATCAATTTCACATTTTAGCCCTAGGACATCTAGTGGCTTTGCATGTTGAGTTTTTGGTCTTCTATCAGTCCAGTCGACTTTTTGATTACTCCATTGCACTCGTTTAGTGGTTGTTAAACTTTTTATTGCGTTATTCGAGTGATTCTCTTCTTTTCGCTTGGATTTCGCTTGGCTTCGTTTTGGGCTTAGATTACACGGCCCATTGAGGTCTTTGAGATCTTCTCTTGGTTCTGAAGGACTGCCTTTGCCATCAAAAAGAAAACGAACAATCTCTTTTGCTTTGCATTAGTTAATGGAAATTAGAGCTTTTCGTTGTTGTTAATGATTAGTGACTTTAAAGAAAAGTTTCGTTTATTGCCATTAGCTGCATTAGAGTTATTGTTGATTGTTTTATGGTCATTTTGTTTGTGTGAAAGCTCTCAACTCTTCCGTAGCTAGCATTCATCGAATAAAATGATACATTTTGGCATATAGCTTGCATTGAGGAAATTTTGAGATATTACATACAGTAAGGCCTGAAAATCGAAACCTAATCCAAGATCAACCGTAAAATGAACTGAATGAATCTAACAACGCATTGGAACATAACGCACACATTTAGAGGTCTAGGCTAGAGACGTGCTCCGGCGTCGTTAAACCTAGTCACTTTTGTTTCACTCAAGGTTGGGTGATTCCTCCTTTCGTGACGCAATAGTGGTCTAGCACGGATTTGAGCTCCCACATACCGTCGAGTATATGGGGAGACCCCACTAGGTTATCATCCTTTATCCATAGGAAGCCGTGTCTGCCGCCTTACAAGCCGTAACGCACCGAACACAGCATTCAGGAAGATTGACTGCCGTACGGAAAGTCCTTGGTTTTCATACAATTGCCAAGGTGTATAAGCAGTTTTACAGATTGTCTAGTAAACCTTTTGCCTAGTTTCTCCAGAGTAGTCACTTTCGTTCCTTTTCAGACTCCCTAAAAGAAAAGGTCCATCTGAGCACTTGTCACTTCAGGCTCATTAAACATTCGAAGGCGACTAGAGTCATTTTTTTGTCCTTTTCTCGACTCTTAAAAAATGAAAAGGTCAAGTTATGTCCTCGCGTCTTAAAATTTATTCGGCCACGATTCACGTTTACCCGGTTAGATCTTGTTTGCGTTAGCTTGAGTAGGGTTCTTTCTCGTTTTCAATGGCAACCTTCCCTGAGTCTACCGGCCAAGGTGTTCCCCCAAATGGAAACCCTAGTCCATTTCCTTCTTTTGGAAATGCCGGTGCTCCGTATATGGCAACTTTGTCTTTGCCTGGGTTAACCATCGGTTTGCCCGTATGGTTGTTTTCAACCTCGGTGGTCCCGAGTGTGATGACTACTGTTCCACCGCCTCCTCCACCCGAACAACATCATGTTGATTCCAAGGTGGACCTCTCCCCTTCTTCGCCTGTTTCTGCGTCCTCATCTTCTACTTCGCCTGGCGAAAGTCTGGATTCAAGTAACCAGGTGGCTAAAAAGAAGAAGAAGACTCCTAAGCGAGAGGTTAAAAGTACAACTCAAGTCTAGCCACCTTCTGCTCCTCCGCGGAAGGTCAAATTTCCTTGTAGGTTGTGCAAGGAGGACCATCTTCTTCGCGTTTGTCCTGGCATTCCCAAGGTCTTAGAAGTATGGTCTCGCGATCCGGCCCGCCCCTCATCGTCCTCTGAAGCTCACGACGATGCTACTCTATCAGCTAGAAATGGTAGGGGAAAAGGGAAGATTCGAATCCCTTGTAGACTTTCTAAAGGAAATCATCCCCTTCACCTTTGTCCGCTCATGGATAAAGCCTCTGTTGTCTTGGAAAGTCTCACAGCTCCTTCACCCCAACTACCCATTGGCTATCAACGTCTCTCTACAGCCGCAGATCGTTCCCCTGCTGACAAAGAGATTGACCAAGATTCCTCTCTTGTCCAGCTTCCTCTTCTTGAACCTGGCTCTGCCAAGCCTGTTCCAGACCAACCATTGGTCGGAAAGAGTGTCGACTCGAGTTCACCACCCGATCACTCTGTTTCGGAAGAGCATAATTCCCATGTTCTTCTCGTCTCCTCAGATTCTCCTGAGTCCGGAAATGACTCTCCTATCCCAGCTGCTCCCGAGAGTCCTGCTTCGGTCCCTTTAGAGCAGGGGGGCAATCATACGATTCCCCCACCAAGTAGTTCAGTCGTTTCCTTCGACTGGAGTTGTTTGACTAACCCCCGCCTTCCATCCCATGTGCCTTTCTGGATCACGGTACATGCCTATAATAAGGCGATACCTGGCACTGTTTTGGATGAGGGTGCATCTGTCAGTCTTATGCCTGCCACTACTTGGCAAGCTTTGGGTTCCCCACAGCTTCAACCAGTCGCACCGAATCTGACGGCTTTTGACGGAGGAACTACTCAACCATTAGGGATCCTTCCAAAGTTCCCTATTACTTTGGGAGGCAAAACCGTCTATATAGACGTATCGGTTACCCAAGGTGCTTTAGATTTCAGTCTTCTCCTTGGCCGTGACTATGTATATGCCATGGGGGCCCTTGTCTCTTCACTTTTCCGTGTGGTTTGCTTTCCGCGCGATGGAAGAATTGTGACTATCGATCAATTATCGTTCGTTCGTCCACGGGTCCCTCCTGTGCAGTCGTCATCCCCTCCTGGTTTTCATCCACCAGTTGCATCTGCCCCACCGCAGATCAACTACGTCGCCACCTATCCCGTGCCTGTATCCAGCGATGCCGCCGACGTGCACAGTGTCCTGGGGGCATTGGGTCCTGACTTCCGAGATGTGGTCCTTCCACCAGGAGTGGCATTCTCGGCAGCACCGACTTCCTGTTCATTATGATGAAGGTCAGGCGGAGCAGAGTTCTCCATGGTTCAAGCTCCTTAAAAAATGAAACTAGGTCTGGCGGAGCATAGTTCGTTTTCCTATGTCAAGCTCCTTAAAAAATGAAACTAGGTCTGGCCAAGCATAGTTCCTGATCTTGTGTCAAGCTCATTAAAAAATGAAATAAGGGTTATGAGGATAGTTCTTTTCCTAGGTCAACCTCATTAAAAAATGAAACATCTCCTCCTTTCGAAATCGAGTCTTTGATTAAAATCTCATAAAATACAAGTCGAGTCTTTCATAGATCTCAAGAGTGAACCTTCATTCCATCCACTTTGTTGAATGCAATGAAGCTTGGGGGGCATGTACCTCATTTTGCGTTATTATGCTGGGGGCATGTGAACTGATAACAAGCATAGTTTTTCGTTTCAAGCTTGTGTAAACATGAAACCGAATCCAAGCAGAGTTCCCATGGTTCAAGCTTGTGTAAAAATGAACCCATACCCATTTTACATCTCGTGATTGCCGTTATTTCGCTAAATTCTGTTAGATGAGCCTTGGTTGTTTCATTCCATTGCTACCATCTCTTTGGCTGATCATATGCTTTCACTTGGTTGTTTATCCTTTCCTGAGGAACCGCAGCGATGAGTGGTTTTATTAGCCAGCCTCTTGACCATTACATGTCTTGAGTAGTTCCACCATTGCCGGAACCAGTTACTACCCTTTATACCACTCGTTCCTCTAGGATGAGTCTCCTTTAAGCTCTTTTCAGACTCGTAAAAGATGAAAAGATTGCCGAGTACTTTTCCCTTTTTGACTCGTTAAAGAGAATAAAAATGGAGGTCTACTTTCAGCTCTTTTCCGACCGTTTAAAGACGAAAAGATCGCCGAGTTATCCCTCTTGACTCGTTAAACGTAAATAAGGGGTGGTCGTCTTTAAACTCTTTTTTGACTGTGTAAAAACGAAAAGATTGTCGGGTCGTTGTCGTTTCAGGCTCGTTAATGGTTATGAAACAACGTGATTTCGGTTGTTTTTCTACTTTTTCAAGTCGAAGTCACTAAACATGAAAAGTACTCATCGATCGTAATGGTCGGGCGGTTCTTTCGAGCATTGTTTTATACTTTTTCGGGCTCGAGAGACACAACTTTACGAAAAAGGACACCCTTGGAGTTTTCTTTTCTGTTGTCTTTTCAAACTCTCTAAACATGAAAAGATGCCGAGTTCTTCCTCTGTCAGACTCGTTAAAACTTGATGACATTGGAGTCCGTCAAGATGACGTCATAAGCATATGCTATCCCCGTCAATCTTGTTAATAAAAATAACTGGGGTACTCGCCAGAAATGGTGGGGGAAAATGGAACCATAATTATTGTTGTGTCGGCAGTATGTCGCTCTTGAACATGGCACTTATCTGCTTTCGTGTCTGGGTGGGGACATCTCATCTCGTTTTTCACTTGCCTCCGTGGATTTGGATAATCCTGTTTGACCTTTCATCTACTCATTGCCTCGTCACCATGACCTTTGATCCATTGATGTCAAATACTGCCAATTCCACTGTCATGCCGCCGATATGTTCAAGAGAAGTTGACCTCTGCAGAATAACAACCTCCTTCTGATAGCTCACATAATTCTGATCCACCACAACATTCTTTCTCTGTCTCGTGTCGATGATGTGGGAAACACTATGGCCCACCTTCGATCAAGGTCACTTCCTGTCGACTTCAGCTCATTATCCAGGAAGTTGATCTAGAGACTCCCTTCCGGTGCCTTGGAGCCTGCATGCCTCAATGGCAGGTTCTTCGTGTTCGACGTGAGGTTTTCATCATTAGCCTCCGATCGAATGATTCTACGGGTGTTCGACGCCAGCTCACTGATTCACACGCCATAGATTGTACCTATAGTACCTTGAGGGCCATTGTCATTATTGGTGGTACCTCTCGCGTCTGTTAACAGTTTTCATTATTGACTGGTAATCAGATGATGTTCATGCATGTTCGACTTCAATTCATATATTCACATGCTTGAACTTGTACTTTTGTTCGGGTCGAGATGGAGCGCAAGACCCTGGATTTTGTTTGTTGGAATCTAGGCTGTGATTTTGTGGATTATTGTTACATGACTCATTCACTGGAAGGTTGTGACCATGCCTGAGTCTATTCATCGATCCTCACCAGATGGTTGTGCCCATACCATGGATCTAGATTATTATGTACTCTGTTATGGATGGCTGCGCCCATACCACGTATATCATGTACTTGAGCTATCAGTTGTATCTCTCTATGTAGATTCTCCAACAGCAGCTGCATGTGTTCTTGTAAAGCATTTCACCCCTCTCTCTCTCGGCCTCATGCTTTAGGGTGCATCTGTTACACAGTAATTTGTCACCATTGGTCACCGTCCCTGTTACCCCTTTCCTGCACTTTGGAGGACTCATTCCGGGACCTGTGAGAAGTGACATGGCTTGAAAACACTTGCATTATGTTCCCCTAAGTATGGACTTCATATGCCTTGAAGACATCTCCTGCAGAATATCCTTAAAAAGTCCCCCTTTTCCATTAGCGCGGATCCACAGTGTATCACCCGCGCCAATGGGGGAAATTCTCCAAAGAGGGCGCGCCCATTGGCGCTCTGTCTCAGAATCTTACCCGCGCCAACCAATTTTGGGAAATCTTTTTAACCAACGCACGCCTGAGAGTTTTTTCATGGATGTCGAGATTCATCGTATCTCTATCCATAATAGCTTTTCGAGGATAATGCTTATCCCATGGATGTCTGGATTCATTGTATCTCTTCCTCCTCCTCCATCTATAAAAGCTTGTTCTGGTGCATTTGACAAGCTATTTTTTTGAGCATAGGGAGAATGATACTGTCAGTAGTCTGAGAGATTGCTGTAAGAGTCTTCTTTGCATTCATAATCAAAGAGAGAGAGAGGCTTGTTCCCCATCCCGGCAAGCTTTGCAAGACATATGTAGCTGATCACCCAGCCAAAGGAGGATTTGATGTCAGAACTATGGTTGTATACTCCTTTGTTGATTATCAATAATAGATGACTATCATTATGGTTCAATTCTTGTTGTTTATTGTGATGATGTTTGAATTATATCTTTTCTGACCGATATATAATTGCATCCATTGGATTTTATGCTTGTATTTGTGTCGTTCTTTGCATGTGCAGGTGTCCATTCACGAAGATCGTGAGGATCGTGACCGGCCGGAGCAAAGGAACGGGAGTGTCAACTCTTCTACAACACTAGCGTTGGAATCCAAGTAGGTTCTCATAATCCACCTTTAATTTGCAATTAGGAACTTGCGTGATGACATTGTTTGATTGTTGCTAGACCCATTTTGGGCTAGTGGGATCGCCTCTGTCCGCAGAGGGGATTTACCTCTCCAACAGGCCTAGATCTAGGTTCAGAACAAGACTACACCTTCAGATCTGCAACCTGCTCCTGAAAACAAACACCCATAAAAAATATATACAATGATGAAACTAAAAACCCAAAAACCAGCTAAATAATTACAATATTCACAAGTTAAAGGCTCTAAGTAGCTAGATCTGTCATTATGCCACATATAATTTTTAAGATTTTAAATTTAAGATGGGGTGCTTCAGAAAACCCTTCATGCATCCACAACAGAAAATCTAATGATAAACCCGGGATCAAAACCATCTGGGCTCTTCAGAAAATGCTATCCGGGAGTTGGCTGATCCAATTGATGACTTCCTCGAACCCCGGTGATCTCAAGATCAAGGATTTCCTACACAATTTAATTCAACCATTAACATAGGGAGAGAAGACGACAATGAAATTCATATTTAATGGAGATACCTGCCATTATATTCAAAAATTAAACTATCATTCAAACCTTAGTGATCAAACAAGATACCTGTGTTTAAATCACTCTTCAATAAGCTGACATCAATGGCTGAAAGTAAATCTATGCAAGAAAATAAAACATCTTACAACATTTTCCCGAAACGTAACACCAGTAGAGATTAACCCCAAAGTCTTTCTTTATTTGCACATGAAAAACGATTACAAGAGAGCTTTCACTTAGCACACGACTCTAAGATCGAATGATCTCAATTGACCGCTGACCTCCTATTTAAAGAAAAATTTCCCAACGGCTAGTTCGAGTGATCCTTGTCAAAGCAATCTCGACCGTTGATGAGGATCAAAAAATCTTTTAATCTCATCCGTCGAAATTAAAATAATGAGGAAATTTGAAATTATAATTTAAATGCATTTTAATTAATTCAAAAATATAATTTTTGAATTAATTTCCTCAAAATTTTGACTTTGACTTCACCCTAGGGACCAAGGGCATAAAATCTAGCAAAATAATCATTTAACCTTAGTCCCTAGACCTCTTAAAATTTAATTTTTTAAGGGACCCTCAAACTTAGCCTTTGGAAAATTTAAAATTACTTGGGACTTAGGACTTAGGACTTATGAGGGGATCAATTATTTTTCTAACCCTCAAGACATTTTACATCATGATTTTTACATTTTTACATCTTAGGGGGGAAAACCCATTTGACATATACCCTCATAGACTACCCAGTTCTGCGATACAAACATAATCTAGCAAATCAAGCAATTTGTAATAAAATAACCTAACCAAATAGTTAGGATTATTCCCAAATCACTTTTACATAGACTCAATCTAACACACTAGGACTCCCTTAAGATTCTAATGACAAAATCCATTTCGGCTTTGGGGTAAGGCTAAAGGAAAACTCTGCTGATCATGGATCGGTGAGACAAAGAACCTTCTGGAATGTAGATAATCACTAGAAACTTAGGTTTAGCTAGGCAATTACATGCATGACACAGATCTGCTAAGATTATTTACAATTTACACATGTAGACTGAGTTTACAAAATAACATGATCAGGCTGATGATGATAGTCGGACGGCACAGACACATTGATCAAGCGCTATCCCTTTTGCGAAAAAAGGGGTGTACTGCTATGGTCATTGACACGTAGTGGTCAACAAGACCCAAGGAGGAAAGCCAAGGAGAAGCAGATCTATGAAGTAACAAGAGCAAAAAGTCAAGGAGGAAAACCATCAAGGAATCCATTGGAAGACAAGAACAAGAGCCATCAAAGAGTAGCCATCGGAAATCACAGAGAAGCCACAAGAAAACCAAGCCAATCTAAGAGTTTGTTACAAACTGTTTTTATTGAAATATCACATATGCTCAACAGTAAGAGCCATATCAGAGATATCGCATGAAATATCAGAGGAGCTAACATAACAGAGGAGTTAACAGTGTTATCAGAGGAATTATATTGGCGGCTTTATTATCTGTTACCACTCAAAGCCCCGATTGCAATATAATGGAGTCAAGAAATGAATGGCGGAGATCAAACCCAAGTGATTGCAGAAGATGAATGGCAAAGGAATAGATCTAGATCGTCAGATCGACAGTCATTAGCAACTGCGGGGGTAGAAAAGTATGGATTTTCTTGATCGTGGCTGAAGTCCCGCACTCAATCCTAGCCGTCGATCTCATATTCAACTCTTAGATCATAGTCAACTACGGGGGTTAAGTCCATTTTAATCTGTGTGCTAGTCTAAGTCTCGCAAATCATAGATTGCGATATAATACGTGGACCCGATAGCTCCAATATAACACGCCCTAATGTAATATCGCATCCGCCTCGTTGGAAGTCAATGTCACACTAAAACTACGCTTCCGATAATACATGCAGACCCAAACAGGTTATAGTAACAGCCCTAATATAACATCACATTTGCCATATCGCAAGTCTTATAAGGTTGTCGTTAGCCTCCTATTGCAATAGGTTTCATATTTCATGATTGACTGTTTTACATGCCAAATATGTCATCTTTTTCATGCTGCAAAGGTTCCATATTTCCAAGAAAAACTCATAAAGATTAAAAAATGTAAAGAGGGTATGCCCTAAAAGAATAATCAAAGGGCAAAAAGAATGAATTGGCCAAAGAGAAAAATAAAAGAAAATGAACCCCAAACAAAGGCCAGGAAAATGTGCAAGCTCAAATGCCACTACCATATTCCATTTTTGATGAATTTTTCCATTTGAGAAGGATTTCATAGTTAAGGAAAGGCCAAACAGCTTAATCTTGGCTTCCCTAGGTTTAAATTACTTGTTTTAGAAGATAGAGAATAAAGATCTGACCAAACTATTAAATCTTGGCAGATTATTAGCTAGGTAGAGAAGCAAGGGTGCTCAACAGCTTAATCTGAGCCCCGGAAGGCATAAGGATCGATTTAGATAGGAGGATAGCAAAAAGAAAAGTTGAAAAGCTGGGTTTGCTAGTTCAAGTGCACCCAAACCAAAAAGAAGACAAAATGCTAGGTAAGTAGGCTGGGTAGGTAGTTCTGAGGTGGCAGAATGATGAATTGTGATCCATTTCAAGTTTTCAAGTGTTAAATCTATTCAGATCACAAGTATAAGGCAAAATCCATTTGGAGCAGCTCAAGAGAGGCATGTCTAACTTCCCCTTCTTCCTTTTCCCCAAATCATTCACTAACTTCCCCTAAAGACGTTAAGATTTGCTTGACATCTCTAAAAATTCATCATGTTTCATAAACATTTGCCTAAGTAAAGATCTGCTTTACTTAGGAGTGCTTGTATTTCTTCTATAAGTCCTATTTCCCCTTTTAAGCCTAAGATTTCTAAACTTAGCGCTTTCTTCACCAGTTTCATATTAACTTCTAACATTATTATGTAAATCCCCATCTATTTCCCCTTCCCCTTACTAAAATATGTGTAAAATCCCCCTATTTATGTATCCCCTCCCTTTGGTTGAAAAATAACCATAAATATCCCTTGGGAATTACTAAGTTTACTTGAAACTTAGTAAGAACCCTCATCTTGCCTCTCAAACCATCTTCCAATGCATTAGGACTCATTCCTATGCATAAAATCCCTTCCAAAATATAAAATCCCTCTTTTCAAAACCTTGTGTTTACCTTTCCAAGGTAAACAAACCCTTCCGATGCACTAAACCCTCCCACCGATCATAAAAAACCCCTTTTAATTCATAAAACCCTCCTCCGATTGGAAATCCCCCCCTCCGACGCGATATCGTTGTCGGAGGTTATGGCAGTGTTGGCCCTTTTCATATATGCCTCCATTCCCCCTGCCCCGACGCGATATCGCTATCGCATTTGAAGCGATATCGCTATCGGAGGCCCCCCCCATCATTTTTCCCCTTTTAAATGTATATCCGCCATTTTATCGATAATCCCCGCTTTATCGTTATAACCTAAGTTTTCATAAAACTTAGGTTTTATCATAAAAACCACGCTTTACCACAATATTTCCCCTTTATCGCTATATCGCATCGCAAACGCACATATATATAAAGCCCCGCCCCCGGGTTTCCCCCGATTGCGATATTGCGACTTAATCTCAGTCGTCCAATCACCCCCGCCCAAATCAACGGTCTAGATCTTATCGCTCCATCCCATATCGCATCGCAATCGCACATATATATAAAGCCCCACCCCCGGGTTTCCCCCAATTACGATATTGCGACTTAATCTCAGTCGTCCAATCGCCCCCGCCCAAATCAACGGTCTAGATCTTATCGCTCCATCCCCTATCGCATCGCCCATCGCATAATATATAAAAGCCTTCCCCGATAGCCGATCGTCGATGCGATATCGGCGATCGCTCCATCGCTCCGTCGCATATATATAAAGCCCCGCCCCTCCACCCCGCCGATAAGCGATCTTGCGACTTAATATTAGCCGTTGGATCTGCCATCGCGCGATCCAATCTCCAGGATTTATTCTTAGCTACAGTGTCGCTCTCGCTCCAATTTTTCACGAATTTTACATATAATTTGGTCTTTTCCTTTGTAAAGGAAAAAGAGGCATTTCTGCATATTTTCACATGTATACCTGTATGCGCTCCAGTCAAGGGAAAACATGCATTTCTCAACCATTTTGATCGCTCCAAAGCCCAGATTTTGCTCCGGACAACGAGCACGGCCTAGCACAGTTATATGGTTGCATTCCTCCACCATTTTTTGCAGGATTTCTTCATGGATGTTGATATTTGATCGGCCCAAGCGCCGATACAGTTCCAAAAGCCACAGAAAGCACCACAGCACCTATTTTTGCCATAAAGTGGCAGAAAAGGGGCGATTTGACAGATTAGAGAGTATCAGTGGAGAGAAAAGGCCCCGATTCAGCAGTAAAGAGTATCAGTGAAGCGGAAAAGTGTATCAGATCGAAAAATATCAGTGGAGGACTTGATATCAAAGCAAACAAACATTAAAGGGCCTCCATCAAAGTCAAAGAAAGCGGTAAAAGCCATTTAAGGCTCTCAGATCACAATTAATGATATTTAAAGCCACCTGAGAGCAGTGGATCAAATCCCAAAGCACAGTTATGGCTAAGTGAACAGCACAGAGTCAAAGAACACATATCAACTCATTTTTGAATGTTGTCGCCTCCAGCGCAGCTTAGATAGATCTTTTGTGCATTTATTTCAGGATAAGTTAGGTTAAAAGCACTTATTTCCCTCATATTTGTTTAAGATCTGCTGTAGTAGATATTTTTTGGATATTTTCTCTATAGATACCACCCTCAGAAATGTATTAAGGGTTGGTTGGTTGATAACTCTTCTCCAGACTTGCGATGTATTCTTTGAGAGCCTCTATAATAAAAGATTGCTGGAATGCTTGGATGATGAACTGTCTGTTGTGTTTTTAATGGCTGAAGAGTGAACTATGGAATTCTTGTGCTTCTACATGGCCCAATAAGTGTTTCTTACCTCTGTTTACAGTTTATATGTGTTTATGCCACCATTGTGTCACCATCTAAATAGCAGGAAGGAAGAATAGCTTAGACTTTGCTTAGCAGCACTCTATGCTCAATTTCTGTTATTTCTACATGTTTTTCCTCAGAAATAGTTATGAATATGCATACTTAAATGATCATGTTTACACTGTTTCTCTCATTTATGACTGTTATTTAGGAATTCTTGACTGCTCCTATATAAACGTTCATTCACCTTCCTTTTGTTAGCTGATGAAAGATTCTTAGTTGCCTTTCATCTCTGATCTTCATTCCATCTTTATTCCAGCTTGATATTGTTCTATGTGTAGCTATCCTGCTCTGTATTCCTCTTGTGACCAAGAAAACGCACCAGCGGCCCTAATCCATGACTCCATGCCCAATGGCTTGAACTTCTCACACTATGCATGCCAACTCTGCTTGAAAGCATCATCCTTCCCACCAAAACTTGAACAAAACCCAAAGAACACCATAACTAGCCTAAAATCATATCAAAACAAAGCTAAATTTTAAAGAGAGAGCCCTCTCTAATTGCAGGTAGGCTAGAACCTGCAATCCAAAGATTGGTTTGTGGTTACCTCGGTCGTATCCCTTAAGGAGCCAAGGGACAACCTGAGTGATAACAGTTGTCACGGTAAAACCTCTAATTGCAATATAATATTACGGACCCGCTACACCATTATAACATGACTTTATACAATATCACATCCGCAGTATTGCTAGTTTCTAAGGGATGTCAAACAGTCAATTGCAATAGGGCTATGGACCCAACGGATTTATTAACAACTATTTAATATCATATTGCATCCGCTCTGTCAGTAGTAAGGGAATCGGCTATGTTATGTGCAAACCTCCAAAAGTTGTGATTGCGGGATTAAAGGAATAACTCTGATTTTCATGAAGGTTGTGATTGCAGGGGTAAGGTGATGATGTGGCAGGCCCTCTGATATATTTTAATATACCACCTCATGCACAAGTCGGCCCCTTCACCTTTGAACGAGTCATTTTGATTCATTGGCAAAACTCATACTTATATCTATATATATATATATATATATATAAGTTGAAACGCTTCACTTTTGTGAGGTGTATCAGGCATCTATCACAGAGAACAAAAAAAGTTCACAACTTGTGAACTGGAAGAAATAGAGGAAGCCGAAGGTCTGGCAGACGCAAAAGGTGCAGTAGAAGCCGAATGTCGAGTGAAGAAGGAAGCTGAAGACAGAGTGGTTGGACAATATTTTTACTTGATTCATCTTGAAAGGTAGGGTCAAAGCCCTTGGGGTTGGTGCCTCAGAATTGGAAGGATTGGTGTCCTTGGAGTTGGTGCTCCTAAATCCAAGGTTGGTGCCTTGACAAGATAGGTTGGTGCCTTGACAATTCTAACACCTGAGTTAGAAATTCTGAAACTTTTGGCATATCCATGCAAATTAAGTAGATCAACTTTGACACGACGCTTCTGACTAGACTTGCTAACTAATTACTACAACAACTTTCCCTATGCAGACTCGATCGTGTTAATCCATTACCGGCTGATCTGTACTTGACTCTGATGATGTATTACCAAAAAAGGACAAAGTGGGGCGAATCTGTAACTATCTACAATGATCAAACATCACTCTGAGTAGGCTAGCGTGCTTCTTCAATAGGCTGTAAATTGTCCAATCGTCCATGTATACCTCCAGGAATCGGTGAATGTAATCCCTGAATGCGGCGATGACAATCCAGGAGAAAACAATAGGTGCATTCTTTAGGCCAAATGGCATGACATGGTACGCATATGACCCCCACTCCATGGTGAAAGTGGTCTTCTTCTTGTCCTCCTCTGCTATCCGGAATTGGTGGTATCCTGAGTCTGTGAAGGAGTATGCTTCATTCCCCGCAACGTTGTCTAGGACCTCATCACTGAAGGGTGTGGGGAATGGATCATGTACGCAGGTGTTGTTGAGGTTGTGGTAGTCTACGTAGACCCTTATCTCTGTGGCATCCTTCTTGTTCTGGATCACTATTGGACTAATCCATTCTACTTCATCTACTAGAAAAAATGAGCCCTACTTCCAGCATCTTGTCTATCTCCTTCTTGACCTTTTATTTTATTCTTGGGTTCAGTTGGTAGGGTTTGTGCTTCATTGGCCTGACATCAAGTTTCAATACAATATTCATTTCCCCAATATCCCCCTTGATTCCCTTTAACTCTACAACCGAAGCTGGGAACAAGTCCTCATATTCCCGCAAAAGATCAAAAATCTCCTTAGTCATGTACTCATCCCAATAGTCCCCTATTGATTCCATCTTAGGTTTGTCCTCCGTGCCAATGTTGTGCTTCCGCAATTTTACTGGGAGCAAGTGTGGGACATCTATTGTAGGTCCTTCTCAGATATCCCTCTCTCCTTCGGTCTCATGAAACATCAGGTGCCTCAGCCCTTCTAGGTCGTCCTCCTCTAGATCTGCACTCACTTTTCCACAAGCCATGGCCTCTGGGTATCCTGACTCATAAAAGTATTGCAGGAACCTTTCGTCAATGCATCCTTCCCACAATTGACCTGATGTGAAGAGGATCCTTTTGATGGCATATAGAGCCTCAGTTAGTCGTTTATCACTATCTTTAAACGAAAAACTGCTACTGAATTATTCAACTAGTGTGTCCCAGTCCCCCGTTTATCTTTGAATTTCTTCCTGTATATACCATGCTTGAGGGACTGTACCCAAGGTGTGTATGAACATGTGTACCCATAGTTCCTTCGGAACCCGTTCTTTGTTCCATTTGTCTGTGTAGTTCTCTAGGTGTTGTCGGGGATTGGAGTTCCCCCTGTATTTTACAATTTCTTGTGGTCAGTCCCTTGCTTGCTTAAACATTTCCCTCATGGCCCTCTTGATCCTTTCCCATTCATGGAGGGTGTTGTGGTGTGCTCCCCAAAAATGCGTTGGGGTCACTTGTAGTGTGATGTCCAACAAAGGTACCTTGTGGCTTTGTCTTATGGTTCGATCGATCTTATTTAGAAATACATCTACTGAATCTATGCCATGGAAAGTGGGATAATCACTTACCTATGTTCCAATCCATTTGATGCGGCATATCTTAGCACAATGTCTGGTATCAACTTCGTATCCACCTTGCTCCCAAGCATCCCATGCAGCCTCAGAGCCAACCTCTGAGCTTTGTATACTCCTCCAGTTGACTGATCCTTCCGCTGTGGGGTTGATGTAATCTTCTCTCTTTCCTACTATCAACTGGTAGAGCTGGTCTAGCATTCCTGGTTCATCTCGTTCATCTACTGGTTCTGTGAATCTTGGCCCCTGGTACGGATCTAGTGGTTGGATCACCCGTACTCCTTCCACCTCGAAGATCATCAGCTCCTTCTTTAGATCAATGATAGCATAGTTTTCATAGGCCCAGTCAATACCGAGCAGTGTTGGGTAAGGATCTTTGTCACCAATTATATCTATCACCTCAAAGTCTGCGTGTGTCTTCACTCCTGCTACATCTACTTCCACATCTTCCAGCCTTCCAATGGGCATAATGCAGTACTGGTTGGCCATCCACAGTTGGATTGGTGAGTACTTCAACTGTGGTTTCCCCAGTGCCTCCCATGTTTTCCTGGGTAGAATATTAATGTCAGAACCTAGGTCTAACATCGTATCTTTAATCTAGAATCTAGCAACTTGTGCATCAATTTTGAACTCCCTGCCCATTCTCCTCTTATTTCTTCGAACTCTTCTTGTGTGCTTCTCGGGTAGATTCGCTGAGACACTTTCTTCTCCAATTTCTTACTCCGGAAGAACTACTTTCAGACTTCTGCACAGCTCCCCTAACATCTGTTCATTGTTGACGATATGCAAGAAAATTTTGAACCATTCCTAAACAGGGCAACCAACGTTTGGTCTTGGTCTGCCGGCAATCTTTTCCTCCTAGGAATTTGCAAAATTTCCAAATAGTTTTTCGCTTCCTGATAATATTGCTTATATTGTCCAGGGTTGTATGACTACTTTGGTGAGGCCACCTTAATAATGGTTGGTCAGTCCTGGAAACCTTAGTAAACCCTCGTCTTCTTGTTTCCAAGGGTGACTACATTAATATTAGAGAGCGGAGATATCTCTGCTTCTTGGGGATCTGCATTCATCAAGTTCATCCCTCGCTGCCTGGTTCGTTCTTCCCACCTTGCAATTAGTTCTGGGCAATCCTCTGTTGCATGTGTGTTGACACAACATTGAGAGAACCAAGGTATTCTTGGGAGAGGACAGTCCTTGGTGACATGTCCTTCCTGATAACATTTGTATCAGCACACAGGGCACCTTCCCCCTGTTCTTCCTCCTCTCACTCCTCCTCCTCCTCGCCCTCCGCGAGCAGTCTCATTGATCTTGAATGTTGAATGGCCTAGTTGATCTATTAGCACATCCAATGCTCGACACTAATCTGTGTGATGGGTCCTGTATGAGAAGAATTCAGTTTGAGTACTTTTGCAGTATCGGACACAACCATGGTGAATTTCCATAGCCCCTACATACCTCACAGTACTTGGGTTGGTTGTGGCTTAGGAATTCCCCTTTCATTCCTACTACTGCAACTCCTGTTGTAGGCGGAGCCCCTGATGGTCTGACGGGCCCTGATGTCTTACCCATGCCCCTCAATCTCGAGCACTCAATCACGATGTGACCCTCCACCAAACAGTGGGTGCACCACACGTTGGGTCTCGTTGGGTGGACTGGCTATAAGTCTTTCAATTTCTTTGTTAAGCTGACTATCTGGTGTTGGAGACCCAAGATCAATGAATCCTACAACACACACCCTCGATAATCATGTGGATACCCTGCCATAGCCTTTATGCGGGTTGCTTGCTCTAGAGCATCCTGTAGGGTCTCAATCTTCTGTTGTGTTAGGGGTGTCTAGGTAAGGGGTAGGAGTGCCTTGATAAACCAATCCCTCTAGTGGTTTGGATCTATGGTGTAACTTAGTTTGTTGATTGCATATTTAAACCTTTGCATCAACTCATAAACAATTTCCCCTTCCTGCAGCTTGATCTCCCACAATTCCAACAACCCTTTTTGATCCATTTGGGAGAAATTGAATTCTTGCACGAAGCTATTCTTGATATCGTCTACGGTTGGATTATGGTTTAACTCTGCCCATTTGATAAATCACCTTAGGGTCTCTCCCTAAGGGTAGTCTGGAATTCAATCAACTTCACATTATCGGTCGTTCAGCATGCTCTCCATATGGATTTGCATAAGTACCAGTGTTGTTCTACATCCTCATTCCCTCGGCTAGAGAATTCTGAGTATCTGGTAAAGGATCCTGCCATGCTGGTCTGAGTGCATGCTAGAAGCACAAAGCCTTGGGTTCCAGGCTGTTGAGATCCTTGCAATCCTAAATTTCAAGTGCTACTATTCCCACTACTGTTAGAGGTACCAGAACCAGTCTTATATCTAACATGCACACTATGTACTCATATCGCTTTAAGCAACTTAGTAACAAATTTACCAGGACTGTTGTAAAGTACTAGGGGAAGGCCAAGGTGAACGCTACCTGAGCTTCAGGGGGTTGGATTTTTTATTTTGTCTGATGCATTGTCTTCTGCAAACAACGGTCTCATCACATTGCACATCTCATCTTCCATATCTTCCTTGAGACTACTGTGACCACTTCCATTAGACACCTCCCTCACAACTATCACCTTCCAGACTTTTGTCTGTCCTGGTTGTCTCTATCCCCTTCTCCGAGTTCTCCGCCATCTCATCTCTTCCTTCTGGACCCTTCGACACCACTCCTGCTTGGTGTGGTCCCTCTGACTGCCCTCTCATTGCCTGCATGGCCCTTTCCTACCACTTTTATGTTATCTGCGCTCTCCTCTACACTCTTACTTCCCTAGCCCTTCATGAATCTTTTGCATCCATCCTTTCAGTGGCATCATAGTCCCCCTCTCAGTAGCATTTCTCCCCTTAGGTCCTTCCCTCGGCACTGGGGGTTTACGCTGCCATGCTCAACCCTTGGAAAGGAATCAAGCCTTCTTCCACCATCAGAATCTTAATCTAGAGAGGTACTTCTTTCAACAACTTTCCTCTTAGCCTAGATCGAAACACGGCATCAGCCTTCGAGAAGGACTGGTAATTTTCTGCTGCGAAATCGACCATGTATCCCTCCAGAGTAGTATGTACCCAAAAATCTAACGCTCTTTTCATATTTGTGTCAAGGCGGTGGAGCACCGCGAAATCTGTCGGAAACCAATCGTGATGGGATGTCGTCTGTCCTTCTAGTTGACCCTTCACTTGCAGTCTCCGCAATTAGTTGTATAGCTCTTCAAGGAACTTACCCTAGAAGATCTCGAACTGATCACTTGCAATATCTGAGTATAAAATCTCATCGTTCACCTTAGAGACAACTCGGCTTAGAAGTATGGTCTGTTGTGATACAAATCGATCCACTTGGTCTTCCCACCAGTTAAGTATCTCCTTCTTAAAATCCTTGATACCATATTCTAAACCCCTATTGTTTATTTCAGGTCCCGGCAATGGAACCATTTGTTGGCACAAAAATGAAAACAAGGAAGAGACCCTGAGTTCAGGCACAAGGGGCCAACATGGCTGCACTATAGTCTAGAACAATGCTGAAATATTCACCTTACCTAGAGGGGCAAGGAGTCTCACCCGAGGCGTGCCACGACTGAATTTAGATGGGGTAGAATGGAGTATCAAGGAGTTTTCAGCCAACATATATCAATACCTTACAATAATCAACCATCTACACTATCCAATCATGCTATTCTACTCATATCATTACGAGAAACCATCTAGCTTATAGTCATTCATTAAAAAGTTTTAAATAACCCACATAAAGCACATCAATACATTATAGATCCCAGACTGCTTCTTTCATTAACTTGAACATAATAGAGTACATAACAGGTTACAGAAGGCTCAAAGCCTGATCATCAAATACATAAAGAGCATAACCAACAAGACCAGTCATAACTAGAATCAAGGATGAGGCACGCCTTTCTGCAACTGAGGAAGGCTCTCTTGATCCTGTCCTCGCTCATCTGCTTCATGACCAACCTCTTCCTTGTGCTATCTTCTGCCTTTTATCCTTTTCTCCACACTCCCACTGCTAGTTCCCCTCGTCTCTTGCTCGGCTGACTCTGCCCTCAGTTTCCTTCTATCTTCCCTTGCTCGGTTGCTCTTGCTCTCGTCCGCAACTTTGGCACAACTGCCCATTCACTCTTAGTTCCTGCTCTCCCTCGGTTGTCAGCCCTGCAACTCCAATAGTTGTCCTCGCCACCTACCCTTGCTTTTCTTTCCGGAAAACTCAAAATTCAAAAACGAAGGCCCCAACAAGAATAAGACTCAATACTTTAAAAATCGTTAGATGACAACGAAGTTATCATAGAACGATAGATCACAAGATCCCCAGTAGGATCCAAAATTCAAGTGTAAGAAAAATTTTGGAGGGTGTTTGTCGCAACAACAACAAGAGATAAGTACATTATGTTGTTCTATTTTTACGTGTGAGGGTTGTCTCTTGTTGTAGTTTATATCATGATAATCCAATGATGCTCTTGACGATTGTTGAGATCATGTTAGTAATATATTATTTCTTCATACTTCATGATAGAGAGGAGATATAAGGATCTGACAATGTAATAAGTTGGAATCCACAATTGTTTTTCTGAAAGTATATAGTTGGTTTAATTCTTATGATAGATTACTATGTGGTTCATAAAGGGTCCTTATTTTTTTAGGGTTGAAAAGAGGTCATAGAATAAAAAAGAGTTAGGTGGTTAACCCATCCAAACAATGGACTTTGCATTATACCAATTTCAATAAACCAAACCCTGACTAATATAACACTAAGTGCATTACATAGTTAATATGTTGACCCTTGACGCATAACACAGAGATTCAAAACATATTCGAAGTACTATTGATTAAAACTTGAATATACCTAGTAAATGCGAAAACCACACCCAACATTGGTATAGTATATCTAAAGAAATATAATATTAGAACATAGTAATAATTTGATTTAACTTGCATCAATTAAAGTTTGATATATGAGGCCTGATCTAGCTTATGGTAGATTTTATGTGCACATATGTTTTAAAGGTAGTTGAATTAAGTCTTATTTAAAAGGTTGGTGCCTCGTATGTGATGCAAACCATGTGGTGTTAACCATATTATACAAACAAGCACACATACTTCATAAAGTATTAATATTCCTCATAGCCTCTAACTTGTTGCGTATTACAAAGGTTACCAACATGTTATGCTATAAACATAGAGGTTATACATTGAATGTGCCATAGTTAACACCATGTAATATTTATGGAAACAATGTTCATATGTGGTTTTAGTAGTCAACGTAGATATACTTAACATGGTTATGGGCATGAATTGAACTCTTGATTAAATGATTTTATCCTTGTAATATCAACCCCCCGATCTAGTGATTTTTTGAAGTTATTGCCACGTGCTCTAAGAAAAGGGTCACATGGGGCTACCAACTACATAGGGTATTTGACAAGCCATGACTAGGTTTGGAGGCATTGGTGAACTATTCTTACCTTTTGAGAGCTTGGAGAACACAAAGGATTCTTTTTTGGCATTTCAATGAGCTCTGAAATTGTTTACAACCACTTGGGCACACCATGTAAGCACTCTGGGACAAGTTCCTAAAACATGCATGTGGTGTCTTTGTAGCCTATCTTCGAACCAATCCAGCATCACACAGATATGTTGGATAACTTACAAGGCATTAATGATATAACACATCCCCCCCCCCCCAAAAAAAAAAAAAAAACTTCCCATTTTTACATTTGCTTCACTTGCTTCATTGTCTAAAATCTTATGACTTTACACCACAGTTTTATTTGAAAAAAAATCTATAATTGGTTGGGTCAGCAAAGAATCTATGTCAGTAAACCTAAATAAGTCTTAATTTTGTTGGACCAATTATAAATTCTTGGCATATAATATTTTCATTACTTCTATGATGGAAACATCACAAAATCTTTCATAAGCCAACTATAAATGGTTTTCATTTTGTTACGTGAGGAACAAATTGCGGTTGTGTATGATCATTCGGTAACATAAGCAAGGTTCCCAAAAAGAAGCTTATTGATCTATTGTTTTAACATTTTTCATCATCCCACGCCTACGTGCCCCCCCTCTTACTCGATATACAAAGTTTCCACTAGACACAACTTGAAGATGTGCAATATTTGTCACCTTTGAAGCATATGTAGTCGCATAATAGTACTTAGCCTTGCACGATCATAATATTAATCATTTGAAACTTGACATTCATGGTAATACTTACACATCTAATGAAGCTCATATTATTGTCAATATATAAATAGAGAGCTCTATCTTTGTTTCAGTACCATACATAAAGATCATGTGCAGTACTATTATGTGTAGCCTTCCATAAACACATGAAGGCCATTTGTTTCTCATCATACAATGCCTCCTTTGTCCTCCGCTGACTAAGTTCCCTCAGTTGTTTCAAAATCTATGACTAAGCACCACAACCAACCTTTGTAGTCTCCTACTTGAATAGTTGAGCCAAGCTTCATCCTCCTATAGCCCTTGCACTTTCTTCATCAAATTCTACCCCTTCACATTCATGCACCTTTTCTTTTGGGATGGGAGACAGGAGAGAGATTTTTCCCAAGGATATGTTTCCAAAGGTACATGCTTAAGAGAAAAAGGAAGACAATAAAGGCAAAAAGTTAGATGATAAATATAGTAAAGATCATGAGTATCTTGGCTTATGTGATGCACGATTTTAATTTATGTTTTGATCACATTCATATTTTTGTTTTCTGCAGATGTTCTACAACACACTTTGTAGCATGCTTCCTTTCACACAAACTTCTATTTTTGGCATATTCTACAACACATTTTCAGCATAGTTTATTTCATGGAAACACTCTATTTTTGGGCATGTATATATTTTGATAACATATTGTTTTAGCAATTACAAGTAGATATGTCATGGCTAATATAGTATATTTATGTGTTGATTTTTCTATGGTTATACATATGCATGTTTATGTGGGGAGGTACAAGGTGCCTTGATGATAAGTCATATATGAGGAATGGTATGTTATGATGCATATACCTATTCTTTTGATATGCATTTTTTATATGGAAAATACAAGGGGCTAATTTCAGATTATGTGATATGGATGGTGCATCACTTGATTTTATTCAGATTATTGTTTGAAGTTATTATGGTTATACATTTATATGTGGGAGTCACAAGGGTGAGTTTATGTTTATAAGCCACATGAGGTGGGGCCCACCTACATAAAAATATTTTAAAAACAAATGTTAATTAATAATTACTTTAGAACCCCTCTTTCCAAATAATAAAACAAGAATCAAATAAATTTAATTAAAAGAGAATCTAATCATTACAACAATTGGGATCTCTAATTGTTTCAAGAGACTGCAAAAAGGGAAGAAGGCTATGAAGGAGGGGATGAAAATTTTGTGAGGAGAAGCATGCACCAGATCTTAAAGTTGTCATTTTTTCCCTCTGATTCATTATATCTTTGAGTACAAGAGCCTAACATGTTTGGTGGCATCAAACTTATTCTAAGGAGTCATAAGGAGGAGAGAAGATTAATCTATTTCCTTTGTTATCTTTTCAGGTTGTCTTTCATTTCTTGCATTTATTTATGCTTATAGAAGATATAATTTTCAATACCAGTACTAGGAGCCAAACTTTTTGCAAAAAGCTTTTGTTGATTTAATCATATTAGAATGGCCCCAGAAGGATTTTTAATGTTGTCCTCTCTTCTTTTTGTCGTTGGAGTGTCTTTGTACAACTTCTTTATGTCATAAACACTTGTGAATTAAGTTTTTTCCAATAATTCTTGCAAGAACTAGCCAAACAACAAGTTGTACTCGCTTTTATCAATATAAATTGGTCATTTTCAACCATATTTATTGTGCATACGTTTATGGAATTTCATTTATATTCATGAACAACTCAACTGAAATTTGATTAATATAATAAAAGTGTGAAAATATTTTAAAACAAGGAGAAAATGGCTTTGCGGTTAGGAGGAAGTGAACGTTCGATCCTATAACTACTGTGGGGGTTAGGATAGTTTTGTTTTAAGCCATGTTTTAATTTCGTTTTTTTCAAACAGGGAAGAGACTGGCGAGTGTATTCGGGCAGACGCGACTTGTCTATTAAACTTGCCTGAAGTTCTTGCCAAGGCATTAGGTGTTAACCTTCTTCGGTGTGGGGTGCCTTTTGCTGTCTCGTGGTGATTTATTGTAGTTCTTGTTGGGTAAGGTTTGTTGAGATGGATGAGGAACTGGTGGATTATTCTTCATAACTGTTAGAATTTGAGCCTATCTGGACATAATATCCGCCTAAGCAATCAGAAATGGAGCAACTGGTGCCAGATGGATCGTCAAAGCTGAGGGTTTTCTCCCCAATGTCATCCACGATAGAGGTCTTTGGATATCGCTCATCTCAGGATATAGTATCAAATTTTTTGTCATCTGAAGTGCAATCTTCGCTAGGGTTTCAAGGGCATAGTGGTTTGGAGAATCAGATTTAGGATTTTGTGTCGCCGCTTCCGGATGAAAATAAGGTGACTTCCCTAGTGACACATATCTTTATTAAAAAATGTTCAAACCATAGCTCTTCTTATGGTATGGTATTTGAGGACCCTAATAGAGTTGCAGTAGTTGGGGAAAATGAACAATTTATCGGTCATGATTCATATGCAGAACAAACATTGGTAAATGATGGACATAATTTGAGGGGTAGTGTAGAACAGGCCGACAAAGTCTCAACTGGATATGGTAAAATCAACAGCGGTAAAGCCATTGTCCCGCCCTCTAGTTATTTTGTTGGAATATCTACGTGTGATTTTTCGACCTGCAGGAAGAATATCAGGGTTATCAGAGTTGAAGTAAACCCTTCTCCTCCCCCAAAGACCTTGGAAGAAGGTGTACAAAAGAAAAAGGAGAAGAAATCAAAGAGTGCCAAACTTAAAGAGAGCGGATGGCTATTGGTACTTGGAGAAGCTATTTAATTGGATGAAGTAATGGATACGACAGATCAAGTTCTTGTGGGTAGAGTCAATGGGCGAAATTATATAGTGGCTCGTCTAAAGAAATGGATTATGGAAGTTTGGGGCCAAGTGTTAGATGTTTTGTCATCGAAGGTTACGATCACCAGATGTTGGTTTGCACTTCATTTCAATAGGTCCAAGAGCGCATCATGGGTTCTCTCCAAATATTGGCACATAGAATTAGCTCCCATTACGTTGAAAAAATGGTCTCCCCTTTTCAACCATAAGCGGGAGAAATTAGGGGCGGCACTGATATGGGTTAGGCTACCTAGATTGCCCCTTCATTTCTAGTCAGAAGATGTCTTCAGGAGGATTGGGGATGATTTAGGGATTTTTTTGGACTATGATAAGTCCTACTAGGAGACTAGAAAAATGGATTTTGCTTGAATTTTGGTACATCTTGATACCAGGGAAGGTTTGGTGGAAATTATGATGCTTCAATGGAGGGGTCATTTCAGATTGCAGAAATTGGATTATGAGGGAGTGTCATTCCGGTGCAGGCGGTCTCATGAAGTGGGTCATATTTTTAAGGAATGACCTCTATTTTCCAAGGTCAATCCTGGTGGAGATCAGCTCGTGAGAGATGTCAAAGTGCAGGGGGTCAAAGCAAATATTGGAGCTTCGATGCACACTCCTCAAAAATGCTTGGCTCGGCATTCAAAGGCGGTGGGCAGGGCTAGACGTTGGCACACTACTGAGCAAAATTGATCTTCTGCAATGGTTACTCGTGTGAGGGTGCCCCCATCAGTTCCCCTCCCGAGTACCTCTCTCACGCTCTAAACTATTGATCCTATGTATAATTTGAATCCATCTCTTTTCCTTACATTATCTGTTTCAGCTGTCAATCATCGGGGGATGGTATCATTATAAAATTTGAATGTTATTACTTGCCCTGTTGCCTATGTTCATGTACGTTGTACGACGCCTTTCCCTGTCATCCCCTGTACTTCCCTTGATTCGGGAGCCCCATCGATGGATGCCTTGACGAAATCTCATATGAGTCATAAATATAACCTGAGGTCGCTATCCAAGATACGTGTTGTGTTGGGTAGGGGTATAGGTCAATCATCATCTTCAAGATGTCTTAAAATGCCTAGAGGCAGACAATCCAATATTTCGAAAGCCATTCAAAAATCTAGTATGGATATTGTAGAGAGTAGACAATTATCCTTAGATTGGGTTCTTAAAGAAATATTCGCCCCATATTTTGTTTCACGATGAAGTGGATTTCCTTTAACTACCGAGCATTAGCTAGCCCTGTTAAAAAACTAGATCTGAGGAGAACTTGCGAGTTAGAAAAATTGGTTGTGGTTTTCTTACAGGAAACGTTGGGGAATAGTTTGGAAGTGGTTTCATTTTTGGAGTCCGTTATGAAAGATTGGTCATTTTATGCATTAGATGCTATAATAAGATATGATGGAATTTCTATAGGGATCAATTGTAGAACGATTAAACTCATGAATATGTGGGGAAGAGAAGGACTAATTGTGGCTAATGTGGTCTTTAAAGAGATAGGTTTGGAAATTAGGATGGTAAATGTTTATGGACGATGTCAAATCGAGTAGCCTTTTGGGAAGATATCATGAGGATGTCTTTCATGCAAGCCGATAACATAACTATGGGTGGAGATCTAAATTTCTCCATGGGTAATGTTGAGTCTTGTGGGTGCCATGCCCAAGTGTACTCGCTCATTGGTTCCGTTAAACACACACATGGCAGCAACAGAATATGAATGATAAACAATAGAGTACATTTATTATTAACAAATGATATATATTTATAGTACATTGTGTGACTGTTGGGTTCCACATCCCAAGGTCTCTTGGACTTCCTTAGTCTATTTAGCTTCCACACTAACCCATAGAGGATTAGGTGTCCAACATTCCTCCCCTTAATCCGAAGGGTCATGTGCTCTCTAAAATGTTGGTATAAATGGCAGTGGTTTAAGGATGACCACCAACACTAGAATGCTTAGTGAAATTCCTATAACTCTTCCAAGTCTAGCATGAAGCTGAAGTCTTATGCTAGAGGAAGTGCTCCTATTGTTTTGAAGAGGGAAACCTTCAACCATGAAAGGGAGGTCTCACCCCGCATAAAAGGGATAATCTCAACCTGAAAAGGGAGGTCTCAACCTGTGATGGCATAAGGATTACCACCAACTCTAGAATGCTTAATGCAATTCCTGGAACTCTTCCAAAACTGGCATGAAGATGAAGTCTTCTGCTAGAGGAAGTGTCCCCAATTCTATTCTTGGAATTCTTTCGAAACTAGCAAGAAGCTGAAGTCTTATGCTAGAGGAAGTGTCCCAAATTCTTTGAAGAGGCATTACCAACTGAAGGCATGCTCAATGGCATATTTGTCTTTGGCTACAACTCTAAAATTGGTGTGGCAAGGGCTCAGGCTTGCTTGATGTGACTTTGAAGCTTGTAGATGACCATCATTTCCCCCCTGTCAGATACAAGGTGAGATGATGGAGAAAACTCAACTGCAATATTGTTCAATACTCTTGAACAAGTTCTGACATGTGACTGAAATATCTTCTTGGTTGTTGATGCCCATTGCCAAGAAGCGATCCATCCAAGATGAATCTTTGTTCTTGCAGGGGGTTTGTTTATGAAGCATCTGTTTGAAGAATGAGTGGTTTTATGACAGTGCTTACATGGATGAAGATCAAAACAGTGATCTTTTAGATGGCCAACTCGGTCACAGTGTTGGCATTTCACAATTTGTTGTTGTTACTGTTGTTGTGGAGGAGGGGCAGAATCTGGAATAGCTGAAGGTGAACTGTCATGAAGTAATCTAGCACTCTAAAACTAGATGGGCTTTGAGTAATCTGGAATATGAAAGGACACGTCCTTGTCATATCCAAGACCAGTTTTGTGCTTGTTGTGGACAAGCTCTTCCCAAGGTCTGATGATGGGCTTGGGAAGTGCAAACTGAACTTCTGCATCTACATGTAACTTTGTTGCTTTATTGGGCACTGGATCTGAATCAATTTCAACAATATTGAGTTGCTGCTTATGGGAGTCTGTTTCAATGTTCTGAACAGAAACAAGTTCAGAATGATGACTCCTCTATTTTAATTCTTCTTGTTGAAGTTGAGATTCAAGCTTCAAAAATTCTACCTTTTCTTGTGTATACTGCAGATAGGTTTTAATATCACAGAGAGTGTTCTTGTTGATTTTCACTGTATCATGATCAGTAGAATGCATCAAAGTTTTCAAGAATTATAATACTTCAGTAATTTGAGCCATATTCTCCATTGTCAAAATTACACCTTTTAAAAATTGATCACAACTATGACCCAATGTGGAAAAGTAACACCCACTCACAGTACAAAGACACGACAATATCCTCTATAAATGTGCACCAATTGACCAGTGTGCAACAAGAAGCAATAGGTAGAATTCAAATATGCTGCAACCGGATCAACTTGAATTGCTTTACAGGAGTCCAAGAGAGTCTTGAAGCATACCAGGAAGTAGCTTAAGTATTCATTCAACACTATAATTCTTTCTTTCTCAAAATTTGCAAGGAGCCAACAAACTAGACAATGCAGATTGGTTCTTATTGAAAACTTTTATATCTCAACACCTGCTGCAAACAAAAATAAAAGAATGCCAAAATACCAATATGTGTTCCCACTGGAATATATTTTTATTTGCTGAATTCACTCTTTGAATGGCATAAATTTGTTCAAACTCAGAGCCGCTCCTACAACTGTGACTCTTCTACTGACATAAATTTGTCTTCAATGCACATATAAAATTTATTGAAACCAAATCACATATTTAACTCCAAAGTATAACCAGCGCACATATAGTCATATAATCTCAACTGATCCAATGTATGCCATCTTATGAATCAACAACATATATGTAATTAAAGGCATATATGTTCACCACATTCAATTCAATATATATAGTTGAGAACACACATAACCAATTCAACACTTTGAATTGACCAGTGCCAACAAACAACGCATAAATAAGTAAAGGGTACACCAACTCCAATCCTCATACGTTGCACCACTCTGAAGTAGGCATACATTTTTCAACAAAGCTCACACATCTTACACATCTCGCAAAACCAACAGGTCCATGGAAGCTCAGCATTCAATATAGTGAAATATATTTGCAACTCTAAAGTGAAATATGGTGAAGTATGTCAGTCTCACATGTTTGACAATGTAGTGAAGTATATTCGCAATTGTGGCATGCTTTTGACAAAACACATCCCAAAGAAACCCAATCAATTGGATATGTGCATAGCGCATCCAAATTTCCAAAGTAGAAAACTAACCATTTGCTAGATTTGTCAGAGGTGAAGCCAAAAACTGTGTATCTGAACAACTTCAAATTCCAAGCGATGATTTAACGTAGGTTCAATGCAACATGTATAAAATTGATTCAACGCTGGTTCCAAATGAGTATGGTATCAGTCATTCGACATTGTATTCACACCACAAACTGCAAGACCATACGTTGTTACTCGTAGATCTTCAAGGCAAGACTCAACTTCACACAGTTTTCAAGACTAATGCTACAATGCTAGGTTTCAAGGCACAGTTCAAGACACAAATAATCTTAACATATGACCATACACAACTTCAACCATTTAAACGCATTCAAGTACATCACGGTGGACTGTGGGGAAATATGCAGTCACATTGGCTGTTGTTGCTGTCATCAACGAGCTTGCCCCCAAGCAACCTTTTTTTTCGTTGTTTCTCGAGACAAGGAGGTCGTGGTTGTGGCAGAAATTGGGATCTCAGGGTTCTGGAGTTGAAGATCCAGTGGCCACTGTCGGTTCCGTGTTCTGTAACGTGGCTTTGCAATCACCAAATCCGCAGCATTGAGAATGAGATACTTTGTATCTCAGTGAAAAACCTTAGAACAAGCCCTATATCAGCCATAATATATCGTGCTATAGTAGTGTCATATGATGCAAAGGTACCACGAAATCACAGTGGAGATGTCACTGTGGATTGACATGTGAATCACTAGTTCTGGGTTTGTCAACCATCTACAGGAGCCCAAACACACTATATTGCAACGAATTTAAATGCATCATTGATTTACATATAAGCCAAAGCAAGAATTTTGATCTTTTGACAATTTGGAGATAAAATCCACGTACAAGAAATCACAGAAAAGCCTAGCAAAACCTGTACAAATTTTCGGCCCAGCAACCCTTATTGGCTTTCTTGGTCGCAGATGAAATGTTTCTTCACAGTGCCGAAAATCGAATAGACACAGTACCAACAGTTGGAAGCAGAGACAACGTTATAATTTAAACAGAGACAACATTATAATATCTCTACAAATTGCGTTAACATGAGCAGTGTTCCACAAGCAGCGTTCACTGTGGAGCAGCATTCAAAACTTCGCGAGCTTCCAAGCTTCAAAACGGGGTCTCGACTTCCACACTACCAGCACGGGGTCGCCAAGTCTCGACTTCCACATATACTCCAACAACGTACACACCAGACTGTTAAAGGCAGAAATCATAGAATGTTCTGTCCATTGCAGGGATTCATGGCAGGAATAGGAGTTACAAATCTGAGCGCAGAAAAGGTTGAGCTTTTTTTTATGCACATATCGAGCAGCGATAGGAGCAGAGATAGCAGCACTACAGAAACGTTCAAGTCAATGAATAAATTGTCAGATGAGTGGAAGCGTTAGCGTCAGAGCTGCCAAGCTTAGCCAGAATAGCAGATCTGATGAGTAGAAGAGCCCAAACAGAGAGGAGTTACAAAGGTGTATGAAGAATGCCTAAACCTAGAAACCTGGCTTTGATACCGTGTTAAACACACACATGGCAGCAACAGAATATGAATGATAAACATGAGAGTACATTTATTATTAACAAATGATATATATTTATAGTACATTATGTGACCGTTGGGTTTCACATCCCAAGGTCTCTTGGACTTTCTTAGTCTGTTCGGCTTCCACACGAACCCATAGAGGATTAGGTGTCTAACAGGTTTTTTGAGAATCTGTTGGAAACCAATAGATTTATTGATATTAAAGTGGCGTGCCATAATCCCACTTGGAGGAATCAAAGGTAATGTTATGTTAGCCAAATGACTAGACAAAGTTTTGATTAGAGAATCATTTTTGGACAAAATCTCTTTGATCAGACAATGGGTAGGATCAAGTGGCATATCTGATCACTCTCCAATTTTCATAGAAGTAGTTGGTCTTTCCCCAAAACGTCAAGAACCCTTTAAATTTACTGCTACATGGCTAAGAGATCTGGATTTCCAGGGGATTTTAAAGGAATCTTGGCAACCATTCTCACTCAATGGAGATCGATCGACAACTGAAGATTTGGAAAATAATCTTATAAGGTTGAAGCAAAAGACTATAGAGTGGGTTAAGAATAAAAAGGATGAGGAATCCATTCAAATAATTGAGGAAGAGATAGATTGATTAGAATATCTAGAATCAAAAAATCATATTACTCAATTGGAGGCAAAGAAACGCAGGTTGTTGGAGGAAAAGGAGGAAACATGGCAACTAAGGAGTCAGGCTATCTGGTTACAGGTAGGAGATGAAAATTCAAAATTATTTCAACAAATTGTGAAGGGTCGGAAAGAAATTAACACAATTTGGTCTCTAGAAGATGCGGGAGGTTGGACTGTTCATATTTTAAGGAATTCGGTGAATTTGGGCTCTCAAAGCTTTGGTTCCCTGTTTAGAACTCCAAGGGATGATTCCTTGGTAGAAATCATCACGATTGCCAAACTCTTTCCTCAATTTGTATATGATGAAGTAAACAAAGATTTAAACCATTCAGTTTTAATGGGAGAGGTCGAGGTAGTTCTGAAGTGGTCTAAAAAGGAAAAGAGCCTTGCTTTGGATGGTTGGCTGGTTGAATTTTTTCTAGCATTTTTCGACCTCATTGGTCAGGACATCCTAAAAGTGGTTGAAGAATGCAAAGCGACCAAAAGAATGTATGAGGCTTTCAATGCTACTTTTATTGCACTTATCCCAAAATCAGATAATCCTAGGAGTTTTAATGATTTCCGACCCATTTATCTGTGTAATTTCATTTATAAAATCATTGCAAAAATTATCGCAAATCATATTAAGCCTATATTATCTCAGCATATATCCAAAGAACAATTTTCCTTTCTGGAGAATCGTCAAATCCATGATGCCATAGGAATTTATCAGGAAGGCCTCCACTCCTTAAAAGTGAAAAAATTGAAAGGCATAATTCTTAAGGTTGATTTATCAAAGGCCTATGACATGACTAGCTAGTTGTATATTCAAATGTTGTTGACACACCTAGGATTTCAAAATGCTTTCATTAATTGGATTATGTGTTGTATAACATTTGTTTCTTTCAGTATAATCATAAATGATTTTGCAACAAATTTCTTTCATGTTAAACATGGTGTGTGATCTGCAGAGCTTTTCAAGGACCGTCATGGTGTGTGATGTGCCAAAAAGTGAAGAATCGGTAAACCACTTATTTCTTCAATGTTCTTTCTCTGCTCAAATTTGGAACTTGTTATATCAATCTCTAGATATTAATATAAGATGGCAGGGAGACTCTTTTAATGCAACTTGGGAAGCATGGTGGGACTCAGCTTGCCCTACAAAACTCAGTAACCTCCCTCTTTTGGTATGTTGGGGAATATGGTTAGGAACGAACCAAAAAAGAAAATCTGGAAACAAGTAAGCCCTGGGCCATTATCAGTGCACAATCAGTGGTTATCTATAATATGATTCCTGAGGAGGAACAAAATCAGAGGACTTGTATCATTCATGTTGAATCTATAGACAATTCTCTTCCTTGGGATTATTTTGATGGCTCAGCACAACAATATGGTTGTGGAGGTGATGCAGTTCTATTCTTAAATGAAGACACTCTTTCAAAGTGAAACTAGGACTAGGTAGGGGCACAAATAATTATGCAGAGTTAAACACTCTTAGGATATTGCTCCTCTTTTCCCTTGAGAAAGATTGCCGACAAATTCAGATCTTTGGTGATTCTAAAATCATCATTAACTGGTTCAATCAACAATCTAATTATCACATGCACACACTCAGGAATCTGTTGGAATAATTTTTATCATTAAAATCCCAATTTGAATTTGTGGTCTGTCATCATATTTATAGGGAAAGAAATCAAATTTCCGATGGCTTATCCAAAGAAGCAATGCAACAAGTATTTGGTTCTTGGATGATCTCTAAACAGAGAGGACATAAATTCTATCAATATTATCATCTACCTTTTAACGATAATTAACCTTAGGATGCAACTTCTACATGATCTATTACATGCATATTCTGGACATTTTTGTTTATTTTGATTATACAAATGTTATTATTATGCGGATAATTTTATGTATCTTTTTGTATGTTTCCGTATATGGACTGATATTGATTCCATCATATCTAATTAGTATGTGTTACAGTGGTGTGATCAATCATGATCACCTTTTTTGAGATATTCTCCTTTGAAGCATCTACAACATGTAATTTTAAATATTTTATGATCCGGATTTAAACAGGAACGCAACAAATTATAGATATAATCATACATATAGAGATGCAGCAAAAATAATACTTCATTTCGTTACTGTAAAACACTGAAATATGCTTACAAACAAAAATGGAAAGAAACCAGCGAGGGTGATGGTAGCTTATCTCTAAGAAGAGATGTGGTGGCTACATGCCTCTGAATTGTGTTACAATGAGGCTCAAAGGCCTATTTATTGTTGAGAAACAATGGAAAACTCTAAACATCCAAAAACCTAACCCTAGAAGATGAAACGCCAAATTGTGGGCCCCATTTGGGTAAATTAGTACATCAACTTCCCGGGGTCATAACTTTGGCATACGATTTCCGTTTGACGTGCACAATATCTCGTTAGAAAGATCTATCTAAGAACTACAACTTTGGGAAGAGCAACATCAATCCATGGCCCCATGTTGCTCCCAATTTTCCCAAAAAACGTCGTTTAGAGCCTCAAAACGACTCCAAAAGTTTAGGACCCGAAAAACTACTAAAAATAGTAAACTATGCTACAGTTAAGGAAACTGAAAAGCTGAAAGAAACAATGGTGGGTGTCCAAGTGGACTTGGCGGGTGGCCACCAATATCCACCTGGATCATTTTATAATGAAAGTTACAAATTTTCCTTGGGGAAAAAACTCAACTGAAATTTATTTCAATGTTTATGAGTCTTATATAACAATCTATTATATGATTGCGTAGCCTTATAGCTAATGAAACACTTCTTTAAATATATTCATAAATTACCTTTATTTCAGTTTATAATTGTTCATATCTCTCTTTTATTTGTTGGTATATATTGTTCATGCTTTTATTTATTTGTGTAATATATTGTAATTACTGTGTTTTCTACTCTCTTTGGAAGTTGTATATTCTCTTTATATTCTCTTTTTTTCTATAAATAATTTTGTAAATAAATAATAAATCATAAAAACAAGTTCATTGAGCATCGGGCATGATCTAGGATCTTTTGCTTATAGATGTATGAAAAGAATCACATGTGAAAATTGCAACTTAACACTGAAATCTAATGTGCAGACAAGAAAGAAGAAGAGAACACATAAAGGCATAACAAGAAGACAACAGGACTTGATAATGGAATTCGTCCAACTAAGACTACGTTTCCAGGCCCTTCTCGATCAATGGGGAGGCCTTGATATAGTAAATGGCATGAAAAGAAGAGAATTACAATCATCAGTTGCATCAAAAGAGGCTATACCTCCATTCTGGACAATGGTTGTGAAATGGAGACCTCAGATGGAGAAATGGACAACACCAATGCGTCTGTGGCATTGAGAGGGGCTGAAAACATATAAAACTTTTCCAAATCAGACAAAGTGCACTATCAGCCACCTGAAAGCTCTCCTGCCTCGAACTAAATGCTGAAAAATCCTCTCCCCCGTGCTTTTTCCAACTATCGGGCTTTTATAATGTCTCTATTATTACAAATCCCTCTTAAATCCGGGTTGTTTTGGCATAAAATACAGGTCGTTCAAAGGGAAGGGTCAGTGGGTGCAACAAAGCCCAAATATAGCATTTTATCGTTTAAACGATAATCCATAAAAATACCTATAACACTAAAAAAAAACCTGACCAAAACCTTAAGACCCAGACCTCAAATTTATTAAATCGGGCATATATACTTATCGAGTCTGGGCCCGATATCACAATCAGCGTGTTGTTGGAGAAAAGGTCCTGTCAGCGGGGATTGCCAACCGCCGATAGCCAATATTGGTGTCGGCCGATCGCAATCGCTGCGGCCTGGGTTCTTCACCGATCTTCGATGTCGATGCCGATCGCTAATTTGATCGCTCCTCCGATCACCAATCACAATCACTAATCGCATCTGCCCAGTTCCGATAACGCGCCCCAATCACTTGCCTTCCTACGACCTAATAGATCAGTGATCGCTGATCGGAGGTTGTGGAATCCGCCCTCTACACGTTTTTCGATGCGATTCCCCTTTGAAAGGCTTAAAACCATGAAAATGCCTCATTTTCCAAAGGGGTAAGAAAATCTTCTTTCTACCATAACTTCCTCATCCGGACTCGGATTGGAGTGTCGTTCGCACTGTTGGAATCAGGGTGAAGAGAACTTCGATCTGATGTCAGGATATTCGCTTTTCTACCACTTTGAATTTTGATATTTTCCATGCCATTATATCTAAAGTTCCACCTGGACCAATCCTCCCATTGAGGAGCTTTTGGACCGCGAAAATCTTTCACTAGTCAATTGGCAAGTGAGGGAATTATTCCCTCACCCTTTCCTTCTCTAGCCATTTGGCCTTGCTGGGGTGCATTCCCTTGAAACCAACTCGAAGGTATTCCATATCTCCTTACTGTGAAGCCCTGGTCCTTCTGTCAAGGATGATGTCTTCAGGTAACTCATCGACATATTCTGGTGCAAAATCATCAACTGTAGGAATTATGCCTACCTCATCGGTGTCCATGATCAAAGGTGGTTCATACAGCTTTAAGTTCTCCACATTCACAACTGAGTACATCTGCATATATATCAACAAATCAAGACGAAAATCATTGTTCCCAATCTTCTCCAAAATGGTGAATGGACCATACCGGATTGGTTGCAATTTCTTCCCTTCTCCCTTCATCATGTCCTTGCTGATGTGTAACCACACTTTGTCAACCACTTGGAATTGGTGGTCGACTCAGTGTTTGTCATGTCAAGCCTTGTAATGGGCTAGACTTTTCTTCGACTTCTCTTGCATTGCTTGGTGAATCAATTGGATTCGCTGAATGAACTACTGAGCTTTGTCCATATCATTACGCTCACTAGAGCCATCTTCCCTTCAAGACCATATCAAAAGGGTCCTTTGGTAGGTAACCAAAGAATGTCTCAAAAGGTGAACACTGTGTAGATGAATGCACTGCTCAATTGTAGGAATGTTGTACATATGGGAGATGTTCATCCCACAACTTGGGATGTTTCCCACAATAGCCTCGTAATAAGTGTACCACGGTACAGTTGACATCCTCTGTCTGTCCGTCTATCTGTGAATGAAATGTCGTGCTTCTTTTCAATTTGGTGTCCATCATCCTCCACAAGTTGGTCTAGAACTCTCCAAGAAAGCGAGAGTCCCAATCTAACACAATCAATGTGGGTAATCCAAAATCGACCCAAACATGCGGAAAGAAAAGAGAAGCAGTCTGCTCTGCAGTAATCTGCTTTTTACAAGGCATAAGAATACACATCTTGCTAAAACGGTCAACGACAACATACAAATAGTCATGAATTTTTTTAGACAAAGGTAAACCTCCTACAAAGTCCATTGACACACTTTCCCATGGACGACTCGGAATAGGGAGTGGTGTGTAGAGCCCGAGGTTTCTATTAGAGGGCTTTGAAACAGAACTCATCACACAACCCTTTACATAGCAAGTCACAATGTTTTTCATATGAGGCCAAAAACAAAATCTGTGTACATGACATAAAGTCTTTTCGACACCAAAGTGTCCAGACACAAGAGAGGTGTGGACCTTTCGAATTACATGTACTCTTTCCCCTGTGGGAATACACAATTTACCAAGGTGATACAACAGTTTCCCCTATAAGTGATAGTTGTCCACTTGTGAACCATGGGTTAGTTTTGCATAAATCTCTTTAAAGTCATCATCGTTAGCATATTGTTCAGCATAACTCTCAAAAGACAATGAAGCATTATGCAAAATAACAGAGGCAGAAATAGGAGGGCGAGATAACATATCGGCCACTTTATTGCTAGTGCCCTTCTTATACTTTATTACCAGATGAAAATATTGAAGAAAACCCATCCATTTGAAATGACGAGATTGCTGCAACTTGGTTTGTGACTGAAGGTAATGCAAGGGCTGATGATCCGTATGGATGATGGTCTCCTTGCCAATCAGGTAGCATTTCCATTTTTCACACTTTGCACTAAGGCATAAAGCTCCTTGTCATAAGTGGGATAGTTTATCACAACTTGAGAAAACTTCTCAGAATGGTAACAAATCAGCTTCTTTTGCTGCATCAGTACAGCTCCCATGGCATAACCGCTAGCATCTATTTCGATCTCGAATGGCTGTTGGAGATTGGGTAAAGCTAAGACTAGCGCGGTGCTGATATTTTCCTTCAATGTTTTGAAGGACTTCTGATGTCTTCCTCCCCATTGGAACACTGTTTCACACTTGTCAATGTGTGCAAAGGTGCTACAATAACAGAGAAATTAGCAATAAATCTCCTCCAATACTGGACTGCAACTAAAAAGCTACGGACCTCGGTTACACTAGTAGGCTTAGGCCAATTTACAATTGCTTCAACTTTAGAGGGATCAATTTTTATCTGACCATGACCAACAATATGACCTAGGTAACCCAAATAGGTTTTCCCAAACTCACACTTTGACAATTTTACAAAGAGTTTTTCTTTTTTCAGTACATCAAGCACTTTCTTTACATGACACACATGCTCAACCCAGCTCTTACTAAAGACAAGTATATCATCTAAATATACAAGAACAAATTCATCAGTGAAAGGAAGAAAAAGATCATTCATAACCCTCATAAAAGTGGTTGAAGTGTTGCAAAGTCCGAATGGAATCACCATCCATTCGAACAACCCCTGTTTGGTCTTGAAGGCGGTTTTCCACACATCCCGCTCTGCGATTCAGACCTAGTGATAACCACTACACAAATCCAACTTGGTGAAATAAACAACATTTTTTAATTGATCTAATAAATCATCTATGTGTGGAAGGGGGTAGCGATTTTTCACTGTAATTTTGTTTAGCACGCGGTAATCCACGCACATCCTCCATGTGTTGTCTTTCTTTGGCACTAAAACAATCAGTGAGCCACACAGAGAGGTGCTCGGCCTGATGACCCCTTGGTCTAGCAATTCCTGCACTTGTTTCTTGATTTCCTCCATCTCAATAGTCGACATCCTGTACATGCCAATATTTGGCAAAGGAGCGTCATGCTGCAAATGGATCTCGTGTTGGATTTCCCTCTTCGGAGGTAATCCCTTCGGTTCCTGAAACAACTCATCATAATTAGAAATTAATTCAAATAATTCCTGTTTATGTTCTTGATCGCAGCCCTGGAAAGCATTAATGAATTCTGCCTCTTTTTCCCTTACAACCATAAGCATGCAACCCTTACTGGAATTCACCAGTCTTTTCATTTGTCCAGCGCTTACAAGGCTGGCATTGATTTTATTTTGATGAGCCCTTACTATATATTCTACCCCATCTTTTGTGATTTGATATTTGTTTTCATGACAGAAAAAGACTGCCTTTCTATCATACAGATATGGGCTCCCTAACACCATGCCACAGATATCCAATGGTATTACATCCAGTTCTACTTCATCTACTAGCTTAGAAGCGATCAAAAATTTGACTTTACACTGCTTGGTTACATTCAGTTTTGCTTTATCATGTATCCATCCAAGTGGGTAAGGTTTCAGGTGTGGTTTTGTTTCTAAGCCGAGTTTCTTTACCAGGGATTCTGCAATTAAGTTTGCTTGGGATCCAGTATCAAATAGAGTTTCAACTTTAGTATGATTTATGACAACTCTTATATGAAACAGTTCAATTTGCTTTTGGTCATTAGTAAGGGACTCATTAACAGAACTTGTGCCTTCGTGCGATTCAGAACTAACATGAGGTGTAAGAGTAACTTTTGTTCCCGCGGCTGTGATTAATGCTTCATCTCTAGAATCCGATCCAAGGTCTTGCTGCGCAGTTGCCACTGTCTTCTACTTCCCTTTTCCTCCATATTTCTTTGGACGCTTTTCTGGGTGTTGTTTCCAACAGTTTTCGTCATCGTGGCCTTCCTTTTTGCAGTGATTGCAATAAGGTTGTTCTCCTTCTTTGGCTACTGTTGTTTTCTTCTCCTTTCCTTTCCATTTTGCTTTGGATTTTCCATTGGGAGGTTTGAATGGTGGTTTTCTGGAATGATCATATTTTTCATTTTTGCCCCTGTTCTCAATATGAATTTCCTTCACATTGGCTGCGTCAATAGTGGTTGGTTCAAACAACAACAATGAATGCCTAATGTAACTCTGCAATGAGCCAATATACTTAGTAACAACTTCAGGTGTATCAAGGGCAATACCTAGATTCAGTGCTTGCTTTCTAAACTCTTCTGTAAAACTCTGAACATCCTGACCTTTGCCTTGTCTTAAATACTGCCAATTCATTAATGCTTTTTTCTTGTATCCTAAAGGATAAAATTGTTCCTTTAATGTAGAAATAAAATCAGGCCATGAGGAAAATAGGTTATCCACATTCTTACTGCGCTGCAATTTGCTCTCCCACCAAACGAGAGCAGTGTTGCTCAGCTGTAGAGAGGTCAGCTGAATTTTTGCCTCATCCTCCATGATCTGCTGAACCCTGCAGTAGACCTCAATCTACCTAATCCAATTACTAAGCTTTTCTTCATTGCTTTCACCATTAAACATGGGAATATCAAATTTAACATCTAATTTAAAGAAGGGTTTTTTTAGAGGCATCCCTGGGATTTCTGGGATTATGATGGTGAGAGGAAGAAGAACTTTCACCCAAAGGAGAAGGAGGGGAGTCTTCTCCACCATTTCCATGTGCTAAACCTTGTTCTTCTGGTTTTCTCTCTTCTACTTTCTCCAGACTTAAAACTAACTGAATGATATTCTCTGCCATTGAATAGAAGGTATTTTTGAAATTATGCTCCTCTTCAAGATGAACTTCATCTTCTGCCATGTTTCTCCTTTGATGTGCATACCCCACTTCAGGATCAAAAGGCTCTAGTTCTCCTTCGCCTCTTCGGACCTTGTTTCTTGTTAGCATGCAAACATGCAATTAACATCTAAAAAGCCCTGCTCTGATACCACTTGATCCAGGATCTTTTACTTATAGATGTATGAAAAGAATCACATGTGAAAATTGTAGCTTAACACAGAAATCTAATGTGCACACAAGAAAGAAGAAGAGAACACATAAAGGCATAACAAGAAGACAACAAGACTTGATAACAGAGTTCGTCCAACTCAGACTACGTCTCCGGGCCCTGCTCGATCAATGGGGAGGCCTTCATATATTAAATGGCATGAAAATAAGAGAATTATAATCATCATTTGCATCAAAAGAGGCTATACCTCCATTCTGGACAATGGTTGTGAAATGGAGACCTTATATGGAGAAATGGACAACACCAATGTGTCTGTGGCATTGAGAGGGGTTGAAAACATATAAAACTTGTCCAAATCAGACAAAGTGCACTCTCAGCCACCTGAAAGCTCTCCTGCCTCAAATTGCGTGCTGAAAAATCCTCTCCCTCGTGCTTTTGCCAACTATCGGGCTTTTATAATGTCTCTGTTATTACAAATCCCTCTTAAATCGGGGTTTTTTTGGCATAAAATAGAGGTCGTTCAAAGGGAAGGGTCGGCGGGTGCAACAAAGCCCAAATATAGTTTTTTATCGTTTAAACGATAATCCATAAAAATACCCGTAACACTTAAAAAAACCCAACCAACACCTTAAGACCCGGACCTCAAATTTATTAAATTGGGCATATATACTTATCGGGTACGGGCCCGATATCGCAATCGACGTATTGCTGGAGAAAAGGTCCTGCCAGCGGGGATTGCCGACCGCCGATCGTCGATATCGGCGTCGGCCGATCGCAATCGCTGCGGCACGGGTTCTTCATCGATCATCAATGCCGATGCCAATCGCCGATCACAATCGCTAATCGCATCTGCCTGGTTCTGATAACGCGCCCCGATCGCTTGCCTTCCTCCGACCCAATAGATCGGCGATCGCTGATCGGAGGTTGTGGAATCCGCCCTCTACACGTTTTTCGATGTGATTCCCCTTTAAAAGGCTTAAAACCATGAAAATGCCTCCTTTTTCAAAGGGGTAAGAAAATCTTCTTTCTGCCGTAACTTCCTCATACGGATTGGGATTGGAGTGTCGTTCACACTGTTGGAATCAGGGTGATGAGCAATTCGATCTGATATCAGGATATTTTCTTTTCTGCCACTTTGAATTTTGAGCTTTTCCATGCCATTGTATCTGAAGATCCACCTGGATCAGGGCATAGTCTCATTATCTCACACGCCCAGTGATATTTGAGGGTTTGTCGGTGAAGTGTAAAAACCTCATCCATCAACAAAACTTGTAAGAGCTTACGGTTTATCTTCACACTGAAGGTGGCCCTCCAAGTGGACTATTCTAGCATCGGACCACTCCAAGAAAAAATATAGATGCCTATAGGCATGCTTGATATCTTAAAGGAAACAAAGACGTTATACTGCACCTCTTGCTTTTCTTTTGGAACTCTCACAAGGATTATTTTCAGTTGCCAATGTAGAGTTATAGAGTTGAGGTACTTTTTCTATCTTCCCTTGGTGTTACTAGGGTCAATAATGCATTGGGAAACCTCATCAATGATATTGAAATATGAGAATGTGTGTTCTACAACTGATAAGGAGTCAAGGTGGGGTATTTTTGCACGAATGTCTGAGGGGATAGCTAAGTTGTATATGGTCACAACCTCTTATGCGTAGGCTTGGGCACAAGATCTACCGTATGGCTCATAACCACCCTTGTGCAGTGGCTAAGCATATGTTGCCAAGGCATGTTGTTTAGAAGAAAATAGAAATAGATGCCAAGACTAAAAATAAATTGCCATTGAAGGAGGAGTAGGGTAAAAAGAAGCTTAACAATAGACTAGCCAAAGGATTATAGGGATGCCTAGGTAGAGATAGTCAGGACGTAGAAGAAGAGTAGAGAGATAAGGAGGCTAAATTAGGCCCTCAAGCCAAGTAAAAACTCAGAATCTAGGGTTGGCTCCATAGGTCATATAGATAGGGACCAGAGAAAGCTACCAACTAACTAGAACTATTTACAGTGTGATTAAGATAATAAAGGATAGAATTAAAACCAAGAGTCTCAAAATTTATCCCAACGAGTGTGTCCCCAGCTGTCATATGTTACGAATGTTATCAAAGTGATGGTGGAGAGGTTGTCATTGTAGAGTTGAAGTCCATGTCCTAATGGTGATGCAACAATCATTGTGTTGCACCATCAGTACAAACACCCACCTATGATATAGTTTTATCTCACTCCTCCCTTAATTTCCCAAATTCCCAGATGTTATGCACCATAACAGCACCAACATAACACCAAACTTCCTCAATTCCATCGTTAGGTGCGGACATGTACCATGATCGAAAATTCAAAAGGAAAGTACTCAAGAAAACATAAATATTTCCATGCTTTGACTCCTTGACATAGTAAGGCCTGAGAAATCCGACTTGTGATGGGGATAGGGCAGAGCAGCACCATACACACTGCAATAGAATTTCTTCGGGAATAGAGTTGATATCAGGATGAGGGTTGGTTGAACTCGTATCTCAACAATTAAAGGCTTGCATGCTTATGCATGTGGGGGACTAGCCACACCACCTCCCTCTTGAATGTTTTTTGAGGTGGTGGGGTGGTGGGATTACCCACCAAACACCTGTTCACCTCGATTCCCACCCCATTGGGTAGTATTATGTTTTTATTATTATTGTAAACTTTAAAAATAAAAAATAAATATATTTGGAAAATTAGAGGAAAAGTGAGAGATGCTTCTTCACGTTTATAAATGGCATCTCTAATAAATTTGTTGCTTCTGAGGTGCTCTCTAGCCTAGTATGGAAGAGATGTTGGCATGTCATGTAAATATTAGTGATTTTCAAACTTTGGGTTTTGACAAACCCTAGTATTCTTAAACTATGGTTTTTTCCATGGTATTCTTCTCTAAAGTAGCCTATTTAAAGGCATAAAATTCCAGAATTTTCTGTTTTTCCAAAGAGAAGGATTTGGGTGGGCTTTAAGTGCTATTTATCTCTGCTCTATCACAACCCAAAAAGAGTTTTGTGAAACTTATACCATATTTACATGGTACGATATTCGAATTCAATTGGTGGTTTTTCATTAAACTCCAAGCTTAGGTGACTTCACATAGCACCAATAATATCTCAACAAATACAAGGATTGCTTTTCGCTAAAATCCCAACCTTCATGTTCTCAGTCACATAGCACTGATAGATTCAACAAATGTCAGTTGAGTTACCAATCCAAAGAGGAAAAACTATGTGATTGAAGGAGGCTTAGGGCATTGAGGGTTTCGAATTAAGGTCTACAACTACCAATCACATTTTGAAATTGAACCCTGTAATCAAACCCCAACCATGGAGCCTAGAGGTCATATCTATAATTAGAAATAGAAAGAGAGAGGTCTAACAATAACAATAGAAGATATCATAGCTATAACTGGCAATAGAAAAAAATTCATGAATCTCCAATGGTGACAAGGAGTGTGACATATAAGGTAAGAGATCTAGGCCTATGGGATAACCAAAATCTTTAGTGGTTGTGGCGAGTGTAGCAAGATGTTCAGAGTCATAGGTGTTTAGTGTAACCACTAGAAGAAAATATTTCACAAATCTCCAGCAATGACACCAAGTGAAAATATCAAGGCCAAATGATTAGAATGCAGTGTCGAGTGCTGCTATCAAGGCCAAAAGATTGGAATTCAATATTCACAAATTGGAACAAAGTAGGTTATTTGACGCAATGAATGTGAAGTGAATTTGGATGCATCTAAATATGGATATGTTAGGATAGTAGGTTCATAATCACTAACAAAATTATCTTCATTCAAATTGAAAATTGAAAATAAATAAGTTGGAATTATTTTTTAATATTTCATACATATTCCATAAAGGTTTTAATTTAATAAATAAATTAAAATTATGAACCACATTAGTTGGTTCAAAACATCAACCAAATCTCTACCATGTGATTAATCCATAAGACAAACTTATTATCGATGTGGATCAACAAATCTTATAACTAACATTATGAAAAGTTTTTTCTATAATAAGCATGTTTATAGCGGGGCAAATTTGCATCTACGATGCGGCTTTTCGAACCATTGCTTGGTTACTGCAACCTTCAGTGGTTCTTTAGCTAACTACTAATGGCTTCAAGCCCAAGAAGGGCCCCTACCCCTAGTGATGAGGTGGTCTTCTTATGCGCACTAATCTTGAACCTCAAATCCCATGATCCAGGTGGCTCTAGACACATGCAGAAGTCTAAGAGGACTAAAAAATGATCAAAATTCAAAGTGCTCACATTGCTCGCAAAACAACACCAGATCGAAGTGCTCGTTGCATTGATTCCAAAGGTGTGAACGACACTCAAATCCAAGCTCGTATGGAGGAGATAGAGCCAGTCAAAGTTGCAGTCAAAGTTGGGCAGTGGGCCAAGTTTAAGTGTCCTACAAATTCGCCATCAACCAGCGTGGAAACTTAGCTCCCAAGAGTGGGCGAAATTGTTTCCTCTTTAATTTGTCTAATATCCCTTATATTAGACAAAATCTAAAAATGACCTAATATATATATATATATATATATATATATATATATCTATATATATATATATGATGAGGTGGCGAGCCATGACCCCCGCCACCCCCCCCAAACTATATCTCAAAAACAAACTTTATTAAAATAATAGGCCGACGGGCCATGACCCCCGCTGGCCCCAACGACCATACACCGAATATATATATATATATATATATATATATATATATATATATATATAACGGGCAGGCCGCTCGCTGGCAGACCCGACCCCCCACCCATGCCACTTGTCAAGAATCGGAGGCAGCAGGGCTTGAACCCGCCCTGCCCACCTCCCAAGCACCTCCACTCAAAACACCAAATGTTTAATGTGTGTCGTGTTAACACAAAAAACGGCGTATTACAACCGCGCCAAAAAAAAACAAACAAACAAACCGCGTGCATTTTGGAGGGGTAAGGATTTGACCCCCTGACCTCCACACCTCTAGCAATCTGCCCTAACCAACACACCAATGGCGCTTCATTGAAAAATTTTCCACCCACACATTTAAAAGTCTTCCTCACCCATTTGCACAGGGGAGGAGTGTAGAACAGAACGGAGAGAGAGCCAATGGAATGGAGGTGCTTGAGAACGGAGTTCTGTGCAGTGAAACCACGCCCCAGACGGAACCATTATTTGCAGACCAGAGGCAGAACCTTGACACGTTTTTCGAGACGAGGAATATTTTTTTGATGTAGAAGATTCCTTGGGGAGGTAAAATTCATTTTGTCATAATGTAATCAAGTTACAGTCATTTTTCTCAAATTTTCGCAAGCAATGCAATGGCGAAGTTGGATTCACATTTTGAGCAGCAGATTTGCAGATTCCCAGCAGAGGAGAATCTTGAGGGAATCTTCCAAATTCCTTGGAGGTTGAAATTTCCCAGATCCAGAATGCAACCAACTTTATACTCATTCTTCTAAGAATTTCACAAGGATCTTAATGGCAAGATCATTTTTTTTATTTGAGTTGCAGATCTCCAATCAACCCAGAGGAGGGAATCTTTGGAGAATCATGGGGGAATCTAAAAGATTCCTACAGGCCCAGATTTTGTCGGTGTTAGAATTCGACAAATGGATAGTCGATTTTACACCTCTCGATGACACAAATTCAGTGGTGCAGTCAGTTTTTGTAGTTGATCCTTCTATTTTTCGTCCATTTTCCAGATTGGAGTGACGGTGTCAAATTTCAAAGCATGGACAGTCGATTCTATGCCATTCAACGCCACGATTTCGATGGTGCATTCAGATCCAGCAGCTGAGTATTCTATTCTTCAACCAACATCAGAGTTGAGGTATATGAAGTGTTGTTTTCATGTACTTCTTTGATCATTTGCTGTGAGATGTACTATGTTGTTTCGATTCCTGCTTGATGTATGATGCAGAATCTTTGTGTCTATTTCATGTGAGATGTATTCATCATGGATTGTTATGTATGTTTTGATTAAGATCCCTTTGTTTCCATGATGGAATGATACTCATTGTAACCATTGGTGTTCTGGTTGAGATCCCTTTGTTGCCATGATAGCGGGATACTCATTGTCACCATGTGTAAGTTTATGTCATGCTGATAGGAGGTCTATTGTGAGTGATAGTTCCTATAGCAGAACACCTCGTGGAGAGATTTTGTCACTCATGTAGAGGGCGCATGTCCTTGTATGACATAAAACAAATTCCATGTACATCTTCACCATTTCCAACACTGAATGAAGCGGCCAACACCATCTTGAAACCGGGCCCGAAGATGTAGTCCACACTATACAAACTTCATTATCGACATCTCATGTATATGATTTGATGACCTTCATTATGGTTCCATTTGTTTAAGCATGCATATATGTTCATTTATGCTCTTATAAAATGAAATTCTAACTACATCACGGGAGTAAAAGATCTTGGTTAAATCCGGAAGTTGAGTCAACTCGAGTCATCCCACCCCAAGACAAAAGCGAACCAGTCGAAATTCATTATAAAATCTGAGAACATATTGTTGGTCACTCTCTCTTCAGGCTTCAAGAGGACTTTGCTAAGATTTTCCGATAGAGGGTTAGTGGGAAAATTCATGGGTTTGTGGTCCTCACCCAAATCTGTTGAGTTGTGGACCGACAAAATCTGGAAGGCTATGATGAAAGGAAGTCTCGGGGTATGTGTTGTGGGTAATGGGTTTTTTATCTTCCTCTTTGAATGAAAAGAAGATAGAGACATTGTGTTTAGAAATGTGTCGTATTTCTTTGGCTCAAGGGGAATGTATTTGAATGCATAGTCCCTTGATTTCAATCCAGACAAGGATATACCCACGGCAATGTTTATCTAGGTCAAGCTTAATTGTTTTTCTTTGTCATGTTCGAGCGATGATTTCTTAAAGGCTATTGGAAGTGGCGCTGGAAGGTACCTAGATAGTGTGGAACCAAAAGGCCAACAATTTTCCTGTGCCTAAATTTGTGTTGAGGTGGACTTAGAGAAATGTACCCCCTCTGAAATCATCTTGACTCAATGAGATTGGAAGCATGTGTTGTCTCTTCACTACGACCAAATTATGTTCAACTACAAAACCTACCATGAATATGGCCATTTCGCATGTGACAGTAAAAAAGACCATAATGGGAATAAGGAAGGAACGCCCTTTTCCCAAGAAAACTAGTATAACACTCAAAAAAGGGGAGAAAAATGAGGCAAATGCGGTATCAAGAATTCTAATTCTCTTCTTTTGATTGGTGCTTCATCCTCATCTGACATGCTAGAAACTCTTTCTTATGAGGAAATTTAACCAGAGAAACCAATCACAAAACTTGTAACACCGGGTCAAGAAGGAAATGCAATAGCAGTAGAGAAAAATATTATTGAAAGAGAATTTGGAGAGGCTCAATAAGGGGACTCGATAAAGGAAGTTCAAGTGACCATTGTTGATAAATCCTAACTCCCTCTAATCTCATCCACCTTGACATTACCTGAAAGGCGAGAGATTGGAAATGAAAATGAATCTCCATAACAACAAGAATCAATAGAGGGAGAAAGGAAAGTTCTAACTAGAAGCACCAAAAATAGAATCAATTTGGGAAGTAGCTCCTCCAGCCAAGAGTTAGAAAACCTTAAAAAAAGTGGTAGACCTTCTAAAAAAGAAGCAAGGGAAGTTGGAGCTGAACAAAAAATTAAGCTTAGCAACCAATCATAGATTACAGAGATTATACAAAATGTGAGCAACAAGGAGCACGAGACCGCAGAGTTTGGAGGAGGTAAGTTGAGTTCCTCCAAATTTAGATTATTATAGTTTCATGGAATATTTTGGGAATGGGAAACCCCATTAAATCCCAGGCTGTGAAAGATTTAGTGAGAGGGGATAAAACTCAAATCCTATTTCTACAAGAAACCAAACTAAAAGAAACATAGATTCTTGCAATGACAAAACAAATTGAGAGAAATTTCTATTGTAGTGCAAAGCTCTTATGGAGTTTCAAGTGAATTATGTACTCTTTGGTTAGACTCTTACTTTTTGTTAAAAGCCTGTTCAAAATCCAAATTTTGGGTGGCGATCAAGCTCGAAGACGGGGGTACAACTGAAACTCTCTTTTGTAAATATTTGCGCCCCTATGCTTTACAGCGACAAGGAAGAATTTTGGGAAATATTTAATTAAAATGAAAGATGGACAATGGCATATGAACAACATCATAGGTGGTGATTTTAACATTGATTTATATTCAACAGAAAAGTGTGGGGGAAGCATTGTTAGATACCCCTTTTGGGGACACCTGGAATATATTATTGCCCAATGGGACCTATTGGACATCCCTCCAAAAAAAGGGAACCATACTTGGTCCACTCACAAAATTGACATTGAGCACGTTGTGGCTCATTTGGACCGTCTTCTTATTTGTTGAAAATGCAACAAGATGATGGAGCTTAGTGGAAAGGAGTTGCCTTCACTAAGTGGGCCCGCAGGGTATTTTTGGCGCAAAGTCTATTTTTAGACATATGGATCATGGTCTATGAGTTGCAGGATGCTGTTTGTGGATGATTGGTCATGTTGGGAAAAATAGATGGACTTCTATTTTTGGTTCACAGCGGAGTGATCAGAGTCTATTTTTAGACTGCCAGGCTAAAAATAGAAACAGTCAAATATTATTAGCCCTTAGTAATATTTGGACTCTAAACATTATCTTATTCTCTTGGAGCACTTCAGTTCGAGCTACGGATGTGGCACATGTAGCTGACAAAAGGAATCACGTGGTTTCTTATGTGTTAGTTGAGTTATTGCATGGAGGACTTCAGTTAGAACTCATGCATGTGAGTTCTGTAGAGTTGATGGAGTTGTTTTCAGTTTGACTTAGTTGAACTGGTTGTATTTAGTCTAACCAAAGAATACACTAGTGATGAGTTGTGTGAATTAAATATTAATTAATTCACTAATTATTAACTCATAAAGCAACTAAAGAATACATCAGTTAACTCAGTGCATGGACAGTTCAATAGAGACAGGTGTTAGAGGTAAGTGAAAGGGTGAGTTGTGACTATCAGTTGTGCATGAGATTTGCACATGCATGGATTGAGTAATGCCAATGAGGATTGCGCAGTGTGGGCCAATATCAAGGCAATTGTAGCTTGTGCTCACGTGATTCTCAGCAGGTATTGTGCAGTGGAGGCAGGCAAGCAGCGGAGGAGATTTGGAGATCAGATCTGAGCTGTATTGTGTGTAACAGGTGGAGATAGTGCTGGATACTTGTGAGGAGTATTGTACTATGTTTGTTACATGTTCTCAATCAATATAATATACAAATAGTTGGGGTTTTTAGCGAGATGCTTTCCCCGGGAAAATACTGTGTTGATATGTGTGATTGATGCTTCTATGTGCGCATGTTATTGTTTCTGCTTCTGTAAATTGATGATCAACGTAGAGGAGGTTATGTATTATGCATGTATTCCGCAATAGTGTATAATCGGGATAATCTCTGTTGAATATGTGTTTATTATTAAAAATTTCTACATGGTATTGGAGCTGGTTGATTTGTAGAAAAAAGTTCTACAGGATATCAAAGCGGGATTGATCATCAGATCTATTATTCAGAAAGTGTTTACATTTTATTTCTTCAGGCAGAGTCTGTAATCAGGCCAGGTAGCCTCTGGATTCATCCTTCCTTTGGAAGGTGAGATATCCAGTAAAAGCCCATACAGTCGATCTCTGTATGAGAAATACTTTGTTCTCACGAATTTTAGATCGGAAGCGGTTGAGTTTTTTGAGTTGGTGGAATTCGAATTTGCAGCAATGTTTTCTTGGTGTCAAAGTTGAAATGTCTTTCAACGGATTGCGATTGGAGTATGCCCTTGAGGGCAGCTCGAACTATATTGCATGGAAGGACAGGATGGAGGCGGTATTAGATGATAATGGGTTGAAGGAGTTCATATATGCAGATGTCCCAAAACCTATTGATGCTGCTCAAGTCGAGGATTGGCAAAAGAAGACAGCAAAGTGTCGAAGGATTCTGTTGGAGGGCGTGAGGGATCACATTGTGTCCAGCCTCCACGAAAAGGCTTCTCCATATTTGATGTGGAAAAAGTTGACAGAATTATTCCAAAGCAAGAGCGACCAGAGGAAGTTGGCGCTCAAGGATAAACTCAGAAACATTAGGTGTGAGAATGGAGACAATATGCCCCAGTATCTCACGAAGTTCACCCAGTGCAGGGATGAGCTTGGAAGTGTGGGGGTGACTGTTGAGGATGAGGATATGGTGAGTCTAGCACTCCTTAGCCTTCCTAATAGTTGGCATAGCTACCAGGACTCGGTGAATGGAAGGGAGAAATTGCCAGGATGGGAGAGACTTTGGTCGGATCTTGTGTAAGAGGAGATTAGACAGCGCACCAGAGACAGTTCTTCATCCATGCATGATGAGGAGAACTGTGCCTTAGCGAGTAAGGTGAAGAAGTGGAAGGAGAAGGGTTCTCTTTCCGAATCCAGTTCTTCCAATGATGGGAAGAAGGTTGACAAGTCGAAGGTGAGATGCTTTCGTTGTCATGAGTTGGGCCATTATGCTACTAATTACCCAAAGAAGAAGTCCAAGAAGGGATCCAGGGTAGGATCTGAAGGTGAGGCAACCTCACTTGTTTCACAGTTTGAGTTGGACTTCACACTCTTCGCATGCATGGTTTCATCCATGGTGGGAAGTGGGTTGTTTCTTGACAGTGGAGCTTCTTTCCACATGACCGGTGACAAAAGTTTGTTCAGTACGTTGGAGGAGAAAGATCTCCAGATACTCATAGCAATGGGTAATGATGAGAAGTATAGTGTCTCAGGTGTAGGCATGGTTATTTTTCAGAGGGAGCATGGAGCTCGCCTTACCTTGACCGATGTCAAGTATGTACTAGGACTGAAGAGAAACTTGGTGTCGATCGCTATGCTAGAAGACAGAGGCTATGATGTAGTCTTCAGCGAGGGAAAGGTTTTCCTTAGACACATCATCACTAGACAGGTGAAGCAGATTGGTTCAAGGTTCAAGAACCTGTATGCTCTTGAGGTTCAAGATGCATGCAAAGCCTTGAGCAGCGAGGCAACTGATGGAGACTTGGTGGTTGAGAGGGAGCGTATATTACCTCTCGACATGCAGAGCCAGAAGAAGTCTCAAATGATTGTGGAGGAGCCACGATTAGTGCAGCAGCTTCAGGAGGTTGTGGAGCAGCCACAACAAGGGAAGCTGAGAGGAGATCGAGTAGAGACATCTACTGATGCAGAGACCTCCAGTAGGGGGAAACTTCGAGCCAGGTGGGCTGAGGGATCACATGTAGCCATACCGCTAGGTAGAGGTGGGGTGATGTGGATTGATCGTCCCAAGGAGGAGGGGCAGGATCCTTGAGGTACCCAACCTCTTGGATGAGACCTTGCTATGGGAGCCCCAACGTGGAGTAGCAGGAATTGACTGATTGGGTAGAGACAAATGCGGATGGAGCGGCAAAGAGAGCGACAGTGTAGGGAACCCCAGGACAACGCATAGCTAGCAGGCTGTAGCAATGCGAGAGGCACAAGTGTTTTGCACAGTGCTAGGTGGCACAGAGAGGTGTGCAATGGTGCGAGATGCATGGAGATGTTGCAGTAGCGCAGATTTCAAAGAGGGAGCACTTGTTAGCAGCAAGTAGAGCTTCAACATCAGAGTATGTTCCTAGCCCAACAGAGTGGTCAGTTGGGAGTGTTTTTGTTCCAAGTGTTGTTGGAGCAAGTGGACCGGGCAAATGTGTTGCATGCAGAACATTCCAAAGTTGAAGGATAGGGGTTGCAGATAATCCACATCTTGTTGAGAGGGAGTGTTGAAAATGCAACAAGATGATGGAGCTTAATGGAAAGGAGTCGCCTTCACTAAGTGGGCCCGCAGGGTATTTTTGGCGCAAAGTCTATTTTTAGACATATGGATCATGGTCTATGAGTTGCAGGATGCTATTTGTGGATGATTTGTCATGTTGGGAAAAATAGATGGACTTCTATTTTTGGTTCACAGCGGAGTGATCAGAGTCTATTTTTAGATTGCTAGGCTAAAAATAGAAACATTCAAATATTATTAGCCCTTAGTAATATTTGGACTCTAAACATTATCTTATTCTCTTGGAGCACTTCAGTTCGAGCTACGGATGTGGCACATGTAGCTGACAAAAGGAATCACGTGGTTTCTTATGTGTTAGTCGACCTATTGCATGGAGGACTTCAGTTAGAACTCATGCATGTGAGTTCTGTAGAGTTGGATGTGGAGTTGATGGAGTTGTGTTCAGTTTGACTTAGTTGAACTAGTTGTATTTAGTCTAAACAAAGAATACACTAGTGATGAGTTGTGTAAATTAAATATTAATTAATTCACTACACTAATTATTAACTCATAAAGCAACTAAAGAATACATCAGTTAACTCAGTGCATGGATAGTTCAATAGAGACAGGTGTTAGAGGTAAGTGAAAGGGTGAGTTGTGACTATCAGTTGTGCATGAGATTTGCACATGCATGGATTGAGTAATGCCAATGAGGATTGCGCAGTGTGGGCCAATATCAAGGCAATTGTAGCTTGTGCTCACGTGATTCTCAGCAGGTATTGTGCAGTGGAGGCAGGCAAGCAGCGGAGGAGATTTGGAGATCAGATCTGAGTTGTATTGTGTGTAACGGGTGGAGATAGTGTTGGATACTTGTGAGGAGTATTGTACTATGTTTGTTACATGTTCTCAATCAATATAATATACAGATAGTTGGGGTTTTTAGCGAGATGCTTTCCCCGGGAAAATACTGTGTTGATATGTGTGATTGATGCTTCTATGTGCGCATGTTATTGTTTCTGCTTCTGTAAATTGATGATCAACGTATAGGAGGTTATGTATTATGTATGTATTCCGCAACAGTGTATAATCAGGATAATCTCTGTTGAATATGTGTTTATTATTCAAAATTTCTACATTATTCATATTGATTGGTTGTTCAAAGGAATAGTGTTTATGTCTTCAATCCTAGCATAGGATGTATCATACCATCAACCCATTATGTTAACTATGGATCCCCTAGAAATCTTGGTCTAATCCCATTTCATTATAATTTGGGATGGCTACAGAAGGAAGGAGTTATTGATTTAATAAATAGAACATGGGCAACACCGATTATAGGGTCTCCAACCTTTTTGTGGGAAACAAAGTTGAAGTTGGTCAAGCAATCCTCACGGAAATGGGAAAAGGAAAAATACAAGCCTCCAAGCCAAGAAAAATAATAACTTATCAAAAGTATTAAACCTCATCAAACCTTGATAGAAGATGAATATATTACAGAGAAGCATATAGAAAAAGAAAAACAGGTAACTAAGCAAAACCATGATCTCAGTAAGTAAGAAAAGAATTATTGGCATTTAAAGTCATGAAGTGTTTGGCTTGGAGCGGGAGATAGGAACTTTTCCTTCTTCCATAAATAATCTTGAGCTTGGGAATTTAGAAATCGACTCAAATAAATTTCCCTTGAGGGTCTTCCTAAAACATCCACTTCTCAAAGATCAAGCAAGAAGCCTTTCACTTATTCAGATATTTGTATTCATAAGATAAGGAAAATGATCTAGAATATGTGCAATCCTTCATTTCTTGTCTACCTTTGATTGTCTCAGACTTGAAGAATCTACAACTCATCAAATCAATTGAAGAATATGTGGTGATTGTGGCCATCTAGTATCTAGAACCAGACAAAGCTTCTGGACTGAACAACTTTTCCATTAGTTTCTATAGATCCTTCTGGGGCTTAATAAAAAAGGACCTTTTGAGAATGTTGAATTTTTCTAGATTGAAAGGGATGTTGGGAGGACATATAAATTTTTTCGTCAACTCTCATTCCAAAATAGTCAAAGCCCACCTCTTTCTCTCTCTTTTGGCTTATTTCATTATGCAATTCTTCATAAAATATTTTGAATAAGGTATGGCCTCAATAATAAGCAAGATATTGCCTCCAATAATGTTAGAAAACCAAGGAGGTTTTATGAAGCATAAACAAATTTTGGATAATGTGATTCTGGTTCAAGAGGAAATTCACTCCACCGAGATAAGTGGTGAGCTAGGTATGGTAATTAAATTGGATATGGTGTTCGGTCCCTATAATACTAGTGAATCCCCCTTATTTTTGTTATTAGCGCAACCCCCTCCTGTTATTGTTGTGCCCCATAGAAGCCCATTATTTTTATTGTTATGCCCTTACATTATTATTGTTATGTTGCCTACGATTATATTGTCACCCCTTAAAATACTATATATACCAAGGAGGTCTTATCATTTGAATCATCCAAGAATTGTTCATTTATGTAATGTAAAGGAGGTTTTCCCCTGAAGAGGATAATTTTTAAGTCGTTGATCTATATTTTCTTCTGCTTTGTGAGTTGGTTTCATAACATTTGGTATCAAAGCCTTGGATTCTAGGGTTTCGCTTCTTCAAACAAGGCATCTTGGATTTTTTGCTATAACTCTTTTTCTACAAAGCTTTAGAAGCTGAAATAGAAACCACGTGGAGTTGAGATATTGGCGAACTTTGTGTACGGATTTCAGATCTCTCTACTGAACGAATCGATAATCAGGACATCATGGGAGATTGGGCGTAACTTTATCTTGAAAAATCCAATTTTGATCTAACATGTGGCATTAGAAATAAGAATCAGAGGGATACCACAAGGCATAATTTCAGACCTTGAAGAGCTAAAATTACAAAGATACAATAGTTTCAATAATGAGCTCCTAAAAAGCAAGAAAAAGGTGTGTATTTTTTATTTTTAATTTGCATAACTCTTGTTTGAAAACCCAATTTGAAGTGATTTAGAGGGCATAGTGAAGCCTATATATCACTGTTTGATTCCAAAATGCCTTGAAGCAAAAAAAATGGACACACCTAGTAACCAACTAGAAATCTCTACTATGACTCATGAAGAAGAGGAAGAAATGCAACATGATATATCTAAATTACGAGACCAAGTACAACAAATTTCGCTCTCACAAAGATTAACCAAAAATGAATTGGAAGTGATGAATGTTAAGATGGATGGTTTAGAAGTAAAAATAAAAAGGTACATGAAAGGTTTGAAGGATGGTTTAAAAGCATACATGGAAGCAATGATGAATGTCAATATGGAAGGGTTAAAGGAAGGTTTCACAAAGTTGCTAAAAGAAAGGCTTCCCAGGGGTGACATGGTAATCCATGAAAATCATGATGAGGACAAAAGGAATATGAATTATGATTTTAGAGACTCCATTGTTGGGTTTAAGAACCACCACATACCAAAGATCGATATGAGGAAGTTTGTTGCAAGGATCCGGTAAAATGGATACTACAGATCGAGCAATATTTTGATCTCTGTGATGTGCAACACACACAAAAGGTGTGCATTACATCCTTATATTTCGAACCTAATCAATTTGTATGGTATCAATGGCTTTGTTCTCGTAAACCACTTGTCACTTGGTCAATTTTTACGGAGGAAATGATACCACATTATGAGAATACAAAGAGTAACACCTTCTTTAGTCATTGCTAAATCTCAAACAAAAGGGTTCAATGGCGGAGCACATTGAGGACTTCAAAAGATTGAATATCAGGGTAATTGATATTCTAGAGGAGCATATTATTGATGTCTTCATAGGGACTTTAAAGGGTAACATCCAACATGAGGTTCGTCATTGGGAACCTAATTCATTGAATAAGGCATTCGGGGTGGCAAGAAAACTTGAAATCAAAATTATGGCAACAAGGAAGTCTACCACTCACAACTAAAAAGATGAAAGTGTTGTTGCTTCTAGCCTTCCACAACCTACAAGGTTGAAACCACAAAAAATGGACGAAAAAGGAGCAAAAGGGCTTTGTTACAATTGTGATAGCAAGTAGATTAAAGGTCATAAGTGTGTTGAGAAGAAATTATTCTACATAGATTGTGAAGAGGGGGAAGAAAATGAATAAGAAACATAAAAAAAGGAGGATATACACCATGAACCAACCCAAGAGAAAGAAGAAATGAATCTGACCATATATTGTAATGCATTGGCAGGAATTAACACTCCTTAAACTCTCAATATAGAAGGATATACAAAGAAGAAAAAGGTAATATTGTTGATCGATTCAGGTAGTACCCATAATTTTATTTATTGTAGGATAACAAAGGAATTGAATTTCTTCCTATATCCATCACCAGAGTGTCAATTGATGGTTGCAAATAGAGGAACTATAAATTCCTATGGAAAGTGTCATAATATCAAGCTAACCATGGGGAATATATATTGAATAGTCCAATGTTTTCTATTCCAATGGGTGGTGCTGATGTTATACTAGGATTCCAATGGTTATGATCTTTGGGGACGATATCTTTTAATTTTTAAGAACTTTTATTGAATTTTTTTTTGGAAGGAAAGGAAGTTGAATTAAGGGGTACCGCAAGGAAACCAGGAAAGATAATCAACTCTATTGGCATGAAAAATCTTCTGAAGAAAGAACAACGGGGTGTAATTGCACAATTATGCTCACTAGAGGTTCAAACATCGAAATAAACTATTCCTCAAGATCTTCATAAAGTATTGGATAATCATTCCAAGGTATTTGAGACTCCTAAAGGTCTCCACCTATTCGTGATCATGATCATGCTACTCATTTGATTCTAGGAAGTGTTCCTCCAAACATCAGACCTTACAGAGATCCCTATGCCCAAAAGAGTGAAATTTAACGTATGGTTGCAGTAATGCTAGACGTCGGTATAATTCAATCTAGTCAAAGTTATTTCTCTGCCCTAGTAGTATTGGTGCACAAGAAGGATGGATCATGGTGTATGTGTCTGGATTATAGGGAGCTCAACAAGCTCTCTATCAAAGATAAATTTCCCATTACTATCACTGATGAATTGTTGGATGCATTACATGGAGAAATTTACTTCTCCAAGTTGGATCTTTGTTCAAGATACCATCAAATTAGAATTAAGACTAAAGACATTTTGAAAACAACATTCAGGACTCATGACGGTCATTATGAATTTTTGGTCATGCCTTTTGGCCTTACTAATGCACCTTCCACATTTCAAGGTTTGATGAATTCCATTTTCAAACGCTTCCTTTGAAAATTTGTGATAGTATTTTTTGATGATATACTAATCTACAACAAGTCTTGGAAGGAACATGTTCAACATGTTGACAGAGTGCTCAAACAATTGGAGGAGAAACAATTATCTGCAAAAATCTCCAAATGTTTCTTCGGAGTATAGTAGGTGGAATATTTGGGTCATATTGTATCTCATGAGGCTATTAAGGTAGACCCTTACAAAATTAAAGCCATTAAGTAATTGAAAATCCCCACAACCATAAAGCATATTCGAGTATTTCTCGGGTCGACAGGGTATACTCGCAAGTTTCTTAATAATTATGGGAGAATAGTGACACCTCTAACAACATTACTGAAGAAAGATGCATTTTCTTGGACTCCATAATTAGCTAAGGCCTTTGAACATCTTAAAGAGGCAATGTGCCAAGCACCGGTCTTAGCTATGCCAGACTTCACAAAACCTTTATTATGGAATTTGATGCCTCAGGAAATGTAATTCGTGTTGTTTGAATGAAAGAAGGAAAACCCATTTCTTTTGAAAGTCGTCCAATCAAGGGAAAGTATTTACACAAAATTATTTATAAGACGAAAATGTTGGAAATACTACATGCAGTAAAGAAATGGCGACCTTACCCAATGGGAAGACACTTCAAGGTAAAAACAGATCATGATAGTCTTAAATGCTTTTTGGAACAAATATTATCTTCAGAAGAGTAGCAAAAATGGGTCACAGAGATGTTGGGTTATGACTTTAAAATCATCTATAAAAAAGGGAAGCAAAATGTTGTTGCAGATGCACTCTTAAGAAAGGATGAGGATGTGGAAGCATTGTTGTGTGCCATTTCTATTATCCAACCTGATTGGATAACCGAAGCAAGAGATGAATGGAAGAACGACGAAGAGGTGTGGACAATCATTCAAAAGTTGCAGCAAGATCCTAGTACATCTTATACATTTAGTTGGAAAAATGAATTATTATGGTACAAATATCACTTATATCTTTGTAAGAATTCCCAGCTCAAGCAAAATATTCTTTTAGAATTGCACACATCCCCCTTAGGAGGACACTTAGGATTTTTAAAAAGTTACCACAGGGTCAAGAAGGAATTTTTTTAGGATGGCCTTAAATCTGATATTCAGAAGTTTGTGGCAGAATGTTTGGTTTTCCAACAAAATAAAGTTGAGACAATTAAGACCTCAGGTCGATTGAAATCTTTAGCCATTCTAAGTCAGCGTTGGGAGGAGGTCTCAATGGATTTTATCACAAACTTACCCAAGTTTGAAGGAAAGAGTGTCATCATGGTGGTAGTTGATAGACTTACCAAGTATGCATACTTTTTTGCATTATCTCATCCTTTTAAAGCCAATACAATTACTACTACATTTATGGAAACAATTCAAAAGCTACATGGAAACCCAAAGATTATTGTAAGTGAAAAAGATCCCATTTTCACTGGAAATTTTTGGACAAAATTATTTTCTTGTCTTGGTACTCAATTAGCTCATAGCTCATCTTATCATCCTCTTGACGAAAAACTGAGATAGTGAACAAATGTTTGGAAGGATATCTTCGTTGCTTTATATCTGATAAATAATCACAATGGGTCAAGTAGTTACCTCTATTTGAATGGTGGTATAACACTTCCTTCCATACTGCAACAAAAATGATCATGTTTATGGCACTTTACGAATATCATCCACCATCCATCACATCATCTTTAAGAGAAAATTCTAAGGTTCAAGCAGTGGAAGATCACATCGAGCATCAACAACACGTTCTCCAACTCTTAAAGGATAACTTCACTCTAGCGCAGAATCGAATGAAACAACAAGTAGATCAACATCGTAGTGAAAGAAGTTTTGATGCAGGTGACTGGGTATTTTTACGACTACAACCATACAAAAAAAATGTCCCTCAAGCAAGCAAAGAAGGATAATAAATTATCACCCAAGTACTATGGTCCTTACAAGGTGTTTCAAAAGATTGGTAATATGGCATAAAAATTGGATGATCTAAAATGGAGCAGATTAGTAATGTTGTGCTAATTCCCCAATCAGAATAAAACCCAATATGCTTATCATTTTCTTTTCAAGTGCTTAAGGATTCAATACTTTTGCTTAATTAACTGATTTGCATGAGAGTTTCTTATGTAAATGTTATAAGTGAATTAACATAAAACATATGTTGAACAACAAGAATATAACAACAAAGAATATCAAAATACAACACACAACAAGCACATGATAAAGGAGTTCACTCCTCTTGGGCTACTTCTCCTTAATCCAGCTTCCAATGGCTTGGACCTCTCTATAATGCTCAAAATTACTAAAAAAGTGTTTACAATGCTTAGATGCCTCTGAAACCTGTCTCCATGAGTTCAACATACTCAAAAATGGCTATCTAGCCTCTTTTTTCATCCCATTTGGATAAGAACAGAAGAAGTTATGACTTCTCTTAGTTCTCCCACTATTTGTTCCACAAAATGCTCCAAAACCGACAAAAAACCACATTTTCGCTCCAAAATCCACTAATTGAGTGATATTTTTTTCCGCATCGCGAGCCATAACCTGCTGGTCAGATCGTGAATCGCAATCGGTGATGTCTGGGGGTAATGAACTGCGGGCTTGTTCTATGTGCGATTGCGGTTTATCGTATCGCAATTCGGGCCAATATCGCATTACAATGTCTAGGATTGATTCTTATTGCCACTACGATAGTGATATGCGATCACATCTCATCTCTACTCCCAACCTTGTTGGGGCCAATTACCTTAACTCCTGCTTGCCTACAATTGCGATATGTGATATCGCAAATCGCAATCAGCACTGCTTGGGGGCTGATTCTTAACCTGATCCGCCTATTTCCTACGATATGCAATATGCAAGAGCCAATGGTGGCTTGCTACTTGGCACCTCCTCATTCCATGAATGGTTTTGCCACATCATCCAATCCTGCCATGTAGACAAGTAAAATATTGAACTTTGACTTATTCTAACTTCTGCATACGAACTCGGATTTGAGTGTCGTTTGCACCGTTGGATTCAAAATGACGAGCTATTTGATCTAAAGCTAAACTTCTAAAGATTCTGACACTTTAATTTTTTAGCATAATTTTGAGCACCTGATCACTCCTCCCCGCTAAAAGCCTTTTGGAGCCCAAAAGGATCACTTTCAGTTATTGAACAGATGAGGGTATTATTCCCTCACCTTCCCCTTGTAGATCCATTTGGACTTTGATGGATTTGTACCTTTGAGACCCACTTGAAGATAATCAAGATTTCCCCTCTTTAATGACCTCATTATTTTGTCAATTATGGTGTCTTGCTAAAGCTCATCAAGAAATTCTGGAGAAAATATTCAATTGATGGAATTTGTACACTTTCTCCTTGATCTTCAATCAAAGGAGGCTCATACAATCTCAAATTTTCAACATTAACAATGAAATAAATTTGCATATATAAAGTCAAATCAAGCTTGAAAGCATTATTACCAGTCTTTTCCAAAATTCTAAATGGACCATAACAGACTGGTTTCAAATTTTTACCTTCACCTTGAAGCCTTTCCTTGCTAATGTAAATCCAAACTTCATCACCTACTTGAAACTGATGATCCACATGATGCTTATCATGCCTTGCCTTATACTTTCCTTGACTCTTTTCTAGTTGTTATTGAACTGTTTGGTGAATCAACTGAATTTGCTCAATGAATTTCTTTGCTTTGTCTATGTCGTTATGTCCATCTACAACTACATCTTTCTCAAAGATGAAATCCAAAGGTGATTTAGGCAAATAACCAAGACATGCCTTAAAAGGTGAAGTTAGAGTAGAAGAGTGTTTTGCTCGGTTGTAAGCATGATGAATATAATGCAATTGTTCATCCCACAACTTAGGATGTTTGTTGCAATATCCTCTTAGCAAATGAATAACTGTCTTATTAACCACTTCAATTTGACCATTTGTTTGTGGACGGAAGGTTGCATTTTTCTTCAACTTGGTGTCCATCAAGTTCCATAAAGTTGACCAAAAATTCCCAACAAATTGGGAATCACGATCACTTACAATAGAAGTAGGTAATCCAAAATGAACCCATACATTTTGAAAGAAAAGTTGAGTTGTTTTTTCAACTATAATTTTTCTTACAAGGCATTAATATGTGCATCTTGCTTAACCTATCCACAACTACGTACAAATAATCATGACCTTTTATTGATAAAGGAAGACCTCCCAGAAAATCCATAGAAACACTCTCCTATGGAAGTGAAGGTACTGTAAGTGATGTGTGCAATCCTAGTCTCCTATTACTAGGCTTACTGACTACACACAATGAACAACCTCTAATAAAACGTGACACACTTTCAAGCATACAAGGCCAATAAAAATACCTTTGAATATTTGCCATTGTTTTACTTACACTGAAATGTCTAGCAATAAGAGAAGTGTGCGCTTCCCTTTTGACTTTTGCTCTCTCTCCCTGTGGAACACAAAGTTTTCCCAAATGATACAACAAATTATCATGTACATAGTAGTCTAATTCCTCAACTTGGTGGCCTTGACTCAAGTTTGAATATACTTCTTGAAAGCCAACATCTTATGCGTATTATTCAACATAACTTTCAGGAAAAACAGAATGATTCTTGAGTAAAAAGGCTACATTAACAACCGGCCTAGAAAGCATATTAGCAACTCTGTTATAAATACCTTTCTTGTCCCTGATTACCAAGTGGAATCGCTGTAAGAATCCCATCCAACGAAAGTGCCTTGACTGCAGCAATTTTGTTTGAGATTGCAGATATTGCAAAGGTTGATGATCGGTGTGAATAATGGTTTCTTTTCCCATCAAGTAATGCTTCCATTTCTTCACATTTTGCACCAATGTGTAAATTTCTTTATCATAGGTAGGATAATTAATAACAACACCATTAAAAATCTTAGAATGAAATGAATTGGGCTTACCATGCTGTAAAAGAACTACACCCATGGTGTAGTCACTTGCATCTTTTTGTATTTCAAATGGTTGTTCAAATCCGACAATGCTAAAATTGGGGCTGAACTGATATTTTGTTTTAAAGCATCAAATGTTTTTTGTTGTTTGCCTCCCCACTGGAAGGCAACCTTCACGCTAGTTAAAGCATGTAGTGGAGATGCTATGGAAGAGAAATTGGTAATGAACTTCTCTGGTACTGTGTTTCTCCCAGAAAACTCCTTCCTTTTGTAACTGATTTGGGAATTGGCTAATTCACAATGATTGAAACTTTAGAGGGGTCAATCTTCAGCTCACCTCCTCCAACTATGTGGCCCAAATACACTAAGGAATTTTTACCGAATCACATTTAGACATCTTCATAAATAATTGTTCTTTTTTCAAGACATCTAACACTTTCCTCATATGTTCTTCTCGTGATTTGTTGAATATCAAAATATCATCTAAATAGACAATTACAAACTCATCAAGAAAGGATCTTAAAACATCATTCATAACTCTCATGAATGTAGCTAAAGCGTTGTAAAGACCGAAAGGCATAACCAGTCGCTCAAACAATCCCTGTTTGGTTTTAAAAGCAGTCTTCCAAATATCCTCCTCGGTTATTCTAACTTGATGATATCCACTTCTCAAGTATAATTTAGTGAAATATTTTGCATTCTTCAACTCGTTTAGCAAATCATCTATTTTGGGTAGTTGGTATTGATTCTTTATGGTAATTTTATTCAAAGCTCGATAATCTATACACATGCGCCAAGCTCCATCTTTCTTAGGTACCAAAACAATTGGTGAACCACACGGCGAAGTAGAGGGACGAATTACACCTTTATCTAACAATTCCTGGACTTGTTTCTTAATTTCTAAACTTTCCAAAATTGACATTGGATACATACCGATATTTAGGATTGGACAGTCATGTTGTAGCTGAATTTCATGCTGAATTCCCCTTTTTGGTGGCAATCCATTTGGTTCTTGGAACATCTCTCCATATTGATTGACCAAATCAATTAATTCAGCTTTCAGCTTTACATCACAGCGTGCAAAGGATTCATGCTCCATGTCATTCTTCTGCTTGATCATAAGGAGCACAAGATTCTTGTTGGAATTGACCAGTAGCTTCATTTGCCCTGCGCTTGCCAAAGATAGATTAAGATTTCTACGATGGGCTCTCACAATATACTCCACACCATATTTGAACAAATGGTATTTATTCTCAAATCTATGGAAAATGTCTTTCCTATCATACAAATACGAGCTTCCCAACACAATCCCATAAATATCCAACAACACTACATCTAATTCAACTTCATCAACGAAATTGGTAGTGATTACAAACTTGAATACACATTTTCGTGTGACCTGTAGATTGGCATCCTTGGTTATCCAAACCAACAGATATGGTTTATGATGAGGCATGGTTTCCATATCCAATTTCTTGACCAAGTCTGTAGAAATTAAGTTTGCCTAGGATCCACTGTTAAACTAAGTATCAATTTTGGTGTGTTTGGGAATAACCTGGATATGGAACAACTCTATTCTATTTTCCTCATTTGAAGCGTTGGAGTTATTTGTTGCGCTGGTGCTTGCCACGACTTCCTCTTTGCTTATTTTTGCCACGACTTTTCCCTTAGTGATTGTGGCTGCAATTTTTTATTCATCACCTGAGTCGGAACCCAAGTCTTGTTGTACAGTAGCGTTTGTCCTATGTTTCCCTTTATTATTGGATTTATTCGGTCTTAATTCAGGATGAAGCTTCCAGTAATGCGCTTCATCATGACCCTCCTTTGAACAATTCATGCACATGGGTTTCTCCACTTCTTTCTTAACAGAAGCATTTTTCTTATGCTTTCCTTTAAATTTATTCCCCTTTTCACCACTCTGGAATGGCTTCTTCTTGTACATTTTTCCCTCTTGCTTCGAGGTGTGTAGCTTGAACACAGACCTCATCAAGATTCTGGGACTAAACATAATAATGGTATGTCGAAGATGGTTATGCAACCCTCCTATGTATTTCAGCAAGGTATCTTGTGACTGCAAGTCTACTCCTAGAATAAGAGCTCTTCTCCTAAACTCTTGAGTATACTCTTGCACATTTTGACCTTTTAATTGTTTGAAATTTTTCCAATTCATGATAGCTTTTTGCATATGAGCTAAAGGGTAGAATTGTCCTTTTATAGCAACAATGAAATCAGACCAAGTAATAGAGGTCTTACCATGTTTTTTGATCTCGTCTTGAGTTCTCGCTTCCCACTAAATGAGTGTTGCACCCTCCAATCTCAATGAAGCCAATTGAATTTTGATATCATCCTCTTGAAGGTTCTGAATTCTACAATACACCTCCAACTAACGAATCCAATTATCCAACTTTTCTGCATTAACTTCTCCATTGTACATTGGCAACTCGAATTTAACATCAAGCTTTAGAAAAGGTGATTTACCAGTTCCTTTTGAAGAATGATGATGAGTATGAGTAAGGGTTGTATTAGTGGAAGAGTGTGAAGATACTTGTGAAGAAGATGATGAAGAAGATGGTGGAGGTTTGTCTCCCTTTCCATTACCTCCTCCTGAAGAGCCTTCTCCTTTGGGAGGTTTGGAACTTTCTCCTTGCAATCTGTTATTCCTCTCTTCATAGAGGACCTTCACCATCTCTGTCATATCAAAGAAATCCTTTCTGAAGGTCTTCTCATCTTCTGTCATGTAAAAAGGTTCTCCTCCATGAAACATGGTCTCTGGAGTCTCAACTGCAACTTCTACAACTTGAGCATGTACTGGTGTATAAGACTTTGGCAACTTTTCTCTTCTTCCCCTTGACCCAACTTCAGGGCTTTCAACCAGCCTTCCTTCACCTCTTTTGAGCTTTAACCTAGTAAGCACGACATAAACTTGTAAACAATTAAATCCTTCTTTCACAAAGCAAATCTAGAAAGCAAAAACCATAGCTTTGATACCAACTTGATCTGAAATGGAGCAGATTAGTAATGTTGTGCTAATTCCCCAATCAGAATAAAACCCAAGATGCTTATCATTTTCTTTTCAAGTGCTTAAGGATTCAATACTTTTGCTTAATTAATTGATTCCCATGAGAGTTTCTTATGTAAATGTTATAAACAATTTAACATAAAACATATGTTGAACAACAACAATATAATAGCAAAGAACATCAAAATATAATGCACAATAAGCACATGATAAAGGAGTTCACCCCTCTTGGGCTACGTCTCCTTGGTCCAGCTTCCAATGGCTTGGGCCTCTCTATTATGCTCAAAATTACAACAAAAGTGTGTTTACAATGCTCAGATGCCTCTGAAACCTATCTCCATGAGTTCAAAATACTCAAAAATGGCTATCTGGCCTCTTTTTACATCCCATTTGGATAAGAACTGAAGAGGTTACGACTTCTCCTAGTTCTCCCACTATTTGTTCCACAAAATGCTCCAAAACCAACAGAAAACCATATTTTCGCTCCAAAATCCGCTAACCGAGCGAGATTTTTTCCACGCCATGGGCCATAACCTATCGGCCGGATCGCATATCACAATCGGCGATGTCTTGCGATAATAAACTGCGGGCTTGTTCTCTATGCAATTGTGATATGCGATTACCGTTTATCGTATCGCAATTCAGGCCAATATCACATCATAATGTCTAGGCGATGATTCTTATTGCCAATGCGATTGCGATATGCAATCACACGTCATCGCTACTCCCAACCTTGTCGGGGCTTATTACCTTAACTCCTCCTTGCCTTCGATTACGATATGCGATATCGCAAATCGCAATTGGCACTGCCTGGGGGCCGATTCTTGACTCGATCCGCCTGTTTCCTGCGATATGAGATATGCGATATGTGAGGGCCAATGGAGGCCTGCCACTTGGCACCTCTTCATTCACTAAAGTGTTTTTCCATGTCATTCAATCCTGCCATGTAGACAAGTCAAACTTGAACTTTGATTTGTTCTAACTTCTGCATACGAACTCGGATTTGAGTGGTGTTCACACCCGTTAGATTTAGAATGAAGAGCTCTTCGATCTTAAGCTAAACTTATCAAGATTCTGACACATTTATTTTTTAGCATAATTTTGAGCACCTGATCATTGGGGTTACCTGCATCTTCTGAGAGTACATCTAGTTTTCCATGTTTCATGCTTAAAGAAGGTTATAGGTGACAAGATCCTAGTTCAAACAGTGTTGCCACAACTTGAAAAAGAATGGAAAATCATCTTTGAGCCTGAAGCAGTCACGGAAACAAGAACCCAATAGCTACGAAATTGATTAATTTTAGAGTATCTCATTAAGTGGAAGGACTTACTCGCTGAAGGTTCCACATTGGAGATTAAGAATTTTATAAAGAAGCATCAATAACTACTCAAGCATTGAGGACAACACGTTTTTGAAGGAGAGGGGCATGTTAGGTCCCTATAATACTAGTGCATCCCCTTTATTTTTATTGTTAGTGTAGCCCCCTATTGTTATTGTTGTGCCCTACATTATTATTGTTATGTAGGCTCTGATTATATTGTGACCCCTAAGACTCCTATATAGACCAAGGAGGTCTTATCATTTGAATCATCCAAGAATTGTTCATTGATGTAATGTAAAGGAGGTTTCCCCCTTGAAGAGGATGATTTTAAAGCCGTTGATCTATCTTTTGTTTTGTTTTGTGTGTTGGTTGCATAACATATGGCGAATGCATTTGAAAGAGTTTGACACTACTTCATATTTTCAGTTATAAAAAAAAATGGGATTTTGTTTGGAATTCATTAAATGGGTCCAAGCATATGTACTGGCAATTCATGGATCACTCCTCTTATAAATGGTCAGCCTTACAATTTATTTTTGGCTTCTAGAGGTCTGACCCAATGCTTCCCTCTCTCTCCTCTCCTATATCTTATCTGGGTGAGAATCTTGGCAGGAATTTAGAACAGTCCAGGGCTAAAGGAAGATTAAAAGGATTAAGCATAACAAGGAATATAAAGGATGTCAATCATTCCCAATTTCTAATGATACACTCATTTTAGGTAATGCTTCAAAACAAATTGCCTTGCAATTCAAATAGATCTTGGATTGATATTTAAATATATTAGGGGGTCTAGTTAACAAAAAAAGAGCACCATTATTGGTTGGAATAACTCAAGTGAAAACCTTGTGGAGATTTCTAGAGTTCTAGGATTTCCCTTGGATTTAGAGTGACAATTCTTGAAATATCTCAGAATACCTATCTCCATTGGCACCTCTAATTCTAACTGTTGGGTTGATACAATAAACATATTTAAAAATAAAATACGGATGTGGGGAGCATAATGGATAACCACAACCAGAAGAGTCATATTTATCAAATCAGTATTATCTTCCTTACCCCACTACTTGTGTTTGAGTTTGATGGCACCAAAATCAATACTCAATGAATTAAGTCTTATGATTGAAAAGTTTGTATGGAAAGGTGGGAAAGGTAGTGAAAGGAAATTCCATTTGGTGCAATGGAACATTGTCTTTCTTCATAAGGCTAATGGTGGTCTTGTTGTGAAAGATCCTTTGTACATGAATCTTGATTTAGGAGAAAAAATAGGTTGGAGACTTCTCAGATTCAAAATAATGGTGGAAATTGGCATTCATCATAAAGTAATTTCACAAAACTTGATTACTGAAGGTTGAAATAGTCAATCAGTCTAGACTTGGATCCATTTTTTGGAAGTTGTGTATTGAGTTTTCTCCTCTCATTATCGATTATCTTAGTTGCGGCATTGGGAATGGGGCTCACATCAACATATGGAAGGAATATTTTTCCTCTTATGGTCCACTGGGAGGAATTGAGTAATACCATGAATTAGCCAATTGGATGCAACAACATGCTTATATCAAGCTAATAGATATCTCCCTTTAGGATAGTCGTGGTCATTAGAAAGGATGGTTTCTCCCAATGCTTTCGATCCATCTCGGACCCCAATGGGATTGTTTGTTCTCTTCTTTAAAGGGTCTGGCCATTATCTCTTTCTCTTTGAAGGATCAAAAAACATGGAAGCTAAGCTCACAACATAAATACTCTATGAAACTGGGCTATTCACACTTGACTAAAAAACTACCACACTCGCCATCTAATATATTGTGGACAAAAGTCTGGAGCAAGGATAGTCTTCCAAAAATTAATATGTTTTGTTGGGCCCTTGTCCATATCACAACTAAAAATTTAAAAAAGATAAATATTCAAAGGCCATCATGATGCATTCTCTATTCCAATTCAGAAGAAAATATTTCTCATCTCTTATTGACTTGCCCCTTTTCCTTGGAAACTTGGCATTCAACATTTGATCCTATGTCTTATATAGAATCCATCCCTAGGTCATGGGTGGAATTGTTTGAGAATTGGAAATCTAAATATCCATAGAATAGAAAAGTGCCATCTCTGTCAATTAGAGTTTGAGAATCCCTCACCAATTTCCTTTGTTGGTCCACCTAGATTAGAAGGAATAAGGTTATTTTTTAAAATGAGCATTCAAATCCTACGTCAGTTGCCCTCAAAGCGACCTCCCTACTTTTTAAAATCATTTCATCAAGGGGAATTAAGGGCAAAGAAATTGAAGATCTAAACTCTTTATAGTGCAATTGGATACAAAAAATAGGCAGTCTTCATTTTCAAGTAACCATGGGCATATTCCTCCTTCTATAAAGGTCGCTAGATTTTGTTTGAATTAGTCTTATTTTAATCAATGGAGAATCTCTTGTTAGCAGTAATTGTTCTTTGATGGTTCATCAATTAGGAATCTAATGGAGGCAAGAGTGGGAGGGGTGTTGTTTGGCCTTAATGGAAAAATGATATTACAATTCGCATGGGGTCTCAATCTTGCGACAATTAATCAAGATGAGTTATGAGCACTATGGAAAGGTCTGGAGTTAGCTCTATTCAAGAAAATATTCAAGTTAATGGTTTTTGGTGACTCAATGGTTTTCATTCAACACGTCATCGAAGCTATGGAAGCAATGTGTCATGAGCATATTCCCATTCTCCAAAGGATTTCCATATTTTCCTCTCAAATTGAGCTCTTGGAATTTATACACATGTATAGACATTTAAAATCAACGATTGATGCTTTAGAAAAAAAAAAAAGGCTCCTCCCTTTGGCAGGGTGTTAGAAAATCAGAGAGGTAGAAATATTTTCTTTTTATTGATAATTACTTGTGATATTCTTATGTTTTCCTTATGCTCTTCTTTTCTTTAATTCATCAAAAAATTACCAAAACAATAACACAAAGATCACAGAAACCAGATTAGGCGGACAACTAGGGAAAAACCCCTATCTAAGGGAAAACCTAGTCAACAACTCTTCCTTAATAATTTCATGAGATGATCCAGTACTTCTTGACCTAGACTTAGACTTCCTCCAACAACCAAGTCAACCCTTCCCTTCTTCTGCAGATGATAACCTTCCAAAAACAACTTCGACCTAGATGCAACAACAAAACTTTGACCCAGTAGTAGCCCAACAAAACTTCGACCCAGCAATAGCCCAAAAAAATCTTCGACCTTCTGGAAGTAACCTAGCAAATCCACATGTGTGAGATAGATGTTCCATAAATCCGTCCTTCCAGCAATTCTTATCCTTCTTCTGCAACTTCACACTTTTTTTGCTCCTTCTCTTGTATATCGAACTCGTGTGAGTGAGTGTTCTCCAAATGAATCGAACTGCTCCAATAAATAGGTTTCTAGTGAGGTCGAATTACCCTATTTGAGGCCGACTTGGTGTGGAGGTGACAAATAACTTATTTGACTCAATTATAAATTTGTTTGCATGATTCAAAGGCCCAAAAAGGGTCTCTTTAAATGGACAATGACTCTAATGACTCAATATAAATCCTAGAAGTCCTCATTGGGGACTTAGACCTAAAACATGATGACCCAAGCATGAAACCCATGCTTTAATAAGTCATATTAATAATATATATTTTTTTTCTTTCTTTCTTTTGATAAATACATTTCATTATGACTCCAATACAATTATGAAGACCGAACCTAGTTACATTCACTACAACAAAACCAGCGATTAGCGTCCCTTTTTACTTCTTTTTTTGCATCTAGAACCCATTTTTGGTGCTATTTGCATCCATTTATCAAATATGGTGCAAAACTTGACACAAAATTTGCATCAAGTTTTGCACCAAATCTTACACCAAGTTTAGCACCAGGTATTGCAATAGGTTTTGCACCACGTTTTGCACCAAATTTTATGCCAAGTTTTGTGTCATCCTTTGCACCAGGTTTTGTTCCAGGTTTTGCATCAATTTTGGCATCTATTTTTGTTTGACATACTTTTGCATCCTCATTTGCATCCACTTTTTGCACCTACACTTGCATCAACTTTTGCATCGAATTTTGCATCCTTTTTTAAATCATTTTTTGCATCCATTTTTTCATCCATTTGTGCATCACTTTTGCGCCACGTTTTACATCGAGTTTTGTGTCTAGTTTTGCATATAATTTTGCATCTACTTTTGTTGCATCCACTTTTCCATCTTGTTTGGCATCCATATTTACATCCTCTTTTGCATCTATTATTGTACCCACTATTGCATCTAATATTTTTGTGCCACAATTGGCGCCTAGTTTGGTACCTCCTTTTGCACCCACTTTTGATTATAATTTTGCATCCACGTTTGCATCCTCATTTGCATCTAGGTTTTCATCAACTACTACATCTATTTTTGCATCCCTTTTTGTATCCAATTTTGGACCAGGATTTGCATCGGGTTTTGTGTCTCGTTTTGCATCTACTTTTGCATCGACTTCTATTGCATCCACTTTTGCATACAATTTTGCATCCACTGTTACACCCATTTTAAATTTCACTTTTTGAATCCCTTTTTACATCTTCATTTGCATCATACTTTGATTCTTTTTTTTCATCTATCATTACATCCACTTTTGTTATGCCATAATTTGCACCATGTTTTGCACTCACTATTGTATCCACGTTTGCTTCCAATTTTGCATCCATGTTCACATATTCTTTTGCATCAAATATTGCATCTATTTTTGCATCCACTTTTGTGTCAGGTTTATGCATTGGGTTTTGCATCTCGTTTTGTATCTACTTTTGCATCTACTTCCATTGTATCCATTTTTTTCATCCAATTTTGTTTTGCCTGTTGCATCAATGTTTGCTTCCACTTTTACATCCATTTTTGCATCTAAAATTGCATATTTTTTGTCTATTGTTACATCCACTTTTGTTGCACCATATCTTGCGCCTACCATTGCAACCACATTTGCTTCCACGTTTGCATCCACATTTGCATCATCTTTTGTGTTCAAGTTTGCATCAGATATTGTGTATGTTTTTGCATCCCCTATTGTATCCACTTTTGTTTCATCCATTTTTGCATCTACTTTTGTGTCTGTTGTTGCATCCACATTTGTTTCACCACAGTTTGTGCCAAGTTTTACACCTACCATTGGACCCATGTTTGCTTCCACTTTTGCCTTCATGTTTGCATCCAAGTTTGCATTGACAACTGCATCTACTTTTGCATCCACGTTTGTGTTAGGTTTTTCATGTTGTTGTGCATCTACTTATGTTGTATCCACTTTTCATCCAATTTTACTTCTATTGTTGCCCCCATTTCTATGTTCGCTTTTGCATCCCTTCACCAACACTCATCATATTTTCTGCATTGATGATATTCCTTATGGCATTGACAATTATGAACAATTGATGACAATGTCAATAATATTGACAATGATGAAAATGAAGATGATGGCGATGACATGAATTGTGATTATGATGATAAAGACGATAGTGGTTACAATGACATTAATGATGATGATGGCAATGATTATGATGATGACGACGCTAATGACATTGGCGAATCTTCCCAATTTTAGATGTTGTCATTGTCATAATCATAAGCATTATCTTTGGTGTCATCATCATCATTTTCATCTAGGTCATCATCAAAAACAATAACGGCATGAATGATGATGATGATTACAACAATGTTGATAGAAATTACATTAATGATGATGATGGGGATGATAAAAATGACAATGACGATGATAATGGTGGTGATGATGATGATCATCGATCATCTCTCAAAAATAGAGTTGTTATTTCTCTTACGTATATCAATGTGTCCTAAACAACCCTTTTCTAGCACTAATCACATTTTTTGGGTTGATGATATTTCTTACAACGTCTATAATTATAAACAATTGCAAACAATGTCCATAATGATGATGATGATGGAGCTGATGATGATGGCATGAATGGTGATTATGATGATAATGTAATGATGGCAATAACGATGACAAGGATGATGGTGATGATGATGACAATGATTATGATAATGAGAATGAACAATTACTAGTTTCACTACCATCTTTTGGATACATATTACTATCATACTTTTTAAATTTTCTGTCTCTCTTGAGGTATCTTACTATAATGGTGTTGTCAACACTAGAAAGATATCTTGTTGTAATGGTGGTTCTAATGTTAGCACTAGCAAAGTTTTTGTTAAATTTTGGTTAAAAAAAATCGATTTATGCAATTATTTTGACAATCTATGTAAAAAAGTAAATAACATCCAATTATTTTGACTGTAGTCCCATTGATTATCATGAATTCACCAGTTTGAAGACCATCTTCTACATACATATTATTATTAAACTTTTTGCATTATATCCCTCTTATATCTTGTTGTAATGGCAGTATTAGCACTAAAAAAATATCTTGTTGTAATGGTGATGTTAGTATTAGCACTAAAAAAATCACTAAATTTTGGTAAAAAAAAGTTTATCATTTATTTATTTTTAATTTGAGAAATTTTTGTTTTTATTTTTTTTGTTTTTAATTCTATTTTTATGCAGTAATATTTTTTTTGGTTGAATTTTGGTAGTAACTAGTTTTTGGTCGAATCATATGTATTAACCATGTTCTTTATGCTACAAGTCTAATTGTTGGGACAAAATTGCTCTTTCAAATAAGTTGCAAAAGCTATTTTACATCCATTGTTGCACCCATGTTTACACCCACTTTTACATCCCTTTTTGCATCCTATTTTTCATCTTCATTTGCTTCTTTTTTTGCATCTATTATTACATCTACTTTTGTCGTGACAAAATTTGTTCCATGTTTTGCACATACTGTTGTACCCACGTTTGCTTCCAATTTTGCATCCATCTTCACATCCTCTTTTGCATAAAATATTTCATCTATTTGTGCATCCACTTTTGTGTTGGGTTTTGCATCTCATTTTGTATCTTCTTTTGCATGTACTTCCATTTCATCCATATTTTGCATCCAATTTTGTTTCTCATGTTGCACCCGTGTTTGCATCCACTTTTACATCCCTTATAGCATCTTGTCTTACATCTAAGTTTGCATATTTTTTTGTGTCTATTATTACATCCACCTTTTTTGTGCTATTATTTGTGCCATATCTTATGCCTATCATTGCAACCCACATTTTCTTCCACTATTGCATCCATATTTGCATCCTCTTTTGTGTCCAAGTTTGCATCAAATATTGTTTATGTTTTTTGCATCCCATTTCGAATTTACTTTTACATCCACTTTTGATTTGTCTAGTTTTGCAACTAATTTTGTGTTCACTATTGCACCCATGTTTGGCCCATGTTTACATCCCTTTTTTCATCCAAGTTTTCCTCCTTTTTGCATTCAAGTTTGTGTCCCTTTTTTTTTTACATTCATTGGAGTATCCACATTTGTTTCACCACAATTCATGCTAAGTTTTATGCCTACTATTGTGCCCATGTTTTCTTCCACTTTTTCATCCATGTTTGAGTCCTATTTTGTGTTCAAGTTTGTATGAACTATTGCATCTACTTTTTCATCCACTTTTGTTCAATTTTTCTGTCTTGTTCTGCATCTACTTATGTTGTGTCCGCTCTTCATCCAAATTTACGTCTATTTTTACCCCCATTTTTTTGTTTACTTTTGCATCCATTTTCCAACACACATCATATCTTTTGCATTGATTATATTTCTTATGACATTAAAAATTATGAACAACTGATTACAATGTCAATAATTATAACGATGATGATAATGAAGATGATGACGATGACATGAATTGCGATTGTTATGATAATGACAATGATGATAAAGACGATGGGAGTTACAATGACAATGATGATGATGCTAATGACCTTGGCCATTCCTCCCAATTTTTAAATGTTATCATGGTAAAAATCATAATAATTATCTTTGGCATCATCTTCCAAGTCATCATCATCTGATCATCATTATCATTATTTTCATCTTGGTCATAATCAAGAACAATAATGGCATGAATGATGATTATGATGTTCATGATGAAGATGACAAAAATTATGATAAAACTTATATTAGTTATGATGATGGGGATGATGACAATTATAATGACGATGATAATGGTAGTGATGTTGATGATCATCAATCATTTCTAAAAAATAAAGTGGTTATTTTTCTTTCATATATCATGTGTCCTAAGGTTGGTGATATTTCTTATGATACCTATAATTATGAACAATTGACGACAATATACAAAATCATGATGATGATGATGATCATGAAGAAGACATGAATGGTGATTATGATGATAATGAAATGATGACAATAATGATCACATTAATGGTGGTGATGATGGCAATAATGAAGATGATGACCCTCCCTCTAAACTAGCGAGGTATTCATAATGAGACAAAAAAGTACTCTCAAGTTGAAATATTCATATAAGAAAGGATCTAGATTGATAAGCATCAATGATGATTTACATCATCATAGCCAAAATTTTCAAAATAGTAAGGCCTTGACTAACAAGTTTATCTCTCCATTAGATCAGAGCACAATGTTGGGAGGCATAAATTTGGACACCACTGCCTTTCAAGGCATTTACCCCACCAAGATGTTTACCAGGTATGTCCTCACATGATCATTTCCTAATCCACTATCATAATATTTGACACCAGAAAATGTCAATCCTCATGACTATTCTTATCTTGGATTAATGTACTTGACTTATGGCGATTAGTCCTAGTCAATGTCCAAATTCTCAAAGAATATTGGTCCCAGATGTTTATCCAATCCACCATTATCCCTACTAGTGCCTTTACTAGGCTTACGATTGTTAATCCTAGCCATAGTACATGACACATGGATAACATGGTGTCTACCCTCACTCCCTCTCAACCAGGGAGGAAACATCCACAAGCATAAGATTTTCTCAAGAATACCCATCATTTTCGTAGAGAATAACATCATTAATTTGTTTTCATCACATGACGACTTTATGATTAAGCATTCATAGATTTGTGGCAAAATATTTCCCCTTTTGTATTTGTGATGAAATACAATAAAAAAGTGAAAGCCAAAATCATTAAACATACACTATATTGATTTATCTAAGTCTAAACTCTAAGGTTGAAGTGATAATTCATGTAAATCTTATATCTATGAGTTGTGCCAAACTTATGAAAACCTTATTCCCTAAGTCCTATATATAAGAAAATGAAAAAGAAAGAAAAATAAGGGCCAATAAATGGTAACTCATGTATTCACTCCCTCTTTGGAAAATATATGAATATATACACTCCTAGTCACACTTGATCACATGTATGTGATGGTTAAATCATGAATTCTTCTTTTCTCCTTGCATTTTCACTTCATCATTTAAGCACCTAATTGAGGATCTAAGGAATGTTTGTTTCCTAAGGCTTTCATGTCTACTCTTGGTTTACTTATGTCACACTACTGTCAATTTATGTGACAGAGTGAAATACATAAGTTTGTGGAGTTATTATAGAGGTGTATTGAGTTCGTAACCACACACACATGTATTACATCTCATTGATCCACATGTGTGGGTTGGAGACTCATTTCTTGACAACTTTAATGGAGACTACTTTGTGGCTTTAATGGTATAGCTTACAAAATATCTTGTTAAACATTTCAATTCATTCTTTCTTTTCCTCGAGACACTTATAATATTGAAGTCACTCCCAACAATCCATGGAGATGGGGAGTATAAATTACTTGTGCTAGAAATAGAATTGAGAAATAGAGGTTTTCCATTTGCGATATTGGAGTCATAGACATTGGATACATGGTAGTAGTCCTCAATGTCAATTAACTAAAATTGTATTGTCATAATGCGAAAAGAGGTAAACATATTGGTAACCTTGCTGTCTTAATCATTTCAAATAATAACCATTCCACCCAAGTATCTCTAAGCATCAATCACTACTACTTGGAAATTCCTCCCCCATTTTCTAATTATATGAGGTTGAACCTCACTTAATATTTTTGCTTCTTATATCAACATTATTTATGGGTGCTTTGCATACCATTTTTCTTTTAGGAGTTTGTTTTCGCTTACTATTGACGCCCCTCATGTTCCAAGACTATTTTCATCAAAAATTTACATAGAAAGAAAGTATAAAGTGACTAAAAAGAAACATGTCTCAAGATTTAAGTGCTTGGACAATTCCACTTCATGACTCCTATATTTCCTTAACCTGGGACCAAATGGTGAACTTGATGGCCTTAAGGGAAATTGATCAATGAATATCTAAAAAAGAGGTGATTTTTGACTTTATTACATACAATTTAATATACTAAAAAAAATATCCATAACAATTTCATCAATCAATGAATCATTAAAAAAAATATCCAAAACAATTTCATCAAGCAAAGAATCATTGCATTATAAAATACAATCTATAAACATTTTGGGAAAGTTTTGCTAAAACATGCTTAAAAATCAGCATATTTAATATTAATATTTAACAATAATATGGACAATAACACATTTTGATAAATTAAATAACATATTATCAAGCCTAAAAAATGTCACTAACTGAAAACTACAAAGCATGCAACTAATGGAAGTGACCACTCAAGGCCACCACAAGACAATTAATCTATTAAGACCAAGATTAATGGGGACAAAGATCTATAAAGGACAAAGGAAAGCCTATTTTAACTTTATTGTTTTATTAGCCTGGTTCAAGATGAACATTTCAAGATATCATGAAGAACATAATTAGTTTTATTGCATTAAGAAAACCCAAGCACATTCTATAACTTAGCAAGAAAGAGATGTATAACACCCATCTCAGCAACACGACACATGACATTAAGTTACTTTACTATATATAATTTAAACTCCTATCATAAAATCACAAATTTAGCATGAATGGAATGTTTAAAATCCATTTTTATAAAAACAAAATATAATTTTTCTTATTGAAAAATATACCAAAAACTAAATATATTTTTCTAGAAAAAAAAAATACTAAAACTAAATATATATTTAAAAAAAAAACTAAAACATAAGCAAACTAGAATTTGAATTTGACATTCTTGGTCACTTTCGGAAACATATGGTGGAATGTAATCTCTTTATCCTCATCTTTAGCTTTTTCCTAAAAAATAAAAGCATACAAAAGTGGGAAAGAGCCATAAAGCATGGGGAAGCTTTTTCCTAAACACAAAAGCATCTAAAAAGTGGAAAATTCTTTTTTTATATGAGGAAACATTATTCACCCAAAAGATTTTTCCCAAATTGAACTAATGAGGAAATCTTCATAGCCTCCACTTTCCTATATATTAGAGGCTTGGCCATTGAAAAAATGATGGGAATTTTGTATTGTCACGCTCTTGAGATCTGTCTTGAGAGGGAGAGTTTTGGAGCTATGAGTTGGGGGAGGTGATGTTGCAACTATATCTGATTGTTGTAACTTTCCTCCAACTCCTTTATTCATATAGATCAGTTGTTCTTCCTTCCATATGTTTCTATTCATTCTTTACTTCTTCTATTTAACTAATGTATGCATGGGTTTTTGGTTTATATTTATTTATTCAATAGTATTTATATGTTTTTTATAGTTTTGATTATTAAGATATTATGTTGTGAAGGTTGCTTTATTCTCTCTCTTATGTGTAGGACCAAGCTTTGGAGCTAGCTAGGAGCGCTTCTTGGCTATACGAAAAACTCCAAGAAGACCTGCATGCGAAGATTCACAAGAATTCATTCTCTTTTTCTTAATCTATACTCTACATCTTGATCTACTAAGAATCCTAAGCCTTAGAACAACCTTTCTCTTAATTGGTTTGTCCTAGGTTTATGAGATAAACTGAGAGGGTTTTGTTTTCATCTAACCATGCATTAAATCCTACAGCAAAATGATATTTAGAAAATTTATTATATTTCACTATGTAAATGAACTTAGTAAAATGAACCCATAGAGGTGGTCATAAATGGAAATAAAAGTAAACTCTAAACAAGAAGCCAAAAGTGGATTTAACCATGGATGAAAAATTGGGAGTAGAATTGGATGTTAAACTAGCCATCAAAACAATATGCAAACAATGACACAAAAAGGTTTTTAAAGTAAAATTAAAAAAGGGTGCAACACTAGACACAAAGAAGGGAACAAAATAGGGCATATGAAAGGATACCGAATTGGGTGCAAACAAGGATGCAAAAATGGACACCAAAATGAGGATGCAAAGAATGGTGTAAAATTTGGATGCAAAAAGGATGTAAGAAAAGACACAAAACAAGATGCAAAATGGGACTAAAAAATGGTGAAACCAAGGATGTCAAAGATGATGCATAACTAGATGAAAATTCCAACTAAAATCTAGGTGCAAAATGAGATGCAAATGTGGACACAAAATGTGGCAGAAAAAAAGATGCAAATTTGGAAGCCAAAAAGGATGAAAAACTAGATACCAAAAAGGATGCAAATTTGGACATAAAAAATTGTGCAAAATTGGACACAAAAGAAGAAAAAATGGTGCAAAATGGGCATAAAAATGGCTCAATTTTGGATGCAAATTGAGATGCAACATTGGATGTAAAATGATGCAACAAATCATTCAAAACTTGGTGCAAAAACAAATGCAAAAGTAGACGAAAAAATGGCTCAAAAGTGAACGTAACAATAGACACAAAATGGGATGCAAAGGTGGATGCAATATATGGTTCAACATAGGATGCAAATTTAGATGCTCAAAAGGATGAAAAATTGGATGCAAGAAATGGTGTTAAAAATGATGCTAAATTGGATGCAACAAATGATGCAAAATTAAATGCAAAATATGGTGCAAAATAGGATGCAAAAAAGGGAGATAAATAAAATGCAAAAGTGGATGCAAAAAATGGTGCAAAAATGCATGCGAAATTTGGCACTAAATCAGATTCAACATATGGTGCAAAATTGGATGGAAAAGATGGTGTAAAAAAAGGCACAAAAATTGGCACAAAAATAAATGTAAAAACAAGTACAAAATTAGAAGCAAAAGATGGCATAAGACCAGATGCAAAAATTGGCACAAATTGGATGTAAAAAAAGACACTAAATAAGATGTCAAAGATGGTGTAAAAATCGATGCAAATTATGACACAAAAATAGAAGCAAAGAATTCCACAAAAGAGGAAGCAAAAAATAATGCAAAAAAAGGCACAAAACTAGAAGCAAAACCTGTTGTAAAACCAAATGAAAATCTTGGTGCAAAATATGATGCAGAAAATGATGGAAAATTTGGCGTAAAAAAGATGCAAAATTTGGTGCAAAAAAGGACGCTTTAAAAATTGTACAATAGAGCCAGATTTAGCGCCAGGTTGCTCATCCCAATTGAGAAAAAAATGCACTAGAATCTGGTGCTAAATCTGACGCAAATTGCCTGTTTTGTTGTAGTGATTCTTCAACACAAGGAAAAATATTAATAAATCATTGATTAATAAACTTTGATCCTATTCCTTAATCATGTCCAGACTTCCAGTGCTTTTGAATGACACCCCATTGTTGGCAGTTTTTAGAGTATTAACTCTCCTCGGGTTGTGCTATCCTATCAAGCATCTTGGTTAGTTATTAGCTCGTATATTAAGAATGAAGATCGTCGGGCGTCGACAACAGTTTAATTCTTAGCCACATTTTTTCAAATTCTCTTCCTAATGGCATCTTCCTTGCAATAGGTGGCTTGTTCCCACATTTGTCCTCTGTCCAAAGAGGTACTTGTATTTATTTTTCCATGGGTTAGAGTGGTTGGGATTTATCATGGACAAGACGAAGCTTTCTTCGAGGAGAGAATTGGAGTTAATATCACCACATTGTTTTTATTTCCAACATTCTCCACATTTCCCTTTCAAGGATTCGAGTTCAGATATGAAAATTACGTCTCAATTTGGCTCATGTCAACGTCCTTGTGTGGTCTATTTATTACTAATTTGGGTCTCCTTGGGATTTTACAGGGTTTTGTTTCTCCCTTGCTTTGAAGATTGGTTTAGTTTGTTATTTGTGTTTGATTCTTGCTCTCAGAGGACTCTAACCGCAATGGATTCTTCAAATCCCTCGAAGCTTGATGATGATGGTATGATATTTGATAAATTTATGGACTCGACCAAGGCCTTGCTAGAGGCTAGGAAACGACAAGATGATATGATAGAGAAGCAACGATAGTCCTTCCAACTCCTTCTGGAAGCAAAATTGCTTCGACACCTCAGCAACATGGAACTCTCGTTGAATGGACTCCGCATGGAAGTTTCCTTCCCCAATGATTGGGTTATGTTAATGGATACTCCTTCTATCGAGTTATTAATGGTAACTTTTTTTTGTATAAGCAAGAACTACAATGCCAGGAATGGGTTTTTGGTTGTATGGGCAGATGAATGTTTTCATGTCGAATTTTCATAATACTGTTGTTAGGGTTCTGGCTCATTTGTTAATATAAATCTCATAATTGTTTCTTTTTTTAAATAAACATGTTTATAGCCTTATTAAAATCTAAATAATAAAGAATTAAAAATATAAACATATTAATACATATTGTTAAAACTTTGTATTTTTGGAACTTTCACATCCAAAGCGGGAGTTTGCACTCACTATCATATACCCATAATTATATTATCAACCTAGACCTATCTTAACTTTGACTCTACCAAAGGTCAAGAGGGACCAAATCTCTTTTAACTCAAGATGTTTGATCCCTCTCGACCCTTGGTAGATGCGGGGTTAAGATGAATCTAAGATGGTTAGAATATAATGACATGTCTTATTTGTGGATATTTATATTAGGTATGTGTTTACTTAGAATTAGCCAAATGCCTAATAACATTGGTAACAATTAATTGCTTTTGTTTTACATTACACACATAAACATATTATTACATTATAAATCTAATATGGTTAGAATATAATGACATGTTTTATTTGTGGATATTTATATTAGGTATGTGTTTACTTAGAATTAGCCAAATGCCAATAATTGGTAACAATTAATTGCTTTTGTTTTACATTACACACATAAACATATTATTACATTATAAATCTCATTGATACCAGATTATAAACTATACTTTATTTATTTCAATGCAATAAGCATATAATCGAGAGCTTTATTTTTATTTTTTATATCCCAAACTTCATATAATTAAAACTAAACTAAGTCTAGATTAAGGCAAAATACTTAAATTAAAACTAGTGGTTATGAAATGCAAAGTGTAAAGATTAATATTATGTACTTTATTTTTTTATTTTTTATTTTTATAAACATCACTTAATATAATAAATATTAAATTATAGAGGTTTTCTCTAGCTTAGTATGGAAGATATGTTTTAATTTAAATATAAACATTTTGAATGGATAAAGTACAAATACAAATAAAAATAAAATAAAATAAAGCTGCCAATTTTGACAATTTATGGTATTTGTTATGACAAAGTGCTTGAGAAAATCCATCCATTATGGAATGCAAAAATACCAACTGAGATCCATCTTAACTCCAAACTTAATCCCTCTCATCATTTGATAGATTCACTTTATCACTTAAATCCACCTCACTTGATAAATCTCATATTTAAAATAAATCTAAATTAATTTATTAAAATTATTATTAATCTTAATACTTATAAAAATGAATAATAATTAAAAATAAAATATTATATAATTAATAAGTATAATTTTATAAATTTTATATATTTAATAATTAATATAAAGTTCTTCATCGTCATCATAAATAAATAAATAATAATGCGTTCCTCATTTAACTCACATTCTTTTATATACCTTTTAAAATCAATATGCTTAATATTTAACATAAGATCCCTCCCTTCACAAAGGAAAAGATAATTTGACTAAGAATATTATACCGTACACTCGGAAATTATTCCCAAGCAACTCACTTGTTCTTTGCTATGGACAGGATTCCATTTAAAAAAAACACATGTGATTGGTGAATGAGTCAAAACCCACCGAGAACAATATGCTTTATTATTTGGCAGTCTTTTGTGGTGGGAATATTACATAAGTTTGACAACCCAAACCACCTTCTAGATTCTCACATGGGCCCCACCAGGGTGAACTACTTAACTGGTTAAAGAAAAGGAATGTTATGTAATTAATATTACCTTTTTATATTTCGTTTTTATAATAATATCATAATGATTTAATATACTAAAATTCATAAAAGTTTATATATTTCATTTGAATTATAATTTTAATGGTTAAATCCATTCAAGCTATTTAAACTCATTTGCAGTTTGATATGAATGACAGTTAAATGAATTAACTGTTAAACATACATGGACAGCAAAGAAAGATATGAAAGATAATCATGCAGTACATTTTTTATTAACAATAGATATACATTTATAGTACAAATATGTGACTCTTGGGTTTCAGATCCCAAGGTCTCTTTGACTGCTTTTGTCCATTCGACTTCCACACTAACCCATTAGGATTAGGTGTCCAACATTCCCCCCCTTAATCCGAAGGGTTATGTATGAGTCCAAGAAGAGAGCTGTAATACAAAATGTGCAAAAAATGCATGGCAGCACTAGGCTGAATGTGCTCTATTTGGTAAAAAAGGGCGGTGGTTTAAGGATGACCACCAACACTGGAACGCTTAGTGCAGTTCCCGGAACTCTTCCAAAACTGGCAAGAAGCTGGAGTCTTCTGCTAGAGGAAGTGTTCTTAATCTGTGATGGTTTAAGGATGACCAACAACTCCAGAATGCTTAATGCAATTCCTGGAACTCTTCCAAAACTGGCAAGAAGCTAGAGTCTTCTGCTAGAGGAAGTGTTCTTAATCTGTGATGGTTTAAGGATGACCAACAACTCTGCGATTCCTGGAACTCTTCCAAAACTGGCAAGAAGCTGGAGTCTTCTGCTAGAGGAAGTGTCCCAGATTGCCAACTGAAGGCATGTTCAGGGGCATCTTTGTCTCTGGCTACAACTCTGAAACTGGTGTGGCAGGTTGTGGCTCAGGCTCGCTTGATGTGACTTTGAAGCTTGTAGATGACCATCATTTCCCCCCTGTCAGATACAAGGTGAGATGATGGAGAAAACTCCACTGCAATATTGTTCAATATTCTGGAACAAGTTCTGACATGTGTTTGGAATATCTTCTTGGCTGTTGATGCCCATTGCCAAGAAGCGATCCATCCAAGATGAATCTTTGTTCTTGCAGGACGTTTATTTCTGAAGCATCTGTGTGAAGAATGACTGGTTTTATGACAGTGCTTACATGGATGAAGATCAAAACAGTGATCTTTCAAATGGCCAACTCGGTCACAGTGTTGGCATTTCACGATCTGTTGTTTTTGTTGTTGTTGTTGCTGTGGAAGAGGGACAGAATCTGGAACAACTGAAGCTGAACTGTCATGAGGAGCAGCTGAACTGTCATGAATGAATCCAGCACTCTGAAACTGAATGGGCTTGGCATAGTCTGGAATATGAAAGGACAAGTCCTTGTCATATCCAAGACCAGTTCTGTGCTTGTTGTGGACAAGCTGTTCCCAAGGTCTGATGATGGGCTTGGGAAGTGCAGACTGAGTTTCTGCATCTGCATGTACAACTGCTGCTTTATTTGAATGAACTGTAACATTATTAACATGCTGCTGATGGGTGGTTGTCTCAATGTTCTGAACAAAAACAGGTTCAGAATGGTGTCTATTTTGATGTAGCTCTTCTTGTTGTAGCTGTGATTCAAGCTGCAAAAAATCGATCTTTTCCTGTACATTTTGCAAACAACTATGAATAACGGTGAGAAAATCCTTGCTGATTTTGATTGTATTATCCATAGTAGAGAGTATTAGATTGTCCACTAACTCTAATATTGCACCGATTGGAGCCATTTCTAACCTCAAAAAATAGTAAAACAATGAGGAAAAGATGGACACCAAATAAACTTATGGCAACAACTTCAAATCAATCAGCTTGCAATAGATTCAACATACAAAGAATGGTGATATCCAGAAAACAGACTCCTCATTCAAAAAATGAATTTTCTTCAATTCACCTGAGAGTTTAACTTCCAACAAAGCATGCTCCACTCTTCAGCAGGATCCAACTATATTCACAAAGCGCATCATCACTAGTTCCTGCCTCTCAAGTATTTTGTTATAAGGTACAGCTGCTCAAGGACAGGCAGTCTAGCTGAATGTTTTAATTATATAATTACAAGATTCCCAACTGTACAATTACCACCATAAATTTGAACTGAATGTTGTTCTTACTTTCAAGTTCTGACAAGAATCACTCTCAAGAAATATCTATCCCTACACTACTCCCAGTGCTCACAAACGAAATCCTGTGTACAAGAATACTCTCCAGCAAGTGTATGAAAGCTCCGATACTTTAAAAACTCACTACTTTAAAACGGGTCACATCAACTTTGTCTTCAAACATACATGGAACGCTCCAACCTTGATAAATGAAAGGACAAGCAGTATCATGTAGAGATTCAGTGGCTGTTGGGACAATGCTGTCACGTGGATTTCCTTCAGATGGTTGGATGAATGCACATTAAGGACATGCCATAAGGCCCCTTCCAGTCACTTATGAAGCACTTAGTTGTTAAGGTGGTGCAGTAAATTAATACCATACACTATATGACTGGTGATCCATTTAAAAGGTCTTCAGATAATATGTAGACTACTGACAGAAGGAGATGCCACAGACTAGCGGTGTAATTACAAAAGCTTTATCTTGTACAAAAGTTGTCTTTTACAGCAATAAATATCTGGCATTTCTTCTGAGGGAGACAACAGCTTTCACGTGATCCCTAAGCAACAGCACTGGACCAGCAATACAACGGTGGTGACTGTGATCATAGAAGAGGAAATTACTCTATCAGAGCATTCTGTTGCAGGAAACCACTTTTTTTTTTTTTTTTGGGCAAAAGAACTCTGCTGCAATTTGATTGTAGCGTTGTGGGCATCTGATGCCTTACCGTATATTCAAAAACAGCACCGTATATTTACTCAAATACGATAACATAATATATGACAGATACATCTCAGAATATATGTTGATGGAGCACCCTCGTGGTTTTGGGTTTGTGACTTATTCGGATCCTTTAGTTATAGATGCCGTTATAAAAGACACGCATACATTGGATGGAAGAACGGTTGAGATTAAACGTTCTATTCCAAGAGAAAGCATGGACTTAATCAAGGGTCCAAAGACAAAGAAACTGTTTGTTGGTGGCTTACCTCCATAGACACAATAACTGAATTTCTCCGTTCTGTTCAGCAGCAACTCGCACCTGAATTTAGAGAGATTCAAACAATTTCTGTAGAGAATTTACTCTATGTGAAGGAGGACCTCATCATTCCACATCAACATAGCTTCTATGAGCTAATTACAAATAAGGTAAGGGAAAAAGTGGACCGCTTTTTCATTTTGATATTCACGAAGACATTCGGACAACAGCTGATGCTACCATAGAAAAGGATGAGTCACATGCTGGAAAAGTTGTTTGAACGACATTGGTATAAAAAGAACAAGCACATATTTCCGGCATCCAGATGGGAGATATATGATCCTACTAACTCTGCCGCTCCTTTCAGAAATAAGTTACTCCAATATTATGGTAATGGCGGAAGTAAGAATGAGAACGATAATCTACTAAAACGCCTGGCAGATTTGTTCTATCTCATGCACTCCAAAAATATGCCTCAACTCTGTCCCCTACAGTTCGGAGAGCTGGTAATGAAAGGGAACGAGATATCACCTTAAACACCCGAGCACAAGGATATTTGTGGGAAATTCTCGACTCTAGAATCCGAGTTTTCACGCCAAATCAACTGAAGAATGCAGGTTAATATAATGAAAATGTACCTAGAATCCGAGTTTTCACGCGGAAAACACTGAAGAATGCAGGTTTTGCGCAGATATATGCATCAAACCGTGCGATTGCCACTCCACACGTATATCGATACCATCTGATATACATACGCCCAGAAGACTTTCTACACCCAGCCAATTTGCTGCATCTGAACCGGAATCACTAGATCAGTCGGCGCTTGAGCAGTTACAAGTTTTTTTTTTTCTTTCGCAGGCTCTGCAATATCATAGACTTCCTCTACAATTGGCTTTGATTTGACCAAAACTTGAGCAATTGCGAGCTTATTTCTTCTGAGACTCTGCAATGTTATGTACTCCCTCCACCAAACTGACAAAACTGCAAAGCATAGAGATGAGAAATAGTACCGCAATGCTATTCTGACGGCACACAACACCAGTGTCCGCAGCCTAAATAGCGGACGGGCGCACCACACAAGTAATCCAGACAAGACACTGGTAGGGATTATAAAAAATTAACTGTAATAATGTCGAATAGCTTCCCATCGCAATTTTATTCAAAAGAATACTGAGCTTTAAAGGGCATTTAATACAGAGGGCCCCGGGGTAAATTTAATCTTCATAACCAGATGATATCGCGTGCAGGAAACGATTCAACGGTAGAATAAAATGCACAGAAAATGAGCGCAGATGACTGACCATAGCAGTGAAGACTGTTACCCTAAATTGCAGGTATGATAGAGTTTTTTTGCATGCAAATTATCTCGTCGGCGGTGAATATCTGAACAATTCAGGCATGGTTGCAGTAACGTAAGATCTCGGAGGTCATGGCAATCAGGAAAATCGTGAAGGTTGATCGAACCGAATCCTCTTCCAGTGAAACGCCTAATCCATTTGCAGCCATTCAATAATGATACCAACGCAGCGTTAAAAGACCGTTAATATGATATGGACAACGTTCAAATGGAAACGCATTCAAAGATGTTATGAAACAGCGTTAAACCGATATGGACAGATGTGCAACAGTAGCAGCTAATTATATGGAGCAGCGCAGGAGCAATGGACAAAGATGTCAGTCAGGAGTAGTGCGTTAGCAACAAAAACGTACACAGTGACAGAGATAATGAAGACCACATTAGCGTTATTCAAGGCAGCTCAGACACAGAATTATGGGCAGAGGTGCAGGACTGACATGCACATAACAGACCACAGAAAAACAAGCGGCTCTGATACCATGTTAAACACACATGGACAGCAAAGAAAGATATGAAAGATAATCATGTAGTACATTTTTTATTAACAATAGATATACATTTATAGTACAAATATGTGACTCTTGGGTTTCAGATCCCAAGGTCTCTTGGACTGCTTTTGTCCATTCGACTTCCACACTAACCCATTAGGATTAGGTGTCCAACATTAACTACTAAACTCATTTAAACTCTACAAACCCATCAAACTACTCAAATTATTATTCAATGAAATAAATTAAATATTAAACCAATGAAATGAATTAACTATTAAACCTATAATATTATAATGACTTAATATATTAAAGTTTATAATATTGATTATAATTATAAAAAATGTATATTTATAATGATTTGATCCATTTAAACTATATAAACCTATGATATAAATGACATAATAAAATGAATTAACCATTAAACTCATTTAAATTTTATAAACTCACTCAAATTGAAATTATTCAATGAAATGAATCAACCATTAAACTTATTCAAACTTTACAAGTTCACTATTAAACTTATTCAAACTTTACAATTTCACTCAAACTCTAACATAAATAACATAGTAAAATGAATTAAAATCTATAAAAATAAATGTTTTATTCTTTTCAAAATAATTCTTTATTCTTATTTAATTTTGATTTAAAAAAATTATATATATATTTTTATGGGATGGGAAAATCTATCATAACTTATTTAATTTACTTGGTGATTACTTGACGAACTAGCAGTGACTTGTGAGGATAATCATCTCTAACTCCTATTCAAGGAAAACTAGGCTAATGGTAGTCCATAAGGGGGCTCTTGACTCATCACCCTTATTCAAGGAAAACCAAGCCACTTGGAATAACTTGATGGTGGTCCATAAAGAGGCGTCCATAAGGGGGCTCTTGACTCATCACCCTTATTCAAGGAAAACCAAGCCACTTGGAATAACTTGATGGTGGTCCATAAAGAGGCGTCAATAAGGGGGCTCTTGACTCATCACCCTTATTCAAAGAAAACCAAGTACTTCTGGGTCTTAGACTGTTAACCTATTTCCTTAAATCTGAAAAAAACCTACTTTTAACCAAACAATTTTTTTTTTTTAAATATATTCCAAATCTAAAAAATTACATATTTATAATAAACTTTAATTTTTATTCTTATTTTATTTTGATTAAAAAAAAATCTACATAAGAAAAAGTTGGTTCCATGTAGAAAACTCATCCATGTTAGGTAGGGCAGCCAAAGTTTATGACTTTTATTATTTTCTTTCACGTACATAGCCGATCACATGGAATTTGCCCCACCTAAATAACATGGAATAAAGGTGGGAGCAACCCAAACTTAACACCCAAATTTAAATAAAAAGAAAAAAGAGTAGTGTAAACGAATGCAACCCGTGATTACCTCACTTTGTGCTACTCTCAATGCAAATAAGACGACATGGAATTCGTAACTTTTTCTCAAATCTTTCCGCTATTAAATATTTTAAAACTTTGGAAAGTATGTATTTTTATATAAATTTAAAACATTTTTTTATTAATTATTTATTTAAATTATATTATATTATTAATAAAAAATATTTTTTTAAATACAAATACTTTTTCACATACACTGTACACAATAAATCTAATCAATATACTATGCTCATTAAAGTTTGAACTTGGCTCCTCTTAACTAGTAATGATGAAGCCCAAAACCACATATAAAACTTTTAATATTTATTACTATTTATACTTTATTATTAATCCTAATGAAAAGCCCCATGCCATAAAAAAAACTAATAATTATTATTATTTAATAATTATATGCATCATTGCGTTTGGGACAGTAGGCGTTAGAATATGATTTCAAGCTGCGGTTAATATCATAATCAGCCCCATCTCCCTGCTCACTCTAAAACTTTCCTCATCTTGCAGACGTCCCAAGTTCGAAACCGCAGAGCATCCATTAGGGTTTGTTTCTGCAATCGAAAGCCATGACGGATTCGGTAGGAGAGCAACAACAGAGAGGTAACGGGGTCGAATCCTGCAAATCGGAAATCAGCTACCTGGAAGACGATGAAAGCTACCCCGAAACCAAGCGCATTGCGGCCCGATCCTCCATGATCGATTCTTTCAAGGCCTGTGGATTGGCCGGCCTCAGGATCGACCAGGAAGACTTGAGGAAAAGATTAATCATCCCAGAATATCTGAGAATTGCCATGGTGGAAGCTGTGAGGAACAAAGAATTTGTTTACAATGAAGATCGGCATCACTGGGACGGCACCAGCACTGCGCCGGAAGCTGCCGTTATTGTATTTGTTAATTCCAAGAGCGGAGGACGTCGAGGCCCTACGTTGAAGGCTCGGCTTCAGGAACTTATCAGCAAAGAGCAGGTTAGCTCCTCCGCTCCTTTTTTGATATATATTTTGTTCTTAATTTTTTTTCCAACTAAAAATTCAAAATAGATAAGAAAGGCTCGACCCGAAAGCCTGAATTCTATTTTAATCTTTTACGATGCTATTTTGCTATGTCACGATTTTCAGATTTTGTATTTTCTTAGTCTTAGTTTCTCGGCGAAGTTCTCGAATTTCCGCTGTCGTGTGCGCGCAGTTCTTCAGCTTTTTGTTTTTTCGTTTTCGTTTTCTTTCATTATTTTATTTTAATTGTTTTTTAATGGTTTTGTTTTAGAATGAAAGTAAAATTTTTTATTATTATTATTTAATTTTAAAGTTATTATAATAATAGGAAGAGGATTGTGCTTTTGTCATTCCTGAAGGCCCCCTTTCCTTAGCTAGCCTCATGTTTCCCTTAGCAATATTATCAAAATTCAACTTAGCAAACCCCTTGGGGGTTTAGCACACAGTTTAGGGGAGGGGGTCCTTACATTGAGATATCACTCGTAAAAAAAATGCAAAATTTGTATAAACTATCAATCTTGAAAAATACGTTTCTCCTTTCCTCAGAGGTGTTTAACATCCTTTAGCCATGGAGAAGAGTTGATAGTTGCACATTTACTTGAATATTAAATCAAGTATTTATGATGATGTTGTATTTTTCTCCTTTCCTCAGAGGTGTTTAACATCCTTTAGCCATGGAGAAGAGTTGATAGTTGCACATTTACTTGAATATTAAATCAAGTATTTATGATGATGTTGTTTGAGAAATTTAGAATTGCATTCCTTGTAAACTGTCCATAGTAGGAATCCTATATAACAACATGTTAGGATTTATTTAGAACTTGTTTGTTATAAGGAGTTTGTTTCTAGTTCTTCAATGTGTGTTGAATGTTCTCTCTATTATCATCATACTATCGACCTTAAAAGCCTCTTTTAACTACTTTGTCCCACTTTAGCATTTTTCTCTTAGCCAAAATCATAAGAAGGATGAAACTTTGGGTTAGGTTAAGCATTCTAAACTTTCTACTAGGTGATTCCTGATTTCTTAGTGGCATGTTTTGCTTCCCATTCATATGCCAGTGCAACTTGAAAATTGTCATTCACATGATATCCCCATTGAAGGATGTCTTTGCCCTTTTGGAAGATGATTTTCTCTCTTTAGACAAAATTCTAGGTGTTATTTTCCTTATGCATAAGTATTGTTGGCCATTTGTTCCGTGATTTCCATACCAAGTATGAGCTAGGCCTGAGTAATTCATTTCTTGCTAATACCGATTGACCTTGTTCCATCCTAAAACTTAGAGTTTGTTTCTAGCTTGTTGAAGAATTGGATTGGAAACTTAGTCTAGGTTCTTGTTACTAGGCATTTTCCGAGAACAACTAGAAGCCCTCGATCATATCTCCTAAAAACTTCGGTTTTGGACTAAAGTTGTTTTAGTACAACTTGAGTTGCCTAATGGTAAAGAATATATGCTTCCTTGTAAGAGTTCATAAGTTCAAATCTAGAGGGGGGTAGAGTATGTATACCTTCGTAGACTTTAGCAATCAAATCACTCCACAGAGACGGGTCCCTTGTCCGGCAAACAAGGGGTCTCATACACCAATGTGGTGTCTAACTTGGTTGTGACCTTAAAATTAAAAAGGAAAAAAAAAATCTATATCGATGAACCTACACATACCTTCCATGTGAATGAGTCCATCTCCCGAGATTCGATCTCAATATTCGACTTTCCATATTGTACTCTCGAGATCATCTTTGTTTGTTGTCCAACACCACCAAGTCCTAGCTACCAGAGCTTTGCTTATAATCAAAGGATCTTTAATGCCTAACCCACTCATTCACTTGGGTAAGCCTATAATATCCCAAGCCATAAGCGACCATTTCCTTTCTTTGTTGGGACAACCCCATAATAAGGTTCTTTGGAGGGATCAAATAATCTTAATGATCTTTGAGGGGGATGCTACAACCTAAAAGAGATATAGTAGCATAGATTGGAGAATAGACTTGATGATAGTAATTTTGCTAACACGAGTTAAAAATCTAAAAGTCTAACTACTCAATTTATCCTTGAGCTTAATTAAAAGATCCTCCCCAAAAATATTTTGATGAACATGGTTTTATTAAGGTGGCCCCTAGATATTTGAAGGGGAGGAAGCCCACTTAAAAGCCAAGAATTTTTTGTAATGTTACCTTGATCTTACATAACTTTTTCAAGAAATCATAATTTTCTTTTTTGCAACTAGTAGAATGGTAACTAGGATGTAATGAAAATCATGTGAGAAGGGATTGATTTCATCTTTCTATCACTAAATGCATTAGAGCGAGCTAATTAAAGAATCAAACCAAAAACCTCGTAATATTTCACATAACATGCTTTGACCCATACATTTAAAAAAATCATAATTACCACCTAAAAATAAAAGATAACATCACATAGTTTATTTTGGTAATTTCAATTTTACTTTTCACCTTTACCAACCTCACTTAACATAATAAATATTCAATGAAAGAGACTCTCATTAACGGAGTTGTCTATAATGCGACTTTTTGGAGATTCCGGTGACGGAATCCGGTGGAAGAAATTGAGGCTAAATCTTGATTTGTTGCAGTTAAAATGATTTTTTAACTGCATATTTGGATTCAGCACCCTGGAAAACCCCTGGGACGCTTTCATTGTGCAGAAACTAGCTATCAAACTTGCAATTCCAATAAATTCCTGCCGGATTTCGACTGGAAAAACCCGCCGGAAAAGCTTTCAAAAAGTCGCGTTATAGACAACTGCCTCGTTAACACGTGAAAAATGAATAAAAAGTAAATAATAAGATATTACGCGATTAACCTCTGTTTTTCGGGTATATTTTGTAAACTTCACCATGTTCAATATATTTAATTAAAAATTATTGTCCTCACAAACGAGAAAATAAACCGATTTGAAAGTATTATTCGGTATTCTTTGTAAACCACAGGGAAAAGATAAATTATTATCCACGAGTCAAAAAGCAGTGAGAACAAGATGCTTCTGCGGTAGAAATTCTAGAAAAGTTTGACAATCAACATCCACTTCTAGATTTTCACGTGGACCCACAACATGTTTGGTAAATTCTAGAAAAGTTTGAAAGTCAACACGTGCTTCTACATTTTCACGTGGATCCACAACATGTTTGGGGAGGTGACCGAGTGATTCTCACTCTCCTCATCTTTCCTTTTTATACAGCTCGTGTGGCATGAACCACCCAGATATTAGTTCATTGATTATGGTTTACAGTAAAATAATGTATTTTGTTCGTTATTTATTTATGTTTCTGTGGGTGGGGTTGGTTTGTTAAATATGGGCATTTTATTTTTATTAATTCAAAGTTAATGATTTTATTTTTATTCTTTTAAATATCAGAAATTTATTATTATTATTTTTATAATTTAGATGTTTTGTTTTTGTTTTTTCGTGAGGAGATTTGAAGACAGTCCCTTTATTAACAAAAACTTATTTAGAAAAAATATTCATTTCATTTGTATGAGGGCATTTAGCAAAAATGTGATATATATAGGAAATCAATTTTTAAAAATGAATTAAAATTCTAACATTTTGTGTATGATAAAAAAATTTCAGAAACACTCATGGCAATTTAGATTGTCATTGCGTTTGAGTTTAAGGGGTATGTGGTACGTGTGCCAAATTCCTCAACTTGCTATTAGATCTTTGTTTGACTCTCTTATGAGCAGTTACTGCTCATTAGGGTTTGCTCCTCAGATGGTTCACGACCTCAAGCTTTATTTACACCTGCTTTTTCAAGGTAAACAACTAGATGATGCTACTCCTCTGTCATTTTACAACATTGTTAAATATGCCACTGTATTTATGGTTCTTTATCTATGGGGGGATTGGAGGCAAGTCTTCCTCTTCTCATACTTTTTCTTACAAAGATGTCATCCATGCTTGGCCCCCCCAAGGCAGATCAAGCTTAGACAACTCAGAGGTCGTTTTTGGTAGAAAAATATGAGGAAGTTCCCTCCCTATATATATCTCACTTAGATCTGGAGGATCTTCACTACGTGTATTCAGAGGTAGCCCTAATCTGTCGTTTTAATGGCTTTGGGCCCTGCACAACCGATCTCTACCAATGGATCCATTTAGTATGGACTAAGAACTACAAGATTATTTTTTGCTCAAGAGGCCTCTTCATTTTGTTATTGGAGGAATTTGAAGATTATCATAAAGCTTTTATCTAAAGGGCCTTGGTTTTGGGGAAATGTTGGATTGTTTTTAACACCTTGGTTCCCAAATTTTGACCCTTCCACAACTATCATTACCAAGATGCTAATATGGGTTAGGCTTCCTAATCTGCCAGCTCACCTGTGGCACTACACAATCTTTTAGGGCATTGAAGACTCTCTGGGCCGTTATCTTACTATTGCCGTCTCTCGTGGGTAGCTTGATGTATACACCTATGATATAATTTGTGTTGAAATCGATATTAGTAAAAGGATATCCGACCAAATCAATTTAAAAACTGGTGATTTTCACTGGACTCGAGCTCTAGACTATGAGAATATTGCTTTTCATCGTTGCTTCTGTCATCAAACATGCCACTTACATAATTCTTGTCGATTTTTAATTCTTAGTAGAAGTGGAACATCCATAATTCCATATCTAAAAGTTGGAAGCCTTGTAACCCTCTTCTTATGGAGGGCAAGACCTTTGTGCCAAAGAAGGACGATGAAGAAGCTGAAGATGGAGTCCATCCAGGGGATAAGGACCAAGACTCAAGGCCTCAAACATCTCCAGTGATTCGTAGTGTGGACCATGCTCCTTCAACAAACACAAAAATATTGAATAATAATGCTTCTCTGAGTATATTGAAACGAGCTCATGAGTCGGCTTCTTCGGAATTTGACAAGGAATCTCCTTGAACACGTAATGATAATTTGTAGATCGCTTTCATAAAACCGCCTTTAAAAGGTTGGGTGAAGGTTTCGAAAAAGAAATGTCACCTTGAGGATCAACCCCAATTCAGGTGATTCTCCTCTCTAGTTGTGCCTTCTGTCCCTTTACGTTTACTTTGCTATTCTTTGTACCATTTGATGAGCCTTAGTATCACAACAAGAATGCTGCAACTCCCAAAGCTATCGACTTAAATTATCAACCTGTCGTTCGTACAAACTTAAGGTGTCGACCCTATATGTGCAACATGCAATGTGTCATTCTTTCATTGAATTGATGGAATGAAGTGAATGCCATGAAATCCAACCCTCAACTAATTGCATAAATGGAAATGCTACTCTATTTACAGAAAGGAAACCTAATTATTTTTGTAGAGAGGAAATCCTAGTTACTTTTGCAAAAAGGAAATATTATTCTACTTTGCATGAATGTAAATGTTAATCCTATTTACACAAATGTAAACATTAACCTATTTGCAGAGTGTAAATGGTACATCAAAAGGAAGCATAGTCTATGCAATAAAAAATGCAAATGGAACCCATAGAAAACTAAAATCATTCTTCAATCACTGCATTCAAGATAGATTTTGTTAACAAAGTTCATAAGGTGTTCCATAAAGTAATCATGAAAATCATCATTATGCTCTTCAAGTCATGAATATGTCCACTAACCATAACCGCAGAGGTGAATTACAATGGAGAAGGGACAAGACTTAAGAGGTCTTTTGGTATGAATCAATCATGGTTCAAAGCCTAGAGGTCATTATTCAAGCCTAAGGGACAAAAACCAAGTTTTTGGAGTAGATTTGGTTAAGTTTACACGTGCTACAAGAGTGCTAAAGGAGGTCTTGTTTTGCTATAGGAGTGAGATAACGTGCCGAATGCCCAATTAAATCAAATGCAAATGGGATGAGAATTTTTTTGTTATTAAGTAGGATGTCTTAGGACTCCATTCCAAGTGGAATCACTCCAAAATACTCCTGCTAACACATGCTCAAAAATAGCAAAAAATTACTACTATGAGAAATGGAAATTCAAGAACTAGTGAGCTAGTTAACCTACCGAAAAGCTAACCTAATCAAGTGAAAATGCTATGGGGTAAATTTTGTTATTAACTTGAATGTTTTTATGACCTAATACAAGTGGAATCAACTCAAATGAAGCTCATTAACACATTCTAAAAAATAATAGAAAATTACTATTATTTTACTGCAAGGTATTTCCAGAAATTCTAGTTTTGTGAATTAGTAGACCAATCCAAGTAGCTCAATGATGAATATGGCTTTTCAAAGCTATTCTAAGGATGCATCATGTTTGTGAATTTGTAAATAACCTGCAAAACAACTCACTTCAATCATTTAACCATTGTAACCTAGAACAAAAAAAGCATGAATAATAAATGCAGAAATAAGAGATGCAAGTGAAAAAGACATTAAAAAGAAATAAATAAATTGTACAAGAGGGATCTGAGGTTCTTGGGATGACCAAACCTAATGAAACTCAGAGTCCTATGGAGGAAACCAAGCTTTAGAGGCTAAAAATAACACCCAATTTCATTATTTGAATAAATCCAAGTACATCCCTGCTAGAAATGAAAGTGAAGTTGCTAAAAAACAAGTTTTCTCCATAAGAAGACTAAGAAATACATGCCCCTAGAGGCAAATTTGAATTTGTACTTACACAAATAGATGAGGAAACATTCTCCTTGAAAGGAGACAACTTTCCCTTCCAAAATCGATAAAAAAGTGGCTCTGGTTCCCAACACTAGAAATCTGCATTAAATGACAGGGAGCACATTCACAGATTTTCTCAATCACTTGAGCTCCATAATTTGTGTAATAATTTCATAATATCTTGTTCATTTATTATCCAACATTGGTCCATCCTATAGTAGGGAGCAACTCCCTATATTATCTCATTCAAAATTTACTCCATATTCTCTTAGTATTATGCAAAAATAAATAATATTAGGCACATAATATGTGCCTACTTAGTTTTGTAGAGAGGAAACCTAATTACTTTTGTAGAGAGAAAATCCTAATTACTTTTGCAAAAAGGAAATGCTATTCTACTTTGCATGAATGTAAATGTTCTTCCTATCTGCAGAAATGTAAACATTAACCTATTTGCAAAGTGTAAATGGTACATCAAAAGGAAGCATAGTCTATGCAATAGAAATAACCATGTTGAAAATGGAACCCATAACAAAATGAAATCATTCTTCAATCATTGCATTCAAGATAGATTTTGTCAACAAAGTTCGTAAGGTGCTCCATAAAGTAATCATGAAAACCATCATTATGCTATTCAAGTCATGAATATGTCCACTAACCATAACTGCAGAGGTGAATTACAATGGAGAAGAAGCAAGGCTTAAGAGGTCTTTTGGTCTGAATCAATCATGGTTCAAAGCCTAGAGGTCATTATTCAAACCTAAGGGAAAAAAACCAAGCTTTTGGAACAGATATGGTTAAGTTTACACATGCTACAAGAGAACTACAGGAGGCCTTGTTTTGCTACAAGAGCGAGATAACTTGTCGAATTCTCAAGTAAATCAAATGCAAATGGGATGGGAATTTTTTTGTTATTAAGTAGGATGTCTTAGGACTCCATTCCATGTGGAACCACTCCAAAATACCCCTGTTAACACGTGCTAAAAAATAACAGAAAATTACTACTCTGAAAGCTGGAAATTCAAGAACTAGTGAGCTAGTTAACCTACCAAAAACCTAACCTAATCAAGTGAAAATGCTATGGGGTAAATTTTTTTATTAACTTGAATGTTTTTATGATCCAATACAAGTGGAATCAAGTCAAATGAAGCTCATTAACACGTTTTAAAAAATAACAGAAAAATAACTACTATTTTGCTACAAGAAATCTCCAGAAATTCTAGATTTGTGAACGAGTAGACTAATCCAAGTAGCTCAATGATGAATATGACTTTTCAAAGCTGTTATAAGGATGCATCATGTTTTTGAATTTGTAAATAACCTGCAAAACAACTCATTTCAATCATTTAACCAATGTAACCTACAACAAAAGAAACATGAATAATAAATGCAGAACTAAGAGATGCAAGTGAAAAAGACATTCAAAAGAAATAAAGAAATTGTACAAAAGGGCTCTGAGGCTCCTGGGATGGCCAAGGCCAACGAAACTCAGAGTCCTATGGAGGAAACCAAGCTTTAGAGGCTAAAAATAACACTAAACTTCATTATTTGAATAAAACTAAGTACATCCTTGCTAGAAATGAAAGTGAAGTTGCTAAGAAACAAGTTTTCTTCACAAGAAGTCTAAAAAATACATGCCCCTAAAGGCAAATTCGAATTGGTACTTATACAAATAGATGATTAAGCATTTTCTTTGAAATGATACAACTTTCACTTCTAAAATCCATCAAAAAATGGATCTGGTTTCCGACACTAGAAATCTGCATTAAATTGCCAAGGTGCACATTCCTACATTTTCTCAATCACTAGAGCTCTAGAATTTGTACAATAATTTCATAATATCTTGTTCATTTATTATCCAATCTTGGTCCATCCTGTAGTAAGGAGAAAGTCCCTATATTATCTCATTCAAAATTTACTCCATATTCTCTCAATATTTAGCAAAAATAAATAATATTAGGCACATAATATGCAATTATCTCTAAAACTTCTTAAGAACATATTAAAACTAAAAAAAAATATTAACTGTAAAAGAAAAAGTTTAATATAGCATTCATGTGCAAAAGAAAAGTTAGATAGACCTTAATTTATGTCTAATTTAAAGACCCATCACTATTCATCTCTACCTTAATATAACTAGCATAAAACAAACTATGCTAGAAAAAAATCATAATAACAAATGATATTTTTTTTGTCTGATCAATAAAATTTTTAAACTTATACAAACCAATAAATTCTAATATATATATATATATATATATAGACACACACTAACTTTTAACCATTATTTTTTTTTTTTGTAAGTAAGGTAGTTCCATTCATTCTATTCAAACTGAAAATATAGACCAGATACACTGTTGTGGCGGCCTCAACCTACCCCGAGGGGAAACCAGGTCTGTTGGCCATCGAAGTTTACTATAGGCATTCCAAAACCAAAATTTGATAATTTTGTCCATACTGGCTATATAAACCAAGCAACTAAAATTACCTATTAAGCTTCTATTTAACATAAGACTATACAGGTAGAGAAACAAAAAACCTCCAGCATCTCGTCCACAACATCAGGCCTTTCTGGTTCCATTCTCCTTGTCAGTTTCCATAGGGAGATTCGCATGATCTTCCTGGCTTGGGAGCAGGCCAGCCATCCTGGATAAAGTCTGGGACATCTCCTCCAGCTTATTGTTCTGGTTTATCATAATGACTTGGAAATTTTTCATTTCCTTCTGAAGGTTTGGCAGTCCATTGGCGATGTCAGCCATTTCTTTAGCAACTTGTTCCAGTGCCTTAGCCAAAAGGCTCTTCAGAATCCAATAAATGTGTAGAGACCGTTGATAGAGAGTCTGTCTGCCCCTTTTGTAACCTGGGTCACTAACCATAGCAGCTCACTCTTCCGTTTCCGAACTCGACTGTTCTTCCATGACTCTAGATTCCAGGTTTTGGATTAGACGACGAATATCTTCGTCAGTGTCTTCTTGATAAGCGCGCGCTGCCTCTTGGGCCGCAGTCTGGGCTGACCGCCTTCCTCTGCGCTGGTCCCTTGGTTCTTCCACAGTTCTGTCACCCTGGATGCTTTGCTTCGAATGACCTCTGCCTCCGCGACCACGCCTTCGACCTTGTCGAGCCATTCTCTCTTCTATCTTCTCCCAAGCTCGCTCACCCTGGTAATGTTTCCGCCCTGTTCCTCGATCCGTTCCTCCTTCACTCTGTCCGCATTATCCTTTCCCTTACCCCCCACCACCTTCATATTATGCTTCGTCGCCGTCCTTTTCTCCCTCCCATTACCACCGCCATTTCTCCTAATCAACTGCATACCACCTTTCCCACCTCTGCCACTTGAACCTTGATCTGACCAAATACTCATTTCATTTGTTGGGAAGGTAACTTGATCCCTACGATCACCTCCAACTTTTATGTCCTTATGATAAATGCTCCTGCCTTTATCATCGCCACGTTTCCTCATCCCGATCAAGAGTATTATTTTTTAAAACAATTTAGTATATTAATTTTTAATTAAAATTCTAAATATTTCAAATGCTTCACAACTTCTACTTACTCACATACACACAATAAAAAACCCTATACTACCTATTACGAAGCTAACAATTCTCCCGCATACTTTTATTCTCACTAACTTTAATTTAAAAATAAATAAATGAATTTCCAAATACTTCAATTAAATAAAAACCACATTTATAAAAATAATGGAATGAATTTGGATAATGTATTTTTTTTGGTTCTCTTTTATGAAGCTCACAATCATCCCATAGCCATTTATTTTTTTTTGTTCTCTTTTATGAAGCTAACAATTATCCCATAGCCATTTATTCCAACCTCATTTTGATTTAAAATATATAAATAAATTTCCTTGTACTTCCGTTATCGACCAACCACATTTATGAAAAGACAAGAATGGAATGAAGTTGGTCACAAGTTAAAAAGCTAACACATATATTAAAGGATATAATGTTGGGTAGGGTAACCCCAAGATACTTTCCATACTCATCGTTAAATGTGATTTTTGAAAAAGATTCCAGAATTGTTTTTAAATGTGACTTTCTGAAAAAATTTCACTTTATTTTCTGATATATAAAGTTTTATGGCACTTGAAAACAACCTCACATGACATTTTGTCCCACCCAAATAACATGGAATAAAGACCGTACAAGCCCAAACCTAATACCCAATACATGGATTCAAGACAATACAACAATTTTCTTTTTTTTTAATACCCATAATAATATATATAACTATAAATTTATTGAATTGAGGTTTTTTGATTTATAATAAATTTATAAAAATTATTTCCGCCGATTTTAATATGATGATTGCCAAAAACATTTTTAAATAAATTAAAAAAATATTTTAACTAATTTTAACCCCGAGAATTTATATGCCCATCGAAATTTTGAATGTCAAGATTGCTAAATTCAATTCACTTGAAAACATTGTCCATACTCTATGCTACTTAAATTTTGAGCTTAACCCGTCTGAATTCACGAAGTTCCGTTTCAACCATAAAACTACTTGTAAAATTTTTAATTTATTAATATTTATATTTTTTTCTTTAATTAGATAAGATTATTTATAAGTTTTTGAACGAATAACTTTGATATAAAAATTACGCCCCAATCCAAAAAAGTTTTAAGTTTTATTATTTACATATATTAAAAAACTTAATTATTATTATTTATTTTTAACTCATTTTCTTTGTTATAATGACGATGGCTTATCTCAATTACTAAACTTCCGAAAATGACCTATAGAATTTTTAAAATTTATTATTTTTATAAATTAAAAATTATATTGTTTTTTTTTTTTGTATGGGGGATTTACGCAGTGCATTATATTAGATATCATTTTTGGGATTCAACTGCGTTAAGTAAGTCATTCAAACGTATGGAAATGGTCATACGTTTGAATGACTTACTTAACGCAGTTGAATCCCAAAAATGATATCTAATTATATTATTATTGTTTAGATAATCTTCGGCGAAATCACATAATTAATCTTTTGTCGACGCGTTTCGAACCAACAAGTGTGGTTCATCGTCAGGACAAGTTGAAGAACTGATCTGGCTTAGCTTGATTAAATAGAGTGTGCAGAGACTAACGGCTCTATTGCAACGGCTAATTTTACCCAGAGGATCAAAGTCAAACCCTGATTTTATTATTAATATAAGTTAATTGAATAAATCTATTGTTTTTAAATATAATGGTCAATACATCTTCATATTTATTAAATAACCTATATTTAAAATTATTTAAACCAAGTAAATGGTATTAAATTACTATTATCTTAGAATTTAGTTACAATAGGTAACTGCGTATTTATTTAATAATAATTGTTTAAATCAAAGGGTCCAATGTTTCATTAGATATTAATAAATTAGGGTAAACTAAATAATGGTAAACTACATAAATCATACAATATTTATTATTATTCCTAAATATAATAAATAGTATTAAGTCACTATTATTCTTATAGTTACAATAGGTAACTATGTAATTATTTAATAATAATTATTAAAATTAATGGACCAAAGGTAAAATAAATCATTTTTATTAATTATTTAATGTGAAGGCCCATTCGAAATTAAATTAATAAGTTCATATAATAATTTAAGTTTATTAGATAATCTATATTCACTTATTAATTTATAATTATAATATTGTAAATATCATAATTCAAGTGCATGTTAATAAAAGTCTATCCATTAACTCAATATCATCTATTTCCAATCATAACTCTTATAATGAATATAGTAATTCATATCCATTAATCAATCTCTAACATTATTATTAAATTCAACTATGTTATTACATATAAGGTTTAAAAAGGGGGGTCTTTATTAATTCAATATAATGAAATCAGTTAAAGGAAATAACAAGGGGTTGAAGAATTAAAATTTTTTATTAATGCAAAGAATCTAATCTAATGTTAATTATTATTTTTGAGTTTAGATTTATGTGATCCATAATGTTTATCCATAATGCTTAAATTCTTTTTTAAAAAAAATTACATCCCATAATTATTTGGAGCCAACTTTTTAATCTTTTACTGTGATTCATCATTAAAACAAAAAATGAGTATAAAATTATTTTTAATTACTCTTTGTGGTCTCTCCAAAAAAAATCTTTTTTAAACTATTATTATTATTATTTAATTCTATGGACCAAAAAAATATTTTTTTTAAACTATTATTATTATTATTTAATTCTATGGACCGTTGTATTTGGAGCATGGTATTATTAATACGATCCTTCGCCGGTACCCACCCATCAGCTCAGATTCCAATTACCCTGCCGACACAACTTTCCCACGCTAAACGACTGTACGAAAACTTTTATTTACTCTTCTCATCAGACGTCGTGAGTTCGAAACCTCAGAGCATCCATTAGGGTTTGTTTCCAAAGCCATGGCGGATTCAATAGAAGAGCAGCAACAGAGAGGTAACGGGGTCGAATCCCGCGAATCGGAAATCAGTGACCTTGAAGACGATGAGAAATACCCCGAAACGAAGCGGATTGCGGCACGATCCTCCATGATCGATTCTTTCAAAACCTGTGGATTTTGTGGCCTCAGCATCGACAAGGAAGACTTGAGGAAAAGATTAATCATCCCAGAGTATCTGAGAATTGCCATGGTGGAAGCCGTGAGAAACAAAGAATTTGCTTACGACGAAGGTCGACATCGCGGGGACGGCACCAGCACTGCGCCGGAAGCTGCCATTATTGTCTTTATTAATTTGAAGAGCGGAGGACGTCGAGGCCCCACGTTTAAGGCTCGGCTTCAGGAGCTTATCAGTGAAGAGCAGGTTAGCTCCTTCATTCCTTTATTTTTGTCTCTGAATAAAAATATATGTTAGAAGGAAGTAAGGAATAAAAACTACAAATGCAACGGACAAGTAAGGAGGGCTCGAGCCGAAAGCCTGGATTTAAATGCGATATTTTGTCATGTTCCGATTTTCAGATTTTGTATTTTCTTAGTTTCTCGGTTAAATTCTCGAGTTTCTCTGTCCGTTGCGTAATGGTTTTCATATAGATATTCTTTTAATTATTTTGGTTTGATTGCAGATATTTTTAAGATACTGCGGTGGTTATTATAATCAAGTGGTTACTCAGAACTAACTACCATTCGTAAATGTAGGGAGACATAAATTATACTACTTAAAATAAAGGTAGGTAGACTTAAATTATACCAGTTAAAATAACTTGCATAATGTTGATTTTAGTTTCAAATTCATGTATGCCAGCATGAACATTTTTATATTTATATAATTTTTTCCTTCAAATTCAATATGTTTATATATGTGTTTAGTAAATAAGAAAATTAAAATGGTATATTATTTGAAAGTAGATTACTTTATTATTTTTTATAAGTAAATATATTTTTATTATATTAACAAGTGGGGAATTACATATATTTACATTTAAGAGTGCATTCTCTGTTTCTGAAGGAGGAACCTAGAGATGAAAAGTTGAAGGGCTCTACTTCAAGGAGAAACCAGAAACCATAACCCCGCGGCTTTATAGTTTGCATAACCAGATGACAGTGAACAAAAATCATGCTTCTAAGAACTAACATTACATAATTGTTGCACGAAGAGCCAAAATTGTTGTGTATTGAGCCATAGGGCTTAAGGACATTGGATTGCCAACCTTCAAAATGAAGAAAACTGTAGTGGCCTATTGAGAGGCCAAATTGGAGTAAAAAAATTGATCTGTAAGTCGCCATGTCGTCGAGTAGCTAAATTCTGTTGCATTGAAATTGCATTGTTGCCACACTAGTACCACATTACACCTGGGCACTGCCTTGAGCCCGCAAATTGCCAATGTCTGTGGGAAACTCCTCCAGAATGTAGCAGCAATAGGGACTAGGACGAGGAGGAGACGAAGGCGTATCAACCACCGAGGGGACAAGAGCATGGGAGGGAGGGGGATAGGCCACAGGGGCACAAGGAATGGGCTGGGAGGAGGAGCCGGTCGATGGAGAATGGGAGGGGGATGGAGCAGCGGAGGAGGAGGAGGGAATGTTGGGCGGGAACACACCGAGGATTTTGGCAAGTCCCTTGAGCGAGGAGACAAAGTGACTTTGGTGAGTAGAGAGCTCTGCAATCCAACTAGAGGCCCGCATCCTCTCTTGGGCCCTTTCCTTCAGCTAACGCGTGAGGAGGTTCTTGAGCGTCTAGAGCATCGGGTGACCCCTATGGATTTCTACCTCCTCCATGGCAAGGACCTCCTTGCAAATAGACTCAAGAATTCCATGGTCAAACATCGCGACAATGGTGGCGTTGTTGAAGGTGGTGGGCTAGCGCCCCTGGCCTCTTCCTATGCTTGGGTTTCAACCCCTCCCTCTATCATGATTCATGGTCAAAAGGCCGTAGAGCGAAGTCACAATGTCGAAGTCGAGAAAAGTGTCGAGGAGAATGACAGGGGGTGAATAGAACCTGGAGATGAAAGGTTTATCGTAGGGGTGCAGAAGCAGAGGAGCTCTGTACGTTGGCAACTGGAGCGTAAGAGGAGGAGTAATTGCGAGGACTGCCACTTGGTGAGGGAGGCGAGCCAAGTTGGGGCTGATCGCTGTGGGCCTTGGGAAGTGTGCCAAAGGTCGCTAGGTCACCCGAATCCAGGGAGATTACTTCATTATATATATATATATATATATATATATATTAAATGGATGTCTTTTGTTGATATTTTGTATATATGAACAAACACTAAGGCACATAAATGTTTGAAACAAAAAATAAAATCTTTAAATAGTACAGAAGGGGTCTTCTTTGGATGGGTTAAGGGGTTAGAATATGATAAAAACATATTTTTTGATGTTGGAGAGTGTGGTGTTGCTTGGATGGAGCAACATATAATGGTGAGATTGGTGAAGACCTGAGAGGTTGAAGAAAGTTGAAGGGTTAGAATATGATAAAAACATATTTTCTGATGTTGGAGAGTTTGGTGTTGCCCAGAGCAATATAGAAAGGTTAAAGAAAGTTGAGCTTCAAAATGAGGGACTCTAGCATAGTGCAAGGAGGCACTCCAACATAGTGCATGGACATAAGGGAACAATGAGTTCCCAAAATAGGCACTACCATGAAGGAGGCCAAGGAAAGAGGAGTTTGTAAAGGAGGCACTTCCACTAAGGAGGTCAGGGAATGATGTCCTCCTAACGGAGGCACTCTCATGAAGTAGGCCATAGACTTTGATGACTTGACAAAGGAGGCAATTCTTTGAAGGATACTAGAGAATGACAAATTCCCAAAGGAGGCACTCACATAAGTGTTGGGAGCTTAGGGGATAATGAGATCCCAAAGGAGTAATGCCACACGTGGTGATGATTCTAGCGTAGTGGTTTAAACGTATTAGTTCATGGGAATTTTAATTATGTATGTATGTGAACATAGGACACAAGCTGGTGTGTTAATGATGGTTCTCATGAATAGCACAAAGTGAGTTTGCATTGTGTCTTAAACTAGTTCTTAGGTGATTGAGGTGGGTAGTGGGACTACCCAGAGCATGAATGACGTATGGTGAGGAAAGAGTGGTTTAAAATACCAAATATAACATATCAAAGTCCTAAAAAGAGGTCATTTAAGGCTAGTTGTTCACATAAGGAGGCACTCACATAAGTGTTGGGAGCTTAGGGGATAATGAGATCCCAAAGGGGATAATGAAAAATTCCCAAAGGGGGCACTCACATAAGTGTTGGGAGCTTAGGGGATAATGAGATCCCAAAGGGGATAATGCCACACGTGGTGATGATTCTAGCCTAGTGGTTTAAATGTATTAGTTCATGGGAATTTTAATTATGTATGTATGTGAACATAGGACACAAGCTAGTGTGTTAATGATGGTTCTCATGAATAGCACAAAGTGAGTTTGCATTGTGTCTTAAGCTAGTTCTTATGTGATTGAGGTGGGTAGTGGGACTACCCTGAGCATGAATGACGTAAGGTGAGGAAAGAGTGGTTTAAAATACCAAATATAACATATCAAAGTCCTAAAAAGAGGCCATTTAAGGCTAGTTGTTCACATAAGAGATTTTGAAGAAGTGTATTTCAATAGAAGAAACTAGGTGGATTTTATAATTAGGACAAGTGAAATAATTCATAGCCACAACGAATATTTTTTCAATAGGGAAGAGTGTCATTGAGAAAGAAAGTACATTTTTGTCAATAGGCAAAGAAATGGGTGCGAATGCCTCCAAGGTGAATGAATACACCTAACCTCCAAGTCAAAGTGGTCAAAAGGTGGTTGTAGAGCCACATGATTGCACTTTATAGGAGTGGAAGCTACATAATTAGTTCTTATGTGATTGAGGTGGGTAGTGGGACTACCCTGAGCATGAATGACGTAGGGTGATGAAAGGGTGGTTTAAAATACCAAATATAACATAACAAAGTCCTAAAAAGAGGCCATTTAAGGCTAGTTGTTCACATAAGAGATTTGAATAAGTGTATTTCAATAGAAGAAACTAGGTGGATTTTATAATTAGGACAAGTGAAATAATTCATAGCCACAACGAATATTTTTTTCAATAGGGAAGAGTGTCATTGAGAAGGAAAGTACATTTTTGTGAATAGGCAAAGAAGTGGATGTGAATGCCTCCAAGGTGAATGAATACACCTAACCTCCAAGTCAAAGTGGTCAAAAGGCGATTGTAGAGCCACATGATTGCACTTTGTAGGAGTGGAAGCTACATAGCTAGTTCTTATGTCATTGAGGTGGGTTGTGGGACTACCCTGAGCATCAATGACGAGGAAAGGGTGGTTTAAAATACCAAATATAACATATCAGAGTCCTAAAAAGAGGCCATTTAAGGCTAGTTGTTCACATAAGAGATTTTGAAGAAGTGTATTTCAATAGGAGAAACTAGGTGGATTTTATAATTTGGACAAGTGAAATAATTCATAGCCACAACGAAATTTTTTTTCCAATAGGGAAGAGTGCCACTGAGAAGGAAAGGACATTTTTTGTGAATAGGGAAAGAAATAGGTGCGAATGCCTCCAAGGTGAATGAATCCACCTAACCTCCAAGTCAAAGTGGTCAAAAGGCGGTTGTAGAGCCACATGATTGCACTTTGTGGGAGTGGAAGCTACATAACTAGTTGACGTGGCCATATAGTACATTGGCTCAATGTGAATGCCAAAAAGAGGGATTTTGTCATGTGTTTGATGTGATGGGGATCAAAGTGAACCTACCAACGATGATGATGCCTTCTTCATGAGGGAATTCATGACCTGAAATAAAAAAGATGCCATAACTTTCAGGGCATATACATAATCAAGTCCAAGGAAGATATTGTAACTCAACTAAGCCAATCATTACTGTAATATTGTTCAAGACTTCTTGCCACATAACTCAATTGAGAGATTTTTCACAATCCCTTTTGGGTTATAAAATCTACCATGAAGTGCTTGGAATTCCACTGATGGTGTAATGAGTGTGGTAGAACCCAAATGTTGCTAGGCTAAGAAGGACATACTACAAAAGTAGGTTCCATTGTCCACTAAACATTGATGAACCATAAAGTTCAAATAATGATAAGCTTCATCCTCAAAAGGAAGAGAACTACGAATTTATTGTTAGAAAGAGAAGCCAAATCTACCATTAACAGTGTAGATTTATCATTTTTTTTAAATATTTGAGAATTACATAAAGGATTACTATAAGTCACACCAATCTCTCATAGGGGAGACTAGACCATAACAAAAATGTACTCTCCATAGAGACAAGAGAGATAATTGGAAACTAATAGAGGCAACATACGTCAAGCCTAAATCTAGATAGTGGCCTATTTGGCCTTGAACAAAAATAATTACAAGAGTGGAACCATGAACTAGAACCATAACGCAGTCAAGTAAGGGGATCATAATCAAAGTATTCCATTGGAATAAGAGTTGCCGAATTTGTCGGAGGTCTATCAGCTACTGGGGGAATGTCGAGATGGTGTTCTATCCTCGCCAACCTGCGGTTAGTCCTCTCCAAACTGCTATAATAATCCTTCAGATGCCATGCATGTGATCCAATGATTGAAGTAAATCCATCCAAGACTCATGGTTATCCAACAGTGTACATCCCAAAAGGAATTTCATTTGTCAATACAAGTCTACAATTTGCATATATTGATTAAATATTCCTCTTGTATGTTCCGTATTAGGGATCCAATCTGTCCACTCCGCTAGAACTTTAGTATTTGAGAGGCAAGTTCTGATGTAAGAGGCTTCCCCCTTAGATTGGGCTAATTCCTCCTACACATGAGTTGGGGTTTGCTCCCTATTTTGGGCTGTGAAACCTTCAACTCAGTGAGGTAGACAATTATTTCCTCTATGGGCACGCTCATAATAAACAACCCCTCTTCTTACTCTTGCTCTCTATCGAGGCATGACAGGGATGACACTTGGAGCTTGGGTTGCGGAACACAACCTATGCTGGAGAGAATGAACCTCTCCTACCCAAAGCCACCACACCTTGAAATGACCAAAAGCTGCTAGATGAATGGATTGATATTCTGCCTACGTGGCACCTTTTCTAGCTAGGTGTTCACCCACCGAAGTAGCTACACTACTCCAACCCTTGCCAACTCCTAGACACCATGCAACAACGAGTTCAAAAAGCCACTGATTAATCTGGGTTGTCAACAGAGCAATGATTTGAGCTAATATATACAACCACCACCCATCTTGCATTATGACTCGAGAGCTAATGGTCTAGCCAAAACCCAGTGAACCTCGACATAGCACATACCACCATTTACCAAGGAGACTCACAGACCGAAGCAGGCATCCTAGAGTCTCAAATATATAAACAATCAAATGAGAAAGCACCAACAACTACGAAATAAAGTACCTAGAGAATTTTTCATGACATATATGACAATAACCAGACCTTGACCAAACACCCCTCATCGAATTGACACAGGGCAAGGGTCCCCTCAACCTCCACAAACCTCACCACTTTCCAACTGACAAGAGATGAACATTAAAATTGAAGATACCACCCACCACCAACTTCCAATCGATAAAGGATAAGGTTCCTAGAATTACTTCTAGATAGAAAAGAGATAATCATGACCAAAACAAAGATTCCAAACATACGGATAACTATTATTTGAAGGGATAATAAGGAAGCTCCTCCTTAGATGCCTTGGTCGAGCAATAAAAAGTAATATTAATTCCAACTTCACGTTTGAGAGCTTGGCGCTTTACATTTCAACCCTAGAAAGCGGTTATTCGCATATTCCTCTCGCCACCCTGAATTAGAGCTTGCCAAAATTACAATCCTCAGCTGATAACCCAAGCATTCTTCCCATTCTTGCGCATATCACTATGTGGAGAGACCCTCCACTCTACAAGTTTTCTCCTGACTACTCACTCCCCTGTGTCCTGTATCCTCATACCCAACTTCAAGTTGGGGTTACATGCACTGCAAACTTGTATAACTCTCTCTTGTTCTGAAATGCAGCGCTGCACAAACGATTTAACACAAACATGCTCTCCATAATGGCCACCTCCTCGTTGCACGCTGTGTCGTTGATACAATCAGCGCATCTACTTGACTGAGGGAAAGATTAATGCCCACTGAACATAAGTTACACTTGTCAAGGGTGCGGTGCCATGTCCCTCAACCTATTGGGCAGGTGGGGCAGTGGCAACCCTGCCCCCTCGCTTAGGAAGTCATTCCATTCTAGGATATTTGAGAATTTATCATTATTAATAAAACAATAATGATTTTAATTAAAAATCTTAAAGATGTGTTATATGTAATATTGATATGTTATAAATGATATTAGTTTTTTTAAAATATTGAGGACTTGATTATTATTAATGAAATAGTAATGATTTTAATTAGAATTTTTTAAAATATGTTATATATAGTATTAAGATAAATTCTAATTATTTAAAACACACTAAAAAAGTCGCAAAAAACATATTAATTTACAACATTAAAAATGCCAATTTTATAATATATATATATATATATATATATTATTTTTGTTTGTTTGTTAAGTTGTTTGAGTTTTTTAGAGATTACACGAAGCTTAACTTGTGACTTGAGAAATCACTATTTAGGGTCATCTAAGCCGTCAAAATTACCTTGGATCGCATTTGAGAAACTGTGACCTAGAGACATCTAAGCCATCAAAATTACCGATCGCATTTGAGAAACTGTGACCTAGAGACATCTAAGCCATCAAAATTACCTTGGATCCATCCAGCCTAGGCCACACCAGTGCTTAACATGGATGGATTTTTGTCCACTAAATTTGGAAGTAAAGACTCATGATGTGCCAAAACAATATACTCCATCACCGTATATTTTACACCCAATGGACTATTTTTAAATTAAATTTAAAATAACTTATAGTTCATATTTTTAAATTGAATAGTGAAATTATAAAATTCACCGTTTATTCTACACCCAACACCCATGGACTATTTTTTAGTAATATAAAATAACTCATAATTCATATTTTTAAATTGAATAGTGAAATTATAAAAATCAGAAATGTTGAAATTTTTTATTAAATAAAATATTTTTTTGGTTGATTATTAGAATGAGGCTTCATGTTTATTACGATTTGATTGTTATAATTACGACTAATATTTTTTATTATTAAAATTAAAATTATTTATTATAAATTTTATATTTATTACTATTTAATTTTAATTACTATATATGATTAATAATTTAATAATTACTATATATGATTAATAATTTAATAACACCGGATCTTAGTGAAACTTCATCATAATCACTCATTATAATAATAACACGTCATCTTAATTACTCATTATAATACCTCATCTAAACCATAATGATTACACTTTATCTTAACCATTAAAATTACTTTCATCTCAACGACCCAACCACGGATGCATCTTTTAGTACTGCTTATTAAAGAAAATTGTAATTATTGTGATTTAATTCGCTTAATCATTGCCAGTGTGGGATTATCAATCTGATTACCAGGTAAGATTAATATTACTATCAAGGCCCCACCAATTTGAATACTCATAAACTCCCCGCCAAACGACTTTTTGAAAAATTACTCATCCCATTTCAAAACTTTGCCCCATTCAATTTAAAAAAAATTATACATGCCATCTCCCGACATCCCCTGTTCTAACTCACACAGCATCCTTTAGGGTTTGTTTTTTAATCAAAGGCATGATGAATTCAGTCGGAGAACAACAAAGAGGGAACGGGATCGAATCCTGCAAATCGGGAATCAGCTACCTTGAATACGATGGGGAATACTCCGAAACCAAACGCATTGGGACCCGATCCTCTATATTCGACTCTTTCGAGGCCTGCGGCTTGGCCAGCCTCATGATCGATAAGGAAGACTTGAGCAAAAGATTGATCATCCCAGAGTATCTGAGAATTGCCATGGTGGAAGCTGTGAGGAACAATAAATATGCTTACGAAAATCGGCATCGCTGGGACGGCACCAGCACTGCTCCGGACGCTGCCGTTATTGTAATCGTTAATTCGAAGAGCGGGGGATGTCGAGGCCCTGCGTTGAGGCTAGGCTACAGGAGCTAATTAGTGAAGAGCAGGTCAGGTCCTCCATTCCTTTATGTTCTGAATTATAGCGCTTTTCATTACTTAATTTAAATATATATTAAACAGGTTTTAAGATATATATGTATGTGAGTAATTGGCTTTTCGTTTTAATTTGGATTTATTAAATCTGGGATTTTTTCCGAACAATATTAAGAAGCAATTTTTGGTGTGACTCGAAAATCTAGAGACTTGAATTCTATTTAATCTTTTAGAATTTAAATGTGCTATTTACTATATGTTTGGTTTTTTTTAAGTAACTTTTCCATTTTAAATTCGTAGTTTAAATTCTCCTATGTCTCCCCCGACTGGGGTGAGGAGGAGAACAGGTGAGGGCAGTAGGGAAAATCATGAGTGCGGCAGGACAGAGAGATCACCTGCTGCGCGTAGCACCGCCCATCATGTCATGGTAGAGCACTGCATGTCAGCATGAAATTTGAGAAAACAGAGTGGAAAGAGTGGGATGAGAGAGAAATGCAGAATCGACAGCCGTAGTGGGATAGGAAGTGGGACAGGTGGGATGTATTATTTGAAGGTGGCGAAGTGGAGAAGGATAGGTAAGTCGCGTCGAGAGGAAGAGGAGTAGGGAGCAGCGCAACCGGTGGGAGCCTCGACGGGAAATTGCGATTTCGGGTATGTCATCTCTGGACCTTCTTTTGATTTTCTCTCTGTTTTGAATGGTATGATGGAAGAAAGAGGGATGCTGGCTACCTCCGGGGAAGAAGAGAGCAGGCGCGGGGTTGTCTTTTACTCTGCCATGCACTGTGTAGAAGAAATGGGGTTCAAGCAGGGAATGGCACAAGAAGGGTGGAGGATGGGTGGTCCAGAAGATAGTCTGGGGAGAAATACTGAGGAATAGACTGTTCACCGCATGACGAATGTTAAGAGGGAGGTAGAGAGGCAAGACATGAAAACTTTGCACCTGGCTCAGGCGTTGGTTAGTATGACAGAAGGTTTACTTACCTTCCTGAATCCGAGAGAAGATAATAACTGGAAACCTCAGACAAATGAAGGTGACTGGAGCAGGGGAGGTGGGATAAGAGCCAAGGAAGTTAAGGAGGAGGGCAAGTTTGTAAATCCTCGAAATCTAACTTCTGTTGATGAAAATTGTAAACAAGCAACAATAAAAGGAAAGATGGCACGCATGGGCTGTGGAAGGGGGCGTGGAGGCAGAGGACGTTCAAGCTAGTAGAATAGAGTTGACTCGTCAACCGCAACACCTGCTAGCCAACGGAGGGGGAGAAGATCCATGATGACTGCTGTCCAGGAAGCTGCGAGAGCCTACAGAGAGGGAACAGATGAAGACATCCGCCAACTAATACAAGAAATGGAAGCAAATGTGATGGAAGAGCAATCAGACCCTGAGATAGAGGAGTGGGCAGACATAATCCAAGATCCTGGCAACACTCGAGGATGGATGACGCTCTACCGGCAAGCTCTTCATGTCTACTGGGTTTTAAAACGACTTCTTGTGAAGGCACTGGAGCAGGTGGCAGGGGAAGTGGCCGAAATTGCCCAAGGGATGCCAGAAGAATCCGCAGGTGGTTATGATTATGTAGGATAACAAGTTGGATGAGATCCAACAGAGGTTGGCTCAGATGACTCAAGCTCCCACGGAACCCATGGCTACCCCTGTCAACGCTGATCTGAGTACTGATGACCGGAAGGAATAATCCTTCAATGTTTCTTCTGCTTTTAGCGGACAACTCTTTTTTCAGTTGTTTATATGATAGTTCTTAGTTTGTTAAGTACTTTCAATTGTTTAGTGCATATAGCCTGGATGGAAAGACTGGTGAAATTTTGTTTTTGGACTGCTTATAGCAAACTCAGGTGGCCAACAGACTTGGTTTCCCTTCGGGGCAGGTTGAGGCCACCAAAACGCTGTATTTGGTTTTATTGGATACTATAAATAGAAAAGGAAGGAACCACCTACACTTACAAAAAAAATAAAATTCTCCCATGTCTGTATGTTCACTTTTGATTTTGTGTATATTAAATAGTAAGAAAATTTATTGTAGTTTAGTTGCCAATGTAGCAGTGGGACATTTTTGTTATTTAAGAAAAACCATGCCACTTGTAATTATTTGCTAGTGATCTTTAACGGAGTGGACTATCACTCCTGCTCGTTGCTCGTTAATCTGTTTCTTTACGTCCTAGGAAGACAAGCTCTTAGCCAAGGAGTATACTCCAGTCTCATGGATGTTGATTTTGTAATATTGTAACTAGAGAAATACAATGAAATATCAAAACATGAACTAGCTACAACAAAATAAATAAGTATGCAATCTAAAATCTCTACAAGAACAACAAATTTAGAACATTGTTGAGCAAAAACAATAGAGCTGAGCCATTTTATTGAATATCCAATGATAATTTGAGTCAAAATATAATGGAATGAGTGCACCTGGGCTTGCTAAGGGAAGCATGTAAAATCTAGGTGAGAATGAAGGAAACTCCATGCTGAAATAGGCTCACTGGCTGTACGCTTTGCCCATAAATTTTTTGCTGTTGCTATTGGAGGCAAACTGATATTTGAGGCCTCAAATTTGCTCCAAAAATTCTGAAAAATTAGGACAATGCTCTCCAACCCCGGATCAACAAAACCTAGAAAGATTTTGGGCTAATTCCAACCTCTCGGAATTACCCAAAATTATGTGAAAACACCCACTGCCCATCTCTGTGTTCCACAAGGAAATCTACAGTTGCTCCACCCAAAAACCTCCACCAAAATAACTGAGAAACCTCTGAGAAAATAACACTGAAATAGTAGAGTGAGATTCCAGCTATTTCCTAGCACAAGGCTGTTAACTACTGATTTAGCAAAACGACCTAGAAAAACCCCTGTGCATGCCCTAAAGAGAAGGTTTCGGTCCTCACAAATGCAATCACTTCCAGCTTTGAAACTCTTCAAGGAAATTCGTCCTCCTCCAAGCGAAATTCCTGCAAATTCTTGAGGCAAATCTTCCCTGCAATTTCTACCTCCAACCAACTCTATTTTTGCTATTGTGTCCTCTAGGAAAAATTCGTACCACCTGTTGCAAAGATGAAATGGATCACAAAACTCAGAAAATAAATCTCCAATCAGCTCCAAATTTCTCTCCTAGGGTCACACTCTTGGTTCATCGAAAGAGAGTTGGGATTATTTGCTTGGAAATCCCAGTGTTAAGCAGCACTGGTGACTTGGTTCAGCAACTCAAGTAAACCCTCCAAGATCATAAATGAAATGCCAAAATAGAATGTTTAAGATGAAGCTGTAATTGTCTTTTTATAATTGCCGCTCAACCTTCCTTATGGGCTCCACTAATTCGACCCCCTTGTTTTTCCCTCTTCATGTGGTCAATTTTCTCCTAGGAGGTTCTATTTCCCCTTTGATGAACCCCACAATTTATTTTCACTTTAATTTTCTTCTTTTCCTAAGTTCCAACCTTAGCATTTTTTCCAAAAAGTTATTTAATATCTCCCTAACTTATTCCTCCTAAATTTTATTTATCTAATAATATATTAATCGCCAAAATTGCAAAATTGGGAATTTCCTTGACAATTTTTTTAAATTGGGGACATGATAGTCCTCCCCTCCCAAATGTTGCTTGTCTTCAAACAACTGCAGTGCTAGATGCTGCAAAATTTGCTCTCCCTCCCAGGTGGCATCCTCATTTAGGCAAATCCTTCCACCTGACAAGTAATTCTCTAATAGCCCTGCTTCTCAGCTTTCTCTCCCTCTCCTGTAAAATAGCCTCTAGTGTCACAATCAAGTGCCCCTCATCATCCAATAGTGATAACTCAGTGGGGACCGTCACTCATTGTCCCAAAGACTTTTTCAAGAAAGAGACATGAAACACATTATGCACCTTGCTTCTTTGTGGAAGCTCCAACTCATAAGCTACCTCTCCAACACGTCAGATCACCCTGTATGGCCCATAGAAGCAAGGTTGGAGCTTTTCAGCTCCCTTCTACTTCAATGTGGACTGCTTGTATGGAAAACCAAATCTCCCACCTCAAAATGTCTTGTCTGCATATAAATTTTGCTGGTTTTGTGCCATCTGCAGGTTATCCTTGAGTGCTCTAAGGATATCATGGCTCTCCTCTATTCAATCTTTGGCTCATGGAGCCATGCTATCTCCAAAAACCATATCAACAAAGGTCAATGCATCATAACCCTATAAAGCACGAAAGGGTGTCATACCTATGGACATATAATATGTGGTGTTGTAGCAATACTCCCCAAGGTGCAGCCACTTCACCCACACTCTTTGCTGTCCAGTCACATAGTTGCGTAGATATCCCTCCAACCACTTATTTACTATCTCCATCTGCCCATCTGTCTGAGGGTGGTAGCTAGTGTTAGGAGTCAGCTTCGTGCCCACAAGGCGAAATAACTCCTGCCAAAATCCTCCCATAAATCTGGCATCCTTGTCATTGACAATCATCTTAGGTAACCCATGCAGCCTAAACACCTCTTGGAAAAACAACTCGGCCACTTGTGAGGTTGAGTATCGAGTTGGAATGTCGAAAAAGTGTGCAAACTTCATCAGCCTGTCAACAACCACATAGATGCAATCTCTCCCCTGTACTGCTGACAACCCCATGATAAAGTCCATCGATATGCTCTCCCACTTCCTCTCAGGAATAGGAAGAGGCTGTAGTAATCCAGTCGTGTGTGTGTGTGCTCTCCCTTGTTCCTCTATCATGTATCACACTCCCTAACATGCTTCAGAACATCCTCCTTAAGACCCTGCCAAGTGAAGTGCTCCCTAATGGCCTTGTAAGTCTTGTAGAATCCCTGATGCCCTGCCAAAGGTGAGTCATGAGATGTGTGTAGGATCTTCTCCCTCAACTGTGAACCTAACGTCAAATAAATCTTGTCTTTGTAGTAGATAACATCATCCATCACTCGGTACCTGTCATCCTCATGACTACCATCCAAGATCTTACATGGCTGCCGATCCTTGGAGTACTCTACCAAAAATGGTGCCTTCCAATCCTGTGTGATATCCATCAAAGAGGGTGTCACAACCTCCGTGATAATGCATCAACTACTACGTTCTGCTTGCCCTTGACGTACTCAATCTCAAAGTCATATGCTTGGATCGTACTGACCCATTTCTGTTGTCTCTCCTGCAGGTTTTGTTGCTCTAAGAAAAATCAAAGACTGTTGTGATCAATCTTAACCTTGAATTTGTTCCTTACTAAGAATTTCCGAAACTTAGCCAACGCATGCATGACTGCTAGCATCTCTTTATCATATATGGGATATAACCTCTCACGTGGCTGAAGTTTCTAACTCTCAAATGCTATGGGGTGACCTCCCTATGACAAAACTGCTCCAATCCCCTCCCGTGATGCATCACACTCCAAATCGAAAGGGCATAAAAAATCTGGAAGGGCCAAAACAAGACATCTACTCATCACCCTCTTGAGGCGCTCAAACGCCTCATGCGTCCCATCAGTCCACTCAAAGCCCCTTTCTTTGTCAAATCTGTGAGGGGTGTTGCTAGCTGGGAAAATCCCTTCACGAATCTCTTGTAATAAGTACAAATGCCCACGAATCCCCTCAACTCTGTCACATTCCTGGGCGTAGGCCAATCCAAGATGGCTCTAATATTCTCCTAATGCACCCGTACTCCATCCTCCCCAATCACATGTATAACATCTCTGTCAATCCGAACTCACACTTGGACATTTTGGCATACAACTGTTGCTCCTCTAGTATGCGCAAGACTTCCTCCAAGTGTTGGATGTGCTCCTCCCAAGTCCTGCTATATATCAAGATGTCGTCAAAGAATACCAAGACATACCGTCACAACTGCTTGCAGAATACATGGTTCATGCAAGATTGAAACGTGGCTGGTGCATTAGTTAGCCCAAAGGGCATCACCAAGAACTCAAAGTGTTCGTAGTGGAAGAAGAAGGCGGTCTTGGGAATGTCTTGCTCCTTCACCCAGATTTGGTGGTATGCTGAACTCAAATCTATCTTAGAGAAGTACTTGGCTCTTTTAAGCTCATCCATCAACTCATCAATGCATGGAACGAGATGACTGTTTTCCAATGTCTTCTTGTTGAGGGCTCTATAATCTATGCACATGCGAAGGGCCCCATCCTTCTTCACCAACACTACAGAAGAAGCAAAAGGACTTGAGCTAGGCTTGATATGCCCCAATCTCAATAACTCCTGTATAACTCTCTCAATCTCATCCTTATATGCCTTGGGATGTCTATAGGGAGTGGTGATCACTGCGTGTACCCCCTCCTCTAGCTCAGTGGTGCGCTTGAATCCTCTGTCAAGTGGCTTGTTTGGTGGAATCTCTCCAAATACCACTTGATGCCTCTCCATGAGAGCCAATATGTCTGGATGTGTTTGCTGCTTTGCCCCCTGTCTTTGAGATCCTCAACTCTACAACCCACTCTATGTCACCACGCCTCAAGTCAGCATCCATCTTGTGCGCCGATACTGTCTCAGGTGGGTATGAATGCATGCCTCTCAACACTACCAAATTTCCATCTATGCTAATGAACTCTATCTCCAATTTCTTCCAATTTGTAGTAGCGCGCCCCAAAGAATACAATCACTGCACTCCCAACGCTATATTGGTGTTCATAATGTCTACCGCGAAGAAGGGATCTGTCATCAAGTTGTTCCCCATGGTCAACGTCAAGTTGGGAACACACCTCGTGCACTACATAGTCCTATCATTTGGCACCAAAACTAAAAATCCCTCAAAAGTCTCTGTCTGTATGCCTCTCCTCCCCATCAGCTGTGCATCAATAAAATTGTGGGTTGCCCCACTGTCCACCAATACTGACACTCACTATCCTTGTACAGTGCCATGAATCTGTAGTGTCAAATACTTCAGAACTCTCAGAAGTGAAGCAATAACTCCTCAAGTAGGCAAGAAAGCTCCTCCACTATGTGGGTGCAGTGGGCCACCTCCTCTCGAGCTCCTTGGTCTACCCTCACTTGTTTCTACCTCTTGATTTGCTTCCTCCTCCTTTGGCTCACTGTCTGAAAATACCTCTATGTAGTGGGCCTTGCCCTTGGTACACCGATGCCCTAGTGCCTAGGGCTCCTGACAAGTAAAGCATAATTTCCTCCTCCTGAGGTCCTTCCTAGTCTCATCATCCAACTACCCTCTCCCGGTTCGTTCCTTCTGAGGAGTTCTAGTGTCTCGGCTAAACCCTCAATAAACAACATGATCGATCTCGCCTTCGAAATATTTGAGACCATCACCGCTAGTCTCTGAAACTCTGCTATGTAAGCCTCTGCGCTGATTGTCTGCTTCAGGTTAGTCAACTCTCTAAAGTGCAACTCTGAATCCTTCCTATCAAATCTCTCCACCAACCTGCGAGTGAACTCACTATAGGATGTGATGGATGCATGCCCAAGTGTAACTAATCTGTGATACCACCACTTTTGTGCATCACCCTCCAAATGCAATGTAGCAAATCTAATGGCCTCTATCTCTGGTATGGGGTTCAAATTAAGGTAAGTGTCTAGTTTTTGAACCCATGACCTCGCAGAACTCCCGACTGACCCATCAAAACCAGATAATGTCACCTTCCCTGCCAACTTTTGATTATCCCAGTTCTGATTTTGCTGTCCTCCTGGTGGAATTTCCTACTCCAGGCTAATACTTCTCCTTCAGATGGCAATAGTTTGCAAAAGTAAGTATCCTTCTAACTCTAGGATCCAACGCTTCATAATAATCAACGCCATCTATGAATGATTTGATCAACTCGGTGAATGCATCGGTTCCTCTATCTCGCTCTAGTTTCTCTATAAAGCAAGACATAGTAGGCCTAGGGGTCTGACCATACATGTGGTTCTTTTATGGAGGTACATGGCTCCCTTCTCCTATTCCAAAACCTCCTTCTCCTTCATTGTTTCCTCCTCCATCTCCTTGCATATTTTGCATCTAGAGTGCCATCATCTGCCTCATCATCTCCATCATTTGCTGGTTCGATCTTGGCAACTCCAATAGTGGGTCACACCCACCTTGCCTAGGGTGCTCATCACCATTGTCCCCCATGTAGCTTCTAGCATTCTTGAGCTCTGTATCAAAAAAATGCTCAGTCTCGTCTTCTCTACCATGACCTCTTCCTCTGCCCTTGGGATGATAAATAACCTCACCAAACGGTCTTCTCATGACATGCTCTTGAGCCCACAACTGGTTAAGAACGTGCTCTAATACCACTGTAATATTCTAACTAGAAATTACAATGAAATATCAAAACATGAACTAACTACAACAAAATAAATAAGCACACAATCTGAAATCTCTACAAGAACAACAAATTTAGAACACTATTGAGCAGAAGCAATAGAGCTGAACCATTTTAATGAATATCCAATGATAATTTGAGTACAAAATATAGTGGAATGAGTGCACCTAGGCTTGCTAAAGTAAACATGCAAAACTTAGGTGAGAATGAAGGAAATTCTATGTTGAAATAGGCTCACTCGTTGTACGCTTTGCTCACAAATTTTCTGCTACTGTTGTTGGAGGCAAACTGATATTTGAGGCCTCAAATCTGCGCCAAGAATTCTGAAAATTAGGACTCTCCAACCCCGGACCAACAAAACTCAGAAAGCTTTTGGGATAATTCCAACCTCCTAGAATTACCCAAAATTATGTGAAAACGCCCACTGCCAGCTCTGCATCCCACCAGAAAATCTACAACTGCTCAACCCAAAATCCTTCACCAAAATCACTGAGAAACCTCTGAGAATATAGCGCTGAAATAATAGAGTGAGATTCCAACTATTTCTCGGCACAACGCTGTTAACCACTGCTTCAACAAAACAACCTAGATAAACCCTTGCGTAGTACCTAAAGAGAAGGTTTCGATCCTCACAAATGCAATCACTTCCAACTTCGAAACTCCTCAAGGAAATTTGTCCTCTCCAAGTGAAATTCCTGCAAATTCTTGAGGCAAATCTCCCCGACAATTTCTACCTCCAAGCAACTCTAGTTCTACTACTATGTTCTCCTGGAAAAATTCGTACCACCCATTGCAGAGATGAAATGACTCACAAAACTTAGAAAAGAAATCTCCAATCAACTCCACATTTCTCTCCTAGGGTGACACTATTGATTCATCCAAAGAGTTGGGATTTTCCGCTTGGAAATCCCTGTGCTAAGCAACACTGGTTGACTTGGCTCAGTAGCTCAAGCAAACCCTCCAAGACCAGAAATGAAATGTCAAACAGAATGATCAAGATGAAGTTCTAGCCTTTCTTTTATAATTGCAGCCCAACCTTCCTTGTGGGCTCCACTAATTCGACCCCCTTGTTTTTCCCTCTTCATGTGATTCAATTTTCTCCTAAGGGGTTCAATTTCCCCTTTAGTTACCCCCACAATTATTTTTACTTTAATTTTCTTTTGGTCCTAAGTTCCAACCTTAGTCTTTTCTCCATAAAGTTAATTAATATCTCCACAATTTATTTCTCCTCAATTTTATTTATCTAATCACAAAAATTGCAAAATTGGGAATTTCTTTGATAATTTTTTTAATTAGGGGCATGACAGATTCGTCTTGTCTTCTCTTTTGTTTTTGTTTTTTGTTTTTTTAAATTTAAAAACAATCAAATAAATATATCTTTATTGCAAATAAATATTGTTTTTATGTGAGATTTGGGTTTTAAAAGATGTTGTGGTATTTTCATATTTAATTATTATTTTTTATTATTTCTTGATATTAGATTTTTTTGTTTTTGTTATGTCAATATGTTTGTGATTTGAAGAATTAGTTTATTATCTACGAAATTCTCAATAACCTTACAAACAAAACTCTCAAAAATCAATGACCCTAATGAGATTTAACTTTAAATGAAATAAGTTTGGATTTTCATATATATATATATGTGTGTGTGGAGTAAGTTTAGGAATCTCTTGATCATTCAAGAGATAACATATACATCATGAATTTTCCTATTGTGGTCTGCCATTTGGGAAACCGGACCAATCACTGAAAAATAGATCTTTTGTTCAAGATTTGATATAGTACTAAAAAAATTGTATCTGTAGCAAGCATTTGTATTTTTCCTAGTACTTGCATGCATATACATAAACATAAGATCATCAAAATGGTAGCTAGGTTGCTTCCATGCCCTAAGTACTGTAGGCTTACATACACAAATAAGAGTGTTGTTGTAAATAACAAGGAGATCCATGAAACAATTATGTAGAAGTTGACACATCAACTGGTGCCACCGGTGTGACTGGTGAAGTAGGGCCTTTGCCTTTGAGAGGAGGGCCTTAATTCATTCTAGTTGGAGAGCTATGTCCTCGTGCTTGAGAGACATTCCCCGGTTCTACTCTTGAATAACATTGAGCTGAACAAAGAGCTTCTATTTGGTGACATCTTTGTCCTCGAGAGCTTTACCAATAAGAGTTTTCGTGCCAATATAATTCTATAGTGCAAAGGTATTGGTTTTGTTGACCACGAGTGTGGCTCGGATTTGGAAGCCACTTAGCCATTGAGGAAAGGATTTCCTCATCAATGTGCTAATTCCTTTCATTCATAGCTCCAATAGCAGCCCAATTCATTGCATGTTGAATGTGCTTAGGGGTGTGCTCATGAAAACTCTGCGTAATGGCTTGAGCCCTGAAGCGATGCTGTGAGCTCCCTTCGCCTCTGCTTGAGGAGTCACACTTGCTTCTTATGACCCAAGAAGGCATGGTTAATGGAAGGGGCTGACAAGAAACTATGGCAAAAGAGTTGTACTGAGGACACCCAAGCCCAGGTAAACCTCCTAAGAAAATGTGATAGGATTCGAGAATTTGGGAGGTTGTCACCGAAAAAGAGAATCTGTAGGTGATGAAAGCAACAGGAAGTCCAAATGTAGGGCAGGTTAGCACACTAAGGGAGATAATTGAACTAATTGTAAAAGTTTTAGGACGCCGATGAGGCACGAGAGAGAGAGGCCCACCATGCTTTGTGTATATAGAGCGAGGTGTAAACAGAAATAAAAACACTGAGATTGATAAAGAGTCTCCTGAAACAAAGCACCTCCAAGATGGGAATTATGCCTTGGCCACAACGCATGGAGTCGAGGTCCTCCAATGTCCACTATGTGCCACAAATAGCTAAACTTTGCAGGCAAGTAGGCCCTTTGAGTTCAACTTGTTTTTGTGGTGCTCATTAGCAAAGAAACTATAGAATTCACAGTAGATGACTTGTGCACAGGGAAGACCAGGTCAGGAGGATCTGAGCCTTCCCCTCCCGATGTTAAGGAAATAACAATAGAGAGCAAAAATAACAAACACAAGATTTGCTAGTTGCCCTCTTCCCTACTTACGAGAAGTTGGAACTTCGACAAACAATGGTAACTCGACCCTCCAAATGTAGTTAAGAAACTCAATCCCTTGAAGGATATGAGCTCAACCTATATGAAGAATATATAGAATATTCAAAGTCAGATTATAAAATCACACCTTTAAAATTGATACCTTTCTGCCAATGTCGTCTTCTTCGTTCATAATGAAACGCAATGTCAAAAGTTGAGAGATCTCACTCCAATACTAGCTAGGCTGTATAGTTTCAACACCAAAATCAACAACCAAAATAAGGGTTTCAAAAAACCTTATTCCCTTTCTCAAAGCTCTTCAAAATCAATTTATTCAAGTGAATGAATGCAAGAATGAGGAGAGACCCCTCATTTTCCCTTTTTTATAACTCACTTGACTCTTTTGTCGCATTTTTACCTTTTTATTTTAATAAAATCACTTTAATGGGTTTCCTCACTTTATAATTTAAAAGTGACTTTTCATTAAACTATGACCCATGTCCCATTTTTCTCCTTTAGCTTCTATAAAGTTTTTTCTTAGGTGAATTATGTTTTGTTCAATAATTTTCTCGTCCTAACCTGCGGGAACTTAATTAGGCTACCGAAATCATCCCTTTATGTCTCCTAAGCAGATGGGGACATTACACAAAGTTTGTAGATGAGAAATGCAACTTGGCCCAAGAAAAATTTATCAACTTGTAGATGAGAAATGTAACTTGGCCCAAGAAGAAAATAGTAACTTGGCTTCCAAGAGAAGTTGGAATGACTAACATTATTTAGCTTTTATAAAGTTTTTCCTAGGTGAATTGTGTTTTGTTGAATAAGTTTCTCGTCCTAACCTGCAGGAACTTAATTAGGCTAGCGAAATCATCCCTTTATGGCTCCGAAGCGAATGGGGGCATTGAGTCGCCAAAAACCAATAAGATGTGTATTTTCTTTGCTAGAGCTATTTCCAAACCTTTCCACAAAGAAAAGTACTCAACTTGGTTGTTGGTTACTGTACCAAGTGCCCAAGCAAATTGAGACACAAATTTTCCATTAAAACTAAAAATCCCCTCCCACTCATATCTTCCCATATATATATAATTACAAATTTTTTAAATTAAAAATTACACTTTAATATACTTATTTTTGTAAATATAATATTATACATCTATCCAATTAATTTAGTAGCTCGGTAACGTTAACATTAAATACAATAAACCAATCAAAATGTTTGATTATTAAAGCACTTAAAGGCATTGCAATCACTGTTGCGAAAATCACGATAGTATTGCGATAAAATCAGAAAATCGCGACTTTTTGAGTTTGGTTATATTATCGCCTGATTTTAACACTAAATTTTTATTTCACCAAAAATCGCGAAAAAAATGTGATAACTTGAAAAAATTTCGATTTTTTGAGAAAAATTCTTTGGGGAAATTTATTTATTTATTTTATTTTTATTTTTTTTCGTTTTCCTCCGATTTTTTGATGAGGAGGAGGAGCAACGGGAGGAGGAGGTGACACAACCTACCCAGGCTACCCCTCTCACCAGTAGAGGACATGGTGGTGACACAACCTACCCAGGCTACCCCTCTCACCAGTAGAGGACATGGTCTACCTCCTGTAGCTCCTAGTTCTTTAGCTTCTAGAGCATAGTAGAGTCCACTGCCAACTCCACCGGCATCTACATCTAAAGGGGCCGAGGAAATCAGTTGTATTAGACTTTAGTTATTTTGTTCATTTCATTGTATATGACATTATGACTCATGATACATTACTATATTTTTTGTTGATATTTTAATGCTGAGTTGGGACATGATTCACTGTTATGTGTGATGTAGCACTAGAAATGATATTACACATCTTATATATTAGTTCTTTTATCATATTTATGTGTCAACATATTTATTTTATGTTGTAGATGCTTTAGATATTAAAAAAATTGAAAAAAAATGAATATTTTTGTATGTTACGATTTTTTTTCCTGATTTTTATTGATTTTTTCCCGATTTTTATGATTTTTTACGATTTTTTCCCCTCCTACAATATCTCGATAAGATTACTGCAACATTGATCACAATTTATCATGTCCGACCTGAAATGGGATAAATATGAAGTTTAAATTAATGTGAGTTAACGGATATTTGAAATTTTTTTAAAATGAAAATAGATGGTTTGATTATATAATAAAATTATATTATATTTTATTTTTACTTTTATTTTTAGTTTGATGTAAGAAGATTTGAACATTAAATATATCAAACTTTATAATATAATTATAGTCAAATGCCCTGTGATATATAGTCTTATAAGTTGTTTTTAATTTTAATTTACATTATTATTTTTAATTTGTTTTGTTTGATTTGATTTACTGAGATTTTTAGTTTAAATTTCATGATTTACATAATATTTCATAATATCAAATATTAATATTGTGATGATGAATTGAACTTTCTATAAGTTAATTTTTTAATTATTAAAAATAAAATAATTAATATAAAATATTAATTTTTTAAATGGTAATTTCAGGTGATATAAATTTCTTTAAATAATAGTAACAAATTATGATAAATAATAATATTAATAAGAATTCTCATGATTTAACAATTAAATTATGATAATTTTTCTTATTATTTTAAAAATTATAAATAAAATAAAATAATATAAATATAAATTATATTTAAATTTATAATATAAATATTTAAATCATATAATTTAAATAGATTCAATGGTTAAAACATACAGAGACTGAATAGTAGTTCACTTCCATCATATAACAACTCGATCAATCAACAAAGATTATAACAATCACTTCCATGGTCTTTCTAGAATGTTGCATATAATCACCATATGAGGTATTCACACCCAAATGTCAGAGCTCTATGTAGGAATTTGAGAGTGAAACCGGCAGTCAAATTTGATAGTTTGAATTACTTTATAATGGAGTTAGGAATTGTTTGGATGGTTAAAAGTGGTTGGAATTTTCGTAAAAAAATGTTAAAAATTCGTAGATGTAGTGCTTGAATCATATTTTTGATAACAGAAATGGATTTAACACCATTAAAATTTTTAAAAATAACTAAAATTATAAAATTTAACAACTTTTATTTGGATTCACCAAAATCTCCACTAAATTTTTTTAAACTGTAAATTTCCATTAAAAAAAGGCTGACTACGGGATTTATAACCCGTTCATAACCAGTTTTCCGTATTTAATGAAATAGGTTAACGGCCACTTATAATTTTTAAGTGTATTTGACAATTCCATCCCATCTTAGAAGTGCTACTCAACAAAATCAACGTGCTCTGTTAGATGGTAGCGTTTATATTTTTCAATGTGATCTGTTAAGTGGTAGCGTTTATGGTTTTCTAGATGATTTGACGATAGAATTATAGAAACTCGATGACATTTGACAAATTGTGACGTGGGCCCCAATTACCAATGACTACCTCTGCTTCCGGTGAAAGAAAGGGAATGTTGATGCCAAGCTACTCAGACAAATTAAACTCCTCGCCGCATATGTTAACGCCACTTGAACGTGAAAAGTTGATCTATTCACTTGGAAATTGTTGAATTGATCAATAAAAAATTCGAGGTTCTGGATCTTTTCAACTTGGACGCTGCCAACTCACGTACTGAGGCTCTGTTATCATCCAGGAATAAACCTAGATCATCGAAATGTCAAAATGATGGTCCCCGTTGTCAGCCTCATATTTTATTTATTTATTTTTCAGTTTTTAAATTCCATCCCACCATTGCCGCTGAGGCTCTAAATCGTTCCCAGTCTCAAACAACTTTTCAAACGAAATCCACTGATCACATCTCCGGAACGTCCCGAGATCGATCCCCGCCATATATTCGGGTTTGTTTTGCAGTCCAAAGCCATGATGCATTCAGAGAGAGAACTACAACAGAGAGGTAATTGCATCGGATCCCACAAATCGGAAATTAGCTACATGGAAGACGACGACAAATACCCTGAGACAAAACACGATGACGCCCGATCCCCCGTAACCCACACTTTCAAGGCCCGTGGATTCGGCGGCCCCAGGATCGACAAGGAAAAATTGAGGAAAAGATTGATCATTCCAGAGTATCTGAGAATCGCCATGGTGGAAGCTGTGTGGAATCAAGAATTTGTGTACGATGAAAATCGGCATCGCTGGGATGGCATCAGCACTGCACCGGAGGCTGCCGTCATTGTATTTGTCAATTTGAAGAGCGGAGGACGTCGCGGCCTTAGGCTGAGAGCTCGGCTTCATGAGCTTATCAGCGAAGAGCAGGTTAACCCTCCTCATTCCTTTATTTTGATCTCCGAATAATGTAAAAAATAAATGTTAAAAACCAAAAATAAGAAAGGGCTCGAGCTGAAAGCTTTGATTCTATTTTAGAGCTTGAGAATTTAAATATTCTATTTTGTTACATCACGATTTTTAACTCTAGCGTTTTCTTAGTTTGTTACTGAACAATCAATCGGCCTCGCCATTGGATTCAAATTTCAATCAACAGAGCGAATCGGGTGTGCCACCTGCTGATAGTATGATTCGTGATATCTACCGCAATCGCTCCTCGCTGCTTCGTCAATCTGGTTGTTTATAAAATTTTCCACTGCCTCGTTAATTATTGCTCACTTATGGTGGTCTAGGTCAATCTGACTGAATCGCTGCTAGCTTCCGTCGGTCTAGGTATGTTGTTCAAGTGATATTCTTCGACTGTCAAGGTCGTTCTCTCAAACTGGAATTTCTGTTGCCTTCATGGCCTGAGTGTAAGCCCATTCTATTTCTTTTGGCACTTTCTTCAGATGGGTGGGTTGTTCGATGACATCTTTTTCTTTTCACAAAATGATAACGCCAAAATTTAAAATCCTGCATTAAATAATCAAAACCCTCTTTTAATTTGGCGTCACATCAACTTCCTTTTCTCCGGTTATACTCCTTTGATTTGTTGGAACTTGTGGGGTTTGATTATTGGCATTCAAAATGCCTAACTGTGGATTATTTCCGTTGAAACATGTAGAAACGCCATGGTCAGAGTTTCGATCGATCTGATGGATTTTAGAATTTTTAGAGTCCCGGGCGGATTTAGAGATGGTCAAAACCTTTGGTAGCACAGTCCCATCCGCAATTTTGTTGGGACTATGATCAGAGGTGAATTTTTGTCGGATTCAAATTGGAATATTTGTCGAAAAGTTGGAGCCTGGATGCCCTTGATGGATGCTGAATTTGCCCACATGAATTATACAACTTAAGTGGGTTAATGGTTAAGAGCATGTGTTTCCTCTTAAGAGGTTACAGGCTCAAAACTAGAGGGGTAGAGTATGTATGCCTTCGTAGACTTAGCAGTCAAATCGCTGTGTGGAGATGGGTCCATTGTCCCACAAACAAGGGGGTCTCATACATCAATTTGGTGTCTGGCTTCGCTGTGACCTTAAAATTGAATAATAATAATACATTATCTTCCTCTTCTTTAAACTTTTTACCCTGAGCGTGCAAAAATGGTGTCGATATGATACTATCGAGGAAATTTGGGTGCACACGTTCGGATAGACAATGCTCGAAAGAGAGAAGAAATAAAAATCCTTGTTATGAAAGCTTTGACTATTCATCTCCCACATACTATATCACTTTCGGTGACTATTTTTATAGCAACCTTGGTTTAACCACCTAACCTTTCAAGGCAAGAAAACATCTGTTTTTTGTAAGTCGTAAACCATCAATGACTCCATTATTAATATCTTGAGGTAAATATTAATGAATCCAAGCATAAATATCTTCCAATTCTGTCAACAAGGTTTTTGATCGATGGTAAAGTGAGTGTGTTTCATACCCATATTAACGTTCAAATCTATTAGAGACATGTCTCATGGCTGGCCTCTTTTGCACTATCTTGCTTGCACAAGCAAGATTTCTTGCAAATGAGGTCAAGTGCAAGCTTGTGGTATATTTGATATAGTAGATTCTCTCCACTTGCTACATCTTAGACAAAGGGTATCTCTCAAGGGTTGTATGCCATTTACAGTTTATTATAGTAAATTCCCATAATGGGTAAAGGCACAATGATCATTAAGTTAATTGGAAGAATTTCAAATAAAAATATGTTATTGAGTGTTACCATTCTAACCATCTATGCACAACAAATCTACACACGACAGTGGATATCGTTTTTTAAAGGTGATTATGTTAAATGTCAATAGTATGCACATTCTTCATGTACTAGCTTTCTCTGGGATAGTGTTGATGATATATTCACATGGTGAAGCACTAGGTTGAATGGGCCCTTTATCCAACAACTCTTGAATCTACTTCTTTATTGCATTAGAGAAGTGTTCTACAATGTTGGTGGGGGGAGGTGTTTGTTGCTTTGTGGCTCGTAACCCAACTATTGATATAAAGAAATCAATTGTGCACACACATTGAGTCTAGCATAGATCCATCTTAACTTTGAATCTATTAAATGCTAGGGCGTTCACAACTTTAGATTTTTGTGAGCATGCACACTGTCAAATGAGCCCAAATAGGTACTGCTTTTAGAAGGCTCTATACACACTGTCAAACGAGACCAAATAGGGATTGCTCTTAGAAGGCTCTATGCACATTGTCAAATGTGCCCAAATAGGGAGTGCTCTTAAAAGGTTACTAGGAGCTTGAAAACACAACTTGAATGCATACTGAGTTATCTTACACATGAGGCAAAAATGAAGGGATTTTTTGCTTGTGGTAACGAAAATAAGGTTCCAGAAGGTAGGTTGCATGGCTAGGGTTCCTTGGTGGATTAAAACATTCACTTTGTTTGCTCTCATTTCACTTATTTATCTCATTTTTGCTAGGGTTTTGAGTAGTGTTCCATGGAGATGCATCCCCTAGGGTGGGGTGTGTGCTCCCATGTCTCCGATGCACTTGGGACAAGGGGATGCCTTGGGAAATGTTTCCCCATGTCCTCCTTTTGGCAAAACTTAGGGATACATAAGGGGAAACATTTCCCAAATGTGGAGTATGCATTTACCCAAAAGGGGTGCTTGTGAGCCCTCCCTCAAAAAGGGTTGGGCGTTCCCCCCTAAATTTTGATTGAAAACAATAATTTATAAGTTAAGGTAAAAGTGGTATTCTCCTTATCTTTTATTTCATCCTTTAACATTATGATTCATTGACCTGGGAAGTTTGAGAGTGGCTCCGATCTCATTGGATTTCATATGGGCAAAGTAGAATTTTAGATCCCACTCAAAACCCAACAAACTTAACATTTTTCAGGATTTTAGGATTTGGGAGATTGCAACGTTTCCATTGGGTTCTATCATGTATGATGGTATGGAACTAGCATTTAATCTAGATCACCAACCCTTCTATGTACCTCGATGTTGGTGTCATTGATTATTGAACTCCTTTGTCATGATCCTAGTAAAATTGTACCTATCACTCAAACAAAATCTTGACTTGACATGTTAAGCCTTTTCTATCTTATTCTAATGCTTAAAGGATGATATTGATGATGAGGATCCCAATATACATAATGATTTTGATGACATATAGGTATTAATTGTAGCATGATTGTTTTTGGACTATAGAGGCCATATAGAGCTTCTTTGTTGATGTATTTTTGGTTGAAATATGGATTCCAATCGGTGCTGTTTTGGTTATATGCATGTTATATATATATATGAGAAATTAGCATATTTGTATATAATGGTTTGGATTAACATGGGTGCACATGAATATTTTCATATTTTTTCTTTTCAAAATTTGATTATTTAATGTATTTTTTGTTCAAGCAACTTCTTTGTCAAGATTTTTCTCCAGTTCCCAATTTTGGGGTTGATCGGTTCGAACCGACTTAGTTTTAATTGTAGGAATTTACAGGGTAAGTTCCTCAGATAGAACACCAAAGGACACCACTCACAAACAGATCACAGATCAGTACACCAATATTCTTGACGTGGTTAAAACCCTCAAAGAGGGAAATAGTCCACGGCCTGAGCCAACGCGGCCACTTCAGGGAATTTATTAATGCAAAAGAAAGAAAATTTACATAAGCTTCTCTCATGAATGGTCACCTTACAAATGACCCTCCATGCTCTTTAAATAGAGATCATCGACCAATCAGGTGTTAAGCCATGGATCAAGTGTCGGTAATATCGAGGAGAGAATGTGTTACAATCATTTAAAGAAGAAAACATGGCTTTGTTTTTGGCCATGTGATAAGAAACTCCAAAATCAATGAGCCCCTCATGAGAATGAGAAAAAGAAGATACATTTAGTGCATAACCAGACCGAGATGCTTGACAACCACATGCAGAAAGTGCTATTCCTGAAGATGAAGTTGAATTTGAAGAGTGCTCCAAATGGATGCTATGCTTTTTCATTGCTGCTTCCAAGGCTTCCATCTTCTTAAAGCATTTGGATTCTAAGTGGCCATCTCGATTACAAAAGTTGCAATGTCTATCAATCTTCTTCCCTTTGTTTTTATTTGCCTTATCATTTTGTTGAATTGATTTTTCATTTTGAGATTGAAATTGCTTAGGACCCTTGTTTGGTTTAGGACCATTTTTTTTAGGATATTGCTTTTTAGGATTCTTTGAATTTGGTTGTTGCTGGGTTGCTAAGCCTTTCGAAGAGTTTCCAGTATTAAGAAGACCAGGATGTAAGAGTTTTTCTTGTTCTCTTATTAAAGAATCACAAAAGGCATCAAAAGAAGGGGACTTGTAGGCTTGTCCTTGAGAAATAAAGGCTTCTCTAGTAGAATGGAAGGTGGAAACAAACATAGAGCAGGCTGGTCCTAACTTAGTAAGAATGGAATGGATAAGGCTACCATCTTCTTTCTTAACCTTAACACCTTCCAAGAGAAGTCTAAGGGTCTTGAACTTGGACAAAAAATCTTCAATGGAAGAAAAATTATTCGGGTCCAACGTAAGCAACTCATTTTCAAGTTGATGGGCTCTAGTTTAATTTTTAATTCCAAAAACTTTATTGACCTGTTTCATTGCTTCATCAGGGGTATTAAGTTCCGCGATATGGAATCTAAATTCTGGAGAAATAGACATCCATATCAACCCATGTGCTTGATTTTGCTTATTTTCCCATTTGATTGCCTTATCTTCATCTTTATGTTTAGATTCTTGGCCTGAGGCTATTCTATAAAGACCTTTACTTCTAAGTAAATCCACAATGTAGGACCACCATTGGAAGTACTTGGTGTTGTCAAGAATAACTTGGCATGGACTTGCCATTTTAATAGAAACTGACGCTGTAAATGCTAAAACTAAGTGTTCTAATGGAAAGATCTCGAAAAATTAGGCCGATTAAAAAAACCGGCTTTGAAAACGACTTCCGGATGAAGAAGTTATGGCTTTTTGAAGAAAAGTTGTTGAATATGCTGATGAAGTACGTGAATGTGCGGAAGTGAATGATAATGTTATATTTAAAAAAAAACCCTTCCCTAGGTCCCCCCCTCTTCCAAACTTAATTTAATTAGCTCACTTTAAATTTTTTTTTATGTGACCCACTTTTATAAATAAGTGAAAGACACTTTTACAATGGTACTTTATGAGCTACCCACTAAATTGTAACTTTAAAAGATAAAGAGACTTTAGAATTATAAGTGACTCACTTTTTATAATGGGTGAGAACACTTTTACATAAAGTAACTTTAAAACATAAGTTACATGTGATTTTTGAAAAAGTAACTCAACAAAAAAAAAGACTTGAACCCAAGACCTCTATTCTCATAAAGTAACTTTGGACCAAGTGAGCTAGTTTAAAAGGTTAGTAATTTTTGGAAACAGAGGAAGGAGTGCGTGCTTACTTGAGAAAGCCCTTTTTTCCTACAAAACAAAAAACCACATGACCCAAAATGGACATGCAAAAAAAACCAAACCTTACGATTTGAAATTAGATTTCGTCGGAAACTAAATATTTTCCTCAATGTTTCTGATTTTCCGAGATCACACTAAGGCGCTATAGAAAAGAGCATACACATGAGAAAAATCCTTCCTTTCTATTTCTGACTTGCCCAGATTGCACAGAGTCGTGGGGCAAAGGGCATACGTAGAAATGAAAGGTATGGATGCGGTATTAAAAAACAGAGAGATAAATAAACCGAAATAAATAGACAGATAAATAACTAAAACTGCAAAGAAACACTATATACCTCCAATTCTTAAAAATGACGTAGCTAGGGCTACTAGAAATCTTTTTGCGTGAAATGAAAGGGGTTCCTCACTGGAACAGATGCTCTTAACACAATAGAGTAGTCCTCTCGGCCCGAAAGCGAGGGCTACCAGAAACCTTTTCGCTTGAAACGAAAGGGGTTTCTCACTGGAACAGATGCTCCTAACACAATAGAGCAGTCCTCTCGGCCTGAAAGCGGTAAAAAACAATAGATCTAAGAAACGACAGTCGGATGAAGTTGTACCGACTTCGTATTTGGATCACCAACGGATGCGACCCTCAAATAGCTCTGATACCATGTAAGAATTTACAGGGTAAGTTCCTTATATAGAAATGAACATAAAAGTAATAGCATGAAAATAAGTAACCTCATAACGCTAAGAGAACATACGCCATGTATCACCAAAGTTTTGATTATATTAAAAATATGCAAGTACAAACAAACAAAGTCTCCTAAAGCCCAATAGCTCATAACATGATACAATATGACAACCTAGAGAAAATCCCGAGGAAAAGTCAAGTTTGATGTGGAGAAGATAAATGCACCAGAGCAAAATCGAATTCCATATGTGCACCTCAAGGGAAATCAAATTCTATATATGGCATAGTAAACTCATCCTTGAGTGAATCCAAGCAATGAGACAAATCCAGTCCACCAAATCCAAACTCGAGCGAAGTTCTGACAACATCAGATGATGATTTCAAATAAAGCTCAATGTAGACTCCTAGGAATTGTGTGATCTCCTCCAAAGGAATTGCGTAATCCTCCAAGTGAAGTGCTAAGAGTAGAATCACCCAAGATAACTTTGAGATGAGGCCCCACATAATCTTCAGTCCAAATATTCCTTAGAATATTCCTCCAGTGCATAAGTTCCTCTATAAATTTGATTTTCCACATGTGCAATTGTTGCTTTATCTCTGGGAAATTTGATTTTGTGAAATAATGGTGTATTTATGATGCAGTGTGCTCAGTGATCCTCCACATGTCTGTTGACTCGACTCTTTGACTTAGGATAATTTCCATGTCACATGGAATAATTTATTTATCTTTATTTAATTTAATTATAGCCTAATTAAATGCCACAATTTCCACTAAACTTAGGAAATGCGAGTTTTGAGGTCTAGAACATATTATTAACCCCTTAAAGTGTGTCATAGTAGAAAGTTGAGGGTGAGAGGTGTAATTTTTATTATTCATATCCCATATAATTTCTCTAAAATACACTTATTACTATTTCAATACAATTTTATTTGCAATTTTCTTAGTGCAAAAAATATAAAAATTAAAAAATGACTACTTAGACTTAACAAAATTCCACGAAATTTTTTGTGTGATTTAGTATGGTAATATACATCGTCTCTAAACACTAAGATGTGTTAGGGGCTCAACCTTCAAATTGTTACCTCGACTTTGGGATAAAAAGTGAGTGAAAAAACCTAGAAAATTATTCGTCTCTAAAAAGAAAGGATAATTAACCAGATTAAAAAAACACTCCAAGGTGTACTCGTTCGCTGATTGAGTTCCAACATCTTAGGCTTGTTACAAACCAGTGTTGCGGGGGAGTGCCCCCCCCCCCTTCGCTCCCGCTCCCGATCCGCGCTCCGGGCGGGAGCGGGTCGGGAGCGCGCTCCCTAAAAAAAATTTCGCTCCTTGCCTTTTCGGGAGCGTTTTGCCTTTTTTTTTGTAGTAATGTTCGAAATGCAATTTTTTTTTAAAGAAACAAATAGTTTTTGAGTGGGGCAACTTAATGATCAAGTCTAGGCCCTAGTATTGATATGCTATTCATGGTAATGTTAAATTCTTAAAGTAAAAGTGACATTTTCTTTAATTTTCATTTTTATCCTTTTACTTAAATTTTTAACATTACCATGAAATGACTCAGGATGTTTGAGAGTGGTTTCGTCCTCATTAGATTTCATATGGAGAAAGTAGAATTTTAGATTTCATTCAAAATCCAGCAGACTTATCAGTTTTTCAGGATTTCAGGATTGGGGGATTGCAATGTTTCCATTGAATTTTGTCATGTATTAGGGTATGGAACTCATATTTAATCAAGAGTACCAATCCCTCTATGTACCTTGATGTTAGTGACATTGGTTGTCGAACTCCTCTATCATGACCCTTCTAAAAATGTACGCATCACTCAAACAAAATCTTGACTTGACATGCTATGCTTTTTCTATCTTATGTTAATGCTTAGAGGGTGATATTAATGACAAAGATCCCTATACAGATACAAAGGTAATGACAAAGATACCTCTGGATATTAATGCTTGGAGGGTGATATTAATGACAAAGATCCTGATTTTGCAACAAGACTAAAAAATTAGACATTTCTCGTGGTGGCAAGAGGCCCAAGCATAAGAAATAGATAATAGATTTACTTCTCTTCTCTAGTTTCTAGTAGCTTTTATAACTATTGACTCTTTCATATTTATTATGATATTTTTTTAAACAATATATGACAATTTAAGTTTGAAGTTGGCAATTATAACTCATTAGTAATGAATTATGAATATGATGCTTCATGAAAGTTGAAAGTTGTTTCATTTTGTTTCATTTTATAACATTTCATTTCATGTTAGATATTATTTGTTGTAATGGTTACACTTAGCTTACAAGTACAACTTTGGTGATCAATGATGATAAATGTTATATATTGAATTTTGAAAGCTTGAAACTTTAAGATCGATAAATCATGAGACTCAATATGTTGTATGTTACTATGTTACTAACTTGCGGATGTGGTTGATGAAGATCATAACTTCTAGATGATTGTTGTTATATGGTTCAATCTATGCTTTTTTATGTTTTTTATATCTAATTCATCATTCTACATGTTTTTGTTGACATATATGTATCAAAAATTAAAAAATATAAAAAATATATATATTTTTAAAAAATCGCTCTGGGATTCGCTCCCAAACCGGGAGCTTCTGAAAATGGTCGCTCCCGCTCCCGCTCCCGCTTTTGCTCCCGCTCCCCGCTTCCGCTCCCGCTCCCAAGTAACATTGTTACAAACTCAAAACTCATCATTACCAGTATCACTTATTACAATTCCTTGCAAGGTGTGGAATCTGGGTACAAGAAAAATGATGAGAAATAGAAGTAGAGTTTAAAAACTCTATTGACTGATGATATTTGATGGTACAAGTGTCCTTTGATACCTCTTTGGGCATGGAGTCTTCATATAATCATCAGGTGCCACTCCAGTGGTCAACATTTGGCTCCTATATGGGGATGCATGTTAGATATAAAGTGATAGTTTGCAAGAACCTGGAATCTACATCCATTGACAAAAGACATATATCAGCAGTATCCATTCAAAATATCATCAAATAAAATGAAGTACATAAATGGAAATTTACTCTAGGAACATTAATAACAATTTATTCATGAAATAAAACTTCTTAAACAAAATTTATGAGGGATAAGGTTAGAAATATGATACAAAAAGATGGCCCATGACATGAAATATCTTCGGTGAAATCCATCTTGAGAACCTGCCTAATCACAAGCAAATCCATATGTTCTTTCTTTGATGTGCCTTGTCCAATTCTGACTATCTGGGACTATGACTTGCCCTAATGTTAACCTGTTTGTGGCCATCGGATATACCAAACCTCTTCCTTTTCCTTTTTCGACTATTGATATGTTGAGGCTTGATCCTGCTCAAAACTAGTGGTTCATTTTTTATATCTTTTTTCCTTTTTCTCTTTTTTCATTTTTTTCCTGATTAGTTGTAATGGTGATGATGATGCAATTACTGTCAATCCCACTGCTTTGTCTTGAAAATGCTCTGATTGAAGATTTGAAGTACCCTAATTTTTTAAGCTATGCTTAATCTCTTTGTTTTAAATATGTTCTATTGGGGGGGGGGAGAAAATCTGTCAACACTGAATCACTTCCTGTCTAACATGATCTATAGATAATCTCATTGTTGGGTTTCCTTGGATCTTCAACATGATATATTTTCTCCAACTTCCAATCAAGTCTGACAAAGGAATTATCAAGCATGGGGATGGTGGCATATGATAAGTCCATTTGAAGGCTACCACTTTAATCTGATGCTCATTTTCTTGATAGGAGCATTCCACATGAATCAAGAACATCTATCACAACAATATCCAGTGATTATTCTGTTTGGGTATGTAGCTAGGAAAACCTGTAAATCTTTAATTATCCCACACACTTTAATTCTTTTAGAATCCATTGAACATATGTTGTTATAGGGCCTAGATACCCTTAAGTTTAATTGCTCCATGACTTTCTTGGTCATGACATTTGATGAAGCCCCTGAATCAAGCATGCAATTGTGTAAAATACAATCATTCACTATCAAAGAAACATAAAATGGTAGATGATCTTTGTTCCCCACATAACAGTTCAAACTTCATACCCTTCAATACAATTTTCTCATCTTTTGGTTCATCATTAGGCTTTTCTTCCCTTTGAGTAACTTCAATGGCACTTAGTAACTTTTCCCTTTGAAATGGTATCTTTAAAAGGTTTGTCACTGGGATAGAAACCTTTACATTATTCACCCAATTTCCCAAGTTGAAATTTAATTTTGAAGTAGGAGGAGAAAAATTTATGTGATTATTTCGGTCTTGAATATCGCCACTCTGATAAGTCATCCCTTTGTGTTTTGCCAGAGTAAGAATCTGTCCAGATGTAGGCTTTTCCCCCAAAATGTTAGTGACTTTGTCAAAATTTGCAATCATATTGTCAACCCCAAGATTATTAGGCCTATGGTCAATCTCGTGATTTCTTTCGATGGTGTATATTTGATCTTCCATGGAGAATATATTGATTTGACCACTTGCCCCTACATGTTCATCTCCTAACATGCCACTTCCCATGATTCTCTTGACATATGGGTATGTGGCCTCTTCATGGAACTCATTACATGGCTCACAAAAAGGGGGAATTTGATCTACCATCTTGGTGGATTCCAATGGATTAGGAAGCCTATAATCTTGTGGAGGGCCTTCATTCTTTTGCCATCTATCATTTGGCCTAGGTTGGAATCTTTGCACTTGTGATCTTTCCATGGCCACCAACCTATTTAGCATGGCTTGCATTTCTTTAATGTGATTTGCTTCCATGCTCTTGATGAGTTGAGTCGATTCTTTAATAGGGTTATGTGTAGTCTCTTCCTTGGCCTTGCCTTTTGAATCATTTGATTTTCATGGCCCTCTATTGAAACCAGGAATTTTAGATTTTCCTGATTGCTTTCTAGCCCTTTCTATCTTCAAGGCTTTAGATTGAGCTATACTTAAATTCGTAGGCTCCTTCCTCCTCAACTCATAGGCGGTGTCAAAACCAAAAGCATCTAGATATGAGCACACAAGAAATTCATCAGGAGGTTTAATGGTAGCAGGCATGCTTTTTACTAATTCATTGAATCTCTTGTTAAACTCTTCCATGGTGTCATTCTCATTTTTCTTCATGTTGCTAATGACATTGATTAAATGCCTATTTTCCTTCTTCCCTCCAAACTTATCTAAAAATGCAGTTAGAATGACTTGTAAAGAGTTATATGAGTTAGCAGGTTGCTCAGTGAGCCAATCAAGAGCATCATCTTCTAAAGATAAAACAAAAAGTCTCATCTTCACATCCTCATAGTTAGCAGTGTTACACCATTTAAAGATACAAACATTAAAGTTTTTTACATGTGATGTAGCACTAATGGCATTGTTAACTTGAAATGAAGACAACTTTTCAATAGCCTTGTCAGGGATATTGTGAGGATAGCCATTTATGTTAGTAAAGTTATAAGGACCAAAAAGATCATTCATGATGCTAGGCTCAACTTGTTCTTGAAAAAGCAAATGAATATCAGAAATAACCTCTTGCCCAAGACTAGCAAGAGCTCTACTATGAGAAAGTCTATTCAACCTCTCTCTAAAACCCCTTTCAGGATCAGGAGATGGGCTAACTAGACCACTTGAATTTCTCCTAGTAGAGACTCTTGCAAAATTTGGGTTGAGTGGAGTCGCCACTTGAGAAAGAATCTAAATCTAATGTCCAAATATGCTAAAATCAAAAGTTAGCCAATTTCCTAGGTACATGAAAACTTTTCCTTGACAACTGAGCTAAAGATGTTGCTCTTGCCGCCTACACCTATATATAAGTCAGTGAGAAAAGCCTTCAACCCCACAAGGTGTGATTGGTGGCCGACAACTAAGAGAAGGGGTTGTCACACTAAATCTCGACTCTCTCTTTTTAAGCTATCTCCTAGGTTAGCTATGAGGAGTGTTCCCTAAATGGAAAACTAAGAAATGTGAGGCTCTAGGAGAGATGTTAAAGTGAAAGTGGATTACTTTTAAGAATTATGAACAAAATATGATACGAGCAATAAAAATCACTAACATGAAAAACCATAAAACCAATGCCTTAAGATAAATTGCTCAACATGAATGAAAGATACATTTGCTCAAAACAAAAGTTAGAATGCTTCCAATAATGAAAGCAAAGTAATTCTGAAATGCAAACAAAAAATGTTACCACAAGATATTTGTAAGATATAAAATCAAATCATGAATCAAAACATATCTTGCCAAAACTCAACAATCAGAAAATTTGCTTTAAAAAAAGTAAAATAGGGGATGATAAATGCTAAATCAAGATGTCAATATGCAATTAGATTTGAGTATGAAATGAAAACACTTATTACAAATTTGAAGAATCACAATACTTGTTTTGAAGTGTTTCTTGAAAATAAACTTTGCCATATAACAATTCAAAACATCAATGGACAAGTAAAGTAAATGTGATGGAAAGTGTTATTGGTTAATTTTATTGGTTACTTCTACAACAAGATTGCAATTGAATTTTTGAATCCTCAGGCTTCACCCTCATCCAAAGATATGGATTTCGCAGTGAGGAGTCCATAAAGGAGTAGAAGGTCTTTAAGATGTCTACTTCAACCAATTTATGTTGGAGGTAAAAATTTAATGAGGCTTGGGGTCATCCTATACTAAAATGCCTAGATGAAGTGCAATTTGTGTTAATTCTCCAATTAAAATAATGCTACATTCAAATGCTTCAAATAGAAATAAGATAGTTGTAAAACTTGAGAGACTAGAATGTAAATGAACTCATATGTGTTTGTACCAATGTTGCACGAAGCGGGGACGAAATGGGGACGTTTTTTGGAAGCTGGGATGCGGAAGCGTCATTTTCCAAAAATCTAGGAAGCGAAGCGTCTGCTATATATATATTTTTATATTTTTTTGCATTTATATTCAAAACAAACATCCCAAATACAAGACATGAAAACATGCATATTTTTGCATAAATCAATATGGCATCCATGATTCCATTGTAGTTACTAATATGTACATCAATGATTAATTATTCAAGCATCAACCATCTATATTCTAGCAGTTACGAACATACATCAAATTTTTAAGCATATTATAAAACATAAAACATTTAAGCATATTATACAACATAAAACATAGAGCATATTATGATTTATCTAGCAAGTGAGCAACTGTCAACAATTGTCATATCCAAAATTCAAATAATAATGTTCACAAAATAGGTCATTTGGTCACCGCGAAGACAAAAAGGTTCAAATTCACAAGCCTACAGGTCTGATGATTAATGTATGACAAAAGTAGTAAGTTGTGAATATATCTACTAATCTCTCCTCCTTCCACCACGAAGAGAACGTGGTAGCGGGCCTCCATGTGGTGACAATGAAGAAGATGGTGCTCGTGGAAGTTGTGGCACTGAAACTGATGAAGACGAACCCCCTACTGTTGGTGTTGAACCATGGAACCTAGGAACTAAGGGACCAGATGGGGGTGGCATCTCAACACGATCATCATCATCCTGGAATCGCTCAAAAAATTCATAAAAAAAACACGGAGGAAGCTCGCGATCCGTACACTTCGTACGACCGAAGCGCGTTTCGGAAAAACCGAAACACGTTTCGGTCACACGCTTCCGAAATTTCCAGGAAGCGTGTTTATCAGCTCGAAACCCGAAATGCGCTTCGGACTCACTCATCTGTACAGTCGCGGATTGGGGTTTTGATCCATTAAATGGAAAATAGACAAATAAAATGGAATAGATTGCTTTAAGCTACAATTGTTTCAAATATATGATAGTGCTCCAATAGTTTCCATGACATATAACATATATTGACCAAACAGTGAAAGCATGACGTTTCCTGCAACACTGGTTTGCACCATTAAATGGAAAATAGACAAATAAAATGGAATAGATTGCTTTAAGCTACAATTGTTTCAAATATATGATAGTGCTCCAATAGTTTCCATGACATATAACATATATTGACCAAACAGTGAAAGCATGTACTTGAAGAAATTATGAAACAATTAAAACTTTTCGAAGTATGAAGTGTTTACACATAAGATAAGATGTGCTCAAGTTTACAAGTTTGAAGCTTATGCATGTGAAAATTATTTTAAATAGAAGATTATGAAAAGTTGCATGTGGATTGGAATGAGTTAATTCTTAAGCATGAAGTTAAGTGTTTAAAAGTTAATAAAACTAGAAGAAAAAAATCAATTAAACCATAATGATTCCTTCCTCAAATGAGGAAGGGTGATGCCGTGGGAAAAATCCCAAGCTCCTTCACTTTTATTTTATTAGTGTTTGAGATGGATTAAAATGCCTCTAAAAGTGCCCACAATATTAGAGAGATATTTACAAAGTGCAGAAATTTAACAAGGTTAGACTCTCTCTAAAAAATATACAACAAGTTACAAGGCTCAATAAGGCCCCTCAAAGATAGTTGCAAGGCTCAATAAGGCCCACGACCTAAGTGAATTCGCTCCTTCCCCTGAAATGGTTACGACCTCCCTTGAGTGCTCATGGTTCCCCTTGAAAAATCGATCCTTGAAATGGGTGAGGGGGTTCTGCATGCATACAAGCTGCTCAATGCTCAAGCCTATGGGCTGCAAAACAAAACCAATTGTCAATGTCAAACTAAGAAAACTAAACAGAAATTAAACTACAATTTAATATACAAAATACTAGTTCAACTAATGGGAGTGAACCCCCATACTTGCCTAGCTTTGGAAATGACTCTTGAATAGCAGATATAACTTTGAAAGAGTTAAAATAAAAAAGTATTTAAATGATGATTAAGTAACTATAGAGCAAAGAAACTCCCTCTTGCTTCGTTGGATAGAAAACTTTGGAGTGTAAGATAGCTAAGTCTTTAATCACTATGGCTTCAGGAGTTGGTTGATTTCGGGAAGATTTCCCCCACTTCCGGATGAATTCCTGCACACAAAACTAAAATCTTTCCTACACACTTGAAAGAAATATTAGTTCATACATGAATTAGAGCAAGATAATAAACAAGATAACCAAACATTTCTCATAAAATGAGTTGGAAAACCTATTCTTAGAATATAACTCTAAATCAATGGGTGTGTAAGATAGCTTGCACACACCAATCCAAATAAAATGACAAAATACAATCTAATATTCATTCAATATGCTAATGGAAATGAACATAAAAGCGATAACATGAAAATAAGTCACCTCATAATGCCAAGAGAACATACGCCATGTATCCCCAAAGTCTTGATTATATTAAAACTATGCAAGTACAAACAGACGAAGTCTCCTCTAGCCCAATAACTTATAACATGATACAATATGTGAGCCCATAGCTTCATTATATAGAGAGTCGGGAGAAAATCCCAAGGAAGAATGGAAGAATGCATGTGAAAACTGAACTTGGAGCAAATTGCAATGAAAGATAAGTCAAGTTCAATGTAGAGAAGATAGAGACACCAAAGCAAAATGGAATTCCGTATGTGCACCTCAAGGGAAATCAAATTCCATATATGGCATAGTAAACTCATCCATGAGTGAATCTAAGCGATGAGACAACTCCAGTACACCAAATCCAAACTCAAGTTAAGTGCTAACAATCTCAGATTATGATCTCAAATAAAGCTCAACGTAGACTCCTAGGAACTGCGTGATCTCCTCCAAAGGAACTGCGTAATCCTCCAAGTGAAGTGCTAAGAGTAGAAGCACCCAATATAACTTTGAGATGAGGCCCCACATAATCTAAAGTCCAAATATTCCATATAATATTCCTCCAGTGCATAAGTTCCTCTAATAAATTCAATTTTCCACATGTGCAACTGCGGCTTTATTTTTGGGAAATTTGATTTTGTGAAATAATGGTGTATTTATGATGCAGTGTGTTATGCTCTTAACTTGCAAAACAATACCCAAGCGAAGAAAAGATACCGAGAACACAAAATATGCGAAGAAAATATACCCAGAACAGAGAATAGCAATGATTTTATTATTCAGAGAGAAATGTTCACAGGCCTCTTCGAGGGGGCAACCTCCAATAGAGCAGAGCTCGATTACAAAACAAGACACGATGCTCCTCGCAGGGAGTCTCTATCCTTTATATATGACTCATACATGCAATACCACGAGCCAATATCGTGGGTTTTATTAATACCATCTATCTAATACTACCGCCCATTTACCATCTATCTAATACTACCGCCCATTTGCAACTAACTGTGGTCCCGTCATTAATTGCGGGTTAACCACTTACAAATATTAATATGGGCTTTATTGACTCTTGACTATGACGTGATCCCATGACATAAATAAGGGGGTTAGGGTGGGACCCTAACATGCCCTCCCCCTTGAGACTAGCCTTGTCCTCAAGGCTGAAGCTGCGGAAACTGCTGAAGAATAGTGGCTGGTTCCCAAGTTGCATCTTCCGGAGAGGTGTCTTTCCATTTGACGAGGACCTCCTTAAGCATGCGGCTGCGTAGGTGCTTCTCTCGTGTGTCTAGAACCTGTTCAGGTTGAAGCCATGTTGACCCTTCTTCGTCCAATTCAGGTAGACTGGTTTGAACTCGGCAATTGTTCCCAATCACTTTCTTGAGGCACGATACATGGAAAACTGGGTGGATTCTTGCTGTAGGTGGCAAAGCCAACTTGTAAGCCACTTCTCCAATGCGCTGAAGTACTTGGTATGGTCTGTAGAATTTTGGAGAGAGCTTTTGACAACCCTTGTCTTTGAGTGATGTTTGCTTATATGGTTGCAGCCTCAAAAAGACCTGATCCCGTTCTTGAAATTGGCGCTCTGACCGATGTTGGTCAGCCTGTTGTTTCATACGGTTCTGACCTTGATGAAGATTCTCGCGCAGATGGGCAAGCATGGTTGCGCGGTGTTGTAGGAGTTGATCCACGGCTTGTACTTTGGAGCACCCCGTGAGATAAGAAGTAGGGGAAGGCGGAAGTTGTCCATAGACTACTTCATAGGGAGTCATTTTGGTAGTGGCATGATAGTTGGTGTTATACCACCATTCCGCCAGAGGTAACCGCTGTACCCAAAGGTGTTGTTTTTCTAAAGTGAAACACCTAAGGTAGGTTTCTAGACATTTGTTGACTGCTTCGGTTTGACCATCTGTTTGCGGATGATATGAAGTACTGAGTTTGAGTTGAGTGCCTTGTATTCTGAAGAGCTCCTGCCAAAAATTACTGGTGAAGATTGGGTCGCGGTCGGACACAATAGAAGTGGGCATGCGATGCAATTTGAAGATCTGATCCATGAAAGTTTGAGCAACCAAAGTGGGTGTGAATGGTTGGGGTAGGGCGCAGAAATGAGCATATTTCGACAGTCGGTCCACAACCACCATGATGACTGACTTGTCCAGACTTTGGAAGACCTGTAATGAAATCCATGGAGACCTCCGTCCAAATTAACGCCGGAATGGGCAATGGTTGTAATGTGCCTGGTGTGTGGACGGTTTCCCCTTTGTGGCGTTGACAGACGTCACATTCTGCTACGATGTCCTGTTTCATGCCAGCCCAAAAAAGTGATCTTCTGGTGCGAGCTTCTGAAAGCCCGAATGTCCTGCAATGGGAGATGAGTGCAATTCTGCTAAAATGCGACTTTTGAGGGTGGATGTTGGTGATATTACGACTCTGTCCTTGTAGCGAAGAATATCATTCTGCCACGAGTAGCCCTTGCTGGAATTAGGATCTACCTGCAATTGAGAAATGAGTTGAGAGAGCCCGGGATGTGAAAACCATTCCCTGCGAGCCTCTTCAATCCAATCTGGAATGGGGAGTGAAATTGCGAGCAGAGTACTTTCCTCCTCAAATTGGCGCGACAATGCATCTGCTACCCTGTTGTCTTTCCCTTTCTTGTAAATGATCTCATAATCATATCCCAGCATTTTGGCTAACCATTTATTTTGTTGTGGGGAAGATAGGCGTTGCTCCAAAAAATATTTAAGACTATGATGATCTGTGCGGATTTGGAAACGTCGCCCCAACAAGTAAGGTCGCCAGGTCTCGACTGCATGTAAGATGGCCATCATTTCCTTCTCGTAGGTAGATTGGCCCAAATTCCTCCCACTTAGTTGTTGGCTGGTGAAGGCCAATGGTCGCCCTTCCTGCATTAAGACTGCTCCAATACCTGTTCCCGAAGCATCAGATTCAATGACAAATGATTTCGTGAAGTCCGGTAGTGCTAAGACAGGAGTGGAACACATGGCGGTTTTGAGAGCGGTAAATGCCTGTTGTGCTTCTTCGTTCCAGAAGAAGGAATTTTTCTTTAGGAGTTGCGTTAGGGGCTTCGCTATGCAGCCATAGTTGCGGACAAATTTACGATAATAGCCTATGAGACCCAAAAATCCTCTCAAGCTTTTCAAGGTCTTAGGTTGAGGCCATTCTTGCATTTCCTGGATCTTTTTTGGGTCCACCTTGACACCTTCACGCCCCACAATGTGGCCCAAATACTCAACTTCTTCCATGCCAAACGAACACTTAGACATCTTGACAAATAATTTATGCGTGCGGAGCAGTTGCAAGAGTAGATCTACATGCTGAAGATGTGCCGCCCAAGTGCCACTATAGATGAGGATGTCATCGAAGAAGACAAGGACAAATTTTCTGAGATATGGTTTGAGGAGGTGATTCATAAGGCTCTGAAAAGTAGAGGGGGCATTACAGAGACCAAATGGCATGACCAGGAACTCATAATGGCCTTCATGAGTTCTGAAAGCTGTCTTGGGAATGTCGACTTCCTTCATGCGAATTTGGTGGTAGCCTGAGCGAAGATCCAACTTAGTGAAGAATTGAGCCCCATTGAGTTCGTCCAGAAAATCGTCAACCACTGGGATGGGAAATTTATCTTTGACTGTTAACTTATTGAGGGCCCTGAAGTCTGGACACATCCGCCACTCCCCATCTTTCTTGAGGACCATGACCACTGGAGATGAATAAGGACTAATGCTGGGACGAATGACACCTGCTTCCAACAATTCCTTGATGATTTTTTCTATTTCATTCTTTTGGGTGAACGGATATCTATATGGCCTCACATTTGGGGGTTGGGCCCCTGGAACCAATGTGATGCTATGATCATGTTCCTCTCGCGAGGGTGGAAGCTCATGAGGCTTGTCAAAGACAGTCCGATGTTTATTTAAAATCTGTTGCATCTCAGGATGAATTGGCGGGGGCATGGTATCGACTACCTGGATGGCATTAAATTGAGCTACCACTCCATGATGGCCCTTTTTTAACAATTTTTCCATCCTATGCGAGCTGATGATAGAGGGGGCTCCCGCCTGTAGTCCACGGAGGGTATGTGTGGAGTAGTTCTGCTTAAAACTCATATATAACTCCTGGAAATCCATTGTGATTGGCCCAAGAGTGCGGAGCCATTCCGCGCCGAGGACAATGTCGCAACCCCCCATGTGTATTGCAAACATGTGGGTTTTCAATTGATAATCCCCCATTTGAATTTTGACATTTTCACAACGACCTTCACATTTCATTGTGCCCCCATCTGCGATCTGGACTTGGAAGTTAGAAACTGCCCGGACGAAACAATGTGCTGCTTCAGCGATCTTTTGGTGGATGAAATTATGGGTACTTCCACTATCAATCAAGACTACTACTGGGCGATGTTTAAGAAAACCCCTGATTTTGAGAGTTTGAGGGGAAGAAATTCCTGCCAATGCATTCAGCGAAATAATTGGTTCATCAGATACAATCTCCTGTTGGTTATCTTCTTCGATCACCTCCGGTTCCTCAAGTGGTGGATCTTCCTCTGTGGAGCTGTAGTCAGTGGCATCTATTTGAAAAAACTTGTGCTCTTTGCATTTATGACCCGGGGAATATTTTTCATCACAGTAGTAACATAGTCCTTGCTTCCTTCTTTCGGCCATTTCCGCAGGTGACACCTTTTGAATCTTAAGTGTCTGAGTCATATTGGGAGCCTGTGAGGGACGACCTTTAGCGGGGAAGTTGGGGCGGCTGGATTGGGCTGTTAATGCACGTTCCACCTTACGGGCTACCTGGCAAACCTCTGTCCATGTGGGAGGGTGGTGGAGTAGAACCTGAGCTTTGATGGCTTCTTTAAGACCGCTGATAAAGCATTCCATGTAGAACTCATCTGTGAGACCCTTAGTGCGGAAGGCTAAGGTTTCAAAAGCAGTAATATATTCCTCCACTGTACCCGTCTGTCGGAGCTTAGTGAGATGCCCCAAAAAAGAGTCTTCCTGTTCAAAGCGACTGCGAAGAGTTTTGGCAAATTGGGCCCAATTCTGAAAATGTCCATTGCAACGCTGATGCCATTCCTTCCATTGCCATCGTTCATTGTCCAAGTACATGGTGCCAACCATAAGCTTAGTCCCCTCATCTGTGATATGATTCAATTGGAAATACTGCTCCATTTGTGCTAGCCATGCTGACGTGTGAGAACTGTCAAATTTCTGCATATCCAACTTGGGAGGTCGCTGACTGGGTGGTGGATGGGAGTGCCAAACGTGAGGAGAGTGGCTAGACTCACCCTCATGGCATTCATGGCCATTATACGCCTCCTCGTGGGCTGGCTTCTTGCCCTTTGAGAATGCCTCCTGTAACTGGTTACTCATTCCTTTAAGCTCAAGTTCTATGTGGTTACTCATTCCTTGAAGGTCAAGTTCGATCTTGTTCACCGTAGTTTGGAGGGAGTTGACATAGCTTTCAATTTTGTAGATCCTTTCATTGGCCATCGCTTGAGCGTGAGTTTCTACCATACACCAACCTGATGAAAAATTGGGACCGCCTAAAAATTTTTACTAAGAAATTGAATGGTACCACCTTGCTCAGCTCGTCGTCCTGATACTGATGGGCTAGGTCACCAATAAGCGCCCCGGAAGATCTCAGACTTTTTTTTTTTTTGGAAAACTCCTAATGGAGTTTTACTCCTTCCTGATCAATACTGCAGTCGCCAAATCCTCAAAATGTTAATGCCGCCAAAAGTCCTGCGAAAGTTATATCCAGGTACAGGAACCCTTCACAACTACTCCGATCTGGTGGATCTGAGAGATCTGAATGGTGGAACAACTGTTGCTGCTGATCTGGAATATCCGATTTGGTGGATCTGAGAGATCTGAATGGTGGAACAACTGCTGCTGCTGATCTGGAATAGATGATGTGTGATCCCCCGATAGAAAGGGAACTATGGTATTGGGGAGTGTCAGGTGCTACAGATCGCAATATACATAAGGGTCTGACAGTAGTACTCGGCCCAATGTTTCAGGGCTCTAACTAAGGAGGATCGACCGTACCCTTAGCCGTACAACCCGACTACCCTATCGTACGGGCGAGTAATCTCTCCGAGTGCTATTCTCGGTGTACTGTAGCCACAAGACGGCCGAAGGTTTATCTATGGCGAGGTTTCAAGGGAGCTAGGGGGCTTCCTATATACCCAGAGGGTACGTGGAAGACAGTCCGTGCGCGGTTCTGTCTAATGCGCTACTACTCGAAGGGGTACCCACAGGGGTTACAAGGGAGTCCAACAGACGTGACCACCTCTTGTATTTCCTGCGTGCATGCCTCCCCAAATCCGCAGATTTATGCGCTTAACGACAGATCCCGTGGTTTAAAGACGCCGGAACACGTCTCTAGCCAAAAAATTTTTTTGCTAAAATTTGGAGATCCCACCGAGCCCTGGAAAGTGCTCTGATACCACTTGTTATGCTCTTAACCTGCAAAACAATACCCAAGCGAAGAAAAGATACCGAGAACACAGAATATGCGAAGAAAATATACCCAGAACACAGAATAGCAATGATTTTATTATTCAGAGAGAAATGTTCACAGGCCTCTTCGAGGGGGCAACCTCCAATAGAGCAGAGCTCGATTACAAAACAAGACACGATGCTCCTCGCAGGGAGTCTCTATCCTTTATATATGACTCATACATGCAATACCACGAGCCAATATCGTGGGTTTTATTAATACCATCTATCTAATACTACCGCCCATTTGCAACTAACTGTGGTCCCGTCATTAATTGCGGGTTAACCACTTACAAATATTAATATGGGCTTTATTGACTCTTGACTATGACGTGATCCCATGACATAAATAAGGGGGTTAGGGTGGGACCCTAACACAGTGTGCTCAGTCATCCTCCACATGTCTGTTGACTCGACTCTTTGACTTAGGATAATGTCCAAGTTATTTCCACGTCATTCTGTTACATTCAATAATTTATTTCCCTCGTTTTATTTAATTCTAGCCTAATTAAATGTCACAATTTCCACTAAACTTAGGAAATGTGAGTTTTGAGGTCCATAACATATTATTAACCCCTTAAAGTGTGTCATAGTAGAAATTTGAGGGCGAGAGGTGTAATTTTTTTATTCATACCCCATATAATTTCTCTAGAATACACTGATTACTATTTCAATACAATTTTATTTGCAATTTCTGCAGTGCGGAAAATCTAAAAAAATTAAAAAATGACTATCTAGACCTAACCAAATTCCACGAATTTTTTTGTGTGATTTTGTATGGAATATATATCGACTCTAGACACTAAAATGTGTTAGGGGCTCAACCTTCAAACCGTCGCCCCGACTTTGGTGTAAAAAATGAGTTGAAAAACCTAGAAAATTATCTGCTCTAAAAAAAAAGGGATAACTAACTAGATAAAAAAAGCACTCTAAGCTCATTTGTTGATCGAATCCCAACATCCGAGGCCTATTACAGATTCAAAACTCATCATTACTAGTATCACTTATTACAATTCCCCACAGGGTGTGGAATCTGGTTAGAAGAAAAATGATGAGAAATAGAAGTAGAGTTTAAAAACTTTGTTGAATGATGATATTTAATGGTACAAGTGTCTTTTGGTACATCCTTGGGCATGGAGTCTTCATATAATCATGAGGTGCCACTTCAGTGGTCAACCATCTCGAAGGTAGAATAGGCCTTGTATGGGTACTTGTTGTGCCCCATTGTCAATTCGACGAAGCTTCAAACTTGATTCCTAAAAGAGACCAAATTGAATATTGTTTCAAGTTGGAAGTGTCATGTGTTGAATGTCACCCAGATGTTAGGTTGAGGGACTGCTTGTTTGCATCTGATGTTGTGTTGAGGAGAATGATATGGACCTACTTTATTGAGGCCCAATCAAACACCAAAAAATGAGGCCCCCAAACCTCTGAGCCATAAAACATGGTAGGCTGGTTAAGAACTTGGATGAGATTTTTTAAAAATAATGATATAAACACTATGTCTCAAGGAGGTCCAGGGATCTGTAGTTCTTGTAATCTGAGGTTGGAAGGCCTGCTGTAAACTGAAATGAGGTCTTAATAAATCCACTCCCAAATATGTGTAATGTTGGCAATCTCAATCTTCTCCCCTATAAAGAAGAAAAGTAGGTTCAAGAGGGTCTTCTTTGTCACATTGAAGACCATAATGTTGGTTTTACCCAAGTTAATTGTCAATTGTTGAAGATCAAAGAGAGCAAGGGAATCTAACTATCTCTACAATCCCTCTAGAAATGAGGCTAAGAGGACCACGGTGTTTGCAAAGTGTAGAATAGATATCTTAACATGGTGAAGGTGACATCCGTCACTGTCTTGGATATGGCTGTGGAGAAAATTCTCCAACTCATCAAAATATATCCCCAAATGTAAACCAAGTAGAAAGCTTTGTTTATGTGAACTACAACTTGAGGTTGTTGCCCCATTATCGTGAGTCGACAAAGAATGATAGAACATATGTGAATTAGGACAATAATCTAGAGGAGGTTAATTTGGAGGATGGAGCCATAGTTTTAGAGCATTCAGAGGTTGAACTTTTGGGTGATCATGATGGTGATAATATTCATGGAGCATAGATGCCAAACCCATCAACTAGCAGGTTTCTAGATGTAGGAGCGGTTCCTTTAGCTTCATAATGTCCAAAGTTGCATGGCAGCCATGTAGTTGTTGGTTGTGTTCCACAAACACTGCCACATAGTCCTACTCCTCTTGTTCAAAGATTATGGAAAAATAAACTAGGTGGCAAGAGGAAAGCTTAGTAGACATTAGCCTATTTGTCTTTTCTTTGTTTAGAATTAGTCTCTAAAACTCAGTACTTTGTCTTTATTATGACTTATTTTGTAAACATTATATGGCAGTTTATGTTGGAACTTTGAAATTTGAAGCTACCTTTGATTTGTTGATTGCAACTTACAACTCTTTGGTTATGAATATAATGCTCAGTTAAATTTCATGGTTAACAACTTAACATTATATGTTATAGTTTGTAGATGACAAATTTTATATGTTGAAACTTGATGGCTGATATTGTGTTTGATAATCGATACTTTGATGACAATGTTATAACTCTATGTTGCACGGGTTCCCGAACCCGGGGGTGGGGTTCTCGAACCCGTCCCGGGTTCTCGAACCCAAGTACCGGATTCTTGGATGGGTGCTTCTGAGAAGAACCCATAAGAACCGGATTCTTCTATAAAGAACCGGGTTCTCCATTAAAAAAAATTGGGTTCTTTTGTCTTCACAGGTACGAAGAACCCTGATGATGGGTACTTGGAACCCCAAAATCGGGTTCTTTGGAGTTCATTTTAATTTTAATTTTTAAAATTTTAATTAATTTAATGGGCTTCCCCTAATATTCCAAGTAGCTAGTTCTGCATCTTTCGAGAGGAATTGGAGTACTTATGTCTTTATCCATTCAGTAAAGAGAAATAGGTTGGGCTCAAAGAAGGCAGAGAAATTAGTGTACATTCATAGCACACTTTGTCTCATATCTCGAAAAGATCTTCGTTACAAGGAGGGTCCTTTCAAGAGATGGGACCAATACACAGATGATGTTATGTGTGTGAGTGAGGAGATACAACCAGATGGCCTTATTGAGCTACCTCCAATTGCTATGGATGAGAAAGAGCCTTGAGATGAGAGTGATTCCTACCTGGAGAGCATGTTAACTGAAGATCTGAGTGATGTTGATGACATGGCTTGAGGAAGCCATTGTTCACTATTAGCTATTTTTATTTTAGTATTTTAAAATTTCCTAGTTTTTGTTTGGAGATGCCTTAAGGCAAATTTTGAATGTAGAATGACAATGGACATATATCATGATTCTTATTAATATGTAAACTCCAATTCACACTTGATATAACACTAGAAATTTTGAAATTTCATTGTGAATGTTGAATGTTCAATGATGTGCATGCTTAAATATCTAAAGTTTAAATCACAAGTATTTTAGTTTTCTTGTTTAAAGTTGAAAAATATACAATTTCACATATATTATAATTTATAAAATATAATATTTATATATTATATATATAAATTATAATATACCCCCGACGAACCCACGCACCCTGTTTCAAAAAATGACGTCCCCGTTCCCGTCCCCGTCCCCGTACCCGTCCCCGAACCCACGTTTCCTGGCAACATAGTTATAACTACTAGGTGATTGATGTTACATGTGTACTAAATTGTTGTTGCTTTTTAAACCTGTATTGAAATCTATGTTTTCATGTTTTTATAGCAAATGTGGCCTTGTGTATGTTTTTTTGATATATATATGTCAAAATATATTAAATTTTTTTTTTTATATAAAAAAATGGTTTCTGAAACTCTCCATTCCCTGAATATTTTTGAAAATTGTGCTTCCGACTCGTGCTTTTGGTTCATGCTTCCAACGACTTTGGTTTAATGATTTCACGTGACATCGGATATTAGTTCTTAAAGGTAATTTTGTTAAAAAACCAATATCCCATGATCTTGAATCAACCTTTTTATTGGGTTGAGAGTAGCAAGGAGCCCTACAACTTTGGTGGTTCTTGATGTTCATTGCTTCATGCCTTGTAACACTCCTACCCACATAAAAAAGAACACACATACACTAGCATAAATCCATGTTAACCTCGAATCTCCAAGAGGTTTGTTCCTCGAGCGTTTTGGTCCCTCCTTGGTGCTTACTAGATATTGGATTAAGATTGATTTGCTTTTCTATATTCTCATTCTCCAAAATAAAGTCACGATGCCTCATTAAGCAGTACAACTCCTTGTGGCATTGCCTCTATCCTATTGATTGTGTGATTTGGAGGCATACCTTGAGGTTCCTGAAACAATTCTTCATAGCACTGTAATAAGTGATCAAGTTACTTGTGCTTGTGTGAGTTTTCCTTTTGGATTGAAACTTTGTGTGGCAAGCTTTCAAAGCTTTAGCATCGGTTGGAACATGTGAATTTTCTTCCATTTTTGGTCACATACTAAGGCCTTGAGAAGTCTTTAGCTTCAACGAACGAAATGAATGATAATAGTTTTAGATCTTTTTGAACTTTCATAAAATAGGTTTTATGGTCTTTTAGTAGTTTGTTCTGGTTCTTGTGTTATTGGCAGATTGCACCACAATCCCGCTAGTATGCATTGTTGGAAATGACACCACACACATCCAAAGGTTCTATATCAAACTCTACATGATCATACCCTTACTCTCAATGGGAGAAAGCCCGTTTTTTGTGAAAGGAGGATATGATAGGGTGCATTGTACTTAATTTTAACGTTATTTATTATAAATTGCTTCTGGGTTTGCTTGATGTTTCTCAAATTTTTTCTGAAGATACTACAACCCCAAATCTCACGGCCATACGGAATCATTGGGGTAACCATAAAATTTGTTTTACTTTCCCTTAGCTTAGAGTTGGTGTTCAGATTTTATTATCTTAATTAGAACAGTACTTCACTCTATTTTATTTCCCTTAGCTTAGAGCTGGTGTTTGGATTTTATTATGTTAATTAGAACAGTACTTCGCTCTATTTTACTTTATGCATTTTGTTTCTTTATGAGCTGTTATCAGTCTTCCCACTATGTATTGGCACTATTGCACTTAGTAGTCCCATTGATGTACTTTTGTGATCATCTGTTGGACATTAATAAAATTATTTTATCTTATATACTTTAAATGGAAAATGAAGACAAATGCACTTCTTTGATCTCTGACGTACAGAGGTCTGGTGCTGACAAGAGATAACAGGGGAAAATATAATAGTGACCAATGATGATTGAAAGGAATCGAGGGGTTCGGTTTACAAAGAAAAACTAACCTAGCTCTCAATTGAAGGCCTTTAAAATACATTTTTGTAAGGATGACATGTATTGCTCACTGTGGCCTTTGGCAGACACTTTGGTCTGTAAAGTGTACTAGATCATCGAGAAATATAGGCATATGTTTTGAGCTTTCCATTTCAAGAATTGAAGCTGAAGTGTGCTTTAGCACTGTAATTCTTAACACCAATTATCTCTGGTGCAACTCATGCTATCCAAATGTGACATTAATAGTTATCTGGTGTCTAGTCTGATGGGAAAAGATGCATAAACATTAAATAAGAGTGAAAGAACTAATGCTAGTATATAAGAACAATTGTAGGCATTGCTGACATCATCTATTTCATCACTGGTTTATTTTACAAGATAAATAACCTATTAAGATGGAAACAAGTTTGGACATTTTATATTTTTTGTAGATAAAAGGCTGGTCTTGAGATTGAAATGTACTAAATGAAATTGAATGGTGAAGTTACAGAGTCGATAAAAAAGAAAGTACTACTTGTGGAGACCAGTATGCATTTAATAGTAAAAGAGTAGATAGATATTGGTTTTGTTTAAGAATGGTTTCTGGCTTTGATAGCTAGTTATTTGAATGGATGGATGAAAGTGCCAAGATTTTGAAAAGGTTGGTGACTGTTGTTTTTTAACGAGTTCAATGGTAATGGCAGATGCAAGTTAGACAGTTTATATTTTCAATGGTATTGAGAATAAAATATATTGAACTTGTCCAAACTATTAGGTTAGTGATCAGATAGACCATGAAGCTTAAAAACATTTGAGAGTGGTGCAAATGGGGTCTCATTATGTCAAGGGCAGTAGAATTATGAAGGTCATGGAAATCCATAATGAGGGTTGGTCAAAACATGTAAAAGCATTGCACCAATAGAAGTGAGATGCACTCTACAGCTGAGGTGAATGAGATGTGTCACGACCATCCATCCATTTGTGTGTAACACTCAAATAACATAAAAAGTTGAGGTTAGTAATTTAAAAAAGAAAATTAAAAAAGTTGACTACTACAATGTCAAAAAATATAATAATAAAATAGTGTGGCATAGATCCATCTTAACACAGGATTTTTTAAGCACTGAGTTTTATCCAAATATAACTGATTAACTTTTCAAATGTCAACCTTATGTTACTGATGATATCATATATTATCTGAGCTTACACTGAAATTGTAACATGGAAAAACAAATGCACAAACCATGTCAAGGAATTAACTGGATGGGCATAATAAGCTGTACGAGGCGTTGCCATTTCAAGAGTAGAAAGTCGGCAACTAGTTCTTGGTACTATCTACAGTTATCTAAATTTGTGATTTGCTTTTCTATGCAAGTAATTCTGGGGCTGGATAAAGATGCAAGGAAATGCACTGCCTCATTTTTTCTTAGAAGGCACAGGCAATTCGAATGTTACAGTAATGGTAAGAGTTGTGATTCTATCCACTGGATTCTGTCCAGAATGGTTAATGAGAAATTGGTTATATACTATAATAAAACATGGTTAATAAATGCATGTCTTATTCAAAACTACGATGTTCTATATGTTTGCAATAACTCTCTTGTTTCTTTTTCTTGGTCGTTACGTGTGATTTGTTCGGTCTTCTCTACTAAAGAAGTGCTTGCTTTTCCTCTCCTTTTGCACAGGACCAGTCTCTGCTTCATGGTCTAGGGTTTATCTATTTGAGTTTACCTGTTTATTATGTGATATTTTGTTATTTTCCTTTCAGGAGATGCCTATTAGAGGCATTGTTACATCAAGAATGGAAAGTCTGCTAGTTAGTTTTTGGTGCTATCTATACTTATCAGATTTTTTGATTTACTTTTCTATGTAGTTAATTATAGGGGGTAGGTTAAGACTTAAGGAAATGCATTTCATCACAATTTTACAGTAATGGTAAGAGTTGTGATTCTGCCTGCTGGATTTTGTCCAGATTGGTCATCCAGGAATTGCTAATATATAACAATTAAGACATGGTTAATAACTACATAGCTTATTCAAAATTACGTTATTCCATATGCTGGTAATAAATCTCATCTTTCCTTTCGTTGGCCTTTTGATCCGTTCATTTTTCTCTGCTACAGGAGTGCTGGTTCTTCTTGTTTTGCAAATGATTGGTCTCTGCTTCATTGTCTAGGGTTTTTGAGTTCACTGCTTTGTTTTGTGACATTTGGTTGTTTTTCCATTTGGGAGATGCCTTAAGCATTCCTGCATTGACATTGTTGTTTATGTACTTTTGAGTCCAATTGATTTAACTTGGTCATTTGTGGACATTAAAATAATTTCTTTCTTTCTTTCTACTTATCTTCTAGTATCAGTGAACAACTATTAATCTCTTAGCAAATCATCATGATTTGTTCCCCTAATTATCTATGGGTCATGGACAGGTATTTGATCTCTCAGAAGTTAAACCCTCAGATTTTCTTCGTCATGGTCTAGGTTGTTTGGAAAAACTGGCTAGCTTTGGAGATCATTGTGCTAAAGAAACCCGTGACAGAATACGCATTATGGTAAGTAGTTTGTCATAGACAGAGCTATTTCAATCATTCCAAATAAACTATGCAGATTTTCAGTTGATCAAGTTTTTAGTTGAAAATTCAAATTTTCCAGGTCAAGGAGAAATTCTAATCGATGAATGTTTTCTAATAATATTGGTCAGGCAGCAGGAGGTGATGGGACAGTGGGATGGATACTGGGAAGCATTGTTGAACTTCGTTTAGAAAGTCATAAGCAAATCCCACCAGTTGGAATCATTCCTCTTGGCACAGGCAATGATCTAGCTCGAAGTTTTGGTTGGGTAGGTAGCTTTCTTTGGCTTATATTCCTTTGTTATATATGTTCTTCATCTTGTGTTTTTTGCAGTCTGAACTGGACAGTCAGACATGTGGAAGTTATAGTCAGCCTCAAATTTTATTGGCTCCATGACTGAAAAAAGGTGTTTATAGACCATGTTCATTAGGTGACCATTTCATAATTTATTTTACAGGGTGGATCATTCCCCATGGCATGGAGGTCGGCAGTCAAGAGGTACTTGGACAGAGCAGTTAGTGGTCCAATTTGTCGCCTTGACAGGTAAGCCATTTTCTAAAAGTTCAAAACTTTCAAAAGCTTGTATTTGGGGAAGCATATAAAGAAACTAGATTTGATGATATTGTTAGTGTTCATTTGTTTAATGCTAGGTGTCATCTATTTGGTTTCACATTCTTAAATGTGAAATATACTCCTTGAAATTCATATTTCAGAAAATTATACACTTGTTGGGTAATGTTTTTGCTATTAAGCTGAGATAAGCTAAAATGTTGTGATCCTTTATGATCTGTTTCTCAATTTAAGCTTTGGCTATCATTTATTCATTGTCAGTATATTTTGATTATTTTTTTCCTTTCAAGGGAAAATGACACTCATATTAGAATTCCTAAAATTTACATAAGTCCTTTGTGGGGCACATGGCAAAGAATGTAAGATCTTTGTTCTTGATTTCTTCATTTTCTTAACAAGCCCGGGCCTTTTGCTCCTCCTCTTTTACTTTTGATCTTCTAAGTGGAATTTCCTATTTTCTATGTTAGCATCATTCTCAACTTTAAAAATGCTCATAACATCAGTTTCCTGCTAGGGCTCTGGTTTGTATCAACATTTTGGGTGATATTTTGAATATGAGCTTTCACTCAATCTTTTATGGATTTATTGTCGCCACCTAATCCACACCTCAGGTCATGTGGAAAAAATCTTCAATCCACTGGGTGTGGCCTTGGGGGCGAGTTTCAAGTTGAGCTCACTGTCACTCATAGTTTTAAAAACCGTTTTGAAAAACCGGTAACCGGTCAAACCGGTTGGTTAGCTAGCTGGCCGGTCGGAACCGGCCTAAAAACCCGGTTTAACCCATCACTTGCCCGATTTTTTGACCTAACCGGTAAAAACCGGCCGGTTTAGGACAAAACCGGCCGGTTTGTAACAAACCGGCCGGTTTTGGCCTAAACCGGCCGGTTTTAGGCACAACTTGTGACCTGTGATCAGAGTCGGTACTACATTCAGTGTGCTCATGCCCATGATGAAAATTTACAAATATGGTAGATAAATACACAGATATGTGGCACCAACAAATACCCAAGTTCTACAAAACAAGTGACAGGATGAGAAATGTGGATATAGTAAACTATAGCACTTATCTAAACATAGACCAACTGGAGTGAAAGAGACCTAATCTTTAGGCTCTGATGTCAAAATAGGTATAAGCTAAAGGTGGGAGCAAGATGGGAAGCAAAAGCACTTCAATTTTATTAACTTGGAGAACATAGCTTATCCATTAAAAGTGAAGCGAGGGTCCTTAGATAGAAAAGGAACCCTATCATAAATTTGACACCTTATGTAACTCCCCAACATACCAATTTAATATATAAATAGGAGTCATGCATACAGCTGGAGAATCTAAATGATAAACACTATACTAGATGACAAATTGTACTAGAAGTTACAATGTCACAACAAGACAAAGTCACAAAGAAATATTATAACATTACAAAATGTGATGAGCACAAGTGAGTCATGACAGGATTGTATGGCTTGACTCATGACAGTGACTTCACAAACAGTGCAACAGTGATGACTGCAGCATGACAGAGAGGTATGGCTATGATCTATGGACAGTGAAAGTGGCAATGACACAGTAATCCTCTTGATGGCAGTAACCTGGTATTACGAGTAAGAAAGTGACAGCAGTGTTAGTGGACAGTTGGATCAGTGGGAGCAGTGAACAGTTGCATAGAGGGAGCAGGAAGTGCAAAAGGAAGATGCAGTGAGAATAGCAGTAGGCAGCAGTCATAGAGCAGCAATGAATGTGTGAATTGATTGATTGTAAAGGAAACTGAAGACCCCTGCAGACTTAGTCTGCATATCTTTAGACTTGGGGAGTCTTGTACTACCTTCCAGGTTTACCTGCTAAATGTTGGATGTAGTAATGTACATCATACATAACTGAGCTTATTGTTGAGCAAATTCTTGTGTACTCTCCTTGATGTCATTGGTGGCATTGATACTGAGGTTGCAGATCAGGCTGAGGCATCCTCAGACTCTGAACCAGATGATGTCTATGTAGCTTCTGATGATGATCCTGTGTCTAGTAGTGCTGATGGACTTGATGATTGATCATGTGTACACTGTAGACTTGTAGTAGGCCAATGGCCTCATAGCTTGTAGCATTGTTTTTGGACTTTATAGGCCATTTAGAGCCTCATTTCTTATGTATTTTGCTATTTTGTCGATGATATGTATTGCACTCGGTGCCATTTTGATATAATCACCTTTGCATGGTATATAAATGAGCAAACTTTGCATATTTTGTCTCTACTGGCTTGGAATCATGGTTTTACATCTTAAAAATAGTTTTGTTTCATTAAAAATTAATTATTTAATGTATTTTTTTAAAACCGGTTCGTTTAGACCAAACCAGTCCCGGTTAGACCGGTTCCGGTCGGTAAACCGGTTCATTAGGTGGACCGGTCCGGTCATTGGTTCCGGTTTTAAAAACACTGCTGTCACTCTATCTCGACTCCTCTGTCTAGGCTAACTCTTAGCGAAGCCAAGGGGGATAGTCCCTAAAAAAGAAAAAAATTATTCTAGGAGTTTATTTGATTACCAAAAGGACAAAACCAACAACATATAACTCATATGACTTACAAGCAGATAATTAAACGACAAGATTGAAATAGTTAGATAGACCAGTGCCCAAAGTTTCTGCTTGTGTATTGAAATAGGAACCTGGGAAAATGTAATCGTGGCCCAACGAAGATGCTGTTGGATGTTTTGGAAAATTTCTGTTGGTAAATTATGGTTAATTTTACTTGGAATTATTTAACGTGAGTGAAAAATGGAGAAACATATATGTGATTTGTACATGATTGCAAGAAGAGGAATTAATCTATGGTTTGCTTCCTTTATGGCTTTTATCCTTCCAATGAAAATAAAAGAGTAGCTTGTAGATCCAATGGGAAAAACATAGTTTCATGCATTTCGCTGATTTCACAAGTCAACAAAATGCTTCCTGACTGACGATAAATTCTAAAAGTTTTTTTCTAAATTAGACTATGTAACCCAACACAAGTCCTCTTTGAATCATGCTAAAGATCAAGCTTTCACTTGCGATGGCCAAGAGCATAACCGAGCTTGGATGGTAAAGATTCTTTACTTTATTTGTAGAGAAGGAAATCTAATAAAAAACAAAAGGAAATCTAATTTATGAGTGAAATAAAATTTAAGCTAAGAAATGAATGCTTTGTGGTGCTTAGGTTTATTCTATTAAGTTAATTTTAACCAAATTGAGGATACCATGAAAATGAGACAAAACACAAAATTACCCCAGGTTAGGGGGGAGGGGATGCCTATGGAACTCCCACTAGCTTCCTCAAGGTTACAATGACGTTTTAGAAGGTTTGGTACCTAAGTTGCACGAAACGGGGAAACGGGTACGAGTTTCCGAAACGGGCACGGGTATGAAACGTGATCCCCCTAAATTTTGGAAACGGGAAAACATGCATATATATATATATATATATACACATTAGGACATTTAAGAAATATGTGCAATCATAAAGCATATATATAATATGATACATTCTAATTTATTACATTATGATAAAATTGTCAATTGTCAATGCATAAACTATAAGTCTCTAAATTTACATCAGATTTACTCATGAATGATCACATAATGAAAGTAGAAATATTCAAAATCAGCCACGAGAAATTTCTAATTTCTTGTTTCGTGCTTGATTGGGATCTCCTCCTACATAATCGATCGACCTTAGTGTTCTTGATTAAATACAAGTTTCATACCCTAGTACCCTACATGCTCTTGATTATTGGGAGTCTCCCCTGCATAGAGGGCTTGGTTCTCTTGATTAAATACAAGTTCCATACCCTAGTACATGATCAAATCCAATGGAAACATTGCAATCCCCCTAATCCTGAAATCCTGAAAAACAGATAAGTCTGTTGGATTTTGAGTGAGATCTAAAATTCTACTTTCTCCATATGAAATCCAATGAGGACGAAACCACTCTCAAACAACCTGAGTCATTTCATGGTAATGTTAAAAATTTAAGTAAAAGGATGAAAATGAAAAATAAAGGAGAATATCACTTTCACTGCATATCAACACTAGGGCCATAGGCTTGAACATTCTGCTGCCCCACTAAAAAAACTCCTTTTTTTTATAACTTGAGAGACATCTAGAAGCATCTAGAGGATATTTGAGGTGCCCAATAAAAAAATTAGAAGTGAAAAAAATTAAAAAAGTACAAGAAAAAGTCAAGTTACAAGAGGAAACTCCGACGTACAGCCCAGAAATGCGTTTCCGGCCGTACTGGCCACGTTTCCTCCTCGAGAAACAGGCCAGTACGGCCGGAAACGTGTTTCTGGGCCGTACCGTATGGGTTTCCCCGTTTCCGTTTCGTTTCCGTACAGAAACGGACCCTCTGCCCATGTTTCCTGCAACTTAATTTGGTACCTTTTGAAATAAAGGGTAATGGATTGTTGACCCCTTTTTAACTAGGGGGAAGGATATGGATGCCTTTTGGTGTCCCGGATGGTCTAAATCACCAAAATTTGAGCAACACTTCCCATTGTACGTTCGCAAACCTCCAAAAAACAAGAAGTTGCTAATGGTGAAAGATGCCCCAAATGATTTCGGGAAGACCCACAATATTTATTCTCAAAATCAGAAATTTTCCAATTGAAAACTTATTAAAAATGAGAAAATCTAGTTTAAACAACCAAGAAAGAGCTAACTAAAGCTAGCTCTCTTAGATGCTTGTTATTTGTTGTTGGAACAACAAATGATTGGCACTAAGATTTGCCAAATATATCAATGATAGCTTAGAAAAATAACCGGAAAATATTTTAGAGATTTTAGCTTAGAAGTAAGAGAAGAGGAAGAAGCTTGTAGGAGGAATCCTTGGGCAATGGAGCCTCTTGTTGGAGCATGGTGGGATATTGCTTCTTATGGTTTGAAGTTAATGGAGCATCTAGCCAAAGTGATCCACTTCTCCAAATCGAGGTGCCTATAAAGCTTACAAAAAATTCTTGCCAAGAAACTTTGTTAAGAGATAGGTGTTTCCTACATATGAAATCTAGAAAATATGCCAATCAAACTAGAAGCACATATAATCTTGAATTCCAAGATGTAAGACAATAAATATATTTAACAAATAATCATCTTTGAAAAGTCTATTCCTCCTGGGTAACAATAGCCCTTCAAAGGGGCTATAACAAAGCTTAAAGCAATATAAACACAAAACAAGGATACTTCATATGTTAAACATCAATCATCCACACAAAGCTTGTACAACATTATTTGCCTCCAAAGTCATTTATTCCAAATAACAAGAACAATTACAAATGCTAGCAAAGCTCTTTTCGAATCTTACTGTCTAACTCCTCTTGAAATGGAGGAGAGTGCGTTGTTTTATAGACCAAAAGGGAGGAGTTTCCAAAGAATAGTTTCCAAAGAAACTTGTCAACCTAGAAAAAGGGGAAACTCTTCAACCTAGAAAAGAGGAAACTCTTCAACTTAGAAAATATGGAACTTTTTACTAGAAAAAAGGGGAAACTTTTTAAATTAGAAAAAAAGTTAATTTATTCACCTTTTTGAGTGCATAATTAATTTTCATGAGAAAAAAATAATATTTTCTCTCAAAAAGGGGGTACTAAGGTAAAGTGGGTACTTTAGTTAGAAAACGAGTACCCCCAAGGCGTATGACACCTCCTAGTACGACTTCTTAATTATTACATACATTTTACAAGGAAAATTCCCGTTGGCAGGTTTTTTTTGTTAATTTAAAAAAAATCCTAGAAAATTCTAAATACAATTCCATAATGTTAATTTTTAGGGCTAGATTGTTCTCTGTTGTATTTAATTGTATCTTTGAAATTTTTCAATGCATTCAGATTTGGGATTTGAGCAACGCATTTTCAGGGCACTCCCAGAAGTGAGGTATAGTGTTGTATTTTGTCATGTACTTGCCTTTCTTTTTGCTGAGATGAATGAAGAGGTCTCTCCAATTTGAAGTTAGGTCCGGAGATGTAGCTCACACATTGTGAGTGAACTCGGTTATCAAACATTGGTGCATGGTTTTTATGGTCTCTAGGATGTTTGACAGTGGTTCCAAACTCATCAGTATGGAGAAAGTAGAATTTCATATCCCATTCAAAATCCAGTGGACTTAACAGTCTTTAGGATTTCGAGACTGATGGGATTGCAACATTTTCATTGGATTCTATGATGTATGGGGATATGTTATTGGCATTTTAATCCATAGCACCAAGCCCTATGTGTATCCTAATGTTGGTAGTGTTGATTGTTGAACTGCTTTCTCATGGCTTCAACAAAAATGTACCCTTAACTCAAACCAAATTCATTGATCAGGCATGTTGAGCTTTTTCTACTATACTTTAAGCCTTGGACTAGGCAGTTTCATCAAACTGGGTGGTGTCTATTGGTGTTCCTAAAGGATCAAGGTAGAGGCAAAGAATGAAGGATGATACTAATAATGAAGATCTTGATATAACTGATGGTGGAACATTGCTTGTTGAGGAGTGGCGGAACATGCATGGCAGTGCTACCCCACAGTTACTCATAACAGTTTTTTTTCCAAAACTTGTCCTACAGAGACATATCACAGGATAGGCCTCTTACTGTGCTTCAAATCACTCAAAAAAATAAATTTATAGGTGAAATAATTACCTTTCCAGGCCATAATAACAACCAACAAAACTCGACAAACTATGATCAATATCAAAAGAGCCTGACTAAAAGCAAGTCCCTTATCTGTTTATCAATAGCGAGAGAGAACGACTTCCAGGAAGAACTCTTCAAAATTGAACACCTGTTTCAGTAAAGTCCCTTACTGCAAAGATAAGGCTTTTTTAGATAGTCTGTCAGCTTGAGAATTGGATCTCCAATAGCCTATAACCTATCAATTCTTCCATCTGCAATGCATTTCAAAAGGTAACCACACCGCTTACAATTCAGCTCTATTATGTGTTCCTTGACCTAGTGTAAACTTAATAAGTTAAAACTTAAAAGACACGTAATGAATTTCCTTCAAATATAAATTATTACTTACACTGCCACTACACATTGCTGGAGTTCCTTCACTAGCCCCATCAAAAATATCCAACGCTTTAAAATTGTTGATTTCTACCGTTTTTACAATTGAGATTTAATTTATTTAAATCTAGACCATCCATACACAGATCCAATCTAATAAATCACCTGAATACAATGGAGTGTCCTTTTCCTTGGAGAATCAATTGTTTCTAGTAAGCCACAAATGCCATAAAAGAAAAGAAGGGAAAGCTTTATGAGCTACTTCATATTTATCATTGAACAAGTCCTTAAAGCATCCTAGAAAGGATTCTTTTTCCCACCTGTTACTGCCATCTGTTAACTTGAGAATTTCTGTCCAAATCCCCTTGGAGTATGGACATTTTACAAAATGATGATTGACAATCTCTTCATCTTTTTGCACAAAATGCATTTTCCAGGACCAATCCAATTCCCGTTTCACCCATTGCCCCACATTAAAATCTTATTTGACAATGCTAGCCACATAAAAATCCTTGTTTGAAGGTGACTCTTAAGTTTCCCATATTTCTTCCACCACCATCTTTTCTCCCATGCCTCTCCTTCGATTCTGGCAGCATACCCCAATTTCACTTTATATACACTTCAGCTTTTGATTTAACCATTATATTTCATCTTCTTGGTCATTAAGCATTAATGCATTACATTTTAATTGGATTGTAAACAGGATCGATTATTCAGCTAGTTCATGCTGCATATTTAAATCCCTTGTAGATTTTCAGCCTTGTCTCCATTCCACTGTCTCATTTTGAGATTTGGCATCTTCTAAACTGAAAATACCTCTGTGATGCAAAGCTTCAAGTAAGAGACCATAAATCCTAAAATTCCCGAATCATCCTGTCCAGTGATCTTCACCTATTCTAACACTGTTCCCTCTCCCAACATCCTGACCTAACAACTTGCCAATTGATGAAAGCTTTCCATATCAGAGAAGGGATTTGTCTCATTCCTTGACCTCTTTTCCACATAGCTTTCTCCCATGTATTTTTTTGCATCAATTTTCCCCATCAGACTTCATTGTGGGTCAGCCTTCACATGCCCTTTGTTGCCAGAGCTTGTCCAAATATAAATACGTTCTTCAAACCCCTTGACCTACATTTGTGGTCATTTGTTGGACATTAATAAAATTATCTTATCTTATCTTAAGGTTCTATTAGATGTGATCTTCAAGATAACCAGAAGTGACTACAAAATTGTAGGATTGCCAAAAAACATTTGACAAGGTTGTAACTAATAAGGATGTTGAAATTTTTTGTCTCAAAAACCATATTGAAGCTTGGTTGCACAAAGTGAGAAGCAAAAAAAACTGGAAAGAAGATGAACCAATAAAAACTAGAACAAATGATCAACAAAGACTCTTTGATTAACAAGGAAGCAATGACCAATCTAGTTGAATTAGGGATATCATTGGGCATCCTAGTACAAACTACAGAGACAAAAGCCCTATGTTACAGGATTTGTGTGGTCTAGACGTTGGATCTGCAGATCCACTTTCAGATTCAGGATGTCCTAGATCTTTTAGGAATTCTTTGGCAAAATGGGTCCTTTGTTGTTGGAAACACATCCCGACCTAGATGACCCCACATGCATGGATAACCAGTGAAATTTAACTTGATTTTATGGATTTAAATTTTATTAGGGTTTTGGATGTCAGGATGAAGATAAAGTTCCTGTACCATTCACCCATCTCTTCCAATCGAGTTCGGGTACTAATATGCATGCACACCCAAAAACAAAATGCCATGGTAGTGTCACTCAGTGACTATTTCGATTCTAGTGTGTTCTCATGCCCCAAAAGATGCTTGCATGCATACATACATTCATACAATTAACTATCTATGACATATGATATTAGTATATTACTGATTAATGTTTACATATTATTTAAAAAATGATATTAATAATAAAATATGATATAAATATTTATTTTATATTTGACATGTTATTCGTTAGTGGTTTTGATTTTTAATGTTAAATATGTTTTTAAAATACATTTTTTCTTCATGCATTTCCTAGCCATATTTGGATCTCAGCTTTTCAAACATTTGGCAGATTTGTATTTGGATCCATATCCATCTCCTAGTAACTTAACAAAAACTTTAGAGATCCAAGTGTCTCTACCACTAAAAATTTAATGATCAATAGAGAGACACAGTGTATAAAGAAGATTTAATGTTAAACATGATTCAAGGAAATTCTCAAAATATGATAAAGAAAGAACATGTTGCAATGGGAACTTATTGAGAATCTGATTAGAAGAGTGAACACAGTTTCCAATCAACATATCAACATCACTTTAAGCTATATTCTGAGGAAGATCAATTGTAGTGTAACGTGGTCTCAAAATAGCAATCATTCTTGGAATCACGATACAGAAAGCTCTATCCAAGAACCCTATAAACGCAATTTTGTGAAAGGTTGAACTAGGATGGAGTGATCTTTAATGACATGACATATTTGTTTAGTACTTTGAAGAACATCTTGCCTCATTCTTTCAATTATGACAACATCGAGGACATAGTTTCATGTGATAAATATAAATTACATAAATGAATATTAGTAATATTAAATTATTATTATAATTAATGAAATACTCAAAAAGGAACAACCTAACCAAGGGACACAACCTTTCACCTTTTTGACTAATCCATGCATATAAGTATATTGTCCCTTGGGTCATTGTATCATCAATCTCACCTATTCAGTCAATTATGAATTATATAATTATTTATTCTATATGGATTTGAACTCTTTGTCCTCCTTATGTTGGACATTTTGTAAATGACCTATAGTTCATGAAAATTATTGCCCTTCCAAAATTTTCCATGATCGAAGGATCGTCATAAACAAATTTCATTATAGATTGGGTTTAAAAATTAAGGCTTTAAGTCTTTACCTATTATGCCTCGAGACTTCACTTTGGCTCCTTTGTGTTTGCTTATCTCTATCATTACTCTTCTTTGGCTCATCATAGATCTTGTGAGCTCAAAATGTCAAAAATGTTAAATTATGCAACTAGGGTTATATTCCACTTTGGACAGCTCATTTGATGGAGATAATTGTTGCATTAAATCCTCTCTTCAAGAGGACCAAAATTGACTTAAAGATCACCCATTTTGGACAAGCAGAAGTTGGATTTTTGATTTAGTCTCACATATGCACAAATTGTTAAGGTCGGCTTCAATGACATCTAGGCTCAAGAAGCCTAAAGGATGTGTCTCTTCACCTACATGGATTCGTATAAACACAAGAGTCATCTCACCTTATTTGGCACCAAAAACATCACACAACATATCTTCTCTCGTTCTCATAATGGTTCGTACAGCTCAGAAGAAGAAATCTTCTCTATCTCTCTCATGCTATGTACAGGTGGCTGAATTACAGGGCTGACTGCAGGGCCGAATGACAACTGTATTACAGGGTTGACCAGCAGTGACTTGGGCATAAGTGACATGCTTTGACTGTGTTTTGGGTGATTCCTTTCTATTTTAGTAGGCCACAGACATTGGTGTATAAAAGAAGGCAATCCAAGCTCCTTGAATGAAGCCCTAAATTGCAGAGGCTGACCACAGGTTCCATCTCCATGTTGACCAGGTTTGAATATTCTAATTCGGACTGTTTTGGGCTCATTTTGTTCAGTCAAGAAGGCTGCATAAATTGCTCCAAGACCGAGCTCCTTTGATGACTTTTGGACTGCTGTACTATCTTTGGTTTTGACATACTTTGACAGCAGTTGATTGCTGTTGACTTGAGCAGACTACAGGCAAAACAAATTTTACTACAGTTGGCTCCATTTCTCTTTTGAATAGTTGCTTGGCATTTTGACACTATTTGGATATTGAATTGAAATTGTATAATGTACTCTCTCTGCTGAACATTTGAAGACAATGTAATAGAAGAAGATTTGCAAGGGTTTCCCCCCTAGTGGGGTTTATCCCTGGTCATTGGCCAAATATTGTGTCTCTTGTGACTTGTCTCTTGGCTGTCTTTCTATGTGCATTTGTTTATTTGTTCTATATATTATTGCTCTATTGTCGTTGGAAAATTGAAGAAGTGAATTTGAGAAATTGAATGCTATAAAATATTGTTGAAGTAATAGTTGCAGCATAAAACAAAGTTATGAAAAATCAACAAAAAATATAGTCTCTCCAATTTGTATACCCCTTTCCATATAAAAGTGTAACACTTCCATTTTTGATCTCCATGATCAAAACATTGGTTAAAATTTCAATGTCAAAATCTATAGAATAGATTGCAAATTGTAAAGTTCTTGAAAAAATATGCACAATAGATCTCCATAACCATACAAAATCACTCCAATAACATACAGAATCACATAGCAAAGCATAATCAACCCAAACAAGAAAAAGAAAGACACATAGAATATTTTGTTGATATTTATAAAGGTCAATAAAAGATTTGATGGAGCCAAATATCACCCTAATTCTGATATAGCCTCCTTACAAGCATGCTAGAGAGAGTGTGAAAAATCCAAGTACGAGTGCTGAAAATAGGAATAAACAGTGCGCCTAAGAGAAAGATGCCAATTATAAGAGAAAATGCCAAAATTAAGTGCCCTTACGTTGGTAACACTTTGTATTTCAGGTCAAGAAGATCACGAGATGAGATGTAAAAAATGCGAGCTTGTGTTTTGTTTTTATATGCAATTCATGTGAGGCATCCCTTTAAGGGGGGGAAGTTTTCCTTCTAGACGGGGCACCCCAAGAGGTTTATTGAGCCTGCACATAATGTTTGACTAGGTCAGCTGTAATCATATCTAGTAATACAATAGAAGAATAAAGAATATGGCATTAGCCATAATTACAAGTAAGAATGATACATGAGTCAGGGCCATATGTATCGATTACAGTAATAATTCCAACAACCTATCTTAAACTAAATAGGACCATGGAGAGATGCAATTATACAACACCGCCCCTAAATGGTACATCTCGCACACCAATTCCATGGTGTAACTAGCTTGACAAATTTTTTGTGAAGATATATCTGCGAGTACATTGGTTAAGGAATATGGGTGTAATACGCCCCTGGGCATAGATAATCCTTGATATTTGCTCTGATATTGTGTTGAGATTTATAAGGGTCAATAGAAGAATTGATGGAACCAAATCTCACCCAACTTTGGAAATAGCCTCCTCTCAGGTGTTTTAGAGAGAAATAGGTATAGTGTGCTAGAAAGAGTTCAAAATCCAAGCACAAGTTCTGGAAGCAGAAATACTCAAATATGCCTAAGAGAGAGATGCCAATTACAAGAGAAAGCACTAGAATTATGTACTCTTATGCTTCGAAATTTGTATTTTTGTTCAAAATAATCACAAGCTGAATTGATACAAATGAGAGTTTGAGTTTTATCTTTGCACACAACTCAAGTGTGATATCCCTTCAAGAAGGGGTTATAAGCCCACAAAACTATGACACACACCCCAAGAGGTTTATTGAGTCTACATATCAAAGTTTAACTAGCTCAGGCTTACCCATACCTAGTATATAAAATAATAAGAAATATGGCCTGAGCTATAAAACAGGTAATATGATACATGAGTTGTGGCCAAATGTACAGATTGCACTAATTTCAACGGATTTTATGATAGAGCCAGATTTATTGTTGAACTCCAACTTAATATTTGTACACCAAAAGATCCATATGAGTATCTCATATTCTCTCATCTTCTTGTGTTAAACAAATGAGGGAAATGAACTGTCTGGAATTTACATATAACATTTTTCAAAAGGATAATTGTTCTTACAATAAGGTCCCTTAATTCCTAAGTCACTTGACACGGGGACACGGGACACGAGGATTCAAGTGTCGGACACAAACACTTTGACCCCACGCTATATATATATATATATATATTAAAAATTAGATATTTCTTACACAAATTCTCATTCATGATACACATTCATTGATTCAAACATAGATCTTCATCTAGATGTAAGTTTTACAAGATTACAAAGTAACATTATGCATACAAATAGAATTGTGACATAATACATATTCATCAATGATCCAATAGGAGAAAGACAAGATACTGTAGTTTTCTCATTTAGTCATTAAAATCAAAATGTGTTGCATAGATAGTACCAATGCCACTGACAAATAAAAATAGCAAATTCAAAACAACTACAAACCTCAAGGTAGTGGGTAGTGTTGAGCACTAGAGTGTTACCTGATGATTATATGAAGACTCCACGCCCAAGGATGATCTAGAGGACACTTGTACCATCAGACAACAAAGTTTTTAAACTATATTTCTATCTTCTCATCATCTTTCTTGTACCAGATTCCACATCCTGCGGGGAATTGTAATAAGTGATACTAGTAATGATGAGTTATTGAGTTTGTAACAGGCCTCGGATGTTGGGACTTGATCAACAAACGAGTACACCTTTGAGTGTTTTTTTATCTGGTTAATTATCTTTTCTTTTTCAGAGGCGGATAAATTTCTGGGTTTTTTCACTCACTTCCTACCCCAAAGCCTGGGTGACGGTTTGAAAGTTGAGCCCCTACCACATCTTAATGTCTAGAGTCGATGTATATTACCATACACGATCACACAAAAAATTTCGTGGAATTTGGTTAAGTCTAGGTAGTCATTTTTAAAATTTTTAGATTTACCGCACTGTTGAAATTGCTAATAAAATTGTATTTGCAATGTAATAAGTGATGTCTAAAGAAGTTGTATGGGGTATGAGTATTGAAATTTGCATCTGTCACCAATGTTGTGAAAAGCGCGAGCGGGATTAAATCGACGCGGGGAACGAATCGGAAAAAATCGGGAAAATCGGGAAAAAATCGGAAAAAAGCGAGAAAAAATCGTTTGGTACAAAAATATTCATTTTTTTTTCATTTTTTTTAATATCTAAACCATCTACAACATAAAATAAATACATTGACACATAAATATAACAAAAAAACTAATAGATAAGATGTTTAATATTATTTCTAGCGCTAAAATCACACATAACATTGAATCATGTCCTGAATAGTAAGTCCTGACTCCTGAGTCCCAACTCAGCCTCAAAATATCAACAAAAAATATGATAATGTATCTCATCATATCATAATGTCATATACAATAAAATGAGGTCTAATCCTATTGATTTCCTCTGCCCCTCTTGCAAGAAAATGCCACAGCTTTCCCTTTCCCTCTAGATGTAGATGCTGGTGCCTGTGCTGGTGGAGATGGCAGTGGAGTCTGATGTGCTCTAGAAGCTGAAGAACTAGAAGTAGGAGCTATAGGAGGTAGACCACGTCCTCTACTGGTGGCAGGGGTAGCCCGAGCAGGTGGTGTCACCTGGAAACATTACAATCTCCCAATCCTGAAATCCTGAAAAACTGATAAGTCTGCTGGATTTTAAATGAAATCTAAAATTCTACTTTCTCCATATGAAATCCAATGAGGCTGGAACCACTCTCAAACATCCTGAGTCATTTCATGGTAATGTTAAAAATTTAAGTAAAAGGATGAAAATGAAGATTAAGGAGAATGTCACTTTTACTTTAAGAATTTAACATTACCATGAATAACATATCCATACTAGGGCCTAGACTTGATCATTAAGCTGTCCCACTCAAAAATTATTTGTTTCTTTAAAAAAAATTGCATGAAAAAACCCAAATGACCAAATGAAAAACCAAATTTTTTTTTATAAAATCGTGCTGTCCCGGCAACCCCGCGCTTTTTTCGGAAAAAAATCGCGCTTTTTTCGAAAAAAGTGCACTTTTTTTCGAAAAAAGCGCACTTTTTTTCGAAAAAAATTCAGCAAAAAAGCTGATTTTTTCGTGTAAAAAGCGCGATTAAATCGGCGCGGGGAAAAAGCGTGATTTTTTCAAAAAAGCGCGATTTAATCGCGCTTTTCACAACACTGTCTGTCACCCTCAACTTTTTACTATGACACACTTTGAGAGGTTAAAAATGTGTTTTTAACCTTCAAAACCCACTTTTCCCAAGTTTAGTGGGAAATCTGACAATTAGTTAAGCCAAAAATTAAATAAATGGAGAAAAATAAATATCCACATGCTAAATGTTGTGGAAATGAGGTGGAAATTTATGGGGGAGTTAAAGTGATGTCCCAAGGTGTTATGGACTCCTAAAATCAAAGAAATGACATGTGCTCAAATCAAATCGACTTTTTGCCATTAAATGAGAACGCTGTTTACTTGGAAATTCGAATTTGTGAAGTTAATGCACATTTGGGAGGATTTGGGAGAATGTTTGGTGGGAAATTGTCCTCCCATGGGTTACCACCCATATACACTTGCCATTCCATCATAAAATTCGAATTTGGCACATAAGGAAAGAAGAAAATGATATCCACTTGTCAGAATTCGATATTTACACTTGGCATTGGAGCTCCATTCAACAAATTCGAATTTTTCTTTGGGATTGTCACCTCATGCCATTTGTTTAATCACTTCTACATTGGGATTGCCACCTCATGCCATTTGTTTAATCACTTCTACATTGGGATTGGCTCCCATAGTTCTATTTAAATGAGCCTTTAGCTCTCATATTGTATCTTTAGAATGAGCTATTGGGCTTACGAAGACTTTACTGGATTTTGTATTCATTTTCATATAATAAAAAGACTTTGGGGTACTATTGTGTTGGTGTTCTCTTTCCATTGCTTGAGGTGATGTTATTTCAATTGTTGTGCTTTATATTCTACATGTATGTTGGATTATGCTAATTATCATTTTACCATTTGTTTGGATTAACATATGCATGCTATCTTGTATGGTTTTTGGGTTAGGGAAATACTCTAGGAAGAAGAGCACTAGAAGATTTTTGGTGAAATCTCTAGCTTTCTCCTCCATTGTATAATCTAATCTCTTTATGATTGCTGACATCTTTTTCTAAGTGTGTAGAGATCTTTAGATTTGGTTGAAGGATTTACTTGGGCGTGGGGTAGCTCTCCAATAGACGAACTAACTCCCAAGATCAAGAATAGAAGGACCCAATTGGTTTGCCTCAACGATCTCATCAAACGATTTAGAAAGATGGAGTTTCGTTTCCTATAGCCTACTAAGATCACATAAATTTAAATTCAATATTTTTCTTGATCAATATCTTGTGCTTTCAAGGATTTTATTTGCTACTTAGAGCATGGTTTTAACTAGACAAGTATGAAGTTCTACTTGCATGTCTTGATCTAGTTCTTGTACATTAATTGTAGATTATCATTTTTACTCTTTCATGTCATTTTTCCACTCATTTTGGATATGTTTTGCAGCCCCTTCTGAGCAGATTTACTAATTCAATCTTTGTGGCAGCTTGAGGGAGTTTTCATTTGAGACATTTAACAAGTTATTTGCAGGACCTTTGGAGCATTTTGAGACGGAAATTCAAGGACGTTGTAAGTATTTGAGGCATCATTTCTTGAAAGGCCGAGTTCTATTGTGAGGGCAGCTTCCTTCTCTCACTAGGCTGTGGGATAGAGGAGGCTTAGCCTCTCTTCTTAATGCTGCATACAACTCCCATTGTGCCTGATTTTATTGCTGTAAATATGTTTCTTGTATTTTCAGATTTTGTCAAAGACTCTCCTGTAGTTGTTATTTGAAGAGATCTAGCCATTGGAAGTGGCATGTTGTAAAAGACTCCTTTGGTTTCCTTGGGAAGTCTTCTCAAAAGGCTTTTCTTTTCTCTCTTTGTAACCAATTTCTAATAAAAAGATTATTTTTTCTTGTGAGGGAGCTTGGGATTTCCCCATGGTATCCTTTCTCCCCATTTAGAGGGAGGATCATTGCTTGTGGGTGGACTAATCTCGTAGTTTAGTTGCTCCAATTTTTTTTTGTTAATTTCATTGCTAAGCTCACTCATGCATGATTAGTTTCTTAACATAACACTCACATCCATTCTCATTTTAGCATACATTTGAGATTGGTTTATGTTTGCCATTTCGATTTCTTGAATACTTGTATTGGGCAATCTACTACAACACATGCAATTTTTCTTTTAATGCAAGAAAGTATTTTATGTTTACTGAGCAAGCTTAAACTAGTTTAATTTATCCATCTACTTTGGTTTCACAAGTCTCTTGAGCACATTGCTTTATCATTGTCAATTTATATTATGTGGCATTGTCATTATTGTTGGGTTTTTCTTGTGTCACTCCATTGAAGCAATTTGGCATTGATTTCATTTACTTGCAAAGCAACATATTGGGAACTTTCGGAGCTACAATGAGCTAATTGTTTCACTTTCCCTTTCCATTGAAAGATATTGGTATTGTTTATTTGAGCATTATCTTTTATTTTGAGTACTAATATCAATACTTTTTTGGAAGCAATATCACTCACTCATGCATTTCATCTAGGCATTTTAGTATAAGAAGGCTTCCAAGCCAGGCCCCAAGCCTCACTAAAATTAACCTCCAAGCATAAGCTTGGTTGATAGAAAGTACAGGGAAAAATATTTTCTTGGAAAGTTCTTCCATTTGGTACGAAGTGAGGTAAAAGCGTTGTGACCCTGCAGTTATGAAGGTAGCTTGCCCCTTCGTAGAAAAGAAGGCACACGCTGGCTCGTAAGATTCAGGGGACGGGTATCATTAATGACACCTCTGTGCCCTCGCCCCCTCTTTCTTATAGTCACCCAAATTTTTACCCTTTGGTAAGAGCTCAAGAGGAGGAATTTTCATTTAGATTAAAAATAACCAAGACTAATTGCATTCAAATCTAGTATAGGTGCATTTCATGCTAATACATTATGATTTCACTTGCAATTGCCCATTTTACTCGTCATTATTGAATATTTTATGTTGGCAAGCAATGTTTCATTTTCCTTTTGCAAGTAGAACACTAATTGATTTTCTTTTTGCAAGATATCTCTATCTACTTTGATTTAAGCATTGATTATATTTTAAAAGCATTTTATATCTTGTATCGATTATCGTGCTAGCATCTTTGTCTCCATTGCAAGATTGCTTTACTTTAATTTTTTGAAGCATTCTACTTTTGTTTTGAGCAAATATATCTTTCATTCCTGTAGAGCAATTTATCTTAAGGCATTGGTTTTATGTTTTTAATATGTTAATGATCTTTATTGCTGATATCATATTTTGCTCATAATTCTTAAAAGTAATCCATTTTCACTTTAACATCTCTCCTAGAACTTCACATTTCTTTTATCTTAGTTTTCTATATTAGGGACCATACCCCATAGCTAACCTAGGAGATAACTCAAACGGAGAGAGTGAGGATTAGTGTGACAACCCCTTCTCTGAGTTCCTTTCCACCAACCACACTTTGTGGGGTTGAAGGCTTTTCTCATTGACTTGTAGGTAGGTGTAGGCGACAGGGTCAACAGGTAGCTCATGAGTCATCAATCTTCATCATCAAAATCAATGTCACTGTATTCATCATCATGGTCACCACTGCTCTACTCTGCTGCATCCTCCTCTGTATCCAATGTCATCTCTGCATCTGCTATTGTAGGGATGACCCCTCTACAGTATCACCATCATCAAAAGTGATAGGCTCTAGCACTGGCTCATTGAGATCCAAGTTGGCCAATGCCAACTCAACATTGTTGTCCAAAACCATATCATTAGGAAAGACATCCCACATCTTTGTCTTTCACTTCAACCACTTATCCCTCTGCTTGTAAATAAGACAAAGGTTGGTGTGCATATACACCATTGTCTCTGCCCTGGACTGCTCAAGCCTGCTCTTCTTGACACTATACAAATTCCCAGATGTGCTTCAATTCCTCTCGTAGCAATAGGATGAAGTCACCTGAGAGAGGAGCCTCATGGCTAATTGCTGTAGAGGAGTGCTTGTTGCCCCATGAGTTGCCCATCAAGAATAAGGCTTCTTAACCCCCCGTCTCTAATCACATCATATCTTGCAAATCAACCAGTGCCAGTGGAAAACTTTGCAAAGGCATCCTCCACCTCATCAAGGGATGCTCTATCCTGAAAAATCTACCTCAATGCATCTTTCCTCCCCCGTGAAATTTCACCATCCATGTGATGAGGGAATCTACGGGAAGGTCCGCCATTCAACCACTGAGGGTTGTAGTATTTTGGGTTCAATGAGTGCGCCAAAGAATGCAAAGGTGTGCAATTCTTGTCCCTTTTGCTGATAAGAATATCATGTATGGTGGTGAAGAAGGCCTCTGATAATGTTTCTTACTTGGGGCACTCACTTTGTAAAATAATGGTCCTCCTTGACACAATCATGGAATCCCATCCCTCATAAACCTCTCGTAGGATGGGTTGGTCCGTATCTACAAATTGAAACGAAGAAATGATAGGGTCCATGATCTGAATAAGTAGATCTACCGTCTCCCCCGAAGCATCACCTAACACTGCGTCCTTCACTCTTTTTGAGGCTGCTTGATCTGTCTTTCTCCAAAAAGACCAAAACTATGAAATAACCATGGCCCCAAGAGCGGTCTTGAGTCTTGACCTCTCTCAACCTCTTCAACATGATGAATGAAGAGGCAAACTGTGTATTCGCAATCTTAAACAATGATAGATTGGTGTACTCCTAGTAGATAGTGAGGGCATTTGTATGATTTTGTACAAAGTTGCGGATATGTCGTGTATCCTCATTAATGCTTCCGATCCAAAGCACATTAGAAGCAATAGATTTAAGTGCTAAATTCAAAGAATGGACATTGCAAGGTGTCCAAAATACGTGTTGATATTTAGCTTCCATAATCATGCCAACAACCATGCAAACATGTGCATTATCTGTACTGATTTGCACACAAGAATCAACACCTACATCTTCAATAACTTTAATAAACAACTCACCCATATATTGTGCATCCTTGTATTGTCCAAGTGCATCCACTGATTTCAAGAAAACTCTACCATTCAAGGAAGACACCTTGAAGTTGATGAGTGGGAGCTGTGCTAGATCTATCCATCCATCAGAAACAATGCTAACCCCAGATGTTGGCCATGCTGATTTAATAGGCTCAAGCATTTTGTTTGTTCAAGTTTTTAAGTTTACTTAGTTAGAAACCCTCCATGCACTTTATCTGATTTATTCCTACCTACTTGTTATTTTCCTTAACAAGTTATTTACAATGTAAATACTGAAAATAAACAATAGTGCATGTTCAACATATATGATAGTACAGATCAACAACTAAAAGAAACAAGAACAAACACACCGTATGACACCATTATTTTTGGACTAATGTCCCCAGAAAAACCCAATGTGGGAAAACCGGTGCAGCTATCTGAGGGTTTTCTTATTAAGCAATATCAGAGTACAATCTGGGTGTCGAAACTGGCCTACCCAACAGAGAATTTCCTTAGTAGTAATACCTCTTTGTTTTAGACAAATCTACTATCTGAAACTTTGGATAATCCTTCCGGCAGCTACTCTTCACCAATCTGCCCTTGAAACCCCAGCGTCTGCCCAATTTGGATTGCGTCAGCCTCTCCTAGCCCAGCGCTGGCCCTGGGTCAACCTATCTTGGCTTGCGTCAGCCCCAGGAAGCCCTATGTCAGCTCTCTGAGCCTCTGCGTCAGCTACGCTGGCCTCCTTGGTGCTTTGCGCATCACTTAACTGCCTCTGCGTGGCCCTGCGTGAGCACTGGCTGCCCCTGCGTCTCTCTCTCTGGCTGCTCTGCTGCTATCTTGACACTATCTCTGCCTCTTTGTCTCTCTGTACTCAATGCCCCTCAGCTCCTCTCCTGATCACTGATTGTATCTCTCTTAGCAAACCCCACTCTAGAGAATAAAATGATTGATCACTTTGGTGTGTTCTCCAAGTGACCCTCAAGCCTCCTCTTATACTTTTCCTGTTGACATATCAACGACTGAGATTAAGTCCCTAATCAAGGGCTAAGATTAGAACTGGCTTGATCCATGTCTTCTGGACCATTCTAACACTGATTCATATTAATACACATTAATATTTTATTTTCCCTAAGTTTAGACTTAGGGATTCCATTAAAAATATTAATTATTTTAATATCTCCTGATCTGTTTAGAATCTGCCCAAACCCTTTCTGGGTATTGGAGATCTCATGTGCCCCAACTTCTCCACCAAATTTCGTGGCTAGAGCACATACGATGCTACACCAAATCAACAACCTCTTTCTTTGCCTTCGTCAACAATGTGGTTCTAAGCGTCTCTGACCCAAGAGACACATACCCTGATGGAGTTAGAGCTCGGCACATCTCAATAAATAAAGGTGAGTTTTCCAGTGCCAGTGGAAAACTCTGCAAAGGCATCCTCCACCTCATCAAGGGATGCTCTATCCTGAAAAATCTACCTCAATGCATCTTTGCTCCCCTATGAAATTTCACCATCCATGTGAGGAGGGAATTTGCGGGAAGGTCCACCATTTAACCACTAAACGCTGTAGTATTTTGGGTTGAATGAGTGAGCCAAACAATGCAAAGGTGTGCAATTATTGTCCCATTTGCTGATAAGAATGTCCTGTATGGTGGTGAAAAAGGCCTCTGATGATGTTTCTTACTTGGGGCACTCACTTTGTAAAATAATGGTCCTCCTGGACTCAATCATGGAATCCCATCCCCCATAAACCTCTTTTACGATGGGTTGGTTTGTATCTGCAAATCGAAGCAAAGAAATGATAGGGTCCATGATTTGAATAAGTAGATCTACCCTCTCCCACCAAGCATCATCTAACACTGCGTCCTTCACTCTTTTTGAGGCTATTTGATTTGTCTTTCTCCAAAAAGACCAAAACTCTGAAATAACCATGGCCCCAAGAGCGGTCTTGACCTCCCTCAACCTCTTCAACATGATGAATGAAGAGGCAAACCATGTATCCGCAATCTTCAACAATGATAGATTGGTGTACTCCTTGTAGATAGTGAGGGCATTTGTATGATTTTGTACAAAGTTGCGGACATGCCGTGCATCCTCATTAATGCTTCCGATCCAAAGCACATGAGAAGCAATAGATTTAAGTGCTAAATTCAAAGAATGGACATTGCAAGGTGTCCAAAATACGTGTGGATCTATGTTGCAGGAAACATAGGGCAAGGAGGCGTTTCCGTATGGAAATGGGTACAAAACGCTAAAACACGTATGGTACAGCCCTGAAACGCGTTTCAGGCCATATTGCCACGTTTCACGAGATTGAAACGTGGCCAGTACGACCTAAAACGCGTTTCAGGGCCGTACGACTCACGTTTTAGCTTTTTACTTGTGTTTTTTTTAATTATTATTATTATTTTTAAAATTTGTTTTCTAATTTATGTTTAGGTTATCCTAGTGACTTCTAGTTGCTTCTAGTTGCCTGTCTAAAGTTATAAAAGTGAACTTTTACCCTAGTGTTGATATGCAGTTCATGGTATAAAAGTGATATTCTCCTTTATTTTTCATTTTCATCCATTTACTTAAATTTTTAACATTACCATGAAATGACTCAGGATGTTTGAGAGTGGTTCCGCCTTCATTGGATTTCATATGGAGAAAGTAGAATTTTAGATCTCACTCAAAATCCAGCATACTTATCTGTTTTTCAAGATTTCAAGATTGGGGGGATTGCAATGTTTCCATTGGATTTTATCAGGTACCAGGGTATGGAACTTGTATTTAATCAAGAGAACCAAGCCCTCTATGCAGGGGAGACTCCCAATAATCAAGAGCATGTATGGTACTAGGGTATGAAACCTGTATTTAATCAAGAGCACTAAGGTCGTTCGACTATGTAGGAGGAGATTCCCAATCAAGCACGAGACAAGAAATTAGAAATTTCTCGTGGTTGATTTTGGATATTTCTATGTGATCATTCATGAGTAAATGTGATGTAAATTTAGAGACTTATAGTTTATGCATTGATAATTGACAATTTTATCATATTGTAATAAATTAGAATGTATCATATATGCTTTATGATTGCACATATTTCTTAAATGTCCTAACATATATATATATATATCTATATCTATATATATATATATTTGCGTTTCCCCGTTTCCAAAATTTGGGGAGGTCGCGTTTCGTATCGATTCCCGTTTCGGAAACTCGTATCCGTTTTCCCGTTTCGTGCAACCTAGGTGTGGATATTTAGCTTCTACAATCATGCCAACAACCATGCATGTGCATTATCTGTAATGATTTTCACACAAGAATCAACACCTACATCTTCAATAACTTTAATAAACAACTCACCCATATATTGTGCATACTTGTATTGTCCAAGTGCTTCCACTGATTTCAAGAAAACTCTATTCAAGGAAGACACCTTGAAGTTGATGAGTGGGTGCTTTATTGTATCTGTCCATCCATCAGAAACAATGCTAACCCTAGATGTTGGCCATGTTGATTTAATGGGCTCAAACATTTTGTCCACCTCTTTCTTTGCCTTTGTCGATAATGTGGTTCTAAGCGTCTTTGACCTAGGAGGCACATACCCTAATGGAGCCCCTTGAGTTAGAGCTTGACACATCTCAATAAATAAAGGTGAGCGTGCAACATCAAAGGATATGAAGTTCTGATAGAAAAAAATGCAATGGTGAGATCAAGCTCTTCCCGTTTCTCTTTCTGAAAAATCTTGTCCATTGGACCAAGTGCCATTGCCTTTCTTTTTGCTGCTTGTCCCCCACCAGAACTCTCAAATGGAAATTTGTTGTTGTTTGCCCTCAAGAATGGAAGGGGACCATCATTCTTTTTTTTAGATGTTGCAACCACCTTTGCCATGCCAACATTGGCCTCTTTTTCCTTTTCTTTCCTCTTAGCTAAAGACACCTGTGTACATGCTGCAATTCCACAACTTGGTAAGGCCAACAAATGAGCTTTCACACGGTAATATGTGCTCATGAAATGATTGTTGCAATAGTTGCATTTCCAAGCAACATTGCCTACTCCCTTCATTTTGCTGCCTAACCCTTGCTCTCTTGTGACATATTTCCACAAGGGATATTTGTTATCTTGAGGCTGCTGTCTTCCCTCAACATTTGAAGCTACTGTTGCAACCCGACTTCCAATAGAGGGAACACTTGCAGACCCTAATGAGATTGGAACAGGGGGGGTATCTCCAATGGGGACATTATTCCCCTTCTCTGCTGCCTTTGATTGAGCCATGAATGCTGTAAAAAATTAAAGAAAAAATGCACAAATTTGTAAAAAAAAATGCACATGCAAACTGCTATAATAAAAATGCAAAAAAATAGAGACAAAATGCATTTATATGTTGCTTGAATTGCCTCTAAAATGCTCCCACACCCTTTGCTCTTCGCTCTCACACATCCACAACAAACCCACAACAAGAGAAAATGAGAAATGTGATGTTATATCGACACAAATCCACCTTTTATGGCCGCGCGACAGTCGAAAAATCGGTACACGTGTCCTAGAATCGGGACACGATGGTATCCTGATGGGACACGTGTCCCACCGAATCGTGTCCGATTCCCCCGATTCAGGACACAAGGAGGCGTAGGCACGATTCTGGTTTCTTAGCTTAATTCTTGAATTTCCTTTTTCCCAATTGAGCTAAAATAAGTTTTCAGTGAGATTAACATTGATATTTTTAACACACTTTGAATTCTTAATGTTAAATTGTGAATCTAGGGCCAAATTCCGCTTTGGACAACTCATTTAATGGAGATAATTATTGCATTGAGGGCCAAAATTGACCTATGGTTCACTGAAACTAGACAAGGAGAAGTAAGTTTTTGAAGTGAAGCCCACACGTGCAAATTGTCAAGGTCGGCCACACCATCATGTAGGCTCATGAAGCCCAAGAGACATGTCTTTTGCCCCACATGGATTCATATAGATAAGAGAGATCACAAACCTCATTTGGCATCATCTCAACTCAACAATCATCTCTCTCCTCATCTGATTGGGTTGTACAAATTGCAGGCAGCCTATTTCTCACACATGCGGATTTCAGGAGGCATCTTTGACTGGGCATTGACTTTATGTTTCAGCTGAGTTTGACCAGCATTGACAGAGGCTCTTTTGACCAGATTTGGAGGACAATTTCTGTTTGACTGGGCTGCATTGACTGGCACAGGAACCAAGAAATTCTGGGCTATATGACCTGAATTGACCATAGGTTGACTGAGTTTGTCTGCTGATTTGTTTTGGGCTGACTTTGACCAGCAAGGAAGGCCGAATTTGACTGGGTTTGACCGAGCTACAAGTGGACTGTTTGCTGCTGCATTGACCATTGTTGACTTTCTGGTTAGGGCTGTTCGACTGCTGTTGACTGGGAGCATAATACTGCTGTTTTGTTGAAGAAAGTGTAACTAGGTTCGGTCTTCATGTAATTGGTGTAATAAATTATTTTTGTAATCTTGCTACATGGGTTTCATGAGCAGGAAGTGTATCTAGGTCAACGACTTCTTCTTGATGTCTTTAGGATTTAATTTATTTATCAAAGAGTCATGTCATGCAATGAGAGCTCTTTATAAGCCTATGTAAAATGTGTGCAAGCCTAGAGCAGCCCTCCAAGACCAAGCTCAAGCCTCCAAAAGCAAACACAAGAAGACTACAAGCAAAACAATGAGAAGGTCATCATGTCGGCTTCAATAAATGAATTAAATAAATATTGAAATGTCATGTCGGCTTGAATAAATAGACACGTCGGTTCATAAGGTAATGTCGGTTCAAATATAGTGCACCAACCACTATAAATACTGTTGGACACCTAATCCTAAGTGGGTTAGTGTGGAAGTCGAATGGACAAAAGCAGTCCAAGAGACCTTGGGATCTGAAACCCAAGAGTCACATGTTGTACTATAAATGTATATCTCATGGTAATAAAAAAATGCACTTGCATGTTTTATCTTTCCTATTCTATGTTTTCCATGTGTGTTTAACATGGTATCAGAGCGGGCGATTGCTGGTCCTGCTCCCATTTGAGCCACTTGTTTTGTGGTCTCTATATATATGTCAGTTCTGCGTTACCTGACCTCTGCCTCTGTCTTATTCCCCTCAGACCTGAAAACTGTCCAGACAGAAGCGTTGTACGTTAAATTTTTTGAATAGCGCTGTCACTACCTGTTTTAGCGCTGATGACTGAATAACTCCTCTGCAAATCCTCTGCCAGCTCTGCCCTTTCCACGCCAGTTTTCATTGTCTGTTGCTTGTCTTGCTCATTACTCTGACGCGCCCTTTCCATGCCAACCTGAATGCGGTATATGGTATTTTCTGCCCTAACAGACTCACAGCCTGCTATGCAGTAATAGGGCCGACGGTTTCTTTTGAAGCCTTACGGAAAGAAGCACGTCTGCTTTGTGAATTATCTGCAGACCTCCTGGAAGACATTCGCCCACTCTGCGAATTGTCTATCAATAAACTATCTCGTCCGGGCAACATTTTAACGCTCCTCTCGTGGCTTGCTCTCATTGTGGCATTGAGCCATCATTTGAGCCAGTTCAGGGCATCAATCCCGCCGCTACAGGCAGTGTTTCACAAGCTTTGCGGCACTCATTCCCTGCTGCTAGACTCTTCATACCAATCGCCCAGTCAATCAAGCCCCTTCTCAACCCTGCAACTCGACTTACAGGGTGGCTCTTGATCAATAGAGTGAAAGCCAATTGGCTCACCTTTCTCTAAGTCGACCTGCAGGTTCATCTTCAGCAACAGTATTTTATTTCTTCAATATCAAAGAGGAGAAGAAGAAAAGCTAGCAGAGCACCAGGAGAAGTCACTTTGAAGTAATTACAGTAAATTTGAATTGATTTAGAAGTTATATGACGACAAGACTGCAGAGCGTTTAGCACGACATTACAAAACTAAGCGGGAAACAGAAAAAAAAGAGGAAAATAGCAGCAGCGGGTTTTTCGCTCTTTTTAATCAAATCTGCATCTTGAAGGCTCCGTCAAAACAACAAAGTTAAAGCTTACCTGGCTTCCAAATATATCTGAGCTGGTGAATCTGTCTCTTGTTGAGTTTGATCATTTAATTACTAAAAAGAAGCTCGAGGAAACTGATAATTTTCTTGAAGTTCTCAATCCATGTACAAGATGGGAAAGTCTAGCTATAGGCGATGCAAATATGCGTAACCTAAAAAGAGGCGAGATTTTACAGCTGGAAAGGAAAGGATATTTCCGATGTGACTTGCCCTATTTTAGGCCATCAAAGCCTATAGTTCTGATTGCAATACCTGACGGTAGAAAGCAGTCTGTCTTGAAGGTAGAAAGCAGTCTGTCTTGAAAAGGCCTTCCTCTTGACTGACTGTGTTTAACGGTGTCTGAAATGCAAATTGAGTAGTACTAAATTTTTATAGTTGCTTTAACACAGATACTGTTTTGGGTGCTTCTGCCTGCCATTTTGTGAATGCGGATTTTGATCACGAGGCTAGACGTTGTTTTGGGGGGTGGACTGCATTTGAAGATCAACAACAAGAAAGTTGATTTGGTATTATATTCAGCTTCTCTTTATAGAAAAACCTATTTTGGGCTACATACATTCAAACACCCCCCACAAATCCTCTTGTGATATTGTCGGTAGAAAAAGTCCAATTTTGCAGTTTTTGGCTTGAGACTACTTTGACGTAAGATTTTGAGATTCCCCATATTTTTTGTGGGGTATACTACAATTGGAGGATTAATTGGAACGACAGAGTTCAATGTTCATAAGCATTCGGGGCTGTTTATATTCTTTAAAGTTGCGGTTATTTGGCATTGTGTGAGATATTTGTGCAACATTGTCATTAAATGGAGCAAATTGATGATGCATTACAATTATTAAATAGTCTAATCTTTTCCACTGTTGATGGGATGGTAAAATTCAGTAAGGAAACTCTTTTTAACATTCAAACTCTTTTGCAAAATGTACAAGAAAAGATCGATTTTTTGCAGCTTGAATCACAGCTACAGCAAGAAGAGCTACATCAAAATAGACACCATTCTGAACCTGTTTTTGTTCAGAACATTGAGACAACCACCCATCAGCAGCATGTTAATAATGTTACAGTTCATTCAAATAAAGCAGCAGTTGTATATGCAGATGCAGAAACTCAGTCTGCACTTCCCAAGCCCATCGTCAGACCTTGGGAACAGCTTGTCCACAACAAGCACAGAACTGGTCTTGGATATGACAAGGACTTGTCCTTTCATATTCCAGACTATGCCAAGCCCATTCAGTTTCAGAGTGCTGGATTCATTTATGACAGTTCACCTGCTCCTCATGACAGTTCAGCTTCAGCTGTTCCAGACTCTGCCCCTCTTCCACAACAACAGCAGCAACAACAACAACAACAACAACAGATTGTGAAATGCCAACACTGTGACCGAGTTGGCCATTTGAAAGATCACTGTTTTGATCTTCATCCATGTAAGCACTGTCATAAAACCACTCATTCTTCAAACAGATGCTTCAAAAACAAATGTCCTGCAAGAACAAAGATTCATCTTGGATGGATCGCTTCTTGGCAATGGGCATCAACAACCAAGAAGATATTCCAAACACATATTAGAACTTGTTCCAAAGTATTGAACAGTCTTGCAGTTGAGTTTTCTCCATCTTCTCACCTTGTATCTGACAGGGGGGGAAATGATGGTCATCTACAAGCTTCAAAGTCACATCAAGCGAGCCTGAGCCACACCCTGCCACACCAGTTTCAGAGTTGTAGCCAGCGACGAAGATGCCCCTGAACATGCCTTCAGTTGGCAATCTGGGACACTTCCTCTAGCAGAAGACTTCAGCTTCTTGCCAGTTTCGGAAGCATTCCAGGAACACAATTGAGAACACTTCCTCTAGCAGAAGACTCCAGCTTCTTGCCAGTTTTGGAAGAGTTCCAGGAATTGCATTAAGCATTCCAAAGTTGTTGGTTATCCTTAAACCATCACAGGTTGAGACTTCCCTTTTCAGGTTGAAGTTTTACCTTTTATGTGGGGTGAGACCTCCCTTTTATGGTTGAAGGTTTCCCTCTTTAAAACAATAGGATCACTTCCTCTAGCAGAAAACTTCAGTTTCTTGCCAGTTTTGGAAGAGTTCCGGGAACTGCACTAAGCATTCCAGTGTTGGTGGTCATCCTTAAACCACCGCCCTTTATACCAACATTTCAGAGAGCACATTCAGCCTAGTGCTGCCATTCATTTTTTGCACATTTTGTATTACAGCTCTCTTCTTGGACTCATACATAACCCTTCGGATTAAGGGGGGGAATGTTGGACACCTAATCCTAAGTGGGTTAGTGTGGAAGTTGAATGGACAAAAGCAGTCCAAGAGACCTTGGGATCTGAAACCCAAGAGTCACATGTTGTACTATAAATGTATATCTCATGGTAATAAAAAAATGCACTTGCATGTTTTATCTTTCCTATTCTATGTTTTCCATGTGTGTTTAACAAATACCCTGTTGAGGATCCGCAAAACATAAGTTACAGAACTCGCAATTTCCCCTCTGAAATGTCGTATGGGTATAGAGGAAATCCGCACCACAGGAAAGGCTAATGTTTTTGGGTCTCGGATGGAGGAGTGCCACTGTACTTCGGATAGGTATGGAGCAGAGATCCGCATTAAGGTCTGACTGCACCTCGGCTAGGGTTTTAGGTGCAGTCGTGACCAGATCTCAGATAACACAATATTGATCCACGTTCTGGGCTAAATACCCTCGGCATACCTGTGAAGTGGAGGGATGAATGAAGCAGTGAATACTTCGGACAAGGGTACAGTATTATCCTTTCACACAGATCTCGGTGGCATCATCATAGCAGCCTAAACTTATTGAACCACAGTGACTCGGATTACTGTCTTGGCATTATCTTGAATACTGTGACAACAATATCAGCATATACATACCTTAAGGGCAAGACAGTATAGGTAATATCAAAGACGCTGTCATCTCATTGGAAGGAGCAGTATCACAGTGCTAAGGAGAAACAGTCTTGAGAAATAGTGATAAGTACACTCTCGGCCCACTCTCGAAAACATGATGATGATGATCTTATCAAAGGATACAGTGATGATCCATGTGCAGATGGAGACATGGTGCAGCATAGTGAAGACATAGAATCAAGGTCACTATAAAGATCTCAATGAAGACAAGAGATCTCAAGTGACATGATGAATAAATGAAGATCTCAGTTATGCTGTTGTGAAGGCATTCATGTTGCAGCAATGGTGACATAGCAACTATGGTCTTGATGAAAGCAACGAGGATGATCTCAGTTAAAAGTGCAGCAGTAGTGCAACTTTGATGACATCAGTGAAGCAGCAGCGATGATGATGATCTCAACAATGGCAAGGAAGAAGGTTGATGTCTTGGTCTTGGAGAGGCAGATTGTGTCAAGGGTCATGGTCTTGTTATTCGTCAATGGAATCTCTATAAGAAGAATTTTGTGTTGGTTTTCCTCTCCAAGAGGGAGAGGTTTTGGCCCTGGCAAAAAGCCAAAAATTTGTGTTCTTCTCTCTTTTGTTCTTGATAGCAGCTTGATGAAGTAACTACTCATACTAATAATGAATGGAACATTAAGCTAAGATAAATTGTAAAAATGCTTCACAAATTGTTATCATGTTAAAGAAGAATCACCTTAATATGCTTGCCCTAGATTCTTCAACATGTCTTGGACGGTGTTTTGGATCATCCTTTTGTCAAGTCAACTTTGACTTTGACTTCTGAACATTGTAGATTATTGGATTCTCTCTCTGCTGAACAATTGACAATATACAAGAAGAAGGATTTAGGTTTCCCCCTTGTGGGGTTTTTTCTGGCAGTAGCCAAATATTGTTCTCTTGTCTTGGCATGTTTTCTGCATTTTACTATTTATGTTCTATCTACAGTTACTGCCAATGTGAATTAATGAAATTGGAAACTAAATTGGAATTGACATTGGGCTAATAAAAGGACATTGAATTAATTGTTACAAACATAAAACATACATTGTTATCTAAAATTAACACTAATCTTGTTGCTTGACACAGAACTTGTTTTAAGAGTTGATACAATTGTTTTCTTAATGAGTAAACTCTTTGCATATTTGCATATATAGATTTTGACATGCAATTTTTGTAGGCATGCATAAATTAATGTTAAAATGATAATTTGATAAATGCTCCTTTCAGAACAATAAGATTTTCTTGGCTAATGATGCAGTTGGCAGGTTATGTTGACACCGATAGCTGGACAAGAGTTAAGTCTACCTCCTGCTTTTAGACCACAAGAAGCTCCAACTCATCAGCTTGGTGTATGTATTTTTATGCTTCTCAAACTGACTGTATTCCTTTTAGTCTTGACGTCGTGTCCTATTTTCTTTTTCCTCTCACCTATATTTATTTAGTCAAGGTAGGGTGAAGGTCCAAGGGTTTTTATTAATTTAATTATAAAAGGTAACATTTGCCTAACAGAGGTTCACTGATATAAAGGTTAGATTTCCCTGATATGATGATTTTTAGATAATGAATTGTTAGGTGCTATTTCTAGCCTAATGGCATTGGTGAGCAGTCAATGATTTTTAGAACTGTCAAATGTTCTTTCTGAAGTGCAAAAGTTTAGTTGTAAATTTGGTGCTTAATCTTGTTTTGTTCTGTATTCAATCCTTGATGTGTTTGAGTAAAATGTGGATTGTCTAGTCATGCTCTTGTTCATGTTGAGAAAGTAACTGTGATTATACTTTTTGTGCAGTATGGGATTGAAGATAGTGTATCATCAAATAATTTCACTTCTTATAAAGGCACATTTTACAACTACTTCAGCATCGGTATGCTATGCATTAAAATCTAATATTAGAAATCTTGTATTTTTTTTTAAATATGGATAGTTTATATTGTTAATTACTCAAGTGTGCTCTGTTCATGGGGCATCGACTTTATTTCCTACACTGGTTTAGAACTTTTTGCTTAGAGTTAGTCTCTAGGGAATTTATAGGTTGCATGTGGATAATTTGGCAAATAAAACAATAGAGTCTAGGAATGCTTTCTCTTGCTGAATGGTTTCAACAGTCGCTGTGATTTGATGTTTTAAATCAGTTTGTGCCTTTGGGCAATCAATCTATAGGTCTCAATTGGTTGGCACCTCTGAGCAATCTATTCCTCTTCTAGGTTTTTATCTTTGAATCCTACAATCCACAGCGCAAGGGGCGTTGGAGGAAGGATTACAAGCATAGAGATGATGAAAACTATTTTAAAGCATGTTGAAGCTTGAACGCTGAAAAAAAACCCCAATTTCTCTCTTCTCTGTGTGAGTTTTGATGGATTTGAATCCATCACCAAGGACTTTGAAATGGGGGTCTGTCTTTAATTTTTGTTGTTACAATTCAAGTTAATGTTGACATTTCCCTTTACTTATATTTTAATTTCATTAACCATCACTTATATTTCGTTGTCATTACTTTAAGAATTAAGAGTAAAAGTTAAACAAAATTCCAACAACGAGAGCATTTGATCATAGGATTACACATAGGGTGATAGATTGGATGACAAAGTTAGTTAGCCTTTTCTATGGGTTGGGAGGCTTTTTATTTCCCTTAGGATTCTGCTTTGTTGATGAATTAGTTGATTCAAGGATCAACTAGTTCAAAATTTGTTCAATACATCCAGAATTTATTTGTTTTGCTAACACTAGCTGTAGGTACTAACCTGGTTTATGAGGATTATCAAGTTTTTCTTCATGATGTGTCCATCAATTAGATGAGTTCAAGGAGTGTCAATACTAGCCAATGCATACATCGATATGTTGTTAAAGTTGTCTTTAGGGATCGATGAGGGCTCAAGCTCTTTTTAGAGATTCTATTGTGGTTGCATGCTAGCCTCATTTTTGTTTTTAAAGATAAACAATCCTGTTTCATGACATTTATGCCCCTTTGACCATTTGTTGTAGACCTAAACCACAATCACTTAGCTCTCCTTTCTTACATTTGTTTTGGCATAATATTTTTGGGCTAGAGTGTTTCTGCATTGTTTGGAACATATCAATATTATTTGTGAGTAGCTATATTATTTGCTTTAATATGGAAAACTATATATATATATATATATATATATATATATATTTAAAAAAAAATAATTTAGACACTTTTGTATTATCATAATAAAAAGTTATTTACAACATGATACCTCCTTGCTCTGGTCAGCTTCGAGGGAGGCTAGACTAGAGAACATTGAGATCTTTAGATTGTGATGATTTTCCCTGATTAAAGCATCAGGTAGACAAAAAGACCTAGAGTAGGAGGATTAAACAGATTTAGACTGATGATCATTCATAGAGCAAAGACATAGAAGATTTTCTAAGAAGGTAATGAGAAGACATTCATAGAACAAATACATAGAAAATTTTCTAAGAAGGTAATGAGAAGACATGCTGATTGTTAGCCTGATCCTTCTTGCTTGTGATCTGGAGCATTCCCTGTTAAGGAGGTGTGATTGCACATCTTGAGGAGCATGTCGAACTTTTGATCCATTATTTCCAGCTTGTCGTCAAATTCTGTGAGCTTACGGATATTATGCTGCTAATTGGCGTGATATCCTGCTAGGATGTGTCTAAGAAGAATCTTAGTGTACCATTAGACATTGATTGCCTGCATGTAACTGGCATGCCTGGCTTGAGTGGAAGTGCCTGTGTTTAGGATCTAGTGTTGATTTTCAGCTTGTAAATGTTAATTAGGGGTGTACCTGAAATCTTGCCTAACCAAGGTTTCATAACTGGCAATTTCTTGGCGCACAAGTTCTGGAATGATTTGCTCATATCAAGCTTGGGATTTCTGGGCCCAATTCTTGGCTCTTTGCTGGGCAACAGGTGCAGGGTTGCTGGGAGAGGGAGAGGAGGGAGAGGGAAACCTCTGCCCCTACAACGACGAGAATTTGAGGGATTGATGGGGGTCATAATGTCAAGAAGGTGCTGCTTGAGGTGAGAAAGGAGGAGTAGAGTTTTAAAGCGAGGATAATCCAAATATAGGGAGAGGTAGGTTAGTTAGAGAAACAAGGGCTTGAGAAAAGCATGCTGAGAGAAAGGGAGATGAGTCAGAGGGATTGGGGGGGCTGAAAGAATAAGAGAATTTTGAATTGAAAGAGGCCACTGGGTGATGAAGCACAAATCCACAGACTGAAAAATCCAAAGAGAGGTCCAATTGTAATGTCGCCACTTTAGCAAATTTTGCTAAGTAAATACATTTTTTTGCACAATTTTGGCATTTTGACATATTTGACTTAGGAAAAGTGGGTTAGGAGGGCCCCATTTGAATTTTGAGGAAAAAGGCTCCCCAAACATTAGAGGAAAAGATAAATTAAGAATGAAGTGGGATTCACACCCCTTAGGAGAAATTCGACTTGGGGAAGAGGAAACAAAGGGAATTTGACTTGGGGGACTCACATGGAGGAGAAACGGTGCGTCAAAGTTAAATAGAGGTGAAGAGCATCATTTTGGTTTTTTTGCCAATTTGAGAATCAAACCCCCATGTACGCTTGAGTTGTTGAGCGAAGTCTACACAATGCTGATCAACGCAAGAGGTTTCCAAGTGGAAACCTCACCTCCATCTTCAATGGACTTCAAGCGCCACTCTATGGGAGATCATTGTCACATCTTAGAGCTATTCCAGGAGGATTTACAAGTACATTCAACCATCATTTGGAGCAGACTGGGCGCCAAAGGAGTACACATCATTTGGGGAAATAGCCACAATGCACCCTTGATCCCGAGCTTTTCAGGAGGAGTTGGCCTTGGTATTTATTGTAGGTTTTGGGCATTTTGCTAGGTTGACGTGTGGAGGTTTTGGGGGAGCAATTCTATCTCGTCGTGACAGCGCACAAAGGGTCTTTGGCTGGTCATGTGTAGCGGTTTTAGCTAAAGGAGATGAGGGGTGGTTATTGCCTGGAAATTTGGGGGTATTGCTGGGAGATTTGTAGAGGGATTTTTGGGGGAATTTTCCGGAGGAAGCTTGGTTGATAGCAAAACATTCTTCTTAGCTGTGCATGTTCTGGACAAAATAGGAGTGCACTTTTTTAGGGCTTCCCGGGCCAGTCAGAAGTAGCCCGATTCCTTGTTGGGTTTTTGTGGGTTTGGGGTCTAGAGGCTATGGCTAATTTGGTCGATTTTTTTGAGTAGTTTGGAGGGCTATATCAGCAATGACACAAATTGTTCTTGGTTGGGCGCAATCATCTTAGCAGATCCATTTTTAACACTTGGATGCCATCACTCATATCTAGGTCTTTGCCTTGCTCGCATAGCAAGGCTAGGTTTCACTATCTCTGCAATATTGTACTCTTTCCTATTCAATTAATAAAATGGCTCAGCTTGGCGCATTTTTTGGTGTTAAATGGGCTAAATTTTTTATGTGCATGTTGCTATTTTCTCATGTTATCACTGTCGTTATCACTCTAACTCCTCCAGCTTGAACTTACTGAGTAACCTGGGTGACACAAGCCATGTCACACAAGTTAACATCATCCAGGATGTTCGCTGATGTGGAAATTTGAATTTTCTCAATTTAATCAAGGCAAAATCAAATTGAGAATTTCTTGTTGCATTTTTCAACATGCACAACTAGAGCATGGGTGGAGAAGTTAGATACTTACTTCCAGCTCAATTAGATGATGAATTTGGAAGCCATTAAAATGGCCACGTTGCATTTAGAAGGGGAGGCCCACGATTGGTGGTTCCATGGATCTACATCAAGGCATGCCAGCGTGACCTCTTATGAGGAGTTCACACGGACGGTTGTGGAGCGATTTGACAAGAGGGATTCCGAGACACATTTCCTAGAGCTGACCCAACTCAAACAAATAGGCAACCCAGGGCATTACATAACCGAGTTCCTGCGGGTGTTAGTTGTTGAAAAGTGTAACTAGGTTCAGTTTTCATAATGACATGTAATTGTGATTTTTTGTAAATGATGAAAAGAAGGAAAATAAAAACTATTATTGTAATGCTTGCTTCATGGGTTCCATGAGCAAGAGATTTTACTTTTAGAATTGTCAATGTCATATTGCATATATATACGAGTCTATAGAATTGTCAAGAAGCCCTCCAAAGACAAGCACAAGTTCTCCTCTTAAAGTCGGCTTCAAAATGAAGTAAGAACTCATGTCATCTTCACCTAATGGAGACACACCTATTCGAATGCACATGTCGGCTTATTTGTATGAGACAACCACTATATATATGTGGATGGGGTCTTCGCATTTCCACAGAAAACAAGTTCGGATCTCTCTGAAATTCGGATCACAGTTACAGTGACAAGTAAAGAGACAAGTTCGATATCAATTGCACTGACAAGCATTTTGGAGAAGAAACTCGGATAAGTAGGAACAACGAGGATCTTTAGGACTAATCATAGGAACAAAAATTCGGTTTTTCAGAGGGAAAGTCTCGGTGCTACAACAACACAGTCCGGTCAAGGGTATATAAACTACAGTTCGGTGCTATGAATAAGCCACAATTCAATGCTATAATGAAGACTACAGTTCGATGCTATAGATTATAGTTCTGCGCTATGTTTTGATTTAGATCTCTCACAGTTTCGGTGCTATCTCCTACAGTCAAAAGCTCCGTGCAATCTTTGGTTTTGGTGTCACCATAGTTAGGAGGATTCAGTGCCACCTCATTAAGAAGGATCTGTTATCATCACGATAGAAGGATCTTGCTACTACCACAGAAAGAAGATCTCAGAAAGAAGGCCTCCATCTAGGTGATGATACAGTAAGATGATCTAGGTGACAATGACTAGATCTCAAGTGGTGATAATGTCTTAGCGCTAAGAAGGTTGAAGTGGAAGATGAGTCGAGAAGAGGAAAAGAGCAGAAGACAATTAAGAGAACTTGTGTCTTGGTCTTGGAGTGGCAACTAGGTCAAGGGTCTTGCTCTTGGTATTCGTCAATTGGAATCTCTATAACATGAATTTGTGCAGGTTTTCCTCTCAAAGAGTGAGAGATTTTGGCCTTGGCTCATAACTTACATTCTGTGTCTCTTGTCTATTTATGTTCATGCATTGGTAGCTGATTGATGAAGAAGAACATTAATAACTTAACTTAAGAAGATCCTAATCTAAGGAAATAAAAAGCACTCACAAGCAGCTACTAATAGAAGAGAAATCACCTAATTTATGATGCCTTAGATTTCTCAACATGGTTTCAAAGCTAAGGTGACAAAGTCAAGAAAAGAGCATCTAATCAAAGAGACACTCAAGGATTGAGTTTCAAGAAAGGCATCAAAGCAAGTCTAAGGGTATCGAAGTGAAAGTTTAAGATCTACATTAAAGAGTCAAACCCTAGATCAAAGAAGAAAGTCTTCTTCAAAAGAAGTCTTGGGATGATCAATCAAATAATCAAGGCCAAAGTCTTATTTCTACTCCAGGCAAATAGATCTATTAATCAAGGTAACTAGAAGTCTATTCATCCAAGAGAAGCATTTCTAGGACAAAGATCATATTATCTTGGAGAGTCAAAACCCATGAAGTATTTATGAGATCCGCACTCTATCATCACCAAAGGAAACCTCAAGGAGTTTGTAGACTATTCAATCAAGAAAAGCAAGATCAAGGGTCTGATTATTATCTTCAAAAGGTTCTAAGCTGGTGTCCCCCTCATTGAAGTAGGACCTCCTTATCCTTATAGATGATCATCTGAGGAGCATCATGGCATCTTCTTCAATCACCATCAACAAAGGAATCAAGTTGAAGATTTCATCTTCACTTAACAAGTAAGTATCTTTTATTCTATAATCTAAATATGATAAAATGAATTTGTTTTGCAAGGATATTTATAAGCTGGTTGGGTCATCAAACTTCCTTGCATCGAAAAGGAGGATAGAAATAGTCCTCGAAGAAAATGAAGTCATTAGAAAAGTGTCCAAACCATCCGAAGGTAAAGTACTATCTGAATACATGGAAAAGGATCTAAGGGCTCAAGAGATTCTTATGGAATCTGTCAAGGATTCCCTCGTAGCAGGATTGGAGACATCAAAAGAGATATATGATAAGCTGGTAGAACTATTCTCTAAAGATGCGATAAAGAAGGTCATATCACTTAGATCTGATCTAAACAAATTAAAGGTATCAAAGGATGAAGGGTTATCTTTATAAGATCTCAACTGCAAGATCTAGGAGAGATGATTTCAGATAAGGAAATGATCTCCCTTCTTCTAAGTGCACTAATTGATGAACAAAGTAACAAATGCCTATGAAGATAAGGAAGCTATTATTCCATTCAACAACTTGTGATTTCTATGCAAGATAGAAGAAGATAGGTTGAGGGCGAAAAATATTCATACATTGTCGGAAAGAAAGAAGAACATAGCTAAGAGCATTACAGGAAAGATTGTCCTAAGCTCAATAAGGGCAATAGAAATAAAGATAGAGAAGAAGCCCATTTCACCAAAGAAGTGGAGGAAGTTGAAAAGAATAAATCCAAGGAAGAGGAAAAGCATTAGAAGTAAGAGCTCATGACATCACCATAGGAAACATGAAGGATGTCTGGAACAAAATCTATGGCAGTCAACTATGAAGGATATAGCTCTTGGGAACCTCATTGAAAGCTCAAGTAACACTTATGGGAAAAAGGAAGAAGTCATCCAAGACAAGTCTCATCATACATCAGTCAAAAGGAAACATCTGCTGGATAGGGATATGCAAGATCCTCAAGATTCTCTGATGGAATCCTCATCGAAAGGTTCACTGATCTAGAGAGGAAGCAAGTGTTTCATCAAGAACTCCAACTTGTGGAATTCATGGGATGATGTTATGATGACATAAGAGATGAAGCAAATCAAGGGGTTGAAGCTCTTTTCAATCAAGGAAGCTGCTGAAAGAAGCCTAGATGACCTAAAGGTAAATGAGGTATGTATGCTTGTATTCAATACTATAAAGTCATGTCGTATGGTTGCAGGTAACATGGATCACTGCTCTATCTTGAGAAGCATGATCAAAGGAAAGGAATCTCCTCCTATGAAAGGATGCAGGAAGGCATGGGTCACACTAGATGAAATCAACATAATATGTCCTCATATGGAATATGAGGTGATTGACAGTAATTGGAAGAACTCTGATTGGAAGTTCCTGGGAATGTCATGTGTGAAGAAAGAAAGGAAGAGATCATAGACTATGAAACCATGGGAGAAGGGATTCAACATCCGAAAACTGAAAATTTTGACTATGCTATCTCTTAGAAAGATATGAAGACTCTGATGGCAGTCTGGAAAAGATGGAGACCCTTGACAATATATATATCTTTAGGAGATGTGTCAACATGTATGCAGGATGCTGATGCGAACAACACGATGTCATGATGAAAGACCATGACAAAGGTAATTGTGAGTTAAGTGTTAATTTCTTATTTTTGAACAAATATCTGGATGGGCTTATGCAGGACTGCCAAAGGAAGAACTGTGGATGTCTTCCTAGAGGACCATGTAGAAGGGTGTAAGATCCTTCAAAAGAAGATAATATGAAGAAGGCTGCATGGCATGAGGCAAGGCTAGATGTAGACTGATGGATCGCTTTCTGATGAAAGGAATGATGACATGACTAACTCATGGGTGAAGGTGATGGATGGTCTGTGCCCTATGAAGAAGTCCCAATAGATGAAGACTCCATAATGAAGAAGAAAATCATGAAATCAAAGGAAGGAGCTCTTCAAGTAGCTGGTTGTCTATTCATCTCTAGCTAAGGAGCTGCTGTAGGTCCCTAATTAAGAGGGAGCTTGGAAACAAGTTTCTTACTTGGAAGAAACTTAGAAAATTCCTAATCCAAGAGGGAGCTTAGGTACATTCCTTTCATAGGAATGAGTACATTCCTTTATTGGAATAGATATTTCCTCCCTAATTGAGAGGGAGAGATAGGCACATCATTCTGATCTTCACTTGGGAAGGCAGAATGGAGGATTGGGTAAACATCTAGCATCCGATGCTTTTTGAGGATGAGTTAGGGCATCCAAGATAAGAGAAGTCATAGAGGACCGATATTCTTTGAGGGTTGGGAATCCAAGATAAGAATACTCCTACTAGAACTCACCCTGAGAACCTGGGTGGGGTACGTTCCTGGAGAGACAATGATAAGGGTGTCTATAAATCATTGGTCTTGCCAGCATTGAGCTCAGATCTCATGGAGAGATAGAGCTGTTAGTCAAGGCCTTGCTATGTGACAATGTTGGTTGATATGATGCTATACATATGGGTTACCAATTTGATTTTTCCTATGTGAAATTCTTTAGATTGAGAATGATCAAGTACCGTTATGAATACCTCCCTAGTTAAGAGGGAGTGTTGAAAAGTGTAACTAGGTTCGGTCTTCGTAATGACATGTAATTGTGATTTTTTGTAAATGATGAAAAGAAGGAAAATAAAAGTTAATATTGTAATTCTTGCTTTATGGGTTTCATGAGCAAGAGATTTTTTTAGATGGCTCCCATTGAGAGCCTTTAGGATTTGTCATTAAAGTAAAAAAGAGTCAATGTCATATTTCATATACATATATATGAGTCTAGAATTGTCAAGAAGCCCTCCAAAGATAAGCACAAGTTCTCCTCTTCAAAACGGCTTCAAGATGAAGTAAGAACTCATGTCGAATTCACCTAATGAAGACATACCTATTCGAATGCACATGTCGACTTATTTGTATGAGACAACCACTATATATGTGGATGGGGTCTTCTCATTTCCACAGAAATCAAGCTCGGATCTCTCTGGAATTTGGATCATAGTTACAGGACAAGTAAAGAGACAAGTTCGATATCAATTATAGTGACAAGCATTTCGGAGAAGAGACTTGGATAGGTAGGAACAACTAGGATCTTTAGGACTAATCACAGGAACAAAAATTCGTTTTTTTTAGATTTAAAGTCTCGGTGCTACAACAGAGGCACACAGTTCGGTCAAGGGTATATAAACTACAGCTCGGTGCTATGAAAAAGCCACAGTTCAGAGCTATAATGAAGACTACAGTTTGATGCTATAAACTACAGTTCTTCGCTATGTTTTGGTTTAGATCTCTCACAGTTTCGGTGCTATCTCCAATAGTCAAAGGTTCAGTGCAATCTCTCGTTTTGGTGTCACCACAGTTAGGAGGATTCGATGCCACCTCATTAAGAAGGTTTTGCGGTCATCACAATAGAAGGGTCTTGCTACTACCACAAAAAGAAGATCTCAGAAAGGTGGTCTCCATTTAGGTGATTATACAGTAAGGTGATCTAGGTGTCAATGTCTAGATCTCAAGTGGTGATAATGTCTTAGCGCTAAGAAGGTCGAAGTGGAAGATGAGTTGAAAAGAGGAAAAGAGCATAAGACAGTCATGAGAACTTGTGTCTTGGTCGTGGAGTGGCAACTAGGTCAAGGGTCTTGGTCTTGGTATTAATTAATTGGAATCCATATAAGAAGAATTTGTGCAGGTTTTCCTCTCAAAGAGTGAGAGGTTTTGGCCGTGGCACATAGCCTACATTCTGTGTCTCTTGTCTATTTATGTTCATGCATTAGTAGCTGTTTGATGAAGAAGGACACTAATAACTTAAGTAAAGAAGATCTTGATCTAAAGAAGTAAAAAGAACTCACAAGCAGTTACTAATAAAAGAGAAATCACCTAATTTATGATGCCCTATATTTCTCAACATTATTGATGGTGTGAAATTTGTGAAAGGCTAGGAGGATTTTCTTGTTCGTGGAATGGTTAGTTGAGCCTTTGCAGGGGTTAGTGAGAGCGAGTAGACTTGCTACTCTCCAGGATGCAGTTAGTTGTACTAGGGATTTGTAGGACACAATTCCCAAGACTAGAGCACTAGTACCACCCATGCCCATATTTGTAGGACGCAATTCCCAAGACTAGAGCAATAGTACCACCCACGCCAATTCCCAATACTAGGTGAGATCTTCGGAAGAGGAGGTTATGCTTCACCTGTTTGGAGTGGTGGGCACCAAGGCATAGATGCACGATGGGAAAGCCCCATTATATAAAAGTTTTCTCACACAGTGAGCCGAAGGATGATGGAGGTGATGGTGGACATCGAGCTGCTGGAGGAGGAGGCCCACCTCCCCCACAGGAGGAGCTCCCTTCTTGCCTACAGGGGGAGTCTTTGCTTCACTTCAGAGAGTGCCAAAGTACTTCACATTGAGGATCAGGGGCAGAGTGTAGGGACAACGTGTGTCAGTTCTGGTGGATAGTGGGGCTACCCACAATTTTGTTGATGCACATATGGTGGAGAGGAGATGCATACATACTGAGGCTTTTGCAGGTGTTTAAGTCTTAGTACTCGGGGACAAAACTATGCAGTGCACCTGATATGTCCCCAACATCACTTTGACCATGGGGAATTATTTGATGATTGACCACTTCTTTGTTATTGATATAGAGGACACCAACGTGGTGATGGATGTCCAATGGATCTAGTCTTTGGGGCATGTGACCAAGGATTGGAGGAGGTTGGAGATGGAGTTCATAGGGCTAGATGGGAAGTTAGTAGTATTGAGGGGCATGCACTCGTACCCACCCCAGATAGTGTGTCAGCGCACAGGATGGAGGCAAATTTGTGACATGGAGATATAGAGTGGGTTGTGAAGCTCAGGCTCTCAAAGGTAGGGGCTCAGCCACATCCACCCCATCCTGATATTTAGGTGATTTTAAACAGGTAACCAACAATTTTTGGAGACATTCCCCCATTTCGCCCACCAAACTGTGGATTTGAGCACACGAATGAGCTTGAGGAGGGAATACATGCAGTTATCACTACATCATATAGACAACCCAAGGCTTAATGGGATTAGATTGAGTGAGCTATATAGGAGTTGCTGAGGTTGGGGCACATCAGGCGTAGTTCTAGTCCTTTTGCTTTTTCGGTGGCGTTGGTGAAGAAGGACGAGATCCTCCGCATGTGCATTGACTGCAGGGCCCTAAACAAGAAGACTTTGAAGAACAAGTACCTCATCCCACGCATAAACGAGTTGATCGATGAGCTTAGAGGGGCCAAGTATTTCTCTAAGGTAGACTTGCGCTCGAGGTACCACCAGATTTGGGCGAGGGAGCAAGATATTCCGAAGACAACATTCAGATGTTACTATGGGCACTTTTTGTTTTTGGTGATGCCCTTTGGGCTAACCAACGCTTTGACTACCTTCCAGTCTTGCATGAACCATGTGTTCCGCAATCTGTTGTGCAAATATGTCTTGGTTTTCTTTGATGACATCTTCATCTACAACAGGATATGGGATGACCACCTACAACACTTGGAGGAGGTGTTATGCATTCCAGAGGAGCAACAACTATACACTGAGATGTCTGTTGACCTTGTAAAATTTTCTGTTTCCCACCCCGGTTTTCAGTTTCACCTTATTTCTCCCATGTAGTTAAATGCCCATTCCCATAGCCATACATTTAACAGACCGAAGAAAAAAAAAAATAAATATTGCTGAAAACACAAATTCTGGAAATTTTTCAGAGTGCTGGAAATTGCAGAAATAAAAAATCAGCAATTAAAACAGCCATTAAAACACATTTAAACTCAGTGATTTTTGGTCAACTTGACCCTGGAAAAACCCCCTACAACTCTTGGGGAAAACCAGTTTGAGAGCTCTTCTTTATTTCTGGAAAATGCCTTTTACAGAGAAAATTTTTCAGCAAAAAATCAGCAAAAAATCAGCAAAACAGAAATTTTTTCTAGCAAGCAAAACTTATCTGTTTTCAGCCCAAACGACAATCTGAAAAATGCTGGAAGAGCTGTACGGACCGTACGGATGTACGGACTGTACGGACGTACGGATGTACGGACCGTACGGACTGTACGGACTGTACAGACGGCCGTACGGACTTGTACGGACAACCCTCGGAAAAAGTGCAGAAAATCGCCTCCTCGATATTCGTGCTGAAAAATAATTTTTTCCATTATTTTGCTCACAAAAATTGCCTTTTTCTGCTTGTTCTTTATGCTGTTCGGATTTGCTGAAGTGCTGCCTTGGTGTGTGTGCCAAACTGCTGCCTCTTTCTCCTCCTTGTCCAGAAATCTCCCTTGCTCTCTTGCTCTCCTTCTCCCAATCTGCTCATGAAAGAATGAATGATCTTTTCCTCCTTTTCCTCCCTTAACCCAACCCTAAATGACTTTTGGGTGATCTCTAAATCCAATGGCTGAAATAGATTTAGATCAATGGCTGAGATTAAATGCTCATTTAAATCTCACTTTCTATTTTTTAATTCACCCCACTTTAATAAAGACCCACTTAGTCATTTATTTCCAAAGTCACTTTTCCTTTCTAATTTTTCATTGACTTTATAAAGTCACTTTAAAATTAGACTTAGTAACTTTATCACTTAAAGTCACTTTCAAATTAGATATAACTTTATAAAAATTATAAAGTTACTTTAGGAGAAAAATTAAATTCTTTTGGACACTTTTCCCTAGGCCAAAGATCAAAACCTTAGGGAACCACCTGTCCTCCGGTACCAAATTTCAACACTCCCTCTTACCGAGGAAGGTGTTCCTCACTACACCCATCTTGTCTCTGAAGTAGACATGCTTGCCCCGTGGTAAGGCTTTGGTAAGAATATCTGCAACTTGCTCATCAGTGGAAATATACTCAAGCTTCACAGCTCCCTTCTGAACATAGTCTCTGATGAAATGATATCTGATCCCGATATGCTTTGACCTGTCATGAAATACTGGATTCTCCGTGAGTTTAATGCAACTCTGATTATCACAGTAAATCACTGAAGGTCTCAACGGCTGACCAAATAAGCCAAACAACATCTTGCGAAGCCAGATGGCCTCACAACTAGCTAGACTGGCTGCCATATACTCTGCTTCCGCTGAACTCAGTGCTACTGACTGCTGCTTCCGGCTGAACCATGACACTACTGCTGAACCCAACCCAAAACAACACCCTGAAGTGCTCTTCCTATCAGAAGCACAACCTGCCCAATCAGAATCAGTGTATCCTGCCAATCTCACTCCATCTCCCTGCCTGTAGTCCAGACCATAATCCACTGTCCCCTGCAAGTACCGCAAAATGTGTTTTGCAGCCACCCAGTGAACCTTCCTAGGCTCACACATAAACTGACTCATCGTGTTGACTGCAAAACAGATATCTGGTCTGGTGTTGACCAAATACATCAAGGAACCAATCAGCTGCCTGTACAATGTGGGATCCACCAACTCGGAATCCGAAGCATGAAGCTTCTTCCAGTTGGTGATCATCGGTGTCGACATGGGTCTACAATCCTCCATGTGGAATCTGCTAAGGATGTCCACAATATACTTCCCCTGCCCCAGGAAGAAATGCCCCTCCTCCTGCCACACCTCCAAACCCAAAAAGTAATGCATCAAGCCGATGTCCTTCATCTCAAACTCCGCCGCAAGATCTCTCTTGCAGTGCTCTATGAGTCTCTCTGCACCTGTAATGATCAAGTCATCCACATACAGCACCAGAATGAGAGGCTCCTCACCAATCACAATAAAGTAAAGGTTCGGATCTGCCTCACTCTTTGTGAAACCCATCCCTTGCAAGTATGCATCTATCCTGGAGTACCAAGCTCTGGGAGCTTGCTTCAGGCCATAAAGGGCCTTCTTCAATCTGCACACATGGGACTCCTTCCCATGCACCTCAAAGCCCTGTGGCTGCTTAATGTACACCTCCTCCTGTATGAAGCCATTGAGAAATGCAGTCTTCACATCCATCTGGTGGATCTTCCAACCCATCTCTGCTGCTATCGATATAATGGAGCGGATCGAAGTATATCGAGCCACGGGAGCGAAGGTCTCCTCATAATCAACTCCCTCTACCTGGGAGAACCCTCTAGCCACAAACCTCGCTTTGAATTTCTCAATGCTGCCATCTGCAGCATGCTTTACCTTGTAAAGCCATCTGGAAGTAACCACGGATTTGCCCTCAGGCCTCGGCACCACCTCCCAAACATCATTCTTCATGATAGAAGAATACTCCTCCTGCATGGCCTCTCTCCAGACTTGCTGGCTAGCTGCCTCCTCATAGCTAGAAGGCTCAGAGTCAAGGATGCTGGTAACCATCGCCATATAGCTACAAAATCTCTCAGGTGGTCTACTCTCTCTGACCGGCCTCTTCGGCTCCGCAACAGATGTGGCATCTCTCAAGGTGTCCTGAAGCCACTTGGGCTTCCTTTTCCCTGAGCATGCTTCTCCCATAGGAGAATGAAACTCCTCCTCCTCATCACCATCAGTAGCCTGAACTCCTGACTGTCTGTCTGCTGTCCTCCTGCCTGCACCTGAACCTGTAGAAGCTGAGGTACCGTGTGAACTGTCCATCAGTGGACTCCCTAGTGAACTGCTCTGTGAACTGCTCTGCATGCTACCCGGAGCACCACCCCTCTGGCTCGGCGAGCCACTGCTCACTGATGGACCTGACATCCTCATAGATGTACCTCCGGATCCTCCTGATCCCTGCCCACTGGATCCCTGCGACTGACTCAACTGCTGCTGAGGGTCTGGCTGATCCAGATACTCTAACTCCCGTGACCTCCTAAAGGCCCTGTCCTCCTCGAACTTCACATCCCGTCTGACAACAACTTTCCTCTGTGCAGGAATGTAGATCCGAAAGGCCTTTGAGGTCTCACTGTAGCCCACAAAGATACCCTTCTCTGCGGTGGGCTCTAGTTTGGTCCTCTCCTCCTTGGGTATATAGGAGTATGTAATACATCCAAAGATATGAAGATGACCAAGATCAGGCTTCTTCCCAGAGAAAGCCTCCTCCGGAGTCATGTGCCCCAAGGCACGATGCGGACTCCTGTTCTGCAAGTAAACAGCTGTGTTGCAGGCCTCTGCCCACAAGAACAATGGCAACCCCTGATCATATAACATGGCTTTGGCAGCCCCTATGATGGATCTGTTCTTCCTCTCCGCAACCCCGTTCTGCTGGGGGTTGTAAGGAACAGTGAACTCCCTCCTAATGCCTGCCTCCGCACAATAGTCAACAAACTCTCCAAGGGTGTACTCTCCTCCATTGTCCGACCTCAGGGACTTGATCTTTTGACCTGTCTGAGTCTCCACAAGAGCTCTGAACTCCTGAAACCGCTTGAAGACCTCACTCTTGGTCTTCAAGAAATAAATCCAGGTCCTCCTGGAGTGATCATCAATGAATAAGACATAGTACTCATATCCACTCAAGGAAACATGAGACATCCGACCGCTCACATCGGAATGAATCAAATCAAGTATCCCCGTCGCTCTGCTGTCACTGCTGGGAAAAGGGGATTTGGCAAACTTGCCCATCGCACAACCTCTGCAAGTATCATGGTGATCAGTACTGAGATCTGGCACACCTGTAGTGATCTCCCGCAATGTCCTCAAGGCTCCATGAGACATGTGCCCCATCCTGCGGTGCCAAATCTCACACAGCTCAGAACTGCTAGCTCTGCTGTCGGTACTACAGCTCAATGCCAAAGGGGGCTGGAATGCAAACTTGTACACCTTTGCATGGCGTACACCTATCACTCTAGCTGTATCAGCTGGAGAGCCCCTGGGATACATCAACACCTGTCCTTCCCTGAACAGTACCTCATATCCTCTGTCCTCCAAAGCTGAGACGGATATGAGGTTCTTCCTCATCCCTGGCACATAAAGAACTTCTGACACTTTCAAGGGAGGTTTGGATTCCCTCTGAAATGTCACTGTCCCCACCCCGACTGCTCTAACAACTCTGTCATCACCGAGTACTACCTCAATATCAGTGCCACTCTCTGAAAGCTCTGAGAAGTACTCCCGGACTCCTGTCATGTGACGTGAAGCCCCACTGTCCACATACCAGATACCTGTAGATGCTCCGCTAATCGAGGGAAAAGCATGCTCCCTCTGAACCTGTGTGGCAGGTGATCCTGCACTAGAGGACTCACATGTAGTGAACGCAAACTCCCGGTCAAAACGACCTGCAAAGTCCTCAATCTCAGCTGAAGCTGCCACATCTTGGTTCTTCCCCTTCTTCTTCTTCTTCTCCGGACACACAACTGCATAGTGTCCCATCTTCTGACAATTCCAACACTTCACTTTGGAATAGTCCTTTTGTGAGTTACCCTGTTTACCTTTACCTTTGCCTTTGCCTCCACCACCGCTTGTGGAAGCCTGCTTCTTCCCTTTGCCTTTCTTGCCTCCTGCCATCAGTGCTACGTCCTCATCCTGCTCAACTGGCTTGGCTGCCCCAAGCTGTCCTTTCCTGATCTCTGTCTGAATACAATCATCCCAAAACCTCTCCCATGTGGGAAGGGTCTCACGTGCACAAACCCCATCAGCAAAGTTCAACCATGAACGGGGGAGGCCATTCATTGCAATACGCACCAACTCAGTGGATGGAATGGCCTCTCCAATCGCTGCCAACTCATCTCTCACATTGGTAATCTTTGTGAGATATCCAGCTGCACTATCATTCCCCATCTTAATGTTCTTCAGCTTCTCCTTCAGGACCATCTTCCGGTTCTCATTGGTACTCTGGTAGAGATTGGACAATGCTGTCCACATCTCATGGGCATTGCTCTTTCCTCTCACATGAGGAATGCAATGGTCTTTGATTCCGTCTAGAATCAGCCTCTTACCCTTGTTGTTCTTTTTATTATAAGTTGCCAACTGAGTAGCATCAGTAGGCACAACAACAGGGTGCTGTGCTGTATGCACCATGATATCCCAGACTTCTGCCTCCTCAAAGATACTCTGCATTCTCTCCTTCCAAACGCTGTAATTTGTATGCCCATCCAACCTATCCTCCACCCTCAATCCCAATGACATCTTGTTGTCCTAAAACTGAAAAATAGCACTGCTGTGGTAAAGATAAACCTGCTGTTTATGAAAAATCAGCTTGCTGGAATTTTCTGAGTGAAAAAATCAGCAGCTGTATTTTTTCTCTTTTGCTGTCCCAAACTGCCCTTCAGCACTCAAGCTCTGATACCATGTAAAATTTTCTGTTTCCCACCCCGGTTTTCAGTTTCACCTTATTTCTCCCATGTAGTTAAATGCCCATTCCCATAGCCATACATTTAACAGACCGAAGAAAAAAAAAATAAATATTGCTGAAAACACAAATTCTGGAAATTTTTCAGAGTGCTGGAAATTGCAGAAATAAAAAATCAGCAATTAAAACAGCCATTAAAACACATTTAAACTCAGTGATTTTTGGTCAACTTGACCCTGGAAAAACCCCCTACAACTCTTGGGGAAAACCAGTTTGAGAGCTCTTCTTTATTTCTGGAAAATGCCTTTTACAGAGAAAATTTTTCAGCAAAAAATCATCAAAACAGAAATTTTTTCCAGCAAGCAAAACTTATCTGTTTTCAGCCCAAACGACAATCTGAAAAATGCTGGAAGAGCTGTACGGACCGTACGGATGTACGGACTGTACAGACGTACGGATGTACGGCCCGTGCGGACTGTACGGACTGTACGGACGGCCGTACGGACTTGTACGGACAGCCCTCGGAAAAAGTGCAGAAAATCGCCTCCTCGATATTCGTGCTGAAAAATAATTTTTTCCACTATTTTGCTCACAAAAACTGCCTTTTTCTGCTTGTTCTTTATGCTGTTCGGATTTGCTGAAGTGCTGCCTTGGTGTGTGTGCCAAACTGCTGCCTCTTTCTCCTCCTTGTCCAGAAATCTCCCTTGCTCTCTTGCTCTCCTTCTCCCAATCTGCTCATGAAAGAATGAATGATCTTTTCCTCCTTTTCCTCCCTTAACCCAACCCTAAATGACTTTTGGGTGATCCCTAAATCCAATGGCTGAAATAGATTTAGATCAATGGCTGAGATTAAATGCTCATTTAAATCTCACTTTCTATTTTTTAATTCACCCCACTTTAATAAAGACCCACTTAGTCATTTATTTCCAAAGTCACTTTTCCTTTCTAATTTTTCATTGACTTTATAAAGTCACTTTAAAATTAGACTTAGTAACTTTATCACTTAAAGTCACTTTCAAATTAGATTTAACTTTATAAAAATTATAAAGTTACTTTAGGAGAAAAATTAAATTCTTTTGGACACTTTTCCCTAGGCCAAAGATCAAAACCTTAGGGAACCACTTGTCCTCCGGTACCAAATTTCAACAGACCTTGCCGCGCCTATTGACCCTACACCGCTGATAAAAAGTCTATTGTTCAAGTCCTCCATCTATAGTGTAGAACCTTTTTATATATATGAATGTTCTCCTTCAAAATTCACAGCGAACTATATCTTTTTTTACTAGAATAATTGAAATGTCAATGGCCAAAAGCCTTAATTTTATATTTAATTGTTTAATTTTTTTGACGCCAAAGGCCATAATGGCGATATGGAGGATCTCCAAACTCTGAGCGAAACACTTCAATTACACAACAACAAGGTTGATGGCAGGTTGATGGCCAAAGGCCTGGTGATCAACCAATGTGGCTCTTATACCATTCTAATGACCAAAAGTCGTATATGCAGCGAAAATCTTTAAAATATTGCAAAGACATAAATGTCCATTGTAAGATATGTAACTATATATTGAATATTGTATATTGAATTGATGTAAGATATGAGATGATTACAAATGAGGATGAGGGCCTGCTTATATACTCTAGGCAGGTGCCCTTCATGAATGGTCATGTCTCTAAAACATGCCTCTTCATTACTAACTAACTAACCATTGGTTAATTAATTATTAATTATTATTATTATATTGATATTGATATTTATTATTTTTATATGAATTATTCATAACATCTTGCAAATTCAAGGAAAGTCTCTTACAATGAAGCCTTAGACCATAGACTTTTCCTTGCTGAAATATTTCTGCAATTGAGGCCAAAGAAAGGCTCAAGAAACTTCAAATTTTTACAATAAGAGAAGAGAGGCTAAGCCTCATCAATGCCCACGGCCAAGGGAGAGAGAATGCAACCCAAGTGTAACTTGGCGTTGACCAAGAAGGCCTCTTAATGCCCACAACCAAGAGAGGGAATGGTCTTGGAGTTAGAACCCAAGGTCCTGCAAGCAAACTTGTTAATAGTTTTGAAGATAAATCCCACAAGTTGCTACAATAAACAAGTTAGAGAGGGCTACAAAACAAACCAAGTATTAGCTCAATAAATTACAAAATATGTGTACAATATAATATAAAACGGTAAGCCAAAGAGTATGAGTAAACTCTCCTCTTTGACTAGCCATGATTTAGCTCTTTAAAATAACAAGATATTAGCAAATGAAGCACAATACTTGAAAAATAAATATTGAATTGATTGAATGCAAGAGATAAGGGCCTAAAACTCAAAAGGAATCCATGTAAGACAAATCCGAATGATGCGACTTTGCCAATTGACAAATGCAGGTTCTTGAATATTTCAAGAATGGGTTGGTTCCTCTGAGAACTTCCCCGTGCTTGAAGCTTGATCAAAGAAAGATTTTCCACACAACTTCACCAAAACCAATTAAATCCACATGGGCTTAATAAAATGCAATGGAGAGAAAATTCTAGAGATATATTTGACATCAACTAAAACATTTCTCTACTTAGAGCAAGTAAATAATCCTTATGCTAATATGAGATAGCTACACATCAACATAACTTAAAGCATAATGGAAATAATAACATAATGAAGCAAATAGAAATATAAGAGTAAGAACATCAAGTAATTATTATACACAAGGAGAAGAAGACCTCACAAGTAACCCTGTAGTCTTTTGTATTATATTGCAAATGAGTGTACAATCCAATAGCGTATCCTTAAGCCTAATAGCTCGTTTTCTAGATTACAAATGAGAGCCCAAGGCTCTATTATATAGAGAGTTGGGAGCAATGCAGAGTCCACATGACAAATGGATATGGAGTAAACCCCCAAGAAAGAAAGTTGAGTTCCATGTGGAATGAGAGAGACACCAAGGCAAATCAAATTCCATATGTAGCACTCATGGAAAACTGAATTCTCTATGGCACTCAAGGAAAATCGAATTCTCGATGTGGCACAATAAGCAAATCCAAGTGAACCAAAACAAGTAGATAACTCCAATCAAACTTCAAACTCAAACCATGTGATGCCACCTCAAATGATGATCCCAATGAAGCTCAGAGTAGGTTCTCGAGGAACTGCGTGGTCCCTCCAAGAGCAACTCGAATATCCCAAGTGGAGTGCTAAGTGTAGATGAAGTGGAGCTAAGGTGAGACAAGCTTCCATGAAATCCTACATCAAATATCCATCAAATATTCCTTTAGTGCATTAACTCCAAAAAGTTCGATTTTCCACATAAACAATTGCTGCATTAACTCCAAGAAATTCGATTTTCATGAGTGAGTGGTGCATTTATGATGTAATGTGCTCAGTCATCCTCAACATGTCCCTTGACCCAACTCCTTGAGATAATTTCCATGTCATTTTGTCACATGGAGTAATTTATTTATCTCCATTTATTTTATTTCTAGTTGAATTTATTGCGACTTTTTCCATTAAACCTAGGAAAAGTGGGTTTTGTGGGTCCTAAACATATTTTTGACCCCTCGAAGTGTGTCATAGTAGAAAGTTGAGGGTGAGAGGTGCAAATTTTATTACTCATACCCCATACAACTTCTCTAGATATCACTTATTACACTACAGATACAATTTTTATTGCAATTTCCGCCTTGTGAAAAAAAAATGACTATCTAGAGCTAACCAAATACCACGATTTTTTTGTGTGATCTAGTATGGTAATATACATTGACCCTAGACACTAGGACTCACCCAAGGCCTCACCATCAAGCCGTACTCCGGATTTGGGGTATATTTGGAGGAAAAAACTCAATTAATTATTAAGTCCTGGTAGGGAGATGATAATTAACCAAGTGAAAAAAACCTCCTAGAGTAATACTCACTTGATGGCAAGGTCCCAAGCTACCTAGGCCTGTTACATGACTCAAAACTTATCATACTAGCATCACTTATTATAATTCCTCATAGGGGTGTGGAATCTGCGCATAACAGAAAATGATAAGAAGAAGAAGTAGAGTTTAAAAAATTTGGTAATGAGGTGATATCCTGATGGTACATGCGTCCTTTGGTACATTGTTGGGCATGGAGTCTTTAGATAGTCATTTAGGTGCCACTCCAGCGGTCAACAATGTCCAAATGTGAGTTTGGACTCATTGAGATATGTTGTATCTTGGCCATATCATTGGGGAGGATGGAGTGCGAGTTCATCAGGAGAAGATCAGGGCCATCTTGGATTGGCCTACACCTAGGAATGTGACATAATTGGGGGATTCCTGGGCATTTGCACCTATTACAGGAGGTTCATGAGGGAATTCTTACAGTTGGCAGCACCCCTGACAGATTTGACGAAGAAGGGGGCATTTGTCTAGACAAGAGGGGCACAAGAGGCTTTCGAGCACCTCAAGGAGGTTATGAGAAACTGTCTGGTGTTGGCTCTGTCGAATTTTTTGCATCCATTGGTCCTGTAGTGTGATGCCTCCGGATAGGCATTGGGGAAATTTTGATATAGGGTGGACATCCGATTGCTTTCGAGAGTTGAAGCTGCAGACACATGAGAGACTATACTCCATTTACGACAAGGAGATGTTGGCCATCATGCATGCATTGGCTAAGTTTCAATAGTCCTTGGTGGGCAACATGTTTAAGGTCAAGATTGACCACAACAGTCTCTAGTTCTTGTTGGGTTAGAAGCAATTGCAAGAGTGACAAAATAAATGGGTCAGCAAGATTCAGGCATATGATTTTGACATAGAGTATGTCAAGGGAAGGCTGAACGTCGTAGCAGATGCATTATCTAGGAGGCCTGCTACACTTTCACTCATGAGTATTGCCCAAGATTGGAGGACACAGTTACTGGTGGACTACTCATGAGTATTGCCCCTTGAAGTTTCTAAGTTTACTTAGTTTAGAAACCCTTCATGCACTTTTTCTGATTTATTCCTACCTACTTGTTATTTTTCTTTAACAAGTTATTTACGAAGTAAATATTGAAAATAAACACCAGTGCATGCTCAACATATTACAAATCAACAACTAAAAGAAACAAGAACAAACACACCACATGACACCATTATTTTTGGACAAATGTCCCTGGAAAAACCCAATGTGGGAAAACTGGTGCAACTATCTGAGGGTTTTCTTATCAAGCAATATCAGAGTACAATTTGGGTGCTGAAACTGGCCTACCCAACAAAGAATTTCCTTAGCAGCTATACATCATAGTTTGAAAGAAATCTCCTGGCTGAAACCCCAGAAAACCCTTCCAGAAACTCCTCAGCACAAAACTGCTCTGCAACCCCAGCGTCTGCCCAAACTGGACTGCGTCAACCCCTCACTATCTCACGCTGGCCCCGCTTCAGCCTTTCTAGGCCTGCGTCAGCCCCAGGAGGCCTTGCGTCAGCTCTGGTAGCCTCTACGTCAGCTGCACTGGCCCCTTTGTTGCCCCAGGAGGCCTTGCGTCAGCTCTGGTAGCCTCTACGTCAGCTGCACTGGCCCCTTTGTTGCTCTGCGCAGCACTGGGCTGCCTTTGCATGGCCCTGCGTGAGCCCTTGCTGGCTCTGCGTCACCCTCCTTGGCTGCTGCACTGCTCTCTCGGCACAATCTCTGCCTTCTCTGTTTCTTTGTACTCAATGCCCCTTAGCTGCTCTCCCGATCACTGATTCTATCTCTCTTAGAAAGCCCCGCTCTAGAGAATAGAATGACTGATCACTCTGGTGTACTCTCCAAGTGACCCTCAAGCCTCCTCTTATACTTTTCCTGTAGACATCTCAACGACTGAGATTAAGTCCCTAATCAATGGCTAAGATTCGATCTGGCTTGATCCATGTCTTTTGGACCACTCTAACACAGATTCATATCAATAAACATTAATATTTTATTTTCCCTAATTTTAGACTTAGGGACTCCATTAAAAATATTAATTATTTTAATATCTCCTAATCTGTTTAGAATCTGCCCAAACCCTTTCTGGGTATTGGAGATCTCATTTGCCCCAACCTCTCCACCAAATTTCGTGGCTAGAGCACATCTAATGCTACCTCAAATCAACACTCCCTCTTAGCGAGGATTGTGCTCTAGCAATACTCCTCACTGAGTATTACTCTGATCATCCAACATCGGTACCTCTGCTGATGCTAGGCCTTCTTTCTCACCATCCTCTGCATTGTTGCCCCCTGTACTACTGCCCATGGTTCTGCCACTACCACTATTGCATTTGTACGACAACTCCCTCTGCATCCGTGCTGCTGCTGGTCCTTTCTCCCAGCACTGCATCCGCACTGCACCTCCTCTCATCATGATACATCGTGCTACCCACTGCTGCACTGCAACTCAATTACTGAGAAGTAAGTAACTCATCTCCCAACTGACCTCCCTGTCGGGCTAGATACACCCATTGATGCTGAAGCTCCCTCTGCCACTGACAAGTGCTCCCTCTCTGACCTCTGCACTGCTGCAACAACTCCCTGCATCTCGCACCATTGCACACCTTTCTGTGCCGTCCTACACTAGTGCAACACTATTGTGCCTTTCGCACTGCTGCAGCTTGCTAGCCTTGCGTTGCCTCAGGACTCCTGCATTGTAGCTCTCTTTGCCGCTCCATCCGCATCTGTCTCTACCCACCTAGCCAGTCCTGCTACTCCTTGTCGGCGTTGCCGTAGCAAGGTCTAATCCAAGAGGCTGGGTACCTCGAGGATCTTGCCCCTCATCGCCTGTAGTCCACGTGACTACAACTCGATGTCTCCCCACTTCTGCTCAAGTGGTGCGTGTGCACTCATGGCACAATCATCGCCTGTCAAAACTTCTCTGCCCGTGCTGGCGCTGCCTAAGTCTCGAATGACTCTCCCTTACTTTTCTTCCTTGGGCACTGGGTCGCATAATGACCCATCACCCCACAGTGGAAGCACTTGATCTTGGACAGATCTTTCTTCTTCCGTTTCTCCTGCTTTCCCTTAGATGTTAGGGCCACATCCTCCTCCTCTTGCTGAACATTGATCCCTTTGTTGTTGCTACAAGTCTTTGACTATCGTCTGATCTCTTCCTGGCGAAGAGCTGCCTACATCTTGTGCCAAGGTAGGAGAGTCCCTCTCCGCAGGATACTCTGGACAAACACTTCCCAATCTTTTGAGACAACATTCAGGGCTGTCCTCACTATAAGCCCCTGATCCGGTGTTGCTCCTATAGCAGTCAACTGGTCTCGGATCTCATTCAGTCCTCCGAGGAAGGTGTCGATCGATTGACCCTTCTTCATCTGATACAACCTCATCTGGTTCTCGAGTAGCATTCTTCTCTGCACAGAAGTATGTTGGTACAGGTTCTTGAGAGCCTCCCACATCTCAACTGCCATTCCCTTCTCGGCTATATGTGGTACCACATGATCCTTGATCCATGTCAAGGATAATGCACTTGGCCCTCACCATCGCCTGTTCGTACTTGTAATTATCATTTGGGTCGACTGGGATAGCTATTGTCTTCAAGGCGAAGTTCTTGACACGATTCCTGTCAAGCACTGATAAGATTCTGGATTTCCAGACTGCGAAGTTCGATGCTCCGTCCATTCTATCCTGGTCTCTTAACCCAAGTAGTGCCATGACGCTCCTCTACTTCCCTCCTTGAAGTTCTCTGTTCAACTCCTCTGAGTCTCTACTTCCCATCTGGAAGTTCTCTTCTGGACTCCCTCTGAGTCCTGATTTCCCTCCTGGAAATCCTTTTGCCGCTTGTCGAGATGTCCCCTACTCTGGTCGTCTAGTGCAACTGCACTGCTAATCCAGGTTCCTCGACTAGAAACCCTCGGTAACAACTACTTTGGCCTTGCTTTGTCAGGGACTGTTCTGACTACACTACCTCACTAGCTCCACTCTGCAATATTCCTGCAGCCTTCTAGACCCCAACAACTACCTCTTTGTGAACTGTGTCAGCCCCTGTCTGCCCCACGCTGGCTCTGCGTCACTCCAGATGGGTCTGTGTCAGCCTTGCGATGCCCTGCGTCAGTCCTCTGGCCCTCTGCATCAGCGCTGGGATGCTCTGCGTCAGTCCTCTGGCCCTCTGCGTCAGCAACGCTGGCCTCCTTGAGGCTCTGCGCAGTTCCTTGCTTCTTCTGCGTGGCTCTGCATCACACATCCTTGGCCTCTGCGTTGCTAGAAACAACTTCTGTCACCTCGGGACAACTGTTTACTGCTGCTATTGCTCCGCTCGGCTGATGTCTTTTAGTCCTCCTGTGATCTGTAATCACGTCTGATACCATGTTGAAGTTTCTAAGTTTACTTAGTTTAGAAACCTTTCATGCACTTTTTCTGATTTATTCCTACCTACTTGTTATTTTTCTTTAACAAGTTATTTACAAAGTAAATACTGAAAATAAACACCAATGCATGCTCAACATATTACAGATTAACAACTAAAAGAAACAAGAACAGACACACCACATGACACCATTATTTTTGGACCAATGTCCTCGGAAAAACCCAATGTGGGAAAAATGGTGCAACTATCTGAGGGTTTTCTTATTAAGCAATATTAGAGTACAATCTGGGTGTTGAAAACTGGCCTACCCAACAAAGAATTTCCTTAGCAGCTATAGCTCACAGTTTGAGAGAAATCTCCTGGCTGAAACCCCGGAAAACCCTTCCGGCAGCTCTTCAGCACAAAACTGCCCTGCAACCCCAACGTCTGCCCAAACTGGACTGCTCTCTGTGTCACGCTGGCCCTGCGTCAGCCTTTCTAGTAGTGCATCAGCCTCAGAGGCCCTGCGTCAACTCTGGGAGCCTTTGCGTCAGCTGCGCTGGCCCCTCTGGTGCTCTGCGCAACACTTGGCTGCCTCTGCGTGGCCTTGTGTGAGCCCTTGCTGGCTTTGCGCCACCCTCTTCGGCTGCTGCGCTGCTCTCCCGACACAATCTCTGCCTTCTCTGTTTCTCTGTACTCAATGCCCGTCAGCTGCTCTCCCAATCACTGATTCTATCTTTCTTAGCAAACCGCGCTCTAGAGAATAGAATGACTGATCACTCGTGTACTCTCCAAGTGACCCTCAAGCCTCCTCTTATACTTTTCCTGTTGACATCTCAACGGCGGAGATTAAGTCCCTAATCAATGGCTAAGATTAGATTTGGCTTGATCCATGCCTTTTGGACCACTCTAACACAGATTTATATTAATATACATTAATATTTTATTTTCCCTAAGCTTAGACTTAGGGACTCCATTAAAAATATTAATTGTTTTAATATCTCCTGATTTGTTTAGATTCTGTCCAAACCTTTTCTAGGTATTGGAGATCTCATGTGCCCCAACCTCTCCACCAAATTTCGTGGCTAGAGCACATCCGATGCCACCCCAAATCAACACCAAGAACCAACACGCATGTGAGGTCTTGGATGGCACATTGGGGGATGATATGTACAAAGTGATGAATGACGCGATCTACTACAAGGACCAAATTTATTTTGTATCGGGTTCCCAGTTGAGGGAGAAGATCATGTAGGTTGCGCTTGACTCTCCACTAGCAGGTCATCAGGGTTTACTTAAGACTTACAGGGCCATCAGGGAGCGCTTCACATGGAGGTGCCTCAAGGGAGATGTCTTGAGGCATGTGCAAGAGTGTGACGTTTGTTAAAGGAATAAGGGGGATTTGACACATGCGAAGGGAAGTGGGAGAGTATATCCATGGATTTCATCACAAGGCTACCCATGCTACGGGGACGTGATTGAATTTATGTTGTGGTGGACAGGCTGGCCAAGTTTGTGCATTTATTCGTCATTCCAGCCAAATCTTACACATCACAAGTGGCAAAACTTTTCTCTAAGAAGATCTTCAGATTGCATGGTCTTCCAAAGATCATTGTCATGTGAATATTCAAAATCCCTGAATCACTATTGCAACAACTGATTAAGTTTCTTCTATTTGTTAAATAAATGAGAAAATTATTTACTGTGTTCTACGGTAAATATCGAAACCAATACACTACAGCCTTCACCAATTAAATTAAATGTGGAAATGAGAACTAAGCAAGAAATAAATACACAATACAAGTGATATCGTTGGTTTTAGACAAATGTCCCCGGAAAAACCCAATGTGGGAAAATCGGTGCAACAACTGAGGGTTTGTATTATTATGCAGTAATTTCTGAGTACAATTCTTCAGATGCCCAAATTGGCAATCCTATATAGAGATCTAACTGGACAAAAAGATAGTGAGATGATCTCACCTTGTCACTGGGAAATTCGACACTGATCTGTGTTGGAGATGACCCTCTACGCTGTCTCTGTGCAGTACTGCGTCACACCCATGTAGTTATTGTGTCATTGATGTTGGGACTACACTGCACCTCCTCTCGATCCTCTGCTTGCTGGAAACTTCGACCTTTTGGCCTCCTGGTCTCACATCTCGGCTCCAGCACTAGATCTCGACTGTTCCCCAGCAGAAATGCAGACTCCCTCTGAAGCCTCTTCGCTGCCACAACGTAGCTCTATGTTGCCTCTGAGTGGCCTAGCACTGCCTCTTCGGACTACTCCCTGCCCTCTCTGCATTGCACTCTTCGGATCAGGAAAACTTCCTTCGGAGAATTATCCCTGCCCCTCACTGTAAGAATTCTCCTCAATCATCTTCTTCGGCAACTGCTGCGTTGCTCTCTTGAGAAAATCGATCTCTGATCTCTCACTTGATATATCTTCCAAATTCAAGCCTCTTCTTATAATCCTCCAGTTGAGTAATCAACGATCCATATTAGATTCTAATCAATGGCTCAGATCATTTCGGCTTGATCCCCGTCTTCTTCTAGAAGTTTCATCCTCAATTTGATTAATATCCTTTAATTATTTTAATTTGCTAAGTTTAGACTTAGACATCCATTAAAAATAATTCTTTATTTTAATAAAATCGTCTCTGGGTGGAATTTCCCAAAACGATTTCTGGTTATTCTGGAATACATGTGTCCTAGCCTCCCTGCAAATTTTGAGGCTTAGAGCACATCCGATGCTACCAGAAATAAACCCTCCATCATAGCGAGGAATGTGCTCTAGTAATGCAACCTGTTGAAGCATCACCTTGACTCTGAAACATCTCCCTCCGCGTTGCTGATGTGTTACATCACTGCCTATCAGTTGCTGCATCTATACTGTTGCTGATGTTGCCACTGCCATCACTGCATCTGTACTGCAACCCTTGCAAATGCTACATCTGTGCTGCTACTGGCCTTGCCACTGCCAACAGTGGAACCTTCACAAATTCTGCATCTGTGCTGCTGCTGGCCCTGCCACTACCAACACTGCATCTGCACTGCAACCTTCTCCAACTGTTGTTGCTACTGCATCAACGACAGAAAAGCAACCAAAATTACTGAACAGGTGTTTAGCATGATGCATCTGTTGCTGGAGTTTTCACTGCTGCTAGTCTCTGTGCTGACTCTTTGAAGCCTCTGCGTTGCTGCCGACTCTGCACTATGCCAATTGCACTGCTGCCAATTATGCTCAACGCTGCTTAGCCTTTAGCGCTCCTAGCCATTGCAACTGTCACTCTGACGCTCCTCTGCACCAACCGACACTGGTCCATCCTGCTACTCTTGATATGGGCTCTCGTAGCAAGGTATTGATCCAAGAGGTGGACTCCTCAAGGATCCTTCCCATGTGTAGTTCTTTCGAACTACAATACTAGATCACCCCATCTTCCCCCTAGAGGTATTTATGCAACCATGGCAAGCTCCTCCTCCTCGATCTTTGCAGTAGCAGCCTTCGGATCATGCTTCACGTCTTTGTCTTTCTTCTTGAGAGGACACTGTGTAGTGTAGTGACCAAGTTCACCACATCGGAAACATTTGATCTTCGAGACGTCCTTCTTCCGCCTCCGTTGCTCCTACTGCCCCTTTGATGCAAGGGCTGCATTCTCTTCCTCCTCCTTGGGCTTCGGCCCACTGCTGCTGCTGCCATCAAGTTTTCACTTGACCAGGTCTCGCCGCATCTCTTCCTGCTGAAGAGCAGCCCACATCCCTTCCCAGTTCGACAATCTCTCTCTCCCTAGGATACTTTGGACAAACACTTGCCATTCTTCTGAGACTGAATTCAGGGAAAACCTCGCCATCTTCGTAGGTTGAGGTGCTGATCCTACAACTTCCAACGAGTCTTAGACCTCCTGAAGCTTCGCTAGGAATGAATCAATGTGTTCCCCCTTCTGCATCCTTTTGGATCTCATCTTCTCCTCCTAATACATCTTCTGCTGCTCGAAAGATCCCTGATACAACGTAGCCAAGGCATCCCACATCTCCCTTGCAGTCCCTTTGCCATCAATGTGACATACAACGTGATCCCTCACTCCATCTAGGATCAACCGCTTGGCCTTAGCCGTTTCAACCTTGTACTTCTTGAGTGGATCCACATTTGTAGGTTCAGCTACCATACTGTCGACATATGCTTTGAGATTATGCTCATCTAGAAGGTAGGAGATCCTAGCCTTCCAGATCACATAGTTGGATGCTCCATCCAACCAATCTTGATCTCTCAGCCCATAAGCTACCATTTTTGCCAACAAAATGTTGAATTGCCTCCTCTCTCCTTTGCACAACTGCTAGGGTGTCCTTCACACTCCCTATTGGAGTTAGTAGATTTGCGCCTCTCTCTGTTGCTCAACACTTGAAAAATCGAATTCCTTGGCTAGGAATTCTCTGAGGAAGAAATTCCCTCAAAAGTGTCTCCTTCCTTCTTCTGACATTTTTCTTCCCCAACAACTGCTGCAGAAAACTTCGTCTCACCTGAAGATTGCTATGCACTGAAGCTTCTACTGTGTTGCTCCCTCTGCCGCTGACAATTCTCGATCTGGAAATCTTACCTCTCTGTTAACTCACTCTGAGAGAGATTTTCCTCAAGAATCTTGCCCTCCTGGTTTGGACTACGCAATCGCTTTGGGGATTTGAATTGTTGCCTACACAACGCTTCAATTTCCCTCCTTTTCAACGTTGGGCTCTTTCGGTCTGCTCTCTTGCTTTACTGACGCTTCGATACCATGTGAAAATTTGGAATCCCTGAATCACTACTGCAACAAATGATTAAGTTTCATCTATTTGTTAAATAATTGAACAAATTATTTACTATGTCCTACGGTAAATATCGAAACCAATACATTGCAGCCTTCACCAATTAAATTATATGCAGAAACAAGAACTAAGCAAGAAAGAAATACACAACACACGTGACATCGTTGTTTTTGGACAAATGTCCTCGGATAACCCAATGTGGGAAAATCGGTGCAACAACTGAGGGTTTGTATTATTACGCAGTAATTTCTGAGTACAATTCTTTGAATGCCCAAACTAGCAATCCTATACAGAGATCTGACTGGACAAATATATAGTTAGATGATCTCAGCATGTCATTAGGAAATCCGACACTGATCTATGCTGGAGATGAGCCTCTACGCAGTTACTGCGTCACTGTTGGTGGGACTGCACTGCACCTCCTCTGGATAGTCTGCTCGCTGGAAACTTCGGTCCTCTAGCCTCCTTGTCTCACACCTCGGCTCCGACGCTAGGTCCCGACTGTTGCCCAGCAGAAATACAGAGTCCCTCTGAAGCTTTGCGCTGCCACAACGTAGATTCCAATCTTTTATTTTTTGCTTGAAAAATTTGAGTCTTTGTTGAAAGTGGAACATGGTTGTTGCTAAGAAGATGTTTGATTCAACCCACAATACTTCCATCTTAGGAAGGAAGTCCAGATGCTTGAGCCATAAGGATTTGAATTTGAAGGGTTTTCTCTTAGTGTTGTTTTGCGAACTTATTTTCAGCTACATTGGCTAGTGGTTTGAGTTGTGGCTTAGAAGAATGTTGGCTTTGAAATTTTTGGAGAGATGAGTAAAGACTTTGTGATGAGGAATCTGTCCAGTCCGGAGGCAATTCAAGCACTACCTCTTTTATTGTTCCAAGTGTCTATGCTATTCTAAGTGCACAAATCAAGTAAATTGAAGTTGTTGATAGAGTTATTAAAGCATTGACTTTCCTCTTCTAATTTGTGGATTCATCCTTTCTTTTCCTGTAGGTTAGTTATCATGTTGAAGTCTTCGCCTATAATCCAAAACCTTGTGCCAACAATTTGGTGAACTTGAGGAAGATTATGATGGGAGATGTGCTTGTGTGGAGGAGTACTGGGTCCATGGACATTAGATATCATGGATTGGGTAGTAGAGTCAATAGGTTGGAAAGTAGCAGTACGGATTCTTGGGAGGGAAAAGGAGTTTAAGGGTGATGGTGGAGGGATTCCATATGGTGGCTAGGTGACAAGAGGCCCCTTGGCCATCATGAGCATTGTATTCACTATTTTTCTAAATCTTTTTGAGGTATTGGTAGAAGAGATCTATTGAGCATTTGGTTTCTTGTATCAAGAGGATGTCAGGATGTTCTTGTTGGATTTTGTGTCTAAGTTGTCTTTGCTTGGGTTTACTGTTCAAACCCCTTATATTCTAGGTGATTATTTTCATTGAGGCAGGGGAGGGGAGGGTTGGAAGATGGCATCCATAGTTGCTACTCTTCCGAAGTTGACTAGGAAGTCTCCTAAAGCTTCTAGGATTTGGCTATTGGTTTTTCTTCTTTTCGTTTTTGGTTTTTTGAGATTGCTACCTTGAACTTTTTATGCCATGTGAAGAAGAAGAATGATGAAGTATAGAGGTGCTACCTGGTTCTCGAGCTTGTCAAAGGAGCGTTTCTTGCTTCTTGAGGTATCGTTGGGCTAGGAGTTGCACTTTCTCCTTTGGAATTGTAGTAGGATCCTTGTTGTGCCATTGCTCAACCAATGATTGCAGATCTATGTTTTTCAACTCCATAGTATCCATGTTGTCCATGTCTGATTTTACTTGTGTGAGTTCTTCATTTGGAAATCATTCTAATTTTTTGTGTTTGCGTGTTGAGTGCCTTCTTCCATATTTGAATTATTGGGTTGGTTTTTTTGCTTCATCTCCGCATGCAAAGATTTATCTGGCTTGTGTTGAATCTTACTCTGTAAGGTGCTCTAGAGATGAGTATTGATTGTGATTGGCCGTGGAGTTTGGGAAGTGAGTGGATGTTCCTCTCCCATTTATTTTCTTTTTGGTAGCTACCTTAGTGAACACTGTTGACCTCTACCGGTCAACTACCCACGCAGTACACCCCCTTTTTCTTTGTAAGAAAGGGGCATCACCTGATCAGCGTGTCCGTGCCATCCAGCAGTCATCAGCAGCTTGATCAATCTAATTGTAAACCCAGTTTGCATGTATTAATTGTAAATAATCTTAGCAGATATGAGTCATGTATGTTAATTGCCTAGGTGGACCTAACTTTCTAGTGGCAATCTACGTCCCGGAAGGTTTTTCGTCTCACCGATCCATGGATCGGCAGAGTTTTCCTTCAAACCTGACCCCAAAGCCGGGATGGATTTTGTCATTGGAATTTTAGGAGAATCCTAGTGTGTTGATCTGCTAGATTATAGTTGTGCCGCAAAACTGGGTGATTTGTGAGGGTCTATGTTAAAGGGGTTTTTTCCCTTAAGATGTAAATTGTAAAAGTCATGATGTAATGTGTCCTGAGGATCGAAAAATGTTTTAAATCCCCTCATGAGTCCTAAGTCCTAGGTCCTAGGTGATGTTTCCGAAGGCTTAGTTCAATGATCCATTTTAAAATGAATTAAGAAATTAAAAAATGAATAAAAATAATAAAATAATAAAATAAATAAAAATTAAAAAATGAAATAAAAAAAATAAAAATAAATAAAGCAAAAACCCTAACTAATAAAATAATAATATTTTAAGTGAATAAATCGACAGATGAGATCAAGAGATGTCTTGATCCTCATCAACGGTCGAGATCATTTCTACATGGATCACTCGAACTAGCCGTTGGGATCATTTCCTTTAAATAGGGTGCTAGGGGTCATTTTCAGATCATGTGATCTGTGAGTCTGATACTGAAGAAGCTCTCTTGTAAATCTGTTTCTGGTTAATAAAAGAAGACTTTGGGGTCCATATCTTGCTGGTGTTACTCTCTTAAAATGCTGTGAGATTGTTTTAGTTTCTGCATATTTTATTTTCAGTCATTGATAATAGCTTTTTTAAGAGTATTGTGAGCACAGGTATCTTGTTCACTTGCTAGGGTTTGGGTGCTGTTAGGGTTTCTGAAGTAATGGCAGGTATCTCCATTACTCTCTGAGATCTAGCAGCATTTTTGCCCTCTTTACTGATGGTTGTTTTGAGTTGTGCAGAAAGCATTTTCTGAAGGAATTTTGTGGGCGTTCGGGGAAGTTCTCGGCTGAACCAGCCAACTCCCGCAAGCATTTTTTGCTGAGCCCAGTTGGATTTGATCCTGGGTCTATCATTCGGTTTATTTTTCTAATTTGCATGAGAGATTTTCTAAAGTTCTTCACAATGACAATCTTAAATTTCTGTTCTTTAAAATATTTCTGTTCTTATTGCTGAATCTGGCTGTGAAAGGGCCAAAAACCTGTACATTAATCAGCTGTTCTAGGGTTTCAATTTTTTTTTTTATTAGGGTTTTGATTTCGGTTTTGTGTACAAATTTATTTTTGCAGTTTTCATTAGGGTTTTTTCTGAATATTTGATTAGGGCTTTCAGTGAGCTTGTTCTTTTCAGGTTGCCAAAAGATAATGACATGAACCTGTGAAAGCCTGCAGCACAGTGCAAAGGCCAGCCAACCGTCATACCACGGGTCAGGATCGATTTTTCCCTGGCCGCCATCAGCTATCTCTGGTCGAAAGTTTATGGGCGTGCTCTCATCGTTTACATCTGAGGCTGGTCACGTCGTTCCTTTTTTAAACACCATCCAACGCTGCTATCCATTGTACAGCATTACCATCGAACTGTATATCAGCATTCTGCCATTGAACTCGCGTGGTTGCAAGGAGGAAGTTACGTCACTATCCGGCTCAGGATTGTTCAGATCAGCAGGAAAATCACGCTCAGGTCAACTGCACATCAAAGAATCGATCCGAAAGCAGCTTTCCGCCGTCAAAGTGCAATTCGTGAATAACAAAAAGGAAATTCGAGTTTTATTCTGCCTGCATGAGTTCCCAACGGAACGTATATCCTGTGTGGAAATAACCAGAAGATCTCAGGTCGAAATCTGTCCACAGAGAACCGACTGCAAACCACCGCCGTCTGCTATCGAATCGTCCAGCGCATTCGGTCCAGGTGATATCCCGCAGAGGTATGCTTTATTCGCTCCAATGTGCTCAGAAACCACGAACCCTCGTTCTCACTAGCGCCTTCGTTTTTTGCGTGCTGAGTCTCACCGTATTAGCATTTTCGTTGGATTTTAATGTTTTGCGTAGGCTAGTCTTAGTTTAGCGTAGATGTGTTTTTTCAATTAGAATTTAATTTGTTTTAGCAGTTACGTATTTTTTAGATTTTAATTCTTTTAGGTTTCTTTTTGTTAATTTTAAATTCATAAAAATCGAAAAATCGTATAGTTTTATTTTGTATTTTTTTATTTTATGTTTTAGATTTTAATCTTAATTAGATCTTAATTTTCTTTTTGCATAGTTTAATTTAGGAATGAATTTTGTTAATTTATCTTTTGGGCTTTTGATGTGAATAAACAAAATATAAAAAGGTTAAATTTTTTGATTTAGATTTGTTTTAGTTAGTTTTTAATGTGTTAGCCTTTTGTTAGATTTTAAATTTTTAGATTTTAATTTTTATAGTTAATCATTTTCTTTTTCTTTATAGATTTTTATTATATGAAAATTAAAAAATAAAAAAAGGGATTTATTTATTTTAATTTTGGTTTAGTTTAATTTTTTATATATAGTTTAGATTTAGAATTTTCATAAAAAAAAAAATTTCGAAAAAATATAAAAATTTTGTGGAAAATTATTTTTGCCAGTCTCAGTGGTTTTCATGTTATATCTTTCATGCTGGGATCTAAATTTTCAAGTCGAGATGCGAAATTGATATCTGGTTAATGGTTTATGATTCGTGGTGGTTTAAAGCATTCATTTTTTGAAAATTCTCAATTGCTGGATATCGTTTTGGTCATTCTAAGAGCATTGTGATTTAGTTGATGATAGATGATTGCTGTTCATGGTCCATATTTTTATATCATTTAACAAGTAATCGTTTTAACCACAATCTCTTAAGGCACTGGTCTGCTAAATTAATCAAATCCATCGAGTGTTTTTTATATCGTATCTCGTGTCTCCCAACCAACTGGTCGACAGTTGGTCTCATCATCTCACAGGGACTACCCCCCTTAGCCGCGGGAGACAGGCTTAAACGGAGGGATCGGGGATCAGAGTGACAACCCCCGGTCTGAGGGTTGTCGTGTCAATCCGCGTGACAACAAACACATCTATAATATTCCTATTTGAAATTTCAAGTGAATAACAAAAGCATGCACTAGAACAACAACTTGGAAATTCAACTCATACATAGTAAATCAGAACAAAAGTTGAAATGCACCAAATTTTTTAGCCATTTTATCAATTTATGAGAAAATTGGAGTACATGTGTAGAAAAAGATGAACTAGGGCTTGTTATAACAAGCTAGGCAAAACCTAGGTTGGAATTGTGATGCCCAAGATCTGGAATGACTCTTCCAAAAATCCTTGAGCTGACCCAGAAAATTACTGCCTCTGCTACTGGAAGGAAATGGGAATTCACCCCTAAGATGTGCTCAGAAAATTATGAAATTTTAGTTGGTGCCTCTCCTCAACAAGCCCAACAAAACCTCAAAAAGGGTTTGGCCTCAAGCCAACACTCCTGAAGACCCACAAAATAGTGCGAATGGCCCAGTCTCTCCTCCTATATGCACAACAAGGAAAAATGTATATGATGCTCCTAAATTTATTCCCAATACTCCTCAAACCTCTTGCAAATTCCTCCTTAGAAAATTCCTTTATTTCTCTAAACTTCTTCTCCCAAACCTCCTTGACTCTTGGCCCCTGCACAAGCTCTGCGAGTGACCCCTGCGCAAGCTTGAATTACTGCAACTTGGCCGTCTGAAATGCCCCACAATCAGCCCTGCAAAATCCTTTGAAATTGTTGCCCTCAAGATGGATGACTCTCCTTAAAAAGCTTGGATCAATTAACACTTCATCACCTGCAAATTTTTGCCCTACGTGTTGTTGTTAGCGGTCAGGGAAAATGGCACATTGTTAGAGTGGACCAGTGGTGAACAACCTAGAAGAAGCTTAAAAAAAAGTCTCCTTCCTCCCTACTAGCGAGACACTCAAAGTTCTCCGAAGAAGGGTTTGGATTTACGCTTGAAAATCCTTGTGCTAAATAACATTGGTTCCTGAGTTGAACAACTACAAGAGAACTGAAATTCATATGTTAAAGTGTCAAAAGATCCCAAATGAAGGCCCTCACCTCGTATTTATGGATTGTCCCTTTCTCTCTCCTTGCGGGCCCTATCCTCCACTAGTATGCGTTCCCTTTCTCTTTCTCCTTCCCCAAGTGTGCTTTTCTAGGGAGTGTGAATTCCCTTTTTGTGAGCCCCACAACCAACTAGGAAATCGATTTTCCTTCTTCCTCCTAAGTCAAAATGACAAAACTGTTGTTAATGTCAAAATTGTCAAAAAATAAATTATTTCGTAAGTAACTTGGGAAATTGGGGATATCACAACCCCCTTGCCAAAATTTGCTTGTCCTCAAACAACTTCAACGCTGGGTGTTGCAGCACATGCTCACCCTCCCATGTAGCGTCCTCCTTTAGTATATTGTTCCACTTGACCAAGAACTCCCTAATAATCCTATTCTTGAGCTTCCTCTCACGTACCTCCAAAATAGCCTTCGACACTATCACTAGATGCCCCTCATCATCCAATGGTGGCAACTTTGTAGTGGTTGTGATTTTTTGTCCTAGGGTCTTCTTCAGACGTGATACAAGGAATACATTATCCACCTTGCTTCTTGAAGGAAGCTCCAACTTGTATGCCACCTCGCCAACTTGCCTGGTCACCCTATATGGCCCATAGAACCGTGGCTTGAGCTTATCTTCTCCCTTTTGCTTAAGTGATGACTGCATGTATGGTTGGAGGCGTAGGTAAACCATATCAACAACCTCAGATTACCTCTCAACTTTGTGTCGGTGTGCATACATTTTCTACTGGTTTTACGTTTTTTGTAAGTTATCCTTGAGAGCCTTGAGGATGTCTTGGCTCTCATGGATCTAATCCTTAGCCCTTGGGGCTCCACTGTTTCTAAAAACCATGTCAGCAAATGATAATGCATCATATCCATAAAGAGCACGAAAATGAGACATTCCGATAGACATGTGATAGTTGGTGTGTAGCAGTACTCCCCAAGGTGTAACAACTTCACCCACGCATTCTACTGTCCAGTCACATAGTTACGCAGATAAGACTCCAACCACTTGTTTGCAATCTCCGTCTGCCCATTTGTTTGAGGGTGATAACTGGTGCTAGGAGTGAGTTTAGTACCCACTAATTTGAACAACTCCTACCAAAATGCCCCCATGAACCTGTTGTCCCTGTCACGGATCATGGTCTTTGGAAGACCATGCAGCTTGAAGATCTCTCCGAAGAAGAGCTCAACAACTTGTGAAGTTGAAGACCTGGATGGTATAATGAAGAAGTGAGCAAACTTGGTTAATTGATGTGCCACCATGGCGATGCAATCATGTCCTTGTGCTACCGAAAGATCTGTGATGAAGTATTTGGAGACACTCTCCCACTTGCTCTGCGAAATAGGAAGAGGCTGCAATAGATCAACTAGATGAGTTTGCTCCCCCTTATTCTCTTGGGAAACCCCACACTCTTGCACGTGCCTCAAGACGTTCCCCTTGAGGACCCTCCATATGAAACGCTCCTTGACAGTTTGGTGTAAAAATTTTGTTTCCCACCCCGGTTTTCAGTTTCACCTTATTTCTCCCATGTAGTTAAATGCCCATTCCCATAACCATACATTTAACAGACTGAAAAAAAATAAATATTGCTGAAAACACAAATTCTGGAAATTTTTCAGAATGCTGGAAATTGCAGAAATAAAAATCAGCAATTAAAAACAGCCATTAAAACACATTTAAACTCAGTGATTTTTGGTCAACTTGACCCTGGAAAAACCCCCTACAACTCTTGGGGAAAACCAGTTTGAGAGCTCTTCTTTATTTCTGGAAATGCCTTTTTACAGTGAGAAATTTTCAGCAAAAATCAGCAAAAATCAGCAAACAAATTTACAACTTATCTCGATTTCTGAGCCTCACAGCCCACCAGAAATTTCCAAACAGCAACACAATGCTGTACGGCCACTGTACGGACGGTACGGGCGGCTGTACGGACGGTACGGACGGCTGTACGGACTGTACGGACATGCTGTACGGACGGTACGGACAGGCTGTACGGACCTCGATTTTTGTGCAGAAAATCAGCTGCCTCGATTTCTGTGCAAAAACAAATCTGCCTTTTGCTGTTTGCTCAAGAAAAATCTGCCTTTTACTGCTTGCACATTCAGCTGTAAGGATTTGCTTAAATGCTGCCTTGGTATGTGTGCCAAGCTGCTGCCTCCTTCTCCTCCTTGTCCAGAAATCTCCCTTGCTCTCTTGCTCTCTCTCTCTCAATCTGCTCATGAAAGAATGAATGATCTTTTCCTCCTTTTCCTCCCTTAACCCAACCCTAAATGACTTTTGGGTGATCCCTAAATCCAATGGCTGAAATAGATTTAGATCAATGGCTGAGATTAAATGCTCATTTAAATCTCACTTTCTATTTTTTAATTCACCCCACTTTAATAAAGACCCACTTAGTCATTTATTTCCAAAGTCACTTTTCCTTTCTAATTTTTCATTGACTTTATAAAAGTCACTTTAAAATTAGACTTAGTAACTTTATCACTTAAAGTCACTTTCAAATTAGATTTAACTTTATAAAAAATTATAAAGTTACTTTAGGAGAAAAATTAAATTTTTTTGGACACTTTCCCTAGGCCAAAGATCAAAGCCTTAGGGAACCACCTGTCCTCCGGTACCAAATTTCAACATTTGGTAAGTTTTGAGGAACCCTAGATGTCCTGCCATGGGAGAATCATGTGTCGCCTGCATGATCCTCTCTCTGAGTTGTGATCCCAACACCAAGTAAATCCTGTTCTTATAGTAGATCACATCATCCATCACCCTATACCTATCATCTCCAAATGTGCCATCTAAGATCTCGCAAGCTTGCTGATTCTTGGAATAGTCTACCAATAATTGTGCTTTCCAGTCCTAGGTGATATCCATAAGTGAGAGTGTCGAGGGCCTCCTGGATAGTGCATCCGCTACTACATTCTGGTTGCCGTTAACATACTCTATCTCGAAGTCATAAGCTTGGATGTTACTAAACCACTTCTTCTGCCTCTCCTGAAGATCTTTCTGCTCTGAGAAGAATTGAGATTGTTGTTGTCAATCTTTACCTTGAATCTGTTTCCCACCAGGTATTGTCGGAATTTGGCTAATGCATGCATTATGACCAACATCTCCTTATATACAACTTCTTGTAGTATCAAATCCTTGAACTCTTATATGCTACGGGGTGGTCTCCCTGCATCAATACTACCTCGATGCCCTCACCAGATTCATCGCACTCTAAAACAAAGGGTTGTGAGAAATTTGGTAGTGCTAGAACCAGACATGTACTCATCATCACCTTGAGGCGCTCAAAGGCCTCCTGCGTTGTGTCTGTCCACTCGAATGCCCCCTTTTTCGTGAGGTCTGTAATGTTGATTTGGGGTAGCATTAGATGTGCTCTAAGCCTCAAATTTTGCAGGGAGGCTTGGGCACAGATATTCCAAAGAACCTAGAAAGCATTTTGGGAAATTCCACCCAAAAGTGATTTTATTTAAATTATTTTTATTTTTAATGGTGTTCCTAAGTCTAAACTTAAGAAAATTAAAATATTAATGGGTATTAATATAATAAGTGGTGAAACTTCTGGAAAAAGCCACAGATCAAGCCAAAATGATATGAGCCTTTGATTATGTTTAATCTAGGCCATTGGTTGTCCAACAAGAAGATATAAGAAGGGGCTTGAGGGTCATTTGGAAAACACACAGAGAGATAAAGAAAATCGGTTTTTCTGAAGTGAGAAGTTCTCAGGAGAAAATTTCGATTGAAGAAATTTCTTGCAGTTGAGGGGCAGGGATGACAACTTCTTGAGAGAGAGATTCTCAACCGGAGATACATCAGTAGAGAGAGGCAGTAAGTGATCCAAAAGCCTTGATGCAAAGGCTGATGCAGGGCCAGAAGGGCCACGTAGAAGTGACACAGAGGCAGAGAGAGAGTCGAAAATCAGAGCAGAGGGTCAGTTTCAGCAGCCAAAAGCTGGGGTGCGAGACTGGGAGGTTGAGAGCAGTGGCTCTGGGCTACTGATCGAATCCCCAACCGGGTGACGTAGTGCCTGGAAGGGTTGACGCTGGGACAACGTAGAGGCAATGCAGAGCTAGCACAGTGCTTGCCAGGGGCACTTCATCCAGTAGTTGGATCAGCTAGGATTTCTCAGTGATTGTGTGAGGTAAAACTCACAAAGTTTCTTCCAATATTTCTATCTGTAACTGAATAATCTTGTGAGGTATTCAATGATGTATTCAGATTTTGCTATTGCTTAATAATAATAAACCCTCGGAGCTGTTGCACCGGTTTTCCCGCATTGGTTTTTTCCAGGGACTATTTGTCCAAAAATTACTGTGTCCTATGTGTTGTAGTTTTCTTTCTTGCTCAGTGTTTTGTTTCCGCATATATGCAAATTAAGTGAACACTACAGATGCATTTGCTTCGATATTTACCGTAGCACATAGTGAATAACTTGCATGACTTAAACAAGTAGGAGAAGTAGCATTAGTTTGCTGTAGTAGGGATTCCGACTTAGGAGGTGCAACCAACAGAAAAATCCCCTCATGAAACATATGTAATAGGTACATATGCCTAGGATTCCTTTCAACTCTGTCATGGTCATGGGCGTAGGCTAGTCACGAATGGCCTGAATCTTCTCCTGGTGTACTCTTACTCCATCCTCCCCTATCATGTGCCCAAGATACAACATCTCTGTCAACCCAAACTCGCACTTGGACATCTTGGCATAAAACTGCGGCTCCTCCTAGGTCCTGTTGTAGATGAGTATATTGTCAAAGAATACTAGCATGAATCAACGTAGGTGCTTGCAGAACATGTGGTTCATGCAAGACTGGAATGTGGTAGGTGCGTTGGTGAGCTCAAAGGGCATTACCGGGGACTTGAAGTGCCTGTTGTACCTCCGTAGACAATTCTAGGTTAAGGAATTATGCCAAAGCATCTAAAATGTTTTGTTTTAATTTTGGTCTTTGAATGATCAATGCTTTAAACTGCTAAACAAGTGCAATCTCTTAATTATTTATGAAATATCAAAAGGGATGACTCTTCACCTTTAACAAAATTTAGCTTTGAAAAGACGTGTAAGGTTGAACTTAAGAAAATATATGATTCATTAAATCTTCAAACAGAGTATTTAACTAGTCATATACAAATGATGTGTGTAAAATCCTTTTACAACCAAACAAAATATATTTAAAGCTTAAAGGGAAGTGACAATTAAAAGGTGTAGAGTAGTTAATTAAAGCATAATGTCCAATTAACTAATATTTGTAATTGATTATAACTTCGTGGGGGTTTTCAGATAGATTGAGATTCAATCTTATCTTACCCTGAATTCCCATTAATTCCAAACATATGCAGATTTAAACAAAATGAAAATATAAATAACATAGAAGTACTCATAGGAACACACGTTTCAAAATGAATCCAGAATCCTTCTATTAATCTCAGAAAATTATGTCAGAGGATTACAAATCTGCTCAGGAGTTTATCACAACTGTTCGACCCTTTATACTTCGATCTACAAGGCATTTATACAACTTTCTTTAAAATATCTTGATTTAAATATCAAGATCTATTTACAAATATCTTAACAGTGTTTACAAAATTAGAACTGCAAAATAGGAAAATTAAACTGCTTAGATATCTTTGCACAAAATTCGAGGCTTCTAGTGATGATTGTGCTGAAAAAGTTGCTGTTTTGTTGCTTTTTATAATCATCTGTCCTTTCGCTCCAAAAAACCTGCATCTTGTTGCTGGAAACTTGTTGTCTGCTGCTAGAAACCTGCTGTTTGCTGCTGGAAATCTACTGTCTGTTCAGTCAATGAGCTGGCATACCTTTTCCCATCTTTCTTCATCAGGAATGGAATATTTTAGTAATTTTCTGTAAGTTTTATCCACTTCAGTGTATTTCTGAAAGGTGGGTTTGACTATGAACAAATGTTTGATTTCATGCTTTATTAATAAATCAAAACTCAAACCTTCAATAAAGGCCTTCCCTGTAATGGTTCCCTTAATCTTAGCAAATTTTGATTTATCCACAGCTATAGAATGCAATCTACGTTGGTATTCTTCAAGTGGAACCAGGCTGTCTCCCATTCCTCTTAAACCTGGAAGTCCTTTTCGATGAAGTACGTTAAACCTTTTATGGAATTTCTGAATGATAGCTTCTAGATTATGACATTTATTTTCTTATCGCAACATTAAATTCCTTTTAGTGAGTATCCTTCTTACTTCCTAAATGGTTTCAGTTCTGTCCTCAATGTCATATTCTTCCAGCTCTTCTATTGTCTTCGAATTCAAAATCCTGATCAGTGTTGTTGCATCTCTTGGTTTTGACCCAGGTCTTCAAAATCCTGATCAATGTTGTTGCATCTCTTGGTTTTGACCCAGGTCTTTCTTTACCTCTGCAATTATCTCCTTTGATCTTTCCAATAATTCTTCCTGCTCAAAAATAATTTCAATGGAAGACCATAAATTAGTCATAGACTCATTGATATCCAGCCAAATATTTTCTTTGGCTTGTGCAATGGTTTGAGCAATAACAATTTCATTTTCAAGGGTCTCTATTCTTTGAGTTAGCCTATAGCTTTTTTGAAGCTCTGCCAAGTAAGCATTATCAGTTTTTAGCTTCTGCTTTTGGAGATTGTTGAGTTGAGCCTTTAGCTTTTCAATTTCTTGATCCTTTAAGGATAAATCTCCCATTGCTTTAGCTAAATTGGTTGCTGAGTCTGTTGACTGTGTTTCCACTGTTATAACTGCTGCAATAGAGGTCCCTGCTGTTGAAGTACTTGCAATGGAAGCTGTTGCTATAGGAATAACTGTTGCCACATCAACTTGCTGTTCTTTTTCCTTTAATAGATTTTCTAATTTAGTCTCCATCCTTTGTATCTGTAAATTTTGTTCAACAAAAATTTTAAACATGCTTTTTTTGTTCTAACTCACCAACTTCTTTGGTCTGTGGATCTTCAGTGGTAGGGATTTTTAGCTGTTTTCTTAATGCTAGAATATTAGCATTTTTCCTCTTGATCATTTCTTCAGCAACTTTAACATTACTGGGATCATATCCCAATTTGATTACCAGATCTTCTAAGGATTTTATCTTGGTATCTTTGGCCAGGGATGATATCTTTTCTAGCTTTAGCTGAGATTGAATATTATTCACTGAAACTTGCAACTTAGATGTTGCCATTGCTGAGCTAGTCAAGGTGGAGTAAATCATTTCTCCAACTTGCTTGTCTAAATCAATCTGGTCAATAGGATGCATCTGTTTAGTATCAAAAGCAAAAACATATTTTTTGTAATCTTCTGCAGATTTAGGAAAGGGAACTTTAGGCTCCAAAAGGGCCATCTGAAACTGTCCTTTCTCAGTGTCTAATGTTGAGAGAAGGTTGTGCTGGGAAGCTGAAGTTTGCTTCCAAAATTTAGAATAAGTGGTGGCCTTTAGTGCTTCATTCTTCTTCTTGATTTCTTTGTGCCTAGAAAAGAGGCTTGGTTCTGTTGTAGTATGAGTTAGCGCTCCTGTCTGAGCTGTTTCTAGTGGGTCTTGAGTGACTAAAGATACAGGAGAGCTTGAGAAAATTTCCTCAATGCTTGGAAATATTGCAGCATGGGGACCTGTGAGAACCATTGTGGTCTGTTCTTGTGAAATTTCTTCTTGAAATGGCTCTACAAGAGGATTATTATTCTTCTTCCTTTTATACATCATGAACTCTGTCTCAAGAACTTCTGAAACTGAAGGGGAAACACTTTCCCTTGTCCTCTTAGCATGTTTTACCTGTGGAACTGGAGTTTGTGAAGTTGTTGAAATGAAAACCTGCTCTTTTGCTTCCTGCAATGTATTTTCTTGCCACTCCTCTTGATTCATGTACTGTTCAATTTCTGGTCTGGGAGTGTGTGCATAAGGAGTAGTTTTTTGTTCTACCCTTAGCTTAGAAATAATCCCTAAGGGATCATAAGACCAGGTAAAACTTAATTTGAATTTCATTTGTTTCAAAAGATGATCTGCCTCCTTTGCTGCTGCTCTGGTAATGCAAATAAAGGGTCCAATCTGAGCTTTTAACTTACATTGAGACTTCTTCTTAGCTGATACAAAGTGTAGCTCATCCATGTTCATCATCTGCCTGATGTACTCTAATGCAAAAATCTTGATTGACACAAACTTAGGCAGTTTATATGGAGGAAGCTCGCATCCATATACTTCGATCTTTGTGTAGTTTTGATACAAGTACCAATCTGCAGTCTTTGTATTAATTTTTGAGCAAAATGGAGTACATATGAGTAGGAAAAGGTGAACCTGGGATCACTACAACAAGCTAGGCAAAACCCAGGTTGGAATTCTAATGCCCAAGTGCTGGAATGACTCGTTCAAAAATCTCTGTGCTGACCCAGAAAATCACTGCCTTTGTTGCTAGAAGGAAATGGGAATTCAACCATTAGATGTGCTTAGAAAATTCTGAAATTTTAGCTGGTGACTCTCTTTAACAAGCCCAACAAAACCCAGAATGGATTTGACCACAATCCAACAATCCCAAAGACCCACAAAATAGTGCGAATGGCCCAATCTCTCCTCCTATATGCACAATAGAGAAAAATGTATATGATGCTCCCAAATTTCTTCCTAATCCTCCTCAAACCTCCCGCAAATTCCTCCTCAGAAAATTCCCTTATTTCTCCATCCCTATTCTCCCAAATCTCCTTGTCTCTCAACCCTTGTGCAAGCTCTACCAGTGGCCCTTGCGCAACCTGAATTGCTGCAACTTCACCCTCTGAAATGCCCAACAATCAGCCCTACAAAATTCTCTGAAATCGCTACCCTCAAGATGGATGACTCTCCTGCAAAATCCGGGGATCAATCAACTCTTCATCACCTGCAAATCTCTACCCGACGTGTTGCCCTCTGCACCCAAGAAAAAAACCACACTGCTGGATTAGAGCACTGGTGAACAGCCTGGAAGAAGCTCAGAAAAAGGTCTCCTTCCTCGCTACTAGGGAGACACTCAAGGTTCTCCAAAGAAGGGGTTGGATTCCCACTTGGAAATCCTCGTGCTAAACAACACTAGTTGTCTCGAGCTGAAAAACTCCAAGAGAACTGAAATTCAGATGTTAAAGTGATAAAAGAACCCGAATGAAGGCCCTCACCCCCTATTTATGCTTTTTGCCCCTTTCTCTCTCCTTGTGGATCCCATCCTCGGCTAGTATGCCTTCCTTCTCTCTTTCTCCTTCCCCAAGTGCACCTTTTGCTTAGGGAGTGGGAATTCTCCTTTTATGGTCCCCACAACCCACTAAAAAATTGATTTTCCTTTTTCCTCCTATGTTAAAATACCAAAATTGCTGCTAATGTCAAAATTGTCAAAAATTAAATTATTTCCTAAGTAACTTAAGCAATTGGGGATATCACACCATCGTGGTGTTGAACGATTAGGGCTATATCCGGAGCTTGATTGGCCAAAGAATCTCTGAATAAGTGATTGTATTCGTGACACTTGCGGCATAGAAGGGGTATTTGCTCATAGTCAATGGGCTGTTCGCAGAGTTCATCTTCACCACTTAGAATTATTTTTGCTGCGAGAGGTCCAAGTAGGCACATATACGAGCATACAATATGTATTGACTATGTTTTGTTGTATTTGAGAGCATGAAAATTTTGCTAATAGTGTTACTTATTCCTACTAGAATGTTGAGGTCCAAATTTTTTGAGGCAGTGAGTAAAGACAAAAGTCTTTTTTCTCTGTGTTGAATTTGGGGACTGAGGGCTTCATGAGTAGGGTGGTTGAGTTCATAAAAGACAATCCCCCTGGAAGATGCGATCTCTGTCCTTTATGCTGTTAAATATGGCTGTAAGAAATCCTTTGGAGCCATCTTGAGTTCCATGTCTCCTTTAAGGATCTAGTTCTTTATTTGCTGCTGAGAGTCCTTTCCAATGTTACCAGACTCGGAATCAACAACAAATCGGCGAGGCAAAAGAGCGAAGAGTTTTAATCGGATAGGGAAAAAATCGGCAAAAAATCGTTGAATTCATTAAATAAAAATATACACATATATTGAATTAAAAAACCATTTTTCATTAATATTGGGTAAAGGTATGTCCAAACAATGCATAATATCAATAGATGTCCAAAATATCATGAATAAATAAGTATCTCATATATGTTATGAGTCCACACATGATCCAAAGCACTGAGTCTTGAGTCCTTAGAAGCAGATGCTTCTAAAAGTTTACAAAAATGTTAAAAACTGCATACTAATCAGAAAAAAAATCAGCAACTAAGAGTCTAAGACTCTTAAGAGTGAGAACTAGAAGCGATTCCTTCCACTCCTTCGCTTGCTTGACTCTCAAAGTTCTCCAAGTCGTGAAGGCTAAAAAGAGGAGGCTCATCTACTTGAACCCATTCTGCCGCATTTGTAGCTTGCAAATCTATCTCTTCAAGGTCGATTGGTGAATGATCCATACCTGTCATTATCATGAGACATTGAAATGTGAATTAAAATTTCACTTTGAAGTTTGAACTTTAAAGTTTTAAACTTTTAAAGTACGAACTAGATTATGAAACCTTCAAATTCAAGCTCTCGAATCTCACCTTGTATTTGTTTGTTGCGAATTCGTAGATTGTAATGGACAAATACAAGGTCATTCAAGCGTTTTTGTGTCAATCGGTTGCGCTTCTTAGAATGTATTTTCTCAAACATGCTCCAGTTGCGTTCACAACCTGAAGCATTGCATGCTTGGTTTAAGATTCGAATGGCAAATCTCTTCAAATTTGGCGTATCACTACCAAAGTTTTGCCACCAAAGACCTAGAAAGTGGTAAGGGTTTGTGAGTAGAAGACTAGAAGTACCAAATTAGTAAATAGTAAAAACTTAAAAAGAAAAGAAAATTTAATAAAACATTTAACATACAAAATAAAGTTTAAACAAATTTAATGAATTGATGAAGCCTTCAAGCTGGGTACCTGGCAACATCTTTGACCTTTGTCTTATAGCACTGGTATAGGCAAACAATTTAGATGGTGCCCTATAATCTTGTAGTTGGGAAAAGACACGACTTTGTTTTTCTGGATCAGGGAAGCACCTTTCCACGCATGTCATAAGTCCTCTGCCAACCTCCCCATCCTCATTAACTTTGCTCTTATCATAAAAATATTGTGGGTTTAAGAAGTACCCAGCAGCATGTAAGGGGGAATGCAATTGCCTATCCCAACGTGCATCTATAATGTCCCAAAGAGGCATATACTTTGTCTCATCATCACCATATCTTCTTTTGATGGCCTCCTTTGCGAGATCCATCGCCTCATAAATGTAACCCATAGCGGGTTTGTCACCATCAACCATCCTGAAAGTTCAAGCATTCAAATTTAAAGAAATATGAAACATTGTAAATAAAATGAAGCTTGAAATGAAATTTAAAAAATGAAAAAGTTAAAAGACTAAAAGTACCTGAGAACTCTAACAAGGGACTCCGTCACAACAATAATCTCTTCGTCATCTTTCCAGAAGCCATCATTAAACACAAGTGCAGCAATTTCGATGCCTTCAGGGGTCTTGGAATGTTTAGATCCCATCCACTTAGGTCCCAAGAACATCCTCTTCAGATTTATCTTTTGCTCAACCACAGATTGCAAAGATATGAAATTTGTTGCAAATCTAGTCACTGCAGGTCGAACAATTTCTTTACCTTCAGTGTATATTCTCATAGTGTTTAGGACAATAGTGTGGTTGTATAGGTATTTGGTTATGGATTTTGCCTTCTCCACAACCTCATGTATCCAATGAAGCTTACCAATGTCCTCAAGCATTAAATCTATGCAATGGGCAGCACAAGAGGTCCAAAAAATAGTGGGGTGCCTCATCTCAAAAAGTCTACCAGCAGCCATATAATTCGCTGCATTATCGATGACAATTTGTACAACATGTTCTTCTCCCACTTCTTGAACGACTTCCTCCATCATTTCACAGATAAGTTGGGCAGTCTTAACCTTGTCTGAAGCATCCACTGATTTGAGAAACATTGTACCTGCGGGACAAGATACAAGGAAATTGATTAAAGTTCTATTCCTCTGATCTGTCCATCCATCACTCATGATGGTGCACCCTGTTTCTAGACATGATGAACGAAACTCAGCTAGCACAAGCATGACATCTTCAACACTCTCTAACAACATATCTGTCCTAAGGCTCTCTGATGTAGGGGCTTTGAACCCTGGACCTGCAACAGCAATTGCATCAATCATAGCTTGCCAATAAGGACTTCTGGCACAGTGGAAAGGTATGTCAGAATAGTACCAAAAGTTAGCAATGGCCTTCCTTGCCTGACTATAGATATTTTTTTTCCAACCAGTGCCATCCAAGGTAGGTTGGGAACCGGGTTTTGTGCGGGGAGCAAAAAAGGTGTTTATGTTTCCACCTCCAGTGTTGAAGGAAGGAGTTGAAGGACTGGCATGGCTTTGAGTTTGACTTGGCCTTGGAGGCATGTGTGGAAAACTTGGGAACGACATTGAGGATTCAACAGATTGAGGTGACATGGGGCTAGTGGCAGAAAAAGTATCAACTCCAACAGTTCCTATTTCAGCATTTTGCTTTGCTTTCTTGGCATTATGCTGCTCTAACATATCAAGGGCCAAGGCTTCTTGGTATTTGACATTGTCGTCAACCTTGCCGCAAAGACCTATATCATGGCCAGGTATTTGTGCAAGGTGGAACTTGAATCTATAAATGCCTCCACTACATTCCTTTTTGCAAAATTTACAAAGGAGCATGGATTTTCCGGGAATCTTGTCACAATAAGCCCAAGCAAAGTCCCGCTCTCTCGGCATTGTTGTTGCTTTGAACTTGTGTTTAATTTGTGGCTTCTGTTAAGATTTGGAGTCTGGCTTCTATTTAATTTGTGGCTCCTGTGAAAGACAACAAAAAATCAAATTTAAAAATGATCCAAAAATTTAAAATATGCTAGAAATTTAAAAAATTAAATGAAGACAGATGTCAGTGAACATATAGAAATGTTGCCTTTCAATAAAACCAGAAAACATGCAGGCAGCAGAACCCTGGTTTTATTCAATGGAGCACAACAGAGCTCTAAAAATTGGCACAAAAGCACACCAAGAAAGTGCCATGTCATGCTGAAAGGCCAAAGTGCAGTACTGCCTTTTAAGTTTTGCTGGTTGAGAACAGTAATAACAGCGGCAGTGTGACTTATTTGCTTGGCCGCAGACTTATTTGCTGTATCTGTTGTTAAACTGATTTTTAGGGAAAGAATTTGATGCATAATAAATTTTCTAAGACCTGGTTTCTAATCTGGTTTTTCTTGCAGAAGGATCTGAAGCATTTTGTGGAGTGTTTCAAATTTCAATGTCAAAGATTTCTGAGAAAAGTTACCATATGTTATTCATGGTTTATCTGCAAAATTTTGATCGTGCTTAGAACCATTTTTATTTAAGAAACCGCAGCCCTAGGAGACCTCTTTCCTCCTTCCTGGAGAGCTGAAAACCTTCAGATCTGAAGCAATATTTTTAAAGGTTTTTCTTTTTTTTTTAGTTTAATTTTGTGACTGATCTAATGAATTTTTGGCTGTGATACCGAATTTTTTTGAGGAAGGTTCTATAAATGTCCTTGCCATTGTTTTGGCCCTTGGGACAGATTCAAGACCTAAGCCTTAATTAAAGTTTCCTCACAAATTTAAATAAAACTTAATTAAAATTTTAATTGATTTTAAAGGTTGGTCATGACCCATAAGCTTTCAAAAGGGCCTAACACCCCAGATCTGAAACTATTATTCTAAGGATTATCACATCTGAAATTTAATAACAAAGGGCCTGAAATAAATATTTTTTCTTGTCTGGTCGTGGGCTTTAAAAGATTGATGATGATCTATCTTGGCAGTGAGGGTTTTTAAAGTCTGGTGCAAGTCTTAAAGGATACCCTTCAGCTCAGGTACCTAATCCTCCAGCTGCATCCACATGTGCTTCTTGGACCAACTTCCAATTAGTCAATCACTTTTATTTTCTTATTTTTAATGGCACTCCCTTCTACTAGGGGCATTAGGAGGCATTGGGATAGATATACTATTTCCAACCCTATATTAGTGTAAACTTGGAGGACCACCTCCACTTCTCCACCACCCCAATAGCATTGGTTGTCTTGGTTCCATACTAGCAGTCAGATGATATCATACCAATCAGAGTCACAGCGACACATTATTTTGTCTAAGTCTTCTAGTTCTTCCTTTATAGAGTTCTATTTTGAGTTTCTTCCAGTTGGCTTCAAATGTTAGGAGAGATGGTGGTGGACTATGACAGGCTTATCCCATGTGGGGTAGCTCTCCAATAGACGAACTAACTCCCAAGATCAAGAATAGAAGGACCCAATTGGTTTGCCTCAACGATCTCATCAAACGATTTAGAAAGATGGAGTTTCCTTTCCTATAGTATAATCTAATCCCTTTATGATTGCTGACATCTTTTTCTAAGTGTGTAGAGATCTTTAGATTTGGTTGAAGGATTTACTTGGGCATGGGGTAGCTCTCCAATAGATGAACTAACTCCCAAGATCAAGAATAGAAGGACCTAATTGGTTTGCCTCAACGATCTCATCAAATGATTTAGAAAGATGGAGTTTCCTTTCCTTGGCTATTACCAGTTTTGTGATTCCGTCTTTTCATTGGTTTGAAACTAAATGTATCTTTTATGTGTCCTATTAAAAAATTTGCCTTTTTCTATTAGTGCACACCTTCCATAAAACATTCCCAAGGAGGATTAGCCAGATTCTTGTGGTAATTTTTTCCTTTGAAGCTCGCTGAACAAAAGATAAGTGCTACCTCTTTGTACTTGCATAGTTCTTTATCTTTGAAGTTTGAACCATATTCTTATCCTCTCGAGTCTCATCTTTTACATTTGATTGCTTGAGGAATTGTGGATTGGTGACAAAATTATTTGTCTTCCTTGTGATCTCTTCCAGCCTCCAGGTTGTTGAGAGGAGCCGCTCACGGTTAGCAATCTCACGGTTCACCTCCTACTTGTGCTTGTAATATTTAAAGTTCACTTGTTTCTAAACTAAGGGAGACCCAACTAAGCACTCGACGGTCATACTATGACATCACAGTGATATATACGACATTGCCGCATTAGCATCTCTGTTCTCTGCTGTATGGCATCAATGATCACACTCACAGTATCATGATTCATATATAAAACTTAAAGGAATACCGAATAGTAAATAGTAAATACGTCACCGTTCACCGTTCACGCAGGTTACATCAAGGCTGGCCGCTGAAGGCTCACGCAGGCTCTGCGGCGTCGAATGTAGCTCTGCGGCTCTACAGCGGTGTCCACTGTCAACTGAGGACTCTGCGGCGGTGTCGACTGAAGACTCTGCGGACTCGGGACTATGAATCACTGCTACCAGAATATCCTTGCCGCTATCTGCTCTGGTCTTCCGCTGCCAATCTTTGATCTTCACGTTGAAATGCTTCACCACTTACACAAGCTCACTGAAACAGCGCTATCACTGTTCACTCTGCCTCCTTTCAATGAAACAGCGCGATCACCGTTCACGACGCACGTTATAAATGCGTCACTGTCACAAACCGGAACCCAAAACTCGACGCAAAATTGGCGGGACTCGCCAAAAAACGCAGAGTCGTGTAAATTGCCAGAATCGCGAGTCAAACTCGCGTTGACCACGAGTCAAACTAGGTCAACGCGAGTTGACTCGCAGAGTTTCAAGTCAAACCTTTTTGCTGCTGAGCTGAGTCATACTCGCGATTAATTGCCAGAATCGGCGATTCCTGTTTCATTGTTCCTTTCCATAGGCCACTGACCGATGAATTTGCAGATTAGGCATATTCGCGAATGTGTTCCATAATTGTCCCAATTTTTGCAAGGGGTGTCTCCAAGAGGGGAGTATTTTTCATTTGTGGGAGACAGGTACTTGCTCCTTTGGTGGCAGTGGCAGACTAATGATCTAGTGCAGCTGCAACGTCTATTTTAGTGGTTTGTGCTTCTTCAGATACTGAATGGGTAGTCGCCTTAAGCATGGAGGGTTTGTCAGTTCTTCACATAGCATGATTGCTTGTTCGAGCGACGAGGATGTTTGTGAAGGATTGGGTGCTTGAGCGGTTGAATGTAGGGAAGCTTGAAGAAACCCTAGAGTGCACTAGTTGCGGAAATATGGCAGACTAAATTACTGGCTTTCATAAAATTAGTTGCGCCTTGTATCCCAATGACATGTTGGTCCACATCTCTTTGGTTATCAAATTAAAGATCTAAAAGCTTATCATCACTCAAGCCCTTTACTCTTGTGTCGAATTTTTGATGTTGCAAGGTATATTCCATTACCAGCCCCATTTATCTCAAGTTGGACAATTGACAAAAATAGTCTTCACTTCTAGGGATTGTCATAGCAATCAATGAGGTCATCCACATGGCACAAAGTTAGCACAAGTGCATACCAATTTTGAAGGTTTCCTATTTGTTATCCATTGGGAACTTTTTAATGGGTTTGTATCCAACCGAAGTGATGCTAAGGGCACTCTTTTCTCTAGTGGAAGTTGATGCAAGAAGAAACAGTGCTCCATTTATCTCATGCAAATTAGGGCATCACTACTGTCAATATCTTTTTAGGCACACTTTCAGAAAGTGATTCCCTCTTTTGGCCAAGAAGTAGTAGGGAGCGCCACTTGAGGAGGACAATCTTCACAATTTGTTTGTTGGTTGTTATTGGTTCTGTAGGAGTTGTGAATGACATCCTCAGTGAATTTGTGTTAATAGGGGTTTCATTTAGAAACCCTCCCATTTGTGCTTTGAGCCTTCCCTTTAGGGAATCTGTCTAATGCTAGATATTGTTGCTGATGTTTTTACGGTAGTTCTGACACTTTCTACTGCCACAACTTTCAATTTGTGTTAGTTCTCATCTCTAGCTTTGCCTTATATTACTTTTCATGGTCGTGCCATTTGGTATGCGTACATTGACCATATCTTGAAGCTAAAAAGGAGATAGAAAAAATAGGGTTTTAAACGGTTAGCCTACAAGGAATGTTTTGATCTTGCTAAGTCAGGTTTTGGCTTGAAAGCTTAAACCCTCATACCTCTGCAATTTCAACTGCAGAAGACCTGAATTCAATAGTTCTGTCCAATTTAAGACGATTTGTGTTCTAGATTCTTTTGTGGGGATTGATGTTCATGCTATTGTAACAAACAAAGTTCGTTTAAGCACATCAAATAGTCCAAAATATTTGGAATACAGTAAAAGAATCCATTTTAGGAATAAATAATATACTGTATAAATATATGAATGAAAAATATATATGAAGAATATGGCTATTTAGAAACGAGGGCCCTGATTATATACTAGGCAACGTGTCCCTTCACAAATAGTATTGTCTTTTTAATAACTAATTATTATTTAATTAATCATTATTATGATTATTATATGTTATATTCATAATAGCTAACCATTGCATACAATAACTCCATGATTTATGCTCCAATCTCTATGAAAATAGAAGTTGTAATGCTTTGAAATGTCTTCTCCCTAATTGAACGGGTCTCACTGACATTGGATCAACAAGAAAAAGCTATTCCCAAATTATTGAACCCTACTACTTTTAGCCTGCCCTTAGAGAGCAAATTTGTACAACTTGTAACTCCTCAATTTCGTGGAAAATAATCTAAAGTTTGAACTTGTAATGCCTTCAGATGTCTTTCTTTCAAATAAATTAGGTTTCTTTGAATTTGATTATGAAATCAAGAGATATGTTCAACTTATTGCACCCTACTATTATTAGCAAAGTTTCAAGACTGCATGTAAACTTTTACTTGTACTAACATTTTCTCCTAAAATGTCACACTAATTTCACCTAAATTTAAATTTGGGATATTGTTTGGTGTCTTTAACAGAAAATCAAAAGACACTTGATTTAGATAATTGAATAAGAAGAGATGCATGCTTTGCTGCAACTTACTGTTTTTTGTAATTTTCCTGTCTTAGACTTGAACCCCAACTTGCAGCAGTAGTGTCCATTGAATTCCTGGAGCTTTTTTGCCGTAGTTTTAACTAAGGATACTTTAGCTATCTTCTTTCGAAAAAATAACGTGTCAACCAATTTGGATATCCGTGTTTAGATTATAGCTTTGTATACCCAACTCGTTATAATATAAGTTATTAGAAACAATGGAATAAAACTGAATACCACAATGCCACTCCAATAGTATGCAAAAAAATGTCAATATTAGTACTTTTAGAAGACAACCTCCCATTACAATGGGAAAATGCACTACGTAAGAGAAGACACTTATCAATGACGTTCCCCATCCTATAAATTGGAGAACTAAGTTCAGATGGTTCCATACCACTCCTATAGTCCAACAGACCAATTGGCAAAAAGTGGACCTACTGATCATAAAGCGAATGCCGGATATCTGAAGTAGAAGAATCAAGGAAGAGTAGGGGAGAAGATATAGTACTAGAAAGTAATGATGATAGTAACGTAGTATGGTTAATAAAATAAATATAAGATAATATAATTTATTAATGTTTTGTAAGACGATTTTTTGGAAAAAAAACTGTATTTGTGAATTTAGCAAAAATGTAGGTTAGTGTGTCTACAAAGTACAACAATATCGATACAAAGTGGTAGTGTTAAATTTTCCAATACGAGATATGATTTAAATTTGTAGCAATTTATTTTATGCTGAGAAAATATATTCACCCAGTAAATTAGTTTTCTGTAAAACTGCGGAATAAAAATACGCTGGTATTTTAACCTAAATCATTTGCAGCAGAAATTTAAATAGAAAATCAGTCACAAACACAGCAAAATTTTCACCTTCCACTTTCTACTTCACTTTTTTGTTACTTAGGAAAATTAAGGGCTCCCTTAACACTGAACAGGGATAATGACCCTCAGAGATTACACAGAAAATTCAATTAATAGAACTTGGAAAAATTGACCCCCACCAATTTGTCCTCCTTAAGCTGCTCAAACCCTCCAATAGTGCGCCATCAACCCTCCCAGCCTCCCACACTCGCAACACACCTGCTTGAACTCTGCCTCCACCCTTGTTGCCTCTCCAGGCTCATGACATACTTTTGGCCTCAACCTCAAGTAAATCTTGGCCCTTCACTTGTGCACTCCACTTGTGCAATTTGTGCTCACTCGAGCTTTCAGCTGCATACTTTTCTTCTTCCTCAGTCTTGAGTCCCTCACTTCTCTTGAGAAATTTGCTCTCCAAATAATTTGGTGTGTCTTTCACCCCGCCCTTAGTCTTCTTTATAATTTCTCATTGAGCTATATCTCAAATCTTAGATCTTCTAAGTGATGGATGGCTAGGATTAGATCCTAAGCCTCACTCGAGATCAACAATAGAGTTTAGATCTAAGTCACTAAAGTGAATTAATTTACTTTTCTTTAGAAAATCTTAACCTAGTAGCCAACATTATTTAATGCCCTTATCAAAGTGCTTTTCCTAAGTTGGACTCAAGAAATATAAAGAGGCTTTTGGACATATTCTGCATGCTCGACTCTTAGCCTATGTAGAAACACCTGTCCTAGCTATTATCATGAACAGGTAGTGCAAGAGCCACTCAGCGAGAGTTCATGCTGAGATTTTCATAGGGATGGGGTTAATTATTGTTCAGAGTTGGATAAAGCATTTAGATTCCTAGGACAAAATGTTTTACAATGTGGATATAAAAAAATGAATATGAAGCATGCTTGTAATATATCATGTTGATAACTTTGTTGCTCATTCGTTATACATGTTGCAGGTATGGATGCCCAAATAGCTTATGGGTTTCATCATTTGCGAAATGAGAAACCATATCTTGCTCGAGGTCCGGTTTCTAATAAGGTATGTCAATGATCCTATTATAACATTAAATTTGTTTTCTTATATGTGACAAAATAATTGAAAAACATGTGATAGTTATGATTTAATGCAAGGTAGCCACTCTACTCAATTTTAGAGCTTTTCTTTGTAGATTGCACCATAGACTCAATGCAAACTCGACCAAGGAAACTTAGTCAACTATTTCTTTAACGAGCTAATCCCAACACTTTTGATATAAATAATTTCTAGGTTAGTTTAGTAGAAACAACCTATTCCCTCACTGTGAAAATCATATTTCAATTCCATGCGCAACACTAAAAGAGAAGCATTGTTTTGAAATATGAAAGTGGATAATTTATAACTAAGTTCTTGCAATGTTCCTAGTTTCTACCCTATTCTCCTTTGTAAGTGAAATCTAAAATTACGTCCACAATCTGTAGGTGAGCTAAACCATTTTTTTTTAATTGCTTACTTTAAGGTCCAGAAGCATTGCCATTTGCTTGAATATGTTAGGAACCACAAATGGCCAATTTCAATAGGTGAGGTGGTCCTTGAAGGGAAAATGCTTAATGATAAGCACTTTCATTTGATGAAGTTGCTAATAACAAGGGATTATTTTTACAAAATCAGCTAGAACTTGCAGTTAGGCCCAACTAGTTATATGGCTTCTGGTGGAGTTGAACCTTGGTGGTTGGCCCTGAAGTTAACTTCATTGTTCACTTCATGAAATCATCATTCATGTGTAGGAAGCCTCATAATATCCTTTAATTTAATAATAATTATTTATTAGTATGAATATTATTATATGAGGTTTATTAAATGAACGCAATGTTCATGTATATAAATACTTGTAGGGCTGATAAGTGATGTCCTTTGAAAAATGAATGACTTATTATTATTACAATATAGTAAAAGCACAATATTGACCTATTACTATAATAAATGTTTATATGGTATTACTTTAATAGTAATATATCTGATTCGGACTTAAACATGAATGCAACAAATTACGGAGATAACCATAAACACAGATATGCAACGGAAATAATACTTCATTTCATTGATGTAAAATACTGAAATATGCTTACAAACAGTAATGGAAATAAACTAGCTAGGGCGATGGTAGCTTATCTCTAAGAAGAGATGTGGTGGCTACATGCCTCTGAACTGTGTTACAATGAGGCTCGAAGGCCGTTTGATTGTTGAGAAACAAGGGAAAACCCTATTCCAAAACCTAACCCTAGAAGATGAAACGCCAAATTGTGGGCCCCGTTTGGGTAAATTGGTACACCAACTTCCCGGGGTCGTAACTTTGGCATACGATCTCCGTTTGACGCATATAATAGCTCGTTAGAAAGATCTATCCGAGCACTAGCACTTTGGGAGGCAACATTGGTACATGGACCCATGTTGCCCCAGATTTCCCAAAAAACGTCGTTTAGGGCATCAAAACGGCTCCGGAAGTTCAGGACCCAAAAAACTGCGAAAAATAGTAAGTTGTGCTACAATTAAGGAAACTGAAAATGCTGAGAGAAACAATGGCGGGGGTCCAGGTGGACTTGGCAGGTGGCCACAAATATCCACCTGGATCATTCCTCCCCCCTTATGAAGCAATGGCCCGCATTGCGTTGAGTTCCTCCATGAGATGAGGAAACTTTTGCTGAACTTGTTCCCTGGTGAGCCACTTGTCCTGGTGAAGGAGTTGGCCTGCTTTGACAACTCGATACAGTTGGATATTCTGTTGGTGAGTGTTCTTGATCTGTGTCCATGATCCGATTAGTTGCAGCTTGTTCCATGCAATCTGGATTTAATTCTGTGGGTGTGAGCTGTTCTGCAATGTTGGATGTGTCTAGCAATGGTAGGAAGTATGGCCGAAGGCGGTCCACATTGAACACTGGGTGCAGGCCAAGGAATGGGGGAATGCTGAGCTCAAATGCATTGTCTCCCATAGCCTTAGTAATGGTGTAAGGACCATATCAGAGTGGTCTCAGTTTCCGATAGGCTCCAGTAAGGCGTTCCTTTTGCAAATGCAACTAGACTTTGTCGCCCACTTGAAACTTGTGTGGCACCCGATGTTGATCATGTCGCTGCTTGTACTTGGCATTTGATTTCTCCAGAATTTCATGGACCTGTTGGCGAATATGTTGGATGAGCTCAATGAAGCTGGTGGCCTTATCTGTTTCGGACTGGACATGAGCTGAATTTATGTGAGTAGCTGTAAGTGGCATGGCCACATCAATGGGGCATAGTGGTTGGAATCCTAAACCACCTGAAAAGGGCTATGGCCAGTGGAGCTGTGAAGAGCTCGGTTGTAGCTGTGCTGAACATAGGGGAGGCTCTCGTCCCGTGTTCGTGGATGCTTTGAGTTATACATGTGCAGAATGTGCACAATCATCCTATTGACAACCTCTGTTTGGCCATCAGTTTGAGGATGGAAGGCTGTGGACTTCGTGAGTTTGGTGTCCAGCATTGACCAGAGACTGGACCAAAATGTGCTGAGGAACCGACTGTCCCGATCTGAGATGATAGACTGTGGGATCCCAAAGTGCACCCACACTCGTTCAAAGAAGAGTTTAGCAGTGGCTTCTGCTGTGATATTCTTCTTGTAGGCCGCCATAATGGCCATCTTCGAGAACCTGTCGACGACCACAAAAACACAGTCATTTCCATGCTTAGTGGAAGGAAGCCCTGACATGTAATCCATGGAGATGGATTCCCAAGGTCGACTAGGGGTAGGCAACGGGGTATAGAGGCCGTGCTTCTTGATGGTCGGTTTGGCAATGGCACATGTAGTACATGATCTGATGTACTTCCCAACATCTTGCCAAAGATTCGGCCTAGAAATAATTTTGCAGTACTGCCACTTTTTTCTCGACCCCGAAATGCCCAGCAGCTCGACTGTAGTGTGCTTCCCAAATCATCTTGGCACGCTCGCTTGAAGGTGTTGGACACCTAATCCTTAATGGGTTAGTGTGGAAGTCGAATGGACAAAAGTAGTCCAAGAGACCTTGGGATCTGAAACCCAAGAGTCATATGTTGTACTATAAATGTATATCTCATGTTAATAAAAAAATGAATTGCATGTTTTATCTTTCATATTGTCTTTGTTGTCCATGTGTGTTTAACATGGTATCAGAGCCGGTACGTTCATAACCTTCTCAATAGTGTGTAAGGCACTTGTTTTTGTGGCCTGTGTAAACCAAAGCTTCTATGTTTTAATGAGTTTTATGATGTGTGGCCTTCCATGAGTTTTATGGTCTAATCAAGCTCGTTTTCTACATTTACTTGTTCAGTTTTGTGCGTAATGGTGATCTAAAACTAGTTCTGACCTTCCTCTTTCGCTTGTGCCTGATCTCTATTTTTGGTCTCTGACACACTGTCCTTATACATTATATCAGCGCTGTCCCGGCTGACATCTCATTGAAAACGCTGGCCTGGCATCTCATGCAATTTTAATATGTAACACTGTTTTTGATTTAAAACGAAATCTCAGAATTCCTATTTGGGTTGGGCATTTTATCTTCCCGAGGAAACTTAAGGCTTCTGCGCACTTGAGCTCTGCCAATTCGCTGACATTAATTATTGCCACCGCTCTGCTCCATTGAACCGTTTGCAGCTTGTTCCGATGAATTTGCATAGTCGAATCTAGTGAGCAACGCTCCATATTCTGCTCTGTGTAGCCTTCATAAAGCCTCACGCCGGTTACCAAACAGTTCTTTTCAGTACTATCATTAGAACATCATATCATTCTGCTTTGCACAATAACGCATAGAAATTAATGATTGGATGCACTGGAATCGCTGTAGCGGCCTGCATTTTTGCATGGGATGGACTCTGCTCAAGCTTTATAGAAGTTTTGTTTTCCATTTCAAAGGCCTGAAACGGGGAACAACCGGGCGATTTATTTTCAGTTGTTTCGGACATCGCAAAAGACGGATACTCCAACAGACAGATAAATTTGAGGGGATCGACCGAGTTCAAGAGTCAAAACTCCTTGAAATATTGTCCTTTCACCAAATCTAGAGTCCGACCGAAACAAAGTTCCCTGTGGCGTAGAAAAGACACTCCCAATCTTGTTTTTCTTCCTGTCCCGAGAGCAGCTGTCCCAATCTTGTTTTTTCTTCCTGTCCCGAGAGCAGCCGTTTGAGGGGTTAGAGCCTTTGTTCAAAAGGTTCAACGTAGCACCTCGACTCGAAGCATCTCGACTGTGCATCATTTTGCTAGTTCATACGGAGTTGCGTTTTCTGAATAATCTGTACCGCTGAACAAGCATCTTCGTTGCCAGAACCCAATCGATAGGAAGCAGAGGGTCCCATCGTATTGGTGATAATTTCCGGTAGCGTCCAAGCTCAGCAGAGTGGATGCGTAAAGGAAGCAACCACGGATGTGCTGTATCTCACCATGTTCATTGTTCGTTCCTCACTTGATAGACATGCTTTCATCTCCAGCTGGATTTAAAAGGCGTGAGACATAAATCCTGGTTCATGGAGAAGAATTTTGACAGTGAAGTTCACTGCATGTGATGAACAGATCTGTCAAATCTATTCATCCGTTTTTATAGGTCGTAGGTAGATTAGGAGGAACGTTCAGACAATCTGCATCCTCCATCATTCTTTGGTTGGTGAAGTGGGATGACATTTTTCCGGGGTTGTTTCAACTGTTTGTATGACACTCGGAAGTATAGCTTTCATTTGCGTATCGAAAATGTGAGCTCTAGATGACTTCTTGATGTGCTGTAAGCCCCATTCATTTGAAAATTTGTATCGATTATTTGCAATGCTCGTAAAAATGGCAGTGAGAAAATGAACTGTTGCTGACCGGGCAGGTAAATCTCAGCCCCTGCCTTTTATTCTGATGACAGTAACCATAATATTATATCAGCAATATTGTTGTCTCCGAATTGCTGCAGCGGCGTGCCCATTGTGATATTGTATAATAAGACATAAGAGAAATATTGAGCTCAGAGGTTGAATATCAACTTATTAAAAATGCCATTGTTCGCTGAAGCATATATATCCTCTATTTAACAGGCAGAGTATTTTCTGTGGTTGTTTCAGTTGAGCAGCATATCACTGTACCTGTGCTTGAAATCTTAATGAGTATAGACTATTGGAAGTGATGTTTGGTGATGTACCTCTGCTATAGAGGGTCTCAAACTTCCTCATCTCATTGGATGTGTGGCTGTGAATATATTGAAGACACTCCATATTTATTTCTCTGTCTTGGAGCTGAATACGTTGCATATATTATCACTGTGGTGTTTTCTCTGTAATGATGGAGCTTCTTTGATGTTATAACACTTATCTACAGCCACTGTTCTTCCTAACATTTGCTGGTATATTCTACTTCAGATCTCTGTTATTATTAGAGTTGATATATCAGAGATATATGTAATCCATTCCTGTAGTTGAAGTTCGAATTTCAAAGAAGGAAGAAGTCATTTAGTTGTGCATCCATACAAAGCGTATCTTGGTATACCTGAGCATTTTAAGGGTGAAACATATCTATTGTATCTGTGTTGGAAGAACTTTGAGCCTCTCATTCTTGCTGGACACAAATCTGTTAGTGATTGGCTAAATTCTTAGCTGGAATTAGTTGAGTGCCTTTTGAATACCTTCGGTGAAGTTTTTTACATCATTGGGCTCATTTCCAATAAAAAAAAGGGGTTGATATTCTTGGGTTTATTATTGAAGGAAGAGGTCGAGCTACCCTTGTGTATACTCGTGGAGTTTGAGCCGTGTCTCCATTGCTGGTATTCGCGGATTTTTTATTTTTTTTGCATTCCTGAGCTTCCAGAAGGGATATAGAGGCAAGTTCTATAAAGTTTGAAGGAATCAGCTACGTAACTTAATTTAAAAAGTCTAGTCAGATGTGAAATTTCTACAGAATTTAAAGAACAGAATCTCTGAAAGTCTGGTATTGGACAATGTATTTTTCAAACTGATATTCTTGAAATCTTCAATAACTGGGGTTTGTCTAGACTTGCTATAGTCTCCACTAGGATTGTTGAGTGTTCATTTCTTTGTTGAGACAATGGCTAAATTTGATGATGTATTAGAGTTACTGAATACACTAATACACTCCACTATTGGTGGGAAGGTAAATATTAGCAAAGACACTCTTTGTGACATTCAGACCTGCCTGCATGATGCACAAGAAAAGATTGATTTTTTGCAACTAGAATCTCAGTTCCAGCAAGATGAGCTTCAACAGATTTGTCATTACAAATTGTTTTATGCTCAAAACAATATGTTGTTCAAGGTTAAACCAGTAAGTGGTGAAATTAGTAAGATTGAGGTTGAATCAGATCCAGAATCCAATAAAGCAGCAGCTGTACATGCAGATGCAGAAACTCAGTCTGCACTTCCCAAGCCTATCATCAGACCTTGGGAACAACTTGTCCACAACAAGCACAGAACTGGTCTTGGATATGACAAGGACTTGTCCTTTCATATTCCAGACTATGCCAAACCCATTCAGTTTCAGAGTGTTGGTTTCATTCATGACAGTTCAGCTTCAGCTGTTCTAGACTCTGCCCCTCTTCCACAGCAGCAGCAGCAACAACAACAACAACAACAACAACAACAACAGATCATAAAATGCCAACACTGTGACCGAGTTGGCCATTTGAAAGATCACTGTTTTGATCTTCATCCATGTAAGCATTGTCATAAAACCAGCCATTCTTCACACAGATGCTTCAGAAACAAACGTCCTACAAGAACAAAGATTCATCTTGGATGGATCGCTTCTTGGCAATGGGCATCAACAGCCAAGAAGATATTCCAAACACATGTCAGAACTTGTTCCAGAATATTGAACAGTCTTGCAGTTGAGTTTTCTCCATCTTCTCACCTTGTATTTGACAGGGGGGGAAATGATGGTCATCTACAAGCCTCAAAGTCACATCAAGCGAGCCTGAGCCACAACCTGCCACACAAGTTTCAGAGTTGTAGCCAGAGACAAAGATGCCCGTGAACATGCCTTCAGTTGGCAATCTGGGACACTTTCTCTAGCAGAAGACTTCAGCTTCTTGCCAGTTTTGGAAGAGTTCCGGGAAAAAAATTGAGAACACTTCCTCTAGCAGAAGACTCCATCTTCTTGCCAGTTTTGGAAGAGTTCCAGGAATTGCATTAAGCATTCCAGAGTTGTTGGTCATCCTTAAACCATCACAGGTTGAGACTTCCCTTTTTAGGTTGAAGTTTTACCTTTTATGCGGGGTGAGACCTCCCTTTTATGGTTGAAGGTTTCCCTCTTTAAAACAATAGGATCACTTCCTCTAGCAGAAAACTTCAGTTTCTTGCCAGTTTTGGAAGAGTTCCGGGAACTGCACTAAGCGTTCCAGTGTTGGTGGTCATCCTTAAACCATCGTCCTTTATACCAACATCTCATAGAGCACATTTAGCCTAGTGCTGCCATGCATTTTTTGCACATTTTGTATTACAGCTCTCTTCTTGGACTCATACATAACCCTTCGGATTAAGGGGGGGAATGTTGGACACCTAATCCTCAATGGGTTAGTGTGGAAGTCGAATGGACAAAAGCAGTCCAAGAGACCTTGGGATCTGAAAGCCAAGAGTCATATGTTGTACTATAAATGTATATCTCATGTTAATAAAAAAATGAATTGCATGTTTTATCTTTCATATTGTCTTTGTTGTCCATGTGTGTTTAACAGAAGGAACACAAAGGTGACCCAGGTGGTATAACAGGGCATCTTGGAGGTGAAAATCTGGAACATGCCGACCCTCCAAGAGTGTCTGGTATGTGTGGCCGAATTCTGGGTCGCTTTTGTAGAGAAGTGGCCAATCAGAAGTCTCGTGCCCACAAGAGTTGAGCACAGTGGTTAACGCCATGATCAGTGGTCGACTGAGGCAATCTGCAACATTATTGGTGCTACACTGCTACCCTTCTTATACTTGATATTCAAGTGGAATTGTTGCAGCTATGTAGACCACTTCTGATGGCGATCATTCTGCAATTTCCCTTGGGTCTGTATGAACTGCAAGGGTTGGTGGTCTGTGTGGATAATCGTTTCCTTCCCCAAAATGTAATGCTTCCATTGTCAGCAGGCCTGCACAATGGAATACATCTCTTTATCATAAGTGGGGTACTTCCGGACTGTGTTTGAAAGTGTTTCATTGTGATATGCCACTGGATGTCCATGTTGAGTAAGGACTGCCCTAATAGCATAGTCAGAGGCATCTGTCTCGACCTCAAATGGTTGTTGTAAATCTGGTAACGCGAGCACTGGTGCCGTGCAGAGGTGATCCTTCAACTCTATGAATGCCTTCTGTTGAGATTCAGACCAAAAGAATTTTGCTTTCGCCCCTCCCTTGGTGACTTGACTCAAGGGCCAAGTAATATGAGAAAACCCCAACACGAACTTGCAGTAGAAGTTGGCAAGACCTAGAAAGCTACGGAGCTTTGTTAGAGTGGTTGGAGATGGCCAATCCCGAATGACTTGGATCTTGGCTGGATCCACATGCACCCCTTGTTCATCAATGATGTATCCCAGATACTGAACCTGGGTCATGTCAAAAGTGCATTTCTCCAAATTGGCACATAGCTTGTGTTGCCGCAGTGTTTGGAGAACCTGTCGAATGTGGTGGAGGTGCTCTTCCCAACTCTGGCTGAAGATCAAAATGTCATCCAAGTATACTACTACAAATGAGTTGGTGAATGGCCGCAAGATGTCATCCATTAGCCTCATGAAGGTTGCAGGAGAATTCGTCAATCTGAAAGGCATAACCAACCATTCGAAAAGTCCCTCCTTGGATTTGAAGGCAGTCTTCCACGCATCAGAGGGTTCGATTGGTACCTGGTGATATCCTGACTTCAGATCGATCTTGCTGAAATATTTCGCCCCCTTTAGTTGGTCCAGGAGGTCATCAATCCGCGGGATCGGGTACCTATTACGGACAGTGATCTTGTTTAGCGCCCGATAGTCAATACAGAGCCTCCACGTCCCATCCTTCTTCTGTACCAACACGATCGGGCTCCCACAAGGCAATGAACTCGGATGGATGTGACCTTTCTGCAGGAGCTCCTGAATCTGCCTCTTGATTTTATCGTTCTCCAGAACGGAGAGCTGATAAATTGGTCCATTGGGTAGCGGTGCACCTGGGGTCAGATCGATGGAGTGCTTCACCTGACAGTGCAGAGGAACCCCTATGGGGGAGGTGAAGATGTCCTTGTACTCCTCCACGACTTTGTCCATCTGTAGTTGTCGTGCAGAGGGGCCCTGTCTGGAGGCCGCGACCACCGTATTCTTCTTTCCTTGAGGGCGTATCATCAGGGAAACAAATTTCTTGGTTTTGGAAATGAGCTTACTGCATTGTTTTGCAGTAATCAAAGAGATGGCGGTAGGTGGTGCTACCTCTGGTATCCTGAACAACTTATTTCCCAATGTAATAATAACATCACGGGGCTTTGATTCATACACAGCATGTCGCTTCCACAAGTATGGCTGTCTTAGTAATATATCACAAACTTCAAGGGGAGCAATGTCACACAATACCTCATCCGTGAAGGGCTTGATGTTGTATGGAAGGCGACACTGCTGGCTCACACGAAGATCTCGTCCTTGGTGAAGCCACCCAATGGTGTACGGTTGTGGATGTGCTGTGGTCGGTAAGACCAATCGCTTCACGACCTCTACCGAAATAAGGTTCTTTTGGCTCCCTCTATCAACAATGAACTATATCGGGGAGCCCTTTACCCACATCTGGGAGTGGAAGAAACGCTCCTCCTCCTCTGGATCTTCGGGTTCATTTTTCTTGATCTTGGCGGTAGCAACAGTGGCGTTGGGATCCGCATCAATGATCTGCTTCCCTTTGTCATTCCCCTTATCGGGTTCTGACTCAGAGTCGGAACATGCATCTGATTCTAAAACCTTTAGCTCAGCCACTAGCGACTGCTTGGCCCGACACTCACTTGTGTTGTGAGTGGAGCTCTTATGGAACTCACACCATTTTCCCGTGTCCTTTTTCGGCTTCGCGACGCTGTTCTTTGCTTGCAGCTTCGGCGGGTTGTCTTGGGGTTCCCTGCCTTGGCTTTGTCCTTTGTTCTGTGGTTTAGGGGCACCTTTCCCCTACTTTGGATTCGCAGATCCAAAGTCTCGCTTCTTTTGTTTAAACTTCTGCTCGACCTTGACGGCATATCAGTATGCTGTGCCGAGCAAGGAGATGTTCAGGAATTGTATTTCTTCCTGGATGTACTTGTGCAGGCAACCACGGTATTTGAGTATCAAATGCTGCTCCGAATCCTCGATACCCAACTTTGTGCGAAGGGTATGGAAAAGATTGGTGAACTCCGGCATGTCTTGGTCCCTTCCCTGCCGCAGCGTGGTCCACTTTATGTATTCATCCTCATAGCTTCCGACAGGGTAGTACTGCTCCTTGATGGCATCCCAGAATGAATCCGGGTGGGTGCGGCTGAAAATAGTGAGCCAGTACTTTCATCCTTTTGCTCGCAGTAGGTTTCCCACCAGTCCTTGACGTGGGGGGCTGCTTTGAGAAGAGCGAAAACAATCTTTTCCCGACTCGAAAATTCATGAACAGAAAAATAACCCTCTAGCAGATTTAACCATTTATCTACAGCATTTGCGTCTATCTGACCCTCGAATATGGGGATTTCAAAATTAACTTGTACCTTAAAGGGTGTGGCATTTCCAGAGTAGCTGCTGGAAGCCGATGCGTCGCTTCTGGGTAGCTGCTGAAGGATCTGGTCAAAGCTGTCCATCATCGCGTTCCGTTGTCGCTCGAGGGTTTCTTCGAGCAAGATTTTGATAGGATCTCCTGCCCCCTTGTCTTTCTTCTCATCCGCCATGGGAGGCCGTCGGGATTTTCAAGGGTGGTCTTGCAAAGGTTCGACCAGTTCAAGCCCTAACTCCTTATATCCCGACCTTGTTGGGGACATGCAAAGAAAAACAGAGAAAAAGCAGACTGCTCTGATACCACTGATCCGAACTTAAACAGGAACTCAACAAGTTACAGAGATAACCATAAACACAGATATGCAGCGGAAATAATACTTCATTTCATTGATGTTAAATACTGAAATATGCTTACAAACATTAATGGAAATAAACTAGCTAGGGCGATGGTAGCTTATCTCTGAGAAGAGATGTGGTGGTTACATGCCTCTGAACTGTGTTACAATGAGGCTCGAAGGCCTATTTATTGTCGTGAAACAATGGAAAACCCTTAACATTCCAAAACCATGTGGCTCGAAGGCACTATGTAACTCTCTCTCTCTCTCTCTCTTAATGATACATTACACTCTATCTTACACTCTCATTAAAGACATGGCATATTCCTCTTACACTCATAAAAGGCATGTCATAAAAGATTCTGCTTATGCTCTCTATAAGGCATACGTTACACTCTGCATAACTAAGGCATGCGTTCCTCTCTTAATGGCATAAGTTAATGAGGCATACATACCTTTTCTTAATGGCATAAGTTACTAAGGCATGCATACCTCGCCCTAAATGGCATATGTTACCCTTTCTCAATGCATGCATATTGCTTCTCCTTTATGACAAGAATTCGTTGCTACTCCTATATATGTGTCTCATGTCTTCTCACTTGACTACTACTACTTGTGCTCCGTGAAAGAAGAAACTGAACTTGAGAGAGAGAGTTGCAGAGACTTAAAGAAGACTGTGAGAGAGAGAGAGAGAGAATTGAAGAGTAAGAACAAAATTTGGTGAGCCAAGGTTGATTCAGTGCAAGGTTGATTTAGTGTTTGCATCTGCTGCTGCTATCAGTGATCTTCATGCCACAACTTGTTTAGATTTGGGTGAACTTGCTCATTCTCTTGATCTTTCATTGTACTCTGTATCTCTTCTGAACAACTGATATCTAACAGAAGAAGAATATGGTTGGGTTTTCCCCTTGTGGGTTTTACCCTAGTCATTGGACCTAAATTCTCTCTGTATCATTTTGTTCTTGACTGTCTTCTATTGTGCATTTGGTTTATGTTCTATCTGCAATTGCTTAAATAATATTGCAGCAGAAATAAGTTTTTGGAATAAGTAATTGCTACAGCATAGAACATCAGAATTTCAACGTCAAACCTCGTAGATGGACTGTCATGCACTTTCCAAATAACCTCATTACAAGGGAACTAACCTCCCACCTTATTTGAGTCATCTGTATTTGATGAGCACTAGAGATGTACTTTTTTTTTAGTAGATTTTCTTGCTCTATGTTAACTTTGCCCTAACAATTTGCTTTAAAAGTATTGTTTGAAAACTGGTCATGCCGCTATAACTATAAAGCTACAAATAGATACAGCACTAACTTGCTCTATTTCGTAAATGCAAGCAATCAAGTTACATTTAAACAATCTTTCTTTCATTTCACCTTATAAGAAAAGCTGTATGTTTCTGGTATCCCCAAGAGATCTAGTGATCAACATGGTTTCCAACCTCAAGCAAGTTAAGGCAATTAAGTTGAGTGTACTCATGTCCGGTCAATGTTAAATACCTTTGAGCTTTGCAGTGTCATATGCTAAGGGATTCTGGTGACACAATAATAGTTTCCTTTGGTAGTAAATTTTAGAAATATTAATGCCTTTGTATTTTGGATCTTAAGTTGTTCTTAGATTTATGCTTGATGCAGAGATTTCCATTTAATGGATTCTTTTCTACTTTTCCTCTTGAACATAGACTAGTCTGGTTTTCCTTCTGAAATTGTTAACCTTCGAAATCTTAAAGAAATGTGCAGACATATTTATATTTATTACATCTTTGATTTTCTGCTAAACTAATTATTTGTGAGAATTCAAATTTCGAGCTTGTTTGCATTGCAGATAATCTATTCTGGGTATGGTTGTGCTCAAGGATGGTTTTGCACACCTTGTTCAGCAAATCCACGAGTGAGGTTGTGTACTCTTATCACGTCTCTATATAGATGACAAGGGGAATTTGTTAAGTCTGTTGCATTCATACATATCATTACATCTATGAGTGACAAGTGAATCCATTGACTCGCAATTGCATGTTGTCACAAATGAACTGAAGGCTTGATAAAATATATTATCTCTAGGTCAGATCTTTGCCAACACAATTTATCAGATATATGTCTGAGCATTAGATTCGAATGGGCCCCAGTCCAATCGACATTAGATATAGATAAGTGCTGGTTTAGTAGCATGCATCACTCTCAATTTGTACAAACTTCCATCTTCTCGTATTATCTCTCTGTACATAGAATGTGCAAAGCTTACTTAGTTGTCTTTGTAAAGTAGATCAGGATTAAATTATCTTCTTCTCATATTGTGAACAGATAATTCCGGAACAAAAATTATCACATGTTTGTAACATTACAAATGATTCTGAAAGATCTAAGTTATGATACAGTGATACCCTGATATCAATATTGTTATAGGAAACCTACAGATCTTTCATGTAGTTTTTGATATTATCTAAACTATATGTGTCAAAGTTATTATGGCCTATTCACTATGATATCTTATACTATATGATAGGGGAGTGTATAGCCCACAAAAAAGAAACTTTGCACATGAAATTACTTGTTAGTAGATTGTTTGTCACAACTTAGTATTTTATTGTCCTTGGATTTCTTTGCATTTTAAACTTCAATATATGTACCTTTTTTCATTCAGTGCATACCTATCAAGGCTGATTCAAACTGTTTCCAATAACTAAAGATGTGTTGTAACTTGCTTGTCTGAAAATAAAGAGCCAGTGCAGAATGCCTTGAACATTTCTCTTCCTTTTTTCTATAATTGAATTTTATCCCTGCTGGCAAGAAATGGCATTGTGGAATGTATTGTATCAATGATAATGTGTAGGCTCATCAGATTGAACACGAAAAGCAATGCTCTGTACACTTGTATGGTAAACGGTTCTCTGAAATTATGGTTAATATATAATTGTTCCTTCCAGATTGTAATGAAATTATGTGATAACTGCAGGGGACTAAACAACATTGTACAGATGCACATCAAAAAACAAAGTTGTTCTGATTGGGAGATTCTTCGTATCCCTTCAAGGTAGCACCCTTAGCAAGTTAGCTCCACTTACATTGTCATATAGAAAGTGATCACATAGAGTAGATATATTTTTGTATGTTGCACTTTCATCTCAAAGTTTTCTTCCAGGTTTCTTAATAATATGAATAATACAAAATATGTTTTTTTTGGAGTAAACAAAAATTGAGGGCGGTTTTTTCACAATGTTCCTGATAAATCGGTAATAGTTGCAAGAATGGTTTGCGTTGAAGTTTGAACACATGCTAATTATAAATGAGGTCAAGTTAGAGATTGAACTTGCTAAAATTAGCATGTTTGCTAACCTGAGATAACAAGGTGAATCAGGATATTGGGAAGTCAGGGTATAAATAATTCAGCTACAAATATTTACCTGCTTTTTTAATTCTATTCATTGAAAATTTTTAGTAACTTTTGAAATCTGTTTCCATGTTCTATTATTTTGTTATTATTATTATTTTTTTTGTTTAAATTAGAAATATCCTTTAATGGGGCATGACCGTTATGAAACATTTAAAGATTATAGAGAAAGTAAAAGACAGCTGAATAATTGAGGCAAGAGTTGAAATTTGGCAGCTTAGGAATGAATTTCTCCTAGAAGAAATCAGATCTTTAAGTTCTGTTTGAACCACCTTTAATAAAATTTCATTTTTGACAATTCTAATGACTTTCCAAAATTAATAAGTAACATCTCAATTTGGAAGTGACTTTGCAAAAATAGAAAGTCATGTCTAAATGATCAATGCTGATATCGACATATGGAATCCACTTTAAAATCAAATCAATCATGATTATACAAGTGAATAAATAATATCTTATCCTTATTATTATTATTAATTTTTTTTTGCATGGGTGGTTCACGGACACTAGGTGGCCGCTATGTCCATAGAAAATTTGCGCTGATCAACCCCAAAGGGAATCAAGCCCCTCGACCAGACTAGCAGGGCCTAACCCCAAGGGTGTCGAGGAGAATTGACTCTGTGACCTCCCGATCGGCGAGGTACTTAACAACGGGGACTTGACCAGTTGAACTAACCCTTGGGGCTATTGCTATTATTATTATTATTATATTATTATTATTTACAAAATAGTCTAAAGTCATTTACCTTTAATGGATTAATAAAAATGAATTCTCAATAGTCTCATGAAGCCAATTAAATTGAGAATCTGTTACTTGGCAAATCAAACCTCTCTCTTGGAATAAAATAGTAACTCCACACTTAAGAGAAATTAACTCTCCCGCACTAATTCGATGTGTGGCAAAAGTGTAACTCCTCATTAAATGCATTTGTAATTCCCTCACTCAATTCGATTTGTAACTCTCACCAAATATTCTCTCATATCCGAAGTGTAACTCCCGCTCTCTCTACCTAATTCAAATTGTAACTCCTCAAGACAAGTGTATCTCTCTCTCTATTCTTGGGATGAGTTACACTTCTCCTCAAGTAACTCCTCCCTCATGGAATTTGATTCTCCTATTGTTGGCTCAAGGCATGAATTCGTCTTGTAACCCTTCTCATTTCTCATCTATTTAAGTAAGAACAAGTGAGAGTTGAGTGTAGTATGTTCATTGTGAAGAAGGAGAGAAAGTGTTGAGTGTGTGCAAGAGAAGTGTGAGAGCAAGTGAAGAGCAAGAACAATGAAAGAGTTGGAGCAAATGTGAATGACAAGATCTGATCAAGAGGAGGAGACGTTCAAGTAAAAAGAAAGAGCACTTCAACTGCAAGTTGATCAGACATTGGTGACTTTATTGATTTTTATTCTCCCTGTCTCTCTTTTACTTTGCTAAACAATTGAAGAAATCTAATAGAAGAAGAATCATTTGGGTTTTCCCCTTTAGAGTTTTTTCCCTGGTCATTGGATTTAAATCTCAGTATCTCATATTTGTGCTTGACTGTCTTCATATGATCCTCGAGTTTATGTTCTATCTATAATTGCTGATCTGAAAAGTTTTGAAGAAGAAATTTGCATTCTGAATAATTGTAACAACATAGAATATTTTGTTTTATGGAAAGTACTTTCAAGTGGCAACATAAAAGATTCAATTTTTTGCAAAGTACATTCACTTGAAGAGACCCCATTCGCTGCCAAAATTTTCTGATCAAGATGAGTTCGTCTTACTTCAAGGTAGAGGACAAGCAAAATGATGCTTCAAACTTTGGTCCATGGAAAGCAAGGTTAGATATCACTCTTGAAGAACATGAAGTTTTGAAATATGTTGAAGTCACAATAGTTGATCCACCAGAGAATACAAGCGTTGTTGTGAAATCCAAACATAAAAAGATTGAAATCAAAGCTAAAAAAATTATCGTTGATTCTCTTCGTGATCATCTTATTACTTATGTTTCTGGTTTGAAGAAAGCTAAAGAAATGTATGACAAACTAATTGACAAGTTTGTAATTAGTAACTTGAATCAGATTATTGTCTTGAAGAATCAGTTAAAGGACATCAAGATGAACAAAGGAGAGACAATTCAAGCATTCTTCTTGAGAATTACCAAAATGAAGAATCATCTATCAACAATTGATGAAGTTGTACTTGACAAAGAAATGGTGTTAACTGCGCTTAGAGGCCTTTCTCTTGTTTGGGAGACTTTTATCACCACCATCGGCGATATCAACACTATTCTCACATTTGATGAGCTCTTGGGAAAATGTATTCAAAAGGACAAAATGCTCTCTAGAGAGAAAATTTCACATGATGAAGAATGAGAACTCACTGCTTTTTCATCTTATGGCAAGAAAAAAAAGGTAATAAAGACTCATCATTTTTCAAAGAAATCTTCTTTCAAATCAAATGATTCCTTTAAAGGTAATCTAGACATATCAAAACTTAGATGCTTTAACAACAAAAGCATGGTCACTTTGCTCATGATTTTAGAGAAAGAAGAAGAGCACCTAGATTTAAAAACAAATTTGATTATAGAAAAGATACCTCTGAAATTTAAAAAAAAATAAGGCTATCCTAAGAAAACAAGAAATCCAAGGTATAGAAATAATGCAGCGAAAACTCAATCATAATATTTTATTGTTTCTGCTATTTCTAGTTCTTCTGCAGATTCATTTGATAGCTAGTTAGTTGATAGTGGTGCTTCCATCTAGTTGAGAGAGAGACTAATTTATATGTTATTTTTGGAGATAATTCTATTCGCCATTTTAAAGGTTATGGTTCAGTTTCATTTCTATTAGATGATGACAAATCTACTTTTCTGTAAGAAGCTTTGTATTTACTTGGTTTGAAAAAGAATCTTGTATCCATATCTGCTCTTGAAGATAAAAGAATGGAAATTGCTTTTATTAATGGAAAATTTCTAACCTGACCTTCAAACTTAACTATGAGAGAAGCGTTCACTTTTGAACCAAGATGTGAAGGGCTTTACAAAGTCAATGGCAAACCCATTCATGCACCAGTCCATGATGTCGATTTTCAGTTTGAGCTATGGCACAAAAGATTGACTCACCTACACTACAAAGCCTTACCTCATGTAAGGAAGATGGTTTTTGGAATGCCTGAGATCATAATGGATCATGAAGGAGTTTGCCCAAGATGTACAAGTGGAAAGCATGTAAAGAAACAATTTCCTTCAAGAAAAACAAAAACTAGTCAAGTACTTTAATTCATACATTCTGATTTCTGTGGACCTATGCTTGTTACTTGTCATGGTGGCTACTTGTATTTCATAATTTTTGTTGATTATTTTTCTCGCAAGTCATCGATATTCTTTTTGAAAAAGAAAGGGGAAGCATTTGACGTGTTTAGAGACTCTAAGGCTCTGATTGAAAATCAAACTGGAAAGTTGATCAAAGCTTTCAAATCTGATAAGGGGGGAGAGTTAACCTCCGATGATTTTAATGATCTTTGTAAAGACGTTGGAATAAAGAAAAAAATCACTGTGTTGTACAATCTACAAGAAAATGGTGTGGTTGAGAGGAAGAACATATCCATTATGGAAGCTGTTAGAGCCATGCTGCATGATCAATTGCTACCAAAGTTTCTGTGGGGAGAAGCTGCAAATACTGCTATTATGTGCGAAATAGAACTCCTCATCAGGCCTTAGACAATAAGACTCCAGAAGAAATCTTCATTTGTGAAAGCCTTGAGATGAGTCATTTGAGAATCTTTTGGCTGTCTTGTGTACTTCAATGTGCCGAATGAGAAAATGAACAAATTGGAAGCTTCAGGTCAAAAACGTATGTTTGTTGGTTATTGTGATAATTCAAAAGCATATAGAATTTATGTACCTAGTCAAAGAACTATAGACTCTAGAGTTTAGCAGAGATGTAACATTTGATGAAGATGCAACTCTTAGAAAAGGAAGATATTCTCCTCTTCCTACCATTGTTGAAAGACAAGCTATTAATGAAAAAGAGCTTACATTTGAGTCTGAATAGGAACCTCAGAATGACTTTGTTGATAATCCCATTGGTTCCATGGATCCTCTAGATCCTCCACCACATGATCCTCCTACCAAAAGGAGACCACTATGGCTGCGATATACTTTGCAAGATGATGATCGACATGCTAACCGAAGAGGAACTTTTAGAGAAAGTAAGTAGCTAAGTCGGTTTAAGGGTTTGTTATTGCCATCAGCAACATCATTCAAGCAGAAAAACCCACCTTGGAAGAAGCTGCAAAAGAACAAGTCTGGAAAGATGCCATGACTAAAGAATGCAAGTCCATCATCTAGAATGATGTCTGGAAAGTGGTTCCTAGACCTCAAGGTAAATCTGTTGTCACTTCGAAATGGTTGTTTAAGATTAAACATGGGGCAGATGGTAGTATTGAAAAATATAAAGATAGATTTGTAGCTAGAGGTTTCTCTTAGAAAGATGGAATATATTATGATGAACTTTTTGCACCTAGAGCTCGATATACTACTATTCAATCTATTGTTGCCTTAGCTACTAGCCAAGAATGGACTCTTCACCAAATGGACGTGAAAATTGCTTTCTTGCATGGCTTCCTCAAGGAAGAGGTATTTGTGGTACAATCATAAAGCTTTGAAGAGCATGATAGGGAAACTCATGTATGCAGATTGAAGAAAGCCTTATATGGGCTGAAGTAAGCTCGGAGAGCTTGGTATGCTCACATTGATAACTATCTGACAAAGCTTGGTTTTACCAGAAGCATGCAAAGGTATGCCTCTACTTCAAGGTTGTCCAAGGTATACCTTTGATTTTGGTATTGTATGTTGATGATTTATTCTTAAGAGGGAGTTAGCTTCTGAATTTCAAATGAAAGACTTTGGTTTGATGCATTATTTTTTAGGTCAAGAGGTATGACAAAGACTTGGTGAAATTTATCTTTCTCAAGGAAAAAATGTTCAGCTTCTTGAAAGATTTGCTATGGTAGAATGTAAGTCCATGCATACTCCTATGGAAATGAACTTTAAAGAAATTATGTGGCAAAGTTGCAGGACCTAATCTGGCAAATCCCACAGAGTATAGATGACTCATTGGTGCTTTGATGTTTTTGGTAAACACTAGGTCTGACATATGCTTCGCTGTAAACACTTTAAGTCAACATATGATTGATCCCTTTCACGCCCACTGAATTGCTGCAAAACATGTACTCAGATACTTGCATGGAACCATTAATATAGGATTCAAATACACTGCTAAAAATGTAAGACTTCATGGATATATTGATGTTGATTGGGATGGTAAGTCTGGTGATAAAAAGAACACTTCTGGGTGTTTCTTTAACTTGGGATCTCTTGGATGAGCAGAAAGCAAAAGTCTGTTGCACTGAGTACATCGCTGCTAGAATGGCTAACTGTGAGGCAATTTGACCGAGAAAGATTTTTGGGGAACTATTTGAGCAAGTTCTAGACATAAAAGGTATATTATTGTGACAATAAGAGTGAGATTCTTCTTGCATAAAATCCTGTGTTTCATGACAACTCCAAACATATTGAGATCAAGTATCACTATATCCGGGATATGGTGCAGAGAGGAGCAGTAAGGCTCCATCACATTTACACTGATGATCAGATAGTTGACATTCTTAACAAGCCTTTATCGAAAGGAAAGTTCTTGGTTTTTAGAGAGCGAGTTGGACTTATAGATGTGACCCTTCAGGGAAGCGGTTCCTTCCGGGAAGCGGTCACAAATGTCAACAACACTGTGCTGCCCTTCCCCCTTGTTAGAGCTCACAGGATTAGGGAATGCTACCGGAAAGCTCCTAAGGATGAGGGACCTCTTGTGTAATGTGTGCCACAAGAGTAGGCTTCAATATGCATCCAACCCATGGTCTGGGATGTGGGAAGAGTCACCTATCTGGCTGATAGGTGTGTAGAAATTCTCACTGTAGATCACTAGATAATGCAATATACTAAAGCAAATATCTACTTCTACAAACAAACTTGCGGAAGCTTAATCGATTTTGAGCAAGCTCAAATAGAACACATATAACAGATGAAGAAGAAATCAATCACACATGAAACACAAAAGAATACTTTGGGGAAAGCCTTAGCTAAAAAACCTAATATCTGTATTATCATACAAGTGGAAATATGTCGGATTACACAAAGCTTTAGCTCACAAGCTATCCAACTCTCAGTACAATCCCTCAATGCTGCTCATAGACTGAATAGACACAACATATGCCGTACTTCAGTCCTCCAAACCTCCTATTTCCTTGCGCAGTTTCTCCTGGGTCCTCGGGTTGCCACCTGTGTGAATTCTCCTCTCACACAACTCACCAAACTCAGAAGTAACTGCGCAATCTCCAAGGAATGAATTCCTGCTGCATGCAAGAGATATCCTCAATGGAATATTCCTACAACTGATAGTACACTGTCCCATCATGTGATCTCAACTAGGTCTCTGATTGAACTGACATGCATGAGTTATTTATGAGAGAATATTCAGTTATTTGAAGTGCAGTAGTTACATGCATGCATGCATTAACTCACTGAACTCACAATCAGCTCCACAAACTATTGGACCTAATCTAATCGGACTTAACTCAGTTAACTGAGCTAACTAATTACAACTCAAAGTACAACTCATCCTGATCTCCTTAATTAAGGGATAACTTCCTCAATCAAAGGGGAAATTGTTGCATGTCTTCACATAGACTTCATGTTTGATTTTCTCCAACTAATTAACTCAAGATGAATTAATTAATTATTTTTCAAACAACTGCTAAGATCAAATTCGAATTTTAATTCTCAATTTTAGTTCAGGGACTAACTAAAATTAGAATGTATCCTGAAATGCTATTTATAGCAATGCTATTTTTAGCACTTCTATATTTAGCATTTCTTGTTGCTATTTTCAACACTCCCTCTCAACAAGAAAGGGATTATCTGTCACCCCAATCCTGTCTTTGTGGAACTCGAACTTGCATTTTGACAATGCCTTAGTCAAAATATCTGCATCATGTTCCTCTTCACTACATAGTCTCGAAGATGCTGATACCAGATATCAATGTGCTTGGACCTGTCATGAAATATTGGATTCTCAGAGAGTTTGATACAACTCTGATTATCGCAATAGATCACAGTTGGATCCATCCTCTGACCAAACAATCCAACTAGAATTTTCCGCATCCAAATGGCCTCACATGTTGCCTTACTGGCAGCCATGTATTTAGCCTCTGCTGAGCTAAGTGCAACTGATCTCTGTTTCCTACTGTACCAAGAAATTGCAGCTGAACCAAGGTTGAAAATTCCTCCTGAAGTGCTCTTTCAGTCTGATGGACTCCCTGCCCAATCTGCATCTATAAAGCCCTGATGCTTCACTCCCTCTGTCTGTCTGTACCACAATCCATTCTAAGATGTGCCTCTGAGGTATCTCAGCACATGCATCGCTGCTTTCCAAAACAACTTGGTAGGTTGAACCATAGCTTGGCTCAACTGGTTCACTGCAAAGCACAAATTTGGTCGTGTGTTCACTAGATACATCAATGAACCCACAAGCTGCTGATAAACAGTAGCAGCTACTACCTCACCTGAAGTAGCAT